>OY757023.1:59864382-61064382 GCA_963580285.1 Lucinisca nassula
GCACATGAGTACTGGTAAACCGTTTAGGAGGTCTAGCCTACCCAGATAAAATTGTGTGAGTCGGACCGCCCATGCATATAACACCTGCATTGGTTTCATTGGACGGCAGGGCTTGAAATGTCATTTCATCTCAGTGTCGGGTATAAGTCCCACGAAATTGGAAGCTAAGTCTCTAAAATGACCTAAATAGTGTTGACGGGGACGTTAAACCTCAAAACAAAGAAACATCTATGTGATTTAACAAAAAACGGACAATAAGATCATCTATGTGTCGATTCGACATGATTGATAGTGTTACCACTCTCAGGCTATGCAAACTGCTATTTTGAGATTGTTTGTATCGTCGTCAAGATTTTGTCAATGAGCTTATCCCTTATTTACCAGAATGGACGTGCCCCAATTCAAGCGTGGAATAGTCCTATTCAGAAAGGGGTGAAAGAGCTATCACGGTCAAGGCCGCTTCTTCACCCTTTTTGTACCAAATAGGATACAGCAATAGACCATTGCTAAAGTTAGGCATGTTAGGTTGTGGTTTCTTCAAAACATTTTGCAAAGAGTGTAGGCCCTGATCAGACGCCGCGTTCTGCGGCGTCTGATCTGAGCCTACACTGATTGCCAAATACCAAGTTTTGAAGATCCCGGTACAGAATGAAATAAGAGACCTGAGACGTATGACGAATCTAACAGCTTCATAAATGTCAATAAAATATCAGTCTGACTGCTAGAACCATAAAGAAAAGATTTTGCCAATCCCAGACTTCATTTCTCACAGACAGCATTATTGATTCTCTATAAATAAGGTGATTGGTAATTCTGAGAAACACGGAGGCCTATTTCTGATGAAACCTCTCTATCTGCCATCGATTTGCAGAACGCTTGCGAAATGCCTCCGAGAATACATGTACATTAAACTTTATTTTGATTGCTGCAAAAACAGACAACAAATACATTATGTTACAGGGTTTGTGACAAAAAGCCAATGGCTTGTGCTGCGTAGGTCATCTCCTGACATACATTAAAATGTCAGGAGGGTCTCCGGACGTATGCCAACAGGACATCTGCAACCCTCCGCCCCCCCCCCGCCCCCCATTGAAACAAGAGGCCCATGGGCCACTACGCTCACCAGAGGTCATGTGGTTTATACCATATTCAGGCAAGGTGCCCATCTTGGTCATGTGACAACAATATAACGAATAATGTTTAATTGCCTCACCCCCATAGAGGCTTTTCATGTAATTTGGTTTCAATCAGCACAGCTCTTTTACTGGAGAAGAAGATAAAAATACTGAATCTGAGCCATCCAAGACAAAGGTCAGTAATGACCTTGACCTTTGGAATTGATAAACTTTCATTCAGCTAACTGCAAATAACGTTTTTGATGTCACAGCCTACCAGGCAATCAGAAATGTTCACTACTTTGCCCTTTTTCCATACATATGTGTAAGTACCAAATTTGACCTTGACATAAAACAGGTCAAGGTCAACCAAAGGTCATCATTTGAACAAACTTGGTAGGGCCAGAGTCCCTGATGCTACATAACAAGTTTCAAGATCATCAGCCATGCGGTTCTTGAAAAGAAGATTTTAAAGGTTTTTACCATATATGGGCATGGTGGCCATGTTGGTCATGTTGCCCAGTCCTCACGAACAAACTTTCTTTTCCTCATTCCATAGAGGTTCCACATGTAATTTGGTTTCAATTGGCCAAGCAGTTTAAGTGAAGAAGATAAATGTACTGAATCTGAGGCATCCTGGACAAAGGTCGGTAAATGACCTTGACCTTTGGAACTGATAAACTTTTATTCAGCTGAATATAAATACCATTTCTAATGCCACTAACTAATATACAATCAGAAAAATCCACTGTTTTGCCATTTTCCATACAAATGTCTTAGTGACCAAATTCGACCTTGACGTATAACAGGTCAAGGTCAACCAAATGTCATCATTTGAACAAACTTGATAGGGCCACAGTCCCTGATGCTGCATACCAAGTTTCAAATCATTGGCCATTCGGTTCTGGAGAAGATTTTTAAAGGTTTTTACCATATATGGGCATGGCGGCCATGCTGGTCACGGGACCCAGTCCTCATGAACTAACTTTCGTTCCCTCATTCCATAGAGGCTCCACATGTAATTTGGTTTCAATTGGCAAAGTAGTTTAAGTGAAGAAGAAGATAACAATACTGAATCTGAGCCATCCTGGACAAAGGTCGGTAAATGACCTTGACCTTTGAAACTGATAAACTTCTATTCAGCTGATTGCAATTACCATTTCTGATGCCATTAGCTAACATACAATCAGAAAAATCCACTGTTTTTGCCGTTTTTCCATGCAAATGTCTAAGTGACCAAATTTGATCTTGACATAAAACAGGTCAAGGTCAACCAAAGGTCATCATTTGAACAAACTTTGTAGGGCCCGAGTCCCCGATGCTGCATACCAAGTTTCAAGTTCATCGGCTATTCGGTTCCTGAGAAGAAGATTTTTAAAGGTTTTTGCCATATATGGGCATGGCGGCCATATTGGTCATGTGACCCAGTCCTCCCGAACAAACTTTCGTCCCCACTTCCCATAGTGGCTCCACATGTAATTTGGTTTCAATTGGCCAAGTAGTTTCAGAGGAGATGTTGTTTGAAAATGTTGACGACGCAGACGACACAGACGACGACGACGGACGACGGACAGTTGTCACATAGCCAAAATATGTAACATTAGAATATTGAGAAATACACAGTCTTGACAAGACGTCTGTGGTCAAAAGGGACAGCTATATGACAAGTCTAGACAAGACTTAATATTATGCATAGGCCTGTCATCTGACCCTTCAGTCAGTGTCCGCATGTGGGGTATAAAACCTGAGACCGTAGCAAGCACCGTCATATTCAGGCTTTATCTCTACACATGCGTTGACTTCAATTCTTCTTATACAGACGTAACCCGTTCCCCCCGGTACCTCTCACAACACTCGCTAAAATAGAAGGGTTACAGTTGGTGGAGATATCCAAGTTTAATGCTGAACGTTGTTACACGAGCAAGAGCAAGAACACAACAAGAACAACAACGGCAACAAGAACAACAACAACATCAACAAAAACAACAACAACAACAACAACAAGAACAACAACATCAGCAAGAGCAACAGCAACAACACGAACAACAGCAACAAGAACAACAGCAACATCAACCAGAGCAACAGCAACAACAAGAACAACAGCAACAAGAACAACAGCAACAAGAACAACAACAAAGGATGGCAAGTAAGAGCATTGACTTTTCGCTTTGTCCCAAGTTCAATCCAAGAACACGTGACCCTGAGACCTGGCTAGATAAGTGGAATTTATTCCACGAAATTAACAAAACTTCCGAGGAAAATAAGATAAAATATGTAGGTTTAATTTTTGACGGACCCCAAAGAGATTGGTTTACAAAACTAAGCCTTGATCAAAAAGACTCATGAGAAAACTTCACAAGTGCATTTAAATTCCGATACGTTGATAATGATAATAATTGGTCGAAAGTCGGTCAAATATTTCAAACCAAGCAAAAGCAAAATCAAGATGTTAGGGAATACATAACAGACGTTCAGAAAATGGCAGCTGATGTCCGCCTGCCGGAAGAACAAACAATACAGGCACTTCTTAAAGGAATTAATCCAAGATTAAGGCCAGACATACAAAAGGCGGAACCTCAAAATATTAAAGATTTCATCACAGCTGCTACAGAAGCGCAGTCCATATATGCAGACACTGAAGAGTCTCAGGCACCAGCAGTCGAAACATTTATTTCAGCAATTGAACCATATTTTACAAAACAATTAAACACCCTTTCGGAAACATTAGAAAAGAAGATAGCCTTGTCTGTGGCATCCGTTTCAAAACCACAGTTTAGCAAACAAAATCCATCAAATAGAAATCGCATGCAACACAACGGTTACAAGTACAACACACAGTTCCAGCCCCGTCAACATCAATTTAACACACGCCCTACATTACCTTATTCTAACCAACGCTTTTCCAATGACCGAACATTTAATACAAATTCCTGGCAACACACTGGACAGCCAGTATCCACAAATGAACAACAACAGTATATGCGCACACAGCCATATCATTCAGAAGCAATAAGACCAACACAGACATACCGTCCATGTCGCGGATGCAACGGCCTTGACCACCGCCGCGTCGACAGTCCCTATAAGGAAACAATATGCAACTTTTGCGGCTATAAGGGACATGTGGAATTCGCTTGTGAAAAGAAAAAGAACACACAATAGGGAATCTTGCCTGCTAAGGGAAAGGGGACTCCTTTAGATAGGCTTAAAAATAAAAGAAACACTACTTTTAAACCTGATGTAGCCTCAATCAATTTTTCGACCTCCATAGATTCAAATATAATCAACATCTATCTCTATCGGCGAGGTAAAAACAAAATGCTTAGTTGATACAGGCGCAAGTGTTTCATGCATTTCTCAGTCCCTAGTTAATAGAATCAAACAGTCACATAGCCTTGAAATAACAAAATCAATATATAGTCAAGTATACGGTGTTGGTGGTGAAATACTTGAAATTACAGGATGCGTAACTTTAGCATTCAAAATTGCAGACAAGCAGTTTAAACAGAATTTTCACATTTTTTAACAGACTGTATCACTCGATCATTCTTGGTGTAGACTTTTTGCAAACTAATAGGTGCACAATTGACTATTCCTCAAATTCACTCAAAAGCAGTGCAGGATGTCCCTTAATTTCATTTTGCTCTACTTCCCCTAATTTCAGCTTCAACCTCGGGCTTGCGAGATCTGTTAAAACTGTAACTATCCCATCGTTTCATGCTGCTTTAGTACCTATACGACTGTCAAAGGTTCCAAACAATCTTACAGTTCTCCTTGAACCAGTTGTAAACTTGGCCTCAACGCATTTTCTGGCGGGCGCTCGTTCTCTTATTACTCCAACCAATCACCGCGCTTATTTCAAAATCATAAATCCTATGCAAACAGAAGCCACAATACACAAGGCGCAAGTAATAGGGAAATTACATACAATAGAACATTGACGACGATGACCAGCAGGTACCATTTGTAAATGCAACAACTACCAGCCCTAATATGACAGAAGATGAGTACATTAAAACAGCGCAAAAGCTTGAAATACCATTCGATAAATGCATGTTATCAGATTACCACAAGCGTAAATTAATGATTTTTCTAGGTCAAAATGCCGACGTCTTCGCCAAAAGTAGCAGTGACATCGGTTGCACCAATATGCATTTTCATAGAATATAAACTGGAGACCATGCTCCTTTTCGACAGAGACCCTACAGGCAAAGCCCCAAAAACCTAGCAATTATTCAACAGCACGTGGAGCAAATGCTTCAAGACGGCATTATAACTGAAAGCAATTCACTATGGGCCGCCCCAGTTGTTCTGGTTTCCAAAAAGAAAACAAACGAAATGCGTTTTGCAGTTGATTATAGGGGATTAAACGCGCGTACCCAGGCCATCAATTTTCCCATTCCTGATTTGCAAGATGCATTAGATAGCGTCGGCACAGCGCAGTCAAAACTATTCAGTGTAATGGACTTAAAATCATCATTTTGGCAAATCCCATTACATCCAGATACAGCTGACCGTTCCGCATTCATAACACATGATGGGTGCTATCAATTTACCAGAGTCCCATACGGTATTACAAACGGACCAATGGCCTTTCAAATGTTAATGTCAAAGGTTCTAAAAGGCATCAATTTCAAGTTTGCACTTGATTTTATTGATGATATTTTGTGCCATAGCGTTACACTTGATCAACATTTGGATCATTTGTCTGCTATATTCCAACGCCTCAGACATGCCAACTTGAAACTCAACCCCAAGAAGTGTCAGTTTGCTGCTCATCAAGTTGAGTATCTTGGCCATATTCTTTCCGAACAAGGCAAACAGGCTAGTACAGACAAAATAAATATAGTCAAAGCTTTCCCACGGCCACGTAATAGAAAGGAAGTCAAATCATTTTTAGGCTTAACAAATTTCTATCGCCGTTATGTTGAAGGGTACTCGCAAATAGTCCGCCCATTAAACCAATTGCTCAGAAAAGATGTTCGTCTTAAATGGACAGACGAGTGCAATGATGCATTTGTCCTTTTAAAAGAAAAACTCACTTCCCCGCCAATTCTTGCCTTTCCAAATCTAAACAAAAGTTTTCGTATTGCGGTAGATGCTTCAAATTTCGCAATAGGATACATTCTAAGCCAGTTTGATGATGCAAATCATGAACGTGTTATTGCATATGGGGGCCGTAGTCTTAGGGGTTCTGAACTAAAATGGTCGGTCACTGAAAAAGAAGGTTTAGCCCTGGTTGAAGCAGTACAGACTTACCATCCGTACTTGGCAAATACCTCATTTGAAGTATTCACAGATCACATAAGCTTGACTTGGTTACAGGAGATTAAATTAGCAACTGGTAGGCTTGCAAGATGGTCCCTAAAATTACAAGAATACAGATTCAAAATTACCTACCGTCCCGGCGTCCGGAATCAGAACGCCGACACCTTGTCAAGACCTTATGCAAATGCAGAGGGACAGGACAATACTGCAAATGATTCAGACGATGACGATGAGATAATCGCAGTAGTAGATGCCAATAATCCTGTGAACATGGAAAATCAGGCACTACTCGCACAAGCATCACAATGCTTCGAACACGCTCATGACACAGCCGAATGTAAAATCAATGACACAAGCTTTTTCAAAGAAAATAGCAGTACCAAACACTACACAGTAGTAACTTTCGAGTATCCACCCCAGAATAAGAAACCATGTATTTCGGCAGTTTCGGCTGATGACAAAAGTGTCGTTCAAAGGCCGGAGAAAGCGCCGCAAATTGATAATGAATCTTTTCAGTCTATCTCTGAATTGCAATGGGCCTGTCCTGTATTAAAGCAATATTTGCACTATCTTGTTAATGGTACTCTTCCGGAAAATGACGAAAAAGCACGAAAACTGTCTTTGAGTCTAATATGTACATGGTTGTAGATTATGTTCTTTACCATTGTGCATGTTTCCGCTCCCGAGGTGTACCAAAGCCAATGCAAGTGCAAAAAACAGCTGGCAGTTCCAACGCAACTTAGAGAGGATGTAATTCTGTGCTATCATGACGGGCCAGGTGGTTCGCATTTCGGATTTGATAAAACATATTCATCAATCAAGGCTAAATATTATTGGCCCAACATGTATCGGGATGTGGAAAACCACATCAAATCATGCGATCCTTGTCAAAGGGCTAGTCGGGCGTATCATAAACAAAAGGCACCACTGATACCATTTTCTGTTGAAACGCCGTTTTCACGACTTCACATGGACATTCTTGGTCCACTGACACCGTCCTCATTACCACATACCGATTCGGTACAGTATAAATAGGTGCTCCTTGTCGTCGATTCATTCACCGGTTGGCTAGAGGCATTTCCGCTAGTTTCCCAAGACGCTAAAACGGTAGCATTTGTATTATACTCAGAAATCTTCTGTCGATACGGTAGTCCGGATTGCATTATATCAGACCAAGGCTCTCAGTTCATGTCCCAGCTTGTCCAGGCTCTTTGTGAACTTTTTCAAGTCGCAAGACACAGGAAATCAGCGTACAAACCAAACGTAACGGTAGAGTTGAGGTTATGAACACTATACTTGCAAAATCGTTGCTAGCATACTGCAATAACCAGCAAGAAAAGTGGGTTACCTATTTACCAGGTATTCTTATGGGTCTAAGAATGTCAGTAAACTCTACAACAAAAGAGACACCGTTCAAGGTGATGTTTGGCAGGGAAATGCGAACACCAATTGATTGTGCCTTACTGCCTAAAACATCACTCGGACAAACAGTTAAAGACTATCTCAATGAGATACAAGATGCACTTAAGTGAGTGAGTTTTAGTTTTACGTCCCACCAACAGCTAAGGTCATACGGAGACGGGGCCTCGGTTTAAAGACTCATCCGAAAGTCTGGAGAAGCCCGGGATCGATCCTGCGATCCCTGGTTTACAAGGCGAGTAGCGCAACCACTGCACCACGGAGGCTTCTAGATGCACTTAAGCTTTCAAGAGATGTTGCCCATGAAAACACGACAAAAGCAAAGCAAAACAAAAGCAGTACTACGATAAAAATACAGTTGAACCCAACTTTACTGTCGGCCAAAAGGTACTACTTGAAGTCTTTAAAACTGATGTTGGTCAGTCACGCAAACTTAGCAATAAGTTTGAAGGCCCATATCTTATAGTTCGCCAAGGCCCGAACTTTACATACTTTCTAAAGCGACTATCGGACAATATTATCCTTCAGAAAGCATACTCCAGCAACAGAATGAAAGAGTATTTCGATGATACTATACGAACAACTCCGAAACCTGACGAACAACCTGTTCCTCAGCGTGCACAGCCTCGTGTGCGCGAACAAGAAGAAGATGCTCCCAATCATTATTATGCTGTAGAGCGTATATTAGAAGTGGAATATCAACAAGGCCGTCGCATGTTCAAAATCAAATGGATGGACTGCGATCAGACCACATTTGAACCGGAGTCAAATCTGCATCCAGAACTCCTACATGAGTATTTCAAGACGCATACACGCACAGGTCGAAAACGCAAAAATCAGCATAAATACAAATATTGGAACAAATAAAATCAAAAATGAGTTCCTTTAAGAGCAATGAAAACATTCATAAGAAAGACGATGGATCATACTACGTAGTTTCGGCCAACAAAGCCTCATCAGTGACCCTGCAATGATCCGGCGAATTTCAAACAGGCAGTCGATTCAAAGACTGATATAAATCAAAATGGGGTCCAAATAATTAAAAACCGGTCTAGAATATGAGTCTAAACCAATAATTTATTTCTGATTTCTCAGAATATTCACGCTGATCTCAAAGGACCAAAAGTAAAATATAAACTGCACTATGGTTGATGTACGGGGAGACGTTTTACGGCCGCCACACGGCACAACACCAGCTGCAGTGAAGGCAAATAAAAATCAAAAATGAGTTCCTTTAAGAGCAATGAAAACAACAAACCTGAAAATAACAAATAAACAAACACCGTCAAAAGTGTACGCCAAATTTTGTTTCAGCTTAACAACAGCAACGCTTATCCTTATTCTTTGGCGAAGGAAATTAATAGGCCACTTCAAAGTACAAATGATCAGTAAATGGTTCCATGATATGTATTGCTCAAACTATCCTCCCCTTTTTAGTACTACTTTATATGAAATGAGCTAAAATATTAACAATCTTTGAATTGTTGTTTAAGTGTGCTAAAATATGGAAACTGATCACTTTCATATTAATATTAGCTAGTCGCATATAGAGTACTACCCTTTTTTCTCTCTTTCTCTTCTTCTAAGACATTTATGGTACCTCTTGATGATCATGATCTTTGTGGTCGGCCTGGTGAAAACTAAAGACCTCATCCATAAACTTAACTATGAGACAGTGTTCCAAGAGCAACCATTGTTATTTGCAATGTCTGAGTATTGGGTCCATACATTTGTACTTGACCTTGATTCCCCGGAAATCCCTCCTTTACAACGTCCTTCTTGTTTATGTCCCCCTGTCCAATCTGTATTTGATAAGTTACAAGGTTATCGCAACGAAGCATTAAATACAATACAAACCATAACTTCAAATATGCTTAGTATGTTAAAATCCACTCACAAACGTTCCAAATCAAAACGCTCCCTTTTACCATTTCTAGGAAACATTGCAAAAAGTCTAATAGGGGTAAGTACCACCGACGATTTAGACAGAGTGGCCAGTAAAGTTGCGGTATTATATAAAGAAAACGTAAAAGTTTCGAAAACATTTCAACATGAATTATCATTAATGTCTTCATTCATGAGCACTGCAAACAATCGCTTAGACAACGCATTCAAAAGCATACAAATGAATCATGATATGCTTGAACAGTTAGCAGAAAACATAAGCAGCTCCATTGCAACAGCAGCAGCACAACAAGAATTTTTACTCACCATTTCACTAATTCAGTATAGATATTATGCACTTTTGCAAAACGAATATCAACAATTGTTTACCGCGTTTACCACCTTATTACAAGGCAAACTTTCTCCAGTTCTGATCCCTCACACCGAACTTATTAAAACAATACGGCACATTCATACAACCCTGTTCACCCATAGGCCGGGATTTCATCTCCTTCACAACGCACCTTCATATATATATCAACATGCAGAGTTCAAATTACATAAATCGAACATGTCTATACTTATATTGGTAAAATTTCCACTCGGATCTCACGATCAACCAATGAAACTCTTCAAAATTTTGCACTACCCTATACCATTATCAAATACGAGTCCTCATGCAACACAAATTGACAGTCTGCCAACTTACTTAGCTATTTCTCATCTTAAAGACACGTATACTGTGCTTCCTGAATCAGCACTTAATGAATGTTCATTTGATAAGGCGTTCGTAAATTTTCACTTTTCGGTTCTCCTACGACCTATGACAAAGCCAAATTGTGCACTGGCATAATACCATGGGAACAAGACATACACAATTTATGCAAGTTTCGATTTGCTCAAAACGCAGTGTCTCCTTACATGCAGTTAAACACATCTCACTTCCTTTCGGTTAATAATTCAATTTTGACCTTATCATGTCAGTCTAGACCTCAAATCATAAATGACTGTTCTTACTGCGTGGTCCAAGTACCATGTGATTGTTCAATATCAACAAACGACTTTTATTTTCCGAAACGACACTCTAAATGTCATCATCACAAGGACATTAAAACTCTATCAGTAATGCATCCTGTAAATCTTATCGTACTACACAAGTTTTTGGACTAAATGCTATCTCGAATATAACAGCAAACACAACATTTCCCGCACCCTTAAACATAACTATTAAACAGATCCGCCATTTTGATAACAAATTTTCGAACTTAATTGCCAATGATCAACGCGCGCATCTCAATCTAGACCGCGTCGTCGAAAGAGCAAAAGAAGGCAAAGTTATTTATCACCTTTTCTAAATTCCGAAATAAGTGTATCTTCTGTTTCTGGTTTTGATATAGTTTCCATTATATCAATTGTTATTTCCGTTTTGGCGATCATTGCCGTATTTTTCATGGCTCGAAAGTATCGAAAACTTCTGGCAGTCGTCACGCTGTTGCAACGCGCAGGATCTTCTACTGCATATCCTACTTTACCGTCATTTATTTACACTGAAACGCCGACTTCCACGGCACCGCCCACCATACAAGATATCCATGTGCACATACACAACTTCAGTTCCTACATCATTCTTGTATTTGGATTACTAGTAATTCTTTACATCATATTTAAACGTGTACGAAGCGCAAGGCCAGCCGTAATGATTGACATAACGAATGGTACTGAATGCATTACATGTTTTATCATGCACTTACCATTGTGCATACAAAGTTGCCATTTCCATTTATCGCTTAACATTAAAATCCTTAACGTTCAGGGTATATTTAAGCCATCTCTAAATTTTGAGTGGGGAGATCTATCTATTTTCTCAGAAAATGATGCATATTCCTCCTTAACCTTGCCCTCTACAGTCCGTATTTCAATATACGAAGCTTATAAAATGCGTCAAGCCCTAAAACGGGGACTTCCTTTACTTACCCAATTATGGGCATGTCATCAAAATTTCGGTATGCCCATCAAGTTTTGCGAGCCTAGTTGTGCTCTTCAAGTTTTGGATAAAACCAAAGATCCCGACGAATCTTAAATGGGTCGTCAAAACCACTAATATTGTAATTTCAAAATGTTCAATTCTATTCCTCAACGAAAAGATCACATCTAGCTAGTTATTAAGGTCACATACATATGGATCACTTGGGCAAACGTTCAAGTCATGAAATGCTCTTTGGCGTTACCATTTATAAGCGCCGGACTTGCTGAATTCAGTAATCGACCAATCGACGTCCAGCAACGCCGCGGCCAACATCATCAACAATCAACGAAGAAAAACATCAACTTCATCATAAGAAGAAATACATCTTGTTTTAATCTGCATCTACACCAGCCACTATCAACGTTCTGTGGGGGCTTGAAGAAATAGATGGGTTGCATGATACGCAGAGCTGTAACCGACCACACACGAGTACTGGTAAACCGCTTAGAGGATTTAAGCCTGCCCAGGCAAAGCGATGCATGCTTATAAACTCTATTGGTTTCATTAAGCGACAGGGTTCGGGATGTCATCTCAATGTCGGGTAAAAAGTCTCACAAAATTGGAAGCAAACGTCTCCAAAATGGCCTATACAGTGTTTACAGGGACGTAAAACTACAAATCAAACAAACAGACACAACTGACTGTAATCGTGGCAATGTTGTTGAAATTGTTTTTAGATTTTCCATATATTTGCTCATAACACAGACTGGTGCTCGTTAGAACTGCCTCATTGAGGTGGCTTCTAGGAGTACCCACAATTAGTTGTGCAGAAATAAGTGAAATAATGTTTACCAATGAAAACTCCATTGTATCCATTGCGATATAAACACATCAGTGAGATATAATGACATCTTTAATTCTACAGAATTGTTCATCCTATAATCATATACTTGTATTATGTAGCTGAAGTCAATTGCGTTGCTATCCCCCGCTCATCAGGGCTTCGGCTGCATGATGCTTCCACGCAGAGCTGAAACCGAGCCGCACACGAGTACTGGTAAACCGCTTAGAGGAGGCAATACGGTGCGAGTCTGCTCGTTCATGCTTATTAACCCTATTGGTTTCAATGGGAGGCAGGGCTTGAGATGTGATTTCATCACAATGTCGGGTAAAAGTCTCACAAAATTGGAAGCAACGTCGCCAAAATGACCTTTACAGTGTTGACGGGGACGTTAAACTTTAAATCAAACAATTGCATTGCTGGAAGCATTTTATTCTGATAAGTGTAAATGAATATAAACAAATGTTATCTTCTTTAATTTCGACCTGGGTACAGGGGGGGGGGAGAGAGAGAGACAGACAGACAGACAGACAGATAGATATATATATATTTTGCATCAATGTTTAGAAATAGGATAGTCTTCTTAAAACTTTTAGATCAACCACAAATTCGGGTTTAAATCTTGCCATGATCACAAGCGCAGCTACTAAAGAGGTGTTACATTCCACCCCAACCCCGGGTTCTGCGGATTTCGCTGTCCTTATGAGTTGACTCTTGAATAAACCCAAATATTAAGCTCTCAACTTTGGGTCTTTATCGAAGTCATCAATTTACCGAAAGTGCGATACTCTATGCAAAGACTAGCTACTATAGTCTGATAATAAAAGTCTGATCATTTTTTATTGGTATGTTTTTTTGTTGTTTTTTTTTTTTATTGGTTTAAAAATTTATCACCTTCTTAGTTTGTCTTAAGATTTTAATCGAGCCAGAGAGACTAGACTAACTAAACTTTTATACACTGTTCATTTTAGTGCAAAAGATGATTTTAATTCCATATTATTCATTTTAACGCCTAGTGGCTACGCTACCCTATGCACGCGGTCCCAAAGAGAAGATAATTAACCCATTTTATACCAGAATCCCCTAAATGGGAACCCGGCGTCTGATCAGGGGCCTACACTGTTTGCAAAAGGTTCAACCTTTTTCCCAAGTAATTTTTGATGAAAATACAGCCTGACACCCCTAAATTTCGAAATGGACACGTGCTTTATATAAGGTTGAAGATTCAATTCGGTACAAAATGGGTATTTGTACATGTATGACGTACCAAGCCTTGAATAACAGATGTTCAATATTTTATTGAAATATGAAAACGAGATACGTACACCCTTTCTTCTGGTTTGCGGCCATGTTTAATCCTTAAGACCCCAGAAAAACTACATCTGAAAATGTCGTGTGCTTATGTCGTCTGCTGATTTTTTTTTTTTTTTTTTTTTTTTTGCAAACTATTAAAAAATGCATACAGGCAAACAATGTGGGCCCAGATCAGACTGCTCCTAGATGAGCAGAATGATCTGGGTCCACAAGGTTTGCAAAAAAAAACACACACACACACACACACACACACAAAAGACGGCAAAGCAGACGACAATTGCCGTGATTGGTATTTTATGTTTTTTTTTTTTATTATTATTATTATTGATTGATTTTAGGGTAAACGTCCCCGTCAACACTGTATAGGTCATTTTGGAGACGTTGCTTCCAATTTTTGCGGGGCTTTTACCCGACATCGAGATGAAATGACATCTCATGCCCTGTCGCCCAATGAAACCAATAGGGTTTATATGCATGGACGGTCTGACTCTCACTGCTTTGCCTGGGCAGGCTTAGATCCTCTAAGCAGTTTACCAGTACTCGTGTACGGTCGGTTTCAGCTCTGCGTGGAAGCATCATGCAGCCCATCTCTTTCTTCAAGTCCCGGTGGGCGGGGCCTTATGGGTTATGGTAAGGCATACAGCGGCCTCATACTAGAAAGTCTTTAGAACTTTATAGATACTGAAACAAGAAGTATGTTTTATCCAATCAGTGAACACCAAGGCGCTGATCAGACTGCGCGCATGCGCAGTCTGATCTGCGACTTTGTTGTTCGCAAACGACACAAACCGGCCCCGATAGCTCAGTTGGTAGAGTGTCCGCTCCGGGGAACGGGAGGTCTCGGGTTCGATCCCGGGCCGCGACATACCAAAGTCGTTAAAAATGGTACTAGCTGCTCCTCGCTTGGCACTCAGATTTACGGGGTAGAGCTAGGACTGGTCGATCCAGTGTCAGGATAATGTGACTGGGTGTGGTATCATGTAATGTGTCTGGGACATGATACTTCAGTGAGGCAGCACTATAAACGTGAGCATTGAGCTCCCTGTCGCAACCAGACACCGTCGTGATATGACTGAAAAATTGTTGAAAGCGACGTTAAACCCGAATTCACACACACACACACACACACACACACGCAAACGACACAAACTAGGTTTTCACATTCCGTGACTCACATCATAAAAATAAACATCATCCATGTGTAACGTCACATATGGGAGGTCTTTATTTTCACAATAAAGAGTGTTTAACCAACATATGTGTAGGCAAGGCATTTTTTGTATAGACTGGAGGACCCACTTTTTAACCAACACACGACAAATTCAGTCCCACTGCCCTTCATCATAGAGAAGATTATATTTTCTTGTTCTTTGGGATGATTGATTCCATTTTGGAATTTTGAAAATATTTCTGGGTCACTGATAAGGCCATATTGGCCGAATCCAGCTAGTCTGGTCTAGAACAACTTGTAAATACTACGATTTTCAACGCTGTCGTGTAATCCATGCTTCCATGGGATTCACGGTCGGTCGTTCATGTGGAAAATCTCTGTGGTCCATGTTTCAAGTAACATGTCGCAGAAAGTATCTACATGTAGATCCGGAGCCCAGCAGGCACACGTCTCCAGGGCAACGTCATAACATCGTCGGTGCAACGTCGTGACGTTGCAACGACGTAGATGTGACGTTGATTAAACGCCATGACGTTGTACCGACGTTGATGTGACGTCAGAATTACGTAATGTGCCTCCCATGGGTGAACACTATGAGCAATTGTGACTGACCAGTTGTGCAGACTTGCAGTGGTCATAGTGCCTTCTATATTTTCATATGTCATTTTCATAAGCTGGCGATTGCATGGACGATATTCACCTTATTTGCATTATCTGCTGGTTCCTAGTCTGAAGGTTATCAGCGTTGGAAAAACAGGTAACCAGACCCCCCTGACCTAGAAAGGTCAGGGGGGTCTGGCTACCTGTTTTTCCAATATTGACAATGTGCAAGCTGGGAGCCAGCAACTAATGCAAATATGCTGAATGCTCGTGCAATCATCACATTAACTGGCCAGTGTAACGAACGCCCCAGATACACTCCACTTAAACGTTATATAAAGAAAACTGGAATATTGTCGGTGCACGGAGGATTGGCTGTGCACGACACCTTCACCTCACCCAGCCAGTTAAACCCCGCCCCCCCCCCCCTTCATAGGCCCCCGCGCCTATAGGGGCTTGAAGAGCTGAAACCGATCGAACACGAGTACTAGTAAACCGCAAAGAGGATCTTAGCCTGCCCAGGCAAAGCGGTGCCCGTGCTTATAGCGAGTCTGACCGTCCATGCTTATAAACCCTATTGGTTTCGTTGGGCGGCAGGGCTTGAGATGTCATTTCATCTCAATGTCGGGTAAAAGCCCAACAAAATTGGAAGCAACGTCGTAAAAATGACCATTACAGTGCTGACGGGGACATTAAACCTCAAATGAAACAAACAATACCACCCCGTCATATAAAGCGAAATGTTCTGGTCTGTTCATAATGATTCGTTTAAATGATGGCCATTGTAGCTGAAAGAGACTGTTGACCCCATTAGTGATTTATAGAAATGTCACACGTTATGTCACAAGGAACAGGGTAACACGATTTATCATTTAGTTGCAATGGACAAAGCGGTTTGTGTCAACACTCAGATTTCTAAATTAATAGGCCTATACTCCGGCACGGCTCCTCTAGGCCATCTCGAGTTGTCCCCTCAAACTAGATACCTAAAAGTGCAAAATCTCACAGAATATCTTGCACAGCCATAAAGAACCTACATAAGTTGCATATATCCGATAGTGTATTTTGTTTGATTTGAGGTTTAACATCCCCATCAACACTGTATAGGTTATCTCAAGCCCAACCAATAGGGTTTATAAGCATGGACGGCCCGACTCGCACCGATTTGCCTGGACAGGCCTAGATCCTCTAAGCGGTTTACCATTATTCGTGTGCGGTCGGATTCAGCTCTGCGTGGAAGCATCATGCAGCCCATCTCTTTCTTCAAGGCCCGGTGGGCTGGGGCGGCTTAAAATTTATATAACGAAACTAGGATATTGTCGGTGTACAGAGGATTGGCGCTGTGCGCGACACCATCCCCTCACCCCGCCAGTTACCACCCCCGTCATATAAAGTGAGTTTAAATGATGGACATTGTCGCTGAAGGAGACTACTGACCTCATAAGTGATTTATAGAAATGTCGCAAGGAGCAGGGTGACACGATTTATCATTTAGTTGTAATGGACAAAGCGGTTTGTGTCCATACGCAGATTTCTAAATAAATTAATAGGCCTCCTCCGGCAGGAAAAGAAGGCCCCTCTAGGCCATCTCGCGTTGTCCCTCAAACTAGATACCTAAAAGTGCAAAATCTCGCAGAATATATTGCACAGCCAAAAAAGAACCTTCAAAAGCTGCATATCCGTACAGGCAAAAAATTCAAAAGCATAACTTACGGGCCTGTGCACAAGAAAACTTAAACTAAGACCAGCAAACAGCAAAGACTCAGACCAGTCTGGACACCCACGCACTGTGGCAAACGTTTTACTTTATCTGCATAGATATTCTTGAGGCTTTAAGGGGCCCGTGCGATCAGCGACGACTCTGATTTGCGCAGTCTTATCTGGGTCTTCGATGGTCGCAAGGATATTTCATAGTTTTTTTTTCGTGTGTTTCAGTGGTGCATGTAATAATGGTGTTCAGTGACCTGGGCAGAAAACAGATTAGCATTTCAATTACAGCGCCAGGTCAAGCTGGGCTAAGTTTAACCCCATTGAAAAGGTCAACAAGGTTACAATATATTATATATAGATCGCATACCTGCAAACGTGGGAAACCATGAGGGTACTAGGCTGGTCATTGGGCTTAACTCTGGAGCGCCAGTGAAACAGTTTAGGTTTTGTAGCTGTGAGCATTTTGTTATCATCCTGGTCATTTCTGTAGGGTCTACTACATCTGATCAGACAGTATGTGTGCGTGTGTGCGCATGCGCGCGCGTGTGTGCGTGCGTACGTGTGTGTGTGTGTGTGTGTATGTGTGTGTGTGTGTGTGTGTGTGTGTGTGTGTGTGTGTGTGTGTGTGTGTGTGTGTGTGTGTGTGTGTGTGTGTGTGTGTGTGTGTGTGTGTGTGTGTGAGTGTGTGTAGCAGTAGTTTAATACCCAGTCAACAGCTAAGATCATGTTGGACCTGTCAGGTACCTTAACTATTCCGCCGGCCTCGGTAGCGCAGTCGGATGCGCGTCTGACTGGTCATTCTCCCCTTTCCGCTGATTCAAGAAGGGCAGTTGTCAGTTTCTAGCGAGAGAATGTGCACTGTACTGGTTAACCGCTTACGTATAAGCCTGCCAAGGAAAAGTGTGGACAGTAAACTGACCGGCTCAAAAATGACCTAAAATATTGTTGAATAGGCCGTTAAACTCTAATACAAACAAACAAACAAACAAACGAACAAACAAACAAAACCTTAACTATTCCTGCATGGACAGGTTTACACCCTCTAAGCGATTGATATCGAACGCCGACAGTAACTGACAACAGCCGGTTGATCAACGTCCGAGTCTTATTTCCAGCTGTCTCTCAATATAGATGGGGCATTAGAAAAAGGAATGATAGAAACGAGTACAAGAAAAAAAAACAGCCCCCAACCCTCAATCTGCTGCAAGTGCCCGCCCCGGCACTGAAAGCTTCATAGCACTGAGCAAACAGCAATGGCATACGCTCGCCTCTATAAATACTGTAAAACACATAACTTTTGCGTGCTTTTTATTACGCATTTGTCTTTTTCTTTTTCTCAACATTTTTACGGTAGGAGTGTAATTATTTTCTTAGAGAATAATGAGCCGCCGGCACATGACAAGACCTACAAGAAAACCTATGCAACTAGCAAAGACTTCGATCAGCCTGTGTATCCGCTCAGTCTGATCAGGGCCTTCTCCATTAGCATGAGTCTTTAAGAGTGCCTCGGCTATACAAGGAGCAAAACAAACCACTGACAGGACTGGTGGGTCGACTGTCTCTGAATGTAGGCTATTGAGACTTAAACAGTTTCGTTTAACCCTTAAATTCTTGAACTGTAAGCAAACAGTGTAGACCCTGATCAGACGCCGCGTTATGTGGCTTCTGATATGGGTCTGCAATTTTTGCATATGTC
This sequence comes from Lucinisca nassula, assembly GCA_963580285.1. Lineage (NCBI taxonomy): Eukaryota > Metazoa > Mollusca > Bivalvia > Lucinida > Lucinidae > Lucinisca > Lucinisca nassula. The sequence goes on from OY757023.1 coordinate 59,883,367, forward strand.
CACGCACCGAGTCCAGATTTTGCTTTTGACACAGCGCTCTGACGTCACATCGCTGCGATAAATAAGCGATACTTGGATTTTTTAACATGTTCAGCGATAGTGACAGGCGGGAAGCTCTGTAGTTAGTTACTTTGGGTGGTTGATAAACAAGCGACTCAAACGCAAATGCTACCACGAACACGTCTATTCGGTTTATAAATAATTCTAACACAGCGCGCCTATATAGGCAATGCAAAATAACTGTGTTTTATTCTGCAACAAATCACATCTCGGAAGAGCGTGACGAGTGACGTCATTAAAAATTGCAAATTTATGACGTCATTAGTTGATTTCCTTGACATTAGACGGTGTAACGTCATTTTCTCGCATCGAAAACGTTACAAAAGCATGTGTTTCAGTCGATAATTTTAGCGGGAATTCTTCTAACAATGCCGAAAAGTTGAGATTTTGAAGGAAACAACAATATTATTGCCGATTTTCAGCGTGTTAGAATCGAAATAGATCAGCTCTAGCCAGTGATTTGTTGGGTAATAAATCACAGTTTGTCGGTCAGTTGTAAGTAGACAAATCACCCGCGCTACGCGCACGTGATTTGTCTACTTTACAATTGACCTCCAAACTGTGATTTATTACACATCAAACCACAGTTAGAGCTGATCTATTTCTTAAGCAAACAGTAAAGTTTCATATGAATCTAGGTACTAGACTAGCTACTAGTCTGATAATAAAAGTCTGATCATTTTTGGTATTTTTTTATTGTATTAAAAATTTATCACCTACTTAGCAATGGCGGCACGTCTATTTGGTAGAGTCTCAAATCTTAGGATTAAATTGAGCCAGAGAGACTAGACTAGCTAACATTTTATACACTGTTCATTTTAGTGCAAACGATGATTTTAATTCCATATTAATCATTTTAACGCCTATAGTGGCTAGGCTACGCCTAGTGGCTAGGCTACTAGGTACCTATAAACCGGGCTACAGGTTTGAAATGATTGATAATTTACTGCCATAAATTAATTGTTGACATTGGTCAATACAATATGTTGCCCAAGGTCAGTTATAGTATCACTTCAACAGATAGATCGCCTTCGTAACATGACCTGAAACTGTCCACGTGTCAACTCCTTCCAGAATGAACAATGTTAACACTTTTTACAACAGCACGAGTTATGGTGTTTGTTTGTTTGATTTGAGGTTAAACGTCCCCGTCAACACTGTAAAGGTCATTTTTGAGACGTTGCTTCCAAGTTTGTGGGACTTTTACCCGACATTGAGATTAAATGACATCTCAAGCCCTGTCGCCCAATGAAACCATTAGGGTTTATAGGCATAGACGGTCCGACTCGTGCGCACCGCTTTGCCTGGGCAGGCTTAGATCCTCTAAGCAGTTTACCAGTACTCGTGTGCGGGTCGGATTCAGCTCTGCGTGGAAGCATCATGCAGCCCATATATTTCTTCAAGCCCAGATGGGCGAGTTATGGTGTAAAAAATTAAAATGGTGTAAAGCCGGACAAAATCTAAAATGCATCGCTTTTATAGAGTAATCCGCTTTGAAGATCCATGCCTGCCCAGGCGAGTAGGACCGTCCATGCATATTATCCTTATTGGTTCCATTGGGTGGCAGGGCTTTAGATGTCATTTCATCTCAATTTCGGGGGGGGGGGGGGGGGCGGACCCGCCCATAGGGGTTTGAAGAAATATATGAGCTGAATCCGGCCCGCACACTAGTACTGGTAAACCGCTTAGAGGATCTAAGCCTGTCCAGGAACCGCGGTGCGAGGCGGACCGCCTATGCTAATAAACCCTATTGGGCGATAGGGCTTGAGATGTCATTTCATCTCAATGTCGTGTAAAAGTCCCACAAAATTGGAAGCAACGTCTACAAAATGACCTTTACAGTGTTGACGAGGACGTAAAACCTAAAATCAAACAAACAAACAAAATCTCAATGTCGGGTAAAAATCTACGCCCCGCCCATCGGGGCTTGATGAAATAGATTGGGCTGCACGGTGCTTCCACGCTGAGCTGAAACTGACCATACATGAGTACTGTAAAACCGCTGAGAAGGACTAAGCCTGCCCAGACAAAGTGGTGCGAGTCAGACCGCCCAATGCATATAAACATTTCGGTTTCTTTGGGCGACACGGCTTAAGATGTCATTTCATCTTAATGTCGGGTAAAAGCCCCACAAAATAAAAAGGCAACGTCATCAAAATGACCTAAACAGTGTTGACGGGGACGTTAAACCTCAATTCAAACAAACAAAGACTACTATAAAGGCCCACGAAATTGGAAGCAACGTCTCGAAAATTCACCTTATTTGCATTATCTGCTGGTTCCTAGTCTGAAGGTTATCAGTGTTGGAAAAACAGGTAACCAGACCCCCCCCTGACCTTTCAAGGTCAGGGGGTCTGGTTACCTGTTTTTCCAATGTTGACAATGTGAAAGCTGGGAGCCAGCAATTAATGCAAATATGGTGAATGACCAAAGTGTTAATGGGGACGTTAAACCTCAATTCAATTGAAGAAATAGATGGGCTGCATTATGCTTCCACGCAGAGCTGAAACCGACCGCACACGAGTACTGGTAAACCGCTTAGAGGATCTAAGCCTGCCCAGGCAATGCAGTGCGAGTCGGCCCGTACATGCTTATATATAAGACCTATTGGTTTCATTGGGCGACAGGCCTTGATATGTCATTTAATCTCGATGTCGGGTAAAAGTCCCCCAAAATTGGAAGAAACGTCTCCAAAATGACCTTTACAGTGTTGACGGGGACGTAAAACTTCAAATCAAACAAACAAACAAAGGACAGCAGGCCTTGCCCAACCGTAAGTCAATATCAGATGGACGCAAGATATACGTCACCTTTGCGTCACCGGCTTTCATTGTTTAACTTTATGGATTATGACATTTTACAAGGATTACTATAAACATTTGAATAACATAATCCGACCAAGCCCTTGACCTACTGATCGTGCACATATAGGACGTCACTTATTTCTAATACTTGACCCATTGTTACCTACATATAGACTTCTCTAGCAAATATGCTCGTCGGCAGCCGGTTTTGATCGATTGGTTGCGTTGGGGTTTAACGACACGTCGGCCCTTGTGGATCGAAAACACGCCTATATAATTTTGACCCCCTTGAACTCCACTTTTATGCAGTAAAACTTGGATTTGCAGGGATAAACCTTCTTTCCTAATTTCTGCTCTAAAATATTGATTGTGGGTACTCGTTAGTACCGCCTCGATGAGGCGGTTCTAAAGAGTACCCACAATCTATATTTCGAGCAGAAATAAGAGAAATATTACATTTTTTCATCTGAAATTTTTCATTTTTTTTCGACGATAAAGGTTGCAATGTATTTGTATAAGCGTGTTTACGTAATGCAGTTTGTGCCGTCTATCAGAGAAAAGAGTATTTTGATTGACTGGTCGATCTGAGGTTTAACGTCCCCGTCAACACTGTATATGTCATTTTGGTGACGTTGCTTCCAATTTTGTGGGACTTTTACCCGACATTGAGCTTAAATGACATCTCAAGCCCTGTCGCCCAATGAAACCAATAGGGTTTATAAGCATGGGTGGACCGACTCGCACCGCTTTGCCTGGGCAGACTTAGATCCTCTAAGCGGTTTACCAGTACACGTGTGCGGTCGGTTTCAGCTCTGCGTGGAAGCCTCATGCAGCCCATCTATTTCATCAAGCCCCGATGGGCGGGGGCCGAGAGTGAGATAGGGAGGAAAGAGAAAAATAAAAGTATGAAGAAACAGAAGAGATAAGAACAGCCCACTCTACATCAGGCCTTGCCCAACTGTATTTAAAGCATATATCACTTGGTAGCCCCGGGGACATAAGATGCAGAACACCATCCCCGGCAGCCAGACAGAGGGCTAGAAATACACTGAATTCTGAATAGCTCGAACACCAATAGCTCATTCCATTGCCCCCCTATAAGAGGGGTATCCACATATTAATTTACTTATTTCTGCGCGAAAACGTATGTTGTGGGTACTCATTAGAATCGCCCCGGCGATGGCAGGGCGCTTCTAATGAGTACCCACAACACGTCTGCATGCAGAAATAAGAACAAAATATCAGTATACTTTTCGGATGAAAAAGCGTCTTAACCATCATGACAATTGTCGTCTGATGTGCCGTCTGCCGGTTACCTGAAAAGTCATTTTTTGCGAACAGTGTGGGTCGAGATCAGGCTGCTCCTATAGGAGCAGTCTGATCTTGGCCCACACTATATTTGCCTGTATGCTAAAAATATTTTAAAAAAGTTTGCAAGAAGATTCAGCAGACGACATAAGCAGATGACATTTTCAGGTGTTTCTTTTTCCTCCGCAGCTTAAAGGTTAACCGAATCTCTGTTAAAAATTCGAACTCATTCTTCTTCCCAAATCTCGGCCCCGCCCATCGGGGCTTGAAGAAATATATGGGCTGCATGATGCTTCCACGCAGAGCTGAAACCGACCGCACAGGAGTACTGGTATCTAAGCCTGCCCAGGCAAAGCGGTGCGACTCGGACCGTCGGTGCTTATAAACCTTTTTCGTTTCATTGAGCGAGAGAGCTTGAGATGTCATTGCATCTCAATGTCGGCTAAAAGTTCCTTAAAATTGACAGCGATGTCTCCAAACTGACCTTTAGTGTTAAACCTCAAATCAAACAAATCTTCCCAATTCTCCAGATGAGACGATTTATAGATCCCATCTTTATAGGCGGCCCGCTATAAGAAACGGTGAACCCATCCAAACAGCCCGACGGCTCCAGGTTTAGACTCGCTTTGTCACGAAAGGACTTTACACGTATGCCTAGCCGGCCTCGGTAGCTCAGGCGGATGCGCGTCTGACTGGTGATCAGGAGGACGCGGGTTCGACTCCCGCCGGGATCGGCAACATTCTTTCGTGGAGATTGATCATGAAATCTTTTCTACGGTCATTCTCTCCCTTCCGCTGATTCAAGAAGGGCAGTTGTCAGTTTCTGGCAAAAGAATGTGCACTGTACTGGTTAACCGCTTACGTATAAGCATGCCCAGGAAAGTGTTGATAGGTAAACTGGCCGGCTCAAAAATGACCTAAATAGTGTTGACTGGGCCTTTAAACTCCAATACAAACAAACAAACAAACACGTATGCCTTTTGCATCTCAAAATTGGAACGACACGATGCCCCCGCCCCCCCCCCCCCCCCAGCCCCACCCCACCCCAACCAACAAAAAATATGTTCACATTGAAGAAGAAGAGGAAGAAGACTGCAATACTCTCTCTCTCTCTCTCTCTCTCTCTCTCTCTCTCTCTCTCTCTCTCTCTCTCTTAGTGTGCAGCTGTGAGCTGTGTCTGTCCATCTGTAGGCCGTACGTTCTTACTTTCTGGAATCTAGTTAGGGAATCCCTCTCAAACTCGTTTAGGCCTACCTGTCATCATAATTGTTCGCATTTTTGCATAAAATGCATTCATTTGTATTGTTTTAAAGAAAAATACCGGCTATATGTAATTTATTTTTTGAAGCATTTTTTCCAGATAGCTCAATAATGCACCTTTAAAGTATCACGAAAACGCCTGTGTAATTTTGCCCCCCTTGAACCCCTTTTTTATAGAGTAAAACTAGGGTTTAAAGGGGTAAACCTTATTTTTCCTATTTCTGTTCTAAAATATAGATTGTGGATACTCGTTAGAACGGTTCTATCGTGTACCCACAATGTATATTATGAGTAAAAATTACAAAAATATCACATTATTCATCTTAAAATTTTCGATTTCCGGCAGTAAAGTTTACAATGTACTTGTATAGGCGTATTTAGCTCAATCCCGAGCTCATTCAAACAAAGAGGAGAGGAGAAAGAGGCATCTGAATGAACATAAGCGGGATGAAAGGTCATGACCTTTACCTTTGGGTCCAAAAACATCCGTTATTGTCCTTCATGCGGAAATTCTGCAGGTCAAGGTCGAATGAGGAAACTTTCAAATTGTTTTTTTTTAAATATTGTAAAGTATATGTAGAACGAAACGGATATAAAATACATCTATATGCTCTGCCAAATACCAATAATAAATACACTAGAAACTGCCAATAAGCTGAATACACAGCAAACAAAAATAGATCTAAACACAAAATGTAAATATAATATGTCTATATTGTAGGTCACTGAAAAAAAGGTGTGTTTCAGAAACGCGATGTCCATTGGTTATTAGATTTGTCAACCGCAGAATCCCAGGACAATAATAGATCAACTCGGGGTCTAAGTACTTAAACACGTGGTTAAATAACGGTATCGAAAAGAGGGTTTTCCCAACGATAAGTTTGGGGTTCTCCAGGTTATTTTGGTCACGCTTATTTACAAACTTTTATACTAATTTTAATACACACTAAAATTATCACTTACCTCGCCCATTCTTGTTATCCAGCGTTTTTTCACACAAGAAAATATAAATGACCCGAGCTTGCTTTACCAATACTAACTGTGCATGAGGCTCCACTGGGAAAAATCCAGTCTGTAGTTGTGTGAGCGAAAACAAGTTGGCTATTTTTAAAAAGCATCCAATGATGTGGACGGACGAATATAATATAGTACCGGAAACCCGAAAACGGATACCAGGGCAAACAGTGCAGGCCCAGATCAGACGCCGCAGAACTCAGGGCCTCCACTGTCTGCAAAAAGTTCAGCCATTTTCCAAATCAATTGTGAAGAAAACACAACCTAACACCCCTAGATTTTGAAATGGACTCCTAGTATATATAAGGAGGAAGATTCCATTTAGTACAAAAAGGGTTCAACTTTTGTTTGTTTGCTCGATTGCGGTTTCACTTCTCCTTCAACACTATTTACATCATTTTGGAGAAATTCCAATTATGTGGGGGTTTTGCCCCACACTTAAATGAACTGACTTCTCAAGCTATACCACCCATTTATTGAACTTGAACATGCATGGACGTTCCGATTCTATCTATCTATCTTCTGATACTGCGTCGGTCACATTTGACCATTACCGCAGGTGTATAATACATACACTCCCGGTTTTGCAGGATGAAAGCCTACACAGTAATCATGTAATTACGGTAGGGATCATTAACCTGCACAGGGATGGTTCTCCCTGCACAGGGGGCCTCCAGTTAACGTCCCGATCCGAAGGACGGTGCACTTTATGACATTCATCCCTGCAAATGATGCCAATGGAGCGTGTTCGGACACCGAAATTTTATCGCCGCTGCCGGGGATCGAACCCGGGACCTCTAGCATCAGAGGCAAGTGCACTAACCACTGAGCTATCACGCTCCATTGATTCGCACCACTTTGCCTGGGTAGGCTTAGACGGACCTTCTGAGCGGTTTACCAGTACTCATGTTCGGTCGGTTTAAGCTCTGTGCAGCCCAATCTGTTTCTCCAAACACCAAATGGGCACAGGTTTGGAAAAACAAATCATAAAACATTAACCAAAAACTTGTAAATAAAATATCGAATCATTTGTGTGGCCTTAATATCAGGATCAATGACAAGGAAGGCTTGGTACTTAGTGCTGACGTAATGTTTGGACCAATATCTAACGAAACTGATGTCAAGCTTAAGACTAAATCCGCATTCAATATGGTTTTTAGTGTATTGGAACTAAACTTGATAAATTAAGTTTAAAACGCGATGTTCTCGACGTTACTTTATACCGCTACCTATCAATCAACCAAGACGAATAATCTTGATACACATCACGAAAACACGCCTGTATAATACTGACCCCTTAAACCCCACTTTTATATAGTGAAACTGGGGTTTAAAAGGGTAAATCTCATTTTTCTTATTTCTGCACTAAAATATAGATTGTGTGTACGCGTTATACGAGTACCCACACTCTATATTTTAGAGCAGAAATTAGAAAAAAATAGGTTTACCCCTGTAAACCCGAGTTTTACATTATAAAAGTGGGGTTCAAGGGGGTCAAAATTATATAGGCGCGTTTTCGTGATGAGCTAAAATCGTTCCAGTCGGAAATCCAAGATCGATTTTTGATCGGAACGATTTTATCTGCTTTTGATCAATAAACCATCCGGATATTTCCTATCGAGTTTCGAGTCAACTGGACTTTTGGTTCAGGAGTAGAAGTTCAAAATGCATTTCCTTGATGGTCATATTGGATTTCGCATCGGAAATAGTTTAGCGATTTTGAACTACAAGCCTCTACAACGTTTAAAGTCAAATTGCCGTTTGGTTGAAGAGAGGAAATTCAAAATGTATGTTCAAGATGGCCGCCGTTTGCGGGCCTCCGAATTATTTTAGCTACTTTTGGTCAATACGTTATTCCAATTAATTCTACCAAATATACACCTGGAAAAAAGTTAAGCACCCCCTAATATTTTGGTCCATGGCAAGCTACATTACCAATCAACGCGTCTTCAATTTTCTTTTTGCAGTTGGCACGAATGACAATCCGTAACTAGAATTTAAACTTTGGTACACAGTGACAATACTATAGGCGAGAAGATCATGCATCCCGTGGTTTTCGCAAAAAGCAGTATTCTTGTGCAACATATTCGTCCTTATCATTACGAAAACACATCTATATGAATGCATCGTAAACTTTACAGCCGAAAAAAAGAAAATTTTAAGGTGAAAATTTGTGATATTTTTCTTATTTCTGCTCAAAATATAGACTGTTGGTACTCGTTAGAACCGCCTCATCGAGTACCCACAATCTTTATTTTAGAGCAGAAATAAACTAAAAATGTGTCAGTACGACACAGATGCCCCCGCATAGAGGCCACCTCACTCCGAAAAAGAATCATGTTGCAACAACAGCTGTCACAGCATAACTCACCTGGAAAAGTGTCTTTGATGTCATTGGCATAGGCGGGGTTATTGCCGATTCAGCCTTTGAAAAAATAACTACAATCATACCAAATATCAACCCTATCCATCAAATGGTTTGGAAAATATGAGCTCTTAAAACTTTACCATTAAAAATTTCTATGTCCGTGACCTTGACCTTGAGGTCCTGGGACAAGGGCGGGGTAATGCCTGAATGAAACTTTAGACCTGTATCTATCATCATTCCAAATATGAAGCAAATCCAGTGTATGGTTTGGAAAATATGAGCTCTAAAATTTTGAACATCAAAAATCTCCAAGTCTGTGAACTTGACCTTGAAATCAAGGGTGGTGGTATGGCTGAATAAAACTTTAGGCCTGTAACTATCACCATACCGCATATGAAGCAAATCCATTATATGGTTTGGAGTGAGTGAGTGAGTGTTTGAGTTTTACGTCCCACCAACAGCTAAGGTCATACGGAGACGAGACCTCGGAGTCTGGAGAAAGTCTGGAGAAGCCCGGGATCGATCCTGCGACCCCTGGTTTACAAGGCGAGTAGCGTAACCACTACACCACGGAGGCTTCTGTATATGGTTTGTTAATTTGTTTGTTTGTTTGATTTGAGGTTTAACGTCCCCGTCAACACTGTCTTAGGTCATTTTGGAGACGTTGCTTCCAATTGTGTGGGACTTTTACCCGACATTGAGATGAAATGACATCTCAAGCCCTGTCGCCCAATGAAACCAATGGGGTTTATAAGCATTGACGGTCCGACACGCACCGCTTTGCCTGGGCAGGCTTAGATCCCTAAGCGTGTTAACCAGCACTCGTGTGCACGTCGGTTCCAGCTCTGCCTGGAAGCATCATGCAGCCCATATATTTCTTAAAGCTCCGATGGGCGGGGGCCTTTGGTTTGGTAAAATATAAGCTGTTAACATACTTTAAATTTAAAATTTTCTTTCTGTGACTTTGACCTTGAGGTCTCATGCATAGGTGGGGTATTGCTGTATGTCACGTTGTACATGTATCTATTATCCCCGCTATTATCATACCAAACATAAACTCAATCAAAATATAAACTCTTAAAATAATAATGTTACAAATTTCTACCTTGACCTTGAAGTCATAGGCAAGTTCCACCTGGTACAAAATACCCGAATCTGGGTGTTAAGCATTAACAAATTCTAAGTCCTTGACCTTAAGGTCATGGGTATGGGTGGGGTTTTGCTGAATAAATCTTTTGACTAATAATAAATCTATTATTATACCAAATATGAACCAAAGCCATCAATCGGTTTGGAAGACATGAGCTCTTAAATAAAAAGGTTCTACCTGGAACATATACATGTAATTTAACCTAAGTATTTAACATTCAAAAATTCTAAGTCCCTGACCTTGACCTTGAGGTCATATGCAAGGGTGGGGTACTGCTGATTAAAACTTTGGACCTATGTCTATCATCATACCAAAATGAACCAAATCCAACGCATAGTTTGGAAAATATGAGTTAAGGTTCTACCTGGTACAAATACCTTAACCTGAGTCTAACATGATTACGTACGTACACACGTTCGTACAGACGGACGTACATTGTTACGCACGTACGCAGATATTTGTTTGTATTGGAGTTTAACGGCCCAGTCAACACTATTTAGGTCATTTTTTAGCCGGTCAGTTTACCTATCCACACTTTCCTGGGCAGGCTTATACGTAAGCGGTTAACCAGTACAGTGCACATTCTTTCGCCAGAAACTGACAACTGCCCTTCTTGAATCAGCGGAAGGGAGAGAATGACCGTAGAAAAGATTTCATGATCAATCTCCACGAAAGAATGTTGCCGACCCCGGCGGGAGTCGAACCCGCGTCCTCCTGATCACTAGTCAGACGCGCATCCGACTGAGCCAACGAGGCCGGCCCGTACGCAGATATGCACCTACCCGCGGACGCAAGTACGGAAAACCCAAAAACTATATGCCCCCGGCATCATTCGATGCGGGGGCATAAAAAATAAGGTTTACCCCTGTATCGATTCTTGATCATTGTTTTACTATATACTGAACCGAAAAAGAAACGCAACATTTAAACCCAAAATTATATGCAACCATCAGGTTGACTGAAAAATCATTTTGCGATTTACTTTCATACTTTTAAATTTTCTTATGCAGAAAACATTTGGGCGATATCTGTTTAGTTTAACGCTCCACTTGGCAATTCGTTGTTTTCAACATTTCCTCGTGCAGTACATTAAATATATACACTAAACTCATCATATTGGCATATTGTGTTTCCTGGAGTTTAGGTTTCAAAAGTCCGGTAAAATTTCTCTACGGAGTATGCTACGTTTGACGCAAGATCAACGTAACGTAGCGGTCCAAATGCTTCTTCGAGGGGCGTCTCAGGCTGTCATCGCCAGGAACTTCCAAGCACAGGACATTGACGTTTCATCAGAAAACTTAAAAGAGCCCTCACAGTGGCCTAAATCCACTTATACCCCTATAAGCAAGCGGTGCTTAATAAGAGAATATGTGGATTTAGGCTTGTTTTAGTGTTAATGGTGAAACGTCAATGTCCTGTGTTCCAAGTGAGTAAATCGGCGATAACTCGCTAGTACCAGCGTCTACGTCAAACGGGAATGACAAATGACAGGCACAGAAGTGGACGTCCACGCGTTACGACACGTCGACAGGACCGATACATCCGTCTAACCCACCTTCGTTATCGGTTCCGTACAGCCGTCGAGACGTCTCGGGTAACACCAGGAACGCACAACATTCGAATAAGTGCAGATACTGTCAGGAATCGCCTTCGAGAGTTTGGCTTACGTCCTCGTCGTCCGTACGTTGGTATGCCATTAACACCACGACGACGTCAGGTTAGAATGGCGTGGCTCACACAACATAGGCCAAACCTGTTTCCCCTTCGTCAGTGGTGTACCGTAATGTTTTCTAACGAGTCCAGGTACTTGTTGTACAGAGCTGACGACCGTCAACGTGTGTATAGGCGTGACGGAGAGCGTTATCGTGACAATTATTTGGTTAAACGTGATCGATTTTGAGGCGGTGGGTTGATGGTGTGGGGTGGCATATCTTATGGTCATAGAACGCCCCGGGTATTCATTGATGGATCCTTGACGGCTCAGCGTTATGTTGACGTCGTTTTACGACCGGTAGTTGTTATAGGGATTAACCAATTGTTTTTCATGCAGTAACATTTTCCGGATCCCGAGGAAGCTGTTTGAACATGAGGCCGCTAGGCCGAATGTTCAAATATCTTCCGAGGGGCCCGGCAAATGTTAATGCAATGAAGTAACCATGGATGATCGTTGTTCTTGCATAACTTACGAATCCAACAGCAAATTTTGACGAAAACGCCCAAAAGGTCCATATAAATTCCAAATAAACTCTTCAAATGCGACAGGCAAACCAAAATGGCGGCCAGTTCAGAATGATGTTTACAATGACGTTGTCATGCAGTGACGTCATCATAGAACCCTAAAACGCTACGTTCAGGGCGATAACGTTACGTCGCTCAACATAACGTAAACAAAGCAAGGCCCGTCTTGTTATATCAAAAACTCAAAATCTATGTTCAAACAGCACGCGAATTTCATGATTTGAACATGGTTTTTGCTCATTGACCACGGCTTTCGGTCCATTTGACAATAGCTTCAAACAGCCATGCGCATAGGTTTTTATGCAAGAATCCATACGTACGACAGCACAGCGTTACGTTTCAACAGGATAACGCTCGGGCGCATGTTGCAAGGCTCAGCATGGCGTTTCTTTAGCAAAACAACTTTGACGTGATGCACTGGCCTCCGTATATTCCAGATCTCTCTCCTATAGAACATTTGTGGGACCGCTTGGATAGGCGCGTACGTAACCGCCCCCAGCCGCCAATATAGGGATCAACCATGGTTTTTCATGCATTAACATGTGCCGGATCCCGAGGAAGCTGTTTGAACATGAGGCCGCTAGGCCGAATGTTCAAATATCTTCCGAGGGATCCGGGAAATGTTAATGCAATGAAACAACCATGGATGATCGTTGTTCTTGCATAGCTTACGAATGCGACAGCAAATTTTGACGAAAGCGCCCAAAAGCTCCATATAAATTCCATATAAACTCTCCAAATGCGATAGGCCAACCAAAATGGCGGCCAGTTCAGAATGTTGTTTACAATGACGTTGTCATGCAGTGACGTCATCATAGAACTCTAAAACGCTACGTTTAGGACGATAACATTACGTCACTCAAAGTAACGTAAACAAAGCAAGGCCCGTCTTGTGAAATCAAAAGCTCAAAATCTATGTTCAAACAGCACGCGAATTTCATGATTTGAACATGTTTTTTGCTGTTTGAGCACGGCTTTCTGTCCATTTGACAATGGCTTCAAACAGCCATGCGCATAGGTATTTATGCAAGAACAACGCGTCAAGCCTTGCGTCTCGCGCATATACAGGAGTGGAATGCTATTCCCCAGGCAGAGATCAATCGTTTAATCCTGTCCATGACCAGGCGTGTGCGTGCAGGACTGAATGCAAACGGAGGATATACTCGCTATTAACTGCTTATGTTTTGAACTTGTGAAATGACTACCTCTATGACAAAACGGATTTGTGTTCCAAACATTCTCACCGAAAATTGAACTCGCTATGGAAGTTACATTCAGGAATGATTATATATTATTGCGTCATTAAATCGATTTTCTGCAAATATGATTATTTCTGCAAATACTCGCATTTATATTTTGAGTTGCGTTTCTTTTTTTGGGTCAAAATATATAGGCGTGTTTTCGTGATTGTATTGTTCAGTCGTAGCAATGCAACTTATGGCAAGACGACTATCGGAAGCACAAAGATGGCAGGCAAATTGTCGGTATGCATTCGACGGGAATGTCTTTTAAAGCGATTGGGCGTAAGCTTGGCTGCCACCACTGTGTTGTCCTTGTCATAGGTAGGCTACTTTAGCCTTATTTTATCTTCCCATAATATGTCCCTGAATTATCCTATATGTGAGCCTGTGTGAATGTTTCCTCAAGTAGATCCATAGTCATTCTTGCGGTATTCTGTAGTCCCGTAGTCGGTACATGTAGCTTTAGGTACGTAGATTGTCCGTCCCCGTCAACACTGTATAGGTCATTTTGGAGACGTTGCTTCCAATTTTGTGGGACTTTTACCCGACATTGAGATGAAATGACATCTCAAGCCCTGCCGCCCAATGAAACCAATAGGGTTTATAAGCATGGACGGTCCGACTCACACCGCATTGCCTGGGCAGGCTTTGATCCTCTAAGCGGTTTACCAGTACTCGTGTGCGAGTCGGTTTCAGCTCTGCGTGGAAGCATCATGCAGCCCATCTATTTCTTCAAGCCCCAATGGGCGGTGCTATCAGAGACATCAAAGGGAAAGAAACACAAACATTGAATAACTAGACCCTAATGGAAACATCAATAGCGGAAAGCCAAAAGGACAGATACTTGACCACAAAATGGCCAATTGGCTATCCAAAGCGATACACACACGCAAAGACAAACCATAACAAAAAATAACCGCGACAGAAAAACCGCCTTGGAACAATCAATGAACAGAGGGGCTTAAATCGAATTTGCGGGGTCGCAATCCTCGCCCTTGATTCTGTCGCGATTTGGACAAATGATTTGTTCCGTCCGCATGAAAGCTTCCTAACTCATCAGTGCTACATCTCCGAGAATACAAAAATCAAACAACCACGGAGATGAAACAACGGCGAGGAATCGACAGCAACAAACCGCTGAAATGCCGGAGATAATACGGATGGCCGAATGAGAGTGTGGTGACACAAAGGCACAACGTATACATCAAGAAACAGCCAGGCGAAGGTTCCTTACGGTTGGGGTTCTGTAATGGTGTTGGGCTGTCTACCGCATGGCGTCAATATGGACTTGGTGACCATACAGGGCAGACTGACAGGTGATTGTTATATTCATGACGTCCAGGGGTCAATTGTCCAAAGCATCGTTAGCTTAACGAGTTCGTTAGTGGTCATATTCGGTTTACTGTTCTAGCAAGTTTAATATTTAAAATTTTGGTATTTTTGCTGAAAAAATGTGAGCAGCTTTTGCAAATGCAAAAGCTGCTCACATTTTTTCAGCAAAAATATTAGTATATTTGTCATAATAAATGATCAAAGTTTTAGCGATACGTTAACTAACGACGTCGTTTGTTTTGAACAACTGGCCCCAGGTCATTTTGGACAGGATGCTTCCAGGCTAACAGATAAGCAGGTCCAGCAGAAGGTAATGGTAGGTGGGGAATGTTGTTATGTCCTCAATTTCTATACCTCATTCATTTTCCTCTTTCTCCCCTGTCCTTTAATTTCAACTCCTCTTCTTTCTCTTCTATCTCTTTTGTCCCTTTCTCCGGGAGACCAACAAGGGTTGATGAGTGTTGTTTAACCCCAACGGCGGCCCCGTCCATAGGGGCTTGAAGAAATATATGGGCTGCATGATGCTTCCACGCAGAGCTGAAACCGACCCGCACACGAGTACTGGTAAACCGCTTAGAGGATCTAAGCCTGCCCAGGCAAAGCGGTGCGAGTCGGCCCGTCCATGCTTATAAACCCTATTAGTTGCATTTGGAGGCAGGGCTTGAGATGTCATTTCATCTCAATGTCGGGTAAAAGTCCCACAAAATTGGAAGCAACGTCTCCAAAATGACCTTTACAGTGTTGACGGGGCCGTTTAACCTCAAATCAAACAAATTAACCCCAACGAAATCAATCATTCGTAACAAACGGCTACCCCACGTACATATATAATAGGGGTGCGCGGTCGAGCCTGAATATGCAGCCACACTATTACATTTTTTGTAACAACATGTGAATGTATAAATATCTCTCCTGACAATATGACCTTGTGATCGTCTTTATTGCAAACCCCTTTGCGATCTACCGATGGTTCTGTAGGGTTAAGAAGGCATGTAATGAACAATAATCACAACTCTAGGTGCAAATGTGGTTTGGTTAATTCCCCTCACAGAATAACCTCGTAATAACCATATCTCCAACACTCTTTGAGATATATTGATGGTGCCTATGGTGATTACGAGGTTATTCTGTGAGGGGAATTTTGTTTATTCCCCTCACAGAATAACCTCGTAATCACCATAACTCCAACACTCTTTGAGATATATTGAATTGTAACCCGGTTGAAAAGGCGTGTTATATGCTAGGACCGCAACTCTGGGTGCCATGGTATTTGAGATATCTCTTCTGACAATATTACATTGTGATCACTTTTGAGGTTTATTGAGTTTGACCAAAGTGTCAAATAAGATTGAGTTCTCATGAATACAAAAGCAGGTTGTTTAAGTATCAAAGGGGCAATAATCTCTGGCGTGTGATTGCTTTCAGTATATATCTCAATCATAATCAAAACGGCTTTGGCCATGAAAATCCTAATACAGTTGAATTTCGATGGCTCGAACACCGATGGCTCGTTTACCATGGCTGAGTCGAACCAGTTTTATGTCCCTTGGGAATTCCTGTTCATATTAAGTAATGCGGGATAAATAAGGAGATTTTCGAATTTTATCTTGCAAATGTATGTTGTGTGTACTCATTAGAATCGCCTCGATGAGGCGATTCTAATGAGTACACACAACATACATTTTTATTAAAGAACACCAAAAGTTGTCCCAGAATTACCCCTTTAAGCCTACTTGCAGTAACCCTCAGTGGCTCGAACTACTCCTGTCTCGAACATATTTTCGTGGGCCCAAAGGAGTTCGAGCCATCGAAGTTCGACTGTACACATAATTTATACAATATCTTGCAGTTATTTTGCTGATAGTGATGTATGCTTTTTGTACAATCTTCTTGGTCGGTGATTTTGCCCCACTGGGCACACAACGTGAATGGAACGTCGTATCAACATCGATGGACGTTAATGCAACGTTGCTGAAACGTCTTGTGCCCATCGGGGCCATCTCCTCGGATGGCTCAATAAACAATACTTAAAAAGGAAAAAGAAAACACACTACCAACCAACCCTGTAGGGTGCGTCTACAAGTACAAAATGCACTCAGTGTCTAAGCCTGCCCATGCAAAGTAATAAAAACCTTATTGGTTTCATTGCATGAGCGGTAGGGCTTAAGATGTCATTTCACCCAAGTGTCGGGTAAAAGTGCCACAAAATTGGAAGCAACGTCTCCAAAATGACCGGGGAAATTAAAACTCAAACAAGAAGAAGATAGTTTTATAACCGTTAAGACAGTTTTAAAGAGAATGGGAACACCTGGCAGATATTTCTGCCAATTTTCAAAGGGAGACAACTTTTGGGACAACCTGTTCGCTTTTCTATAAGCTCTGTCCCACTTAAAAGGGGGTCTACCCTTAAAGGAAAGAATTTGCTCCTTAGGCGCTATGTCTGTCCTTTAAGAGTAAACCCCTATTGACATTGTAGACAAAACTACCTTTGCAGGAGTTGCCTCCCCTGAAGGTGTATCCATTGCCCTTAATCTACATGTACCGACCCGCACACGAGTACTGGTAAACAGCTTAGAGGATCAAAGCCTGCCCAGGGAAAGCGGCGCGAGTCGGCCCGTCCATGCTTATAAGCCCTGTTGGTTTCATTGGCGACAGGGCTTGTGATGTCATTTCATATCGAGGTCGGGTAAAAGTCCCACAAAATTGGAAGCAACGTCTCCAAAATGACCTTTACAGTGTTGACGGGGACGTTATTAAACCTCAAATCAAACAAACAAACAAAATAATCTGCATGTTACCTAAAAATTCATGCCGGTCGGCAGAAAGACGGCGGGACGACGTTGAATCGATGTGGTCCGGCGTTGGCTCGCTCAATATTCCTTGCTGGCTGGCTGGGTGTTACACAGTCAATGGAAACAAAACGAGTAACCCGCTTTTAAGGGGAATGGGAATACCTTCAAGGGATGCAACTCTTGCCAAAGTGTTTTTGTCTCCCATTTCAATAGGGGTCAACTCTTAAAGGAAAGAATTTGCTCCTGAGGAGCAAATTCTTCCCTTTAAGCGTAGACCTCTTTTTCGGCGGGAAAGAGCCTATAGAACAGTGAACAGCAAGTCCCGAAAATTGTCTCCCTTTAAAAAATGGCGGAAATGTGCTAGGTGTTCCAATTCCCCATTAAATAAGTATATAAAATTCACAGTGTTCCCCCGTTTTATCCTCTACTTTAATTGCATTTTACACCCCAACCCCAGTCCCGCGGCCTCACACGAATATAATGAATGCCGTCTCTCAGAGACAGCGAGACGTCTCTAAGAGACAGCGAGAACTGAAATAGTCGAGGAGATGGAAGTTATCACACATAGGTTGCGGGTACTCGTTAGAACCGCCTCAATGAGGCGGATATAACGAGCAAAAATATAGTTCTGCAGATCTGAAAGACACCATTTTAGCACAAGGGTGTGTCATCGTAATGCCCCTTTAAGGAACATGTAGTCGAACTTCAATGGCTCGAACCCCTTTGGGACCATGAAAATTTGTTCGAGACAGGGGTAGTTCGAGCCACTGAGGGTTACTTCCAGGACATCTTTCGGTGTTCTGTATTGAAAAATGTATGCTGTGTGTACTCATTAGAATCGCCTCATCGAGGCGATTCTAACGAGTACACACAGCATACATGTGCAAGATTAAACACGAAAATATCCGTAATGTTACCCTGTTTCTTATGTAGAGAAATCCCTAGGGACTCAAGAACGGGTTCGACTCAGCCATGGTAAACGAGCCATCGGTGTTCGAGCCATCGAAGTTCTACTGTATTTTGATTTTTGTTAAAGTAGAAAATAACAGCTATTTCTCAGAAGATGAAGCCTTATGCACCTAGTAAAGATGATGTCCTACATTTTTAGCTCTCGATAATATGTGATAAAGTTAGAAATAACTTCTTTTTAACACTTGTGCTCTTCCCTTCACTGTTGTCTCCCTTTAAGCTGAGTAAATTCTCTTTCTCCACAAGGTAAGTTGTGTGGTTGAGGAAAAAGTCTTGCGCAGTGCCCTGTAATTAATTTGATAGTATAGGGAAGGCATATACGTGCCTTGTTGTTGTATGTTGGGACTTGATTAGTCCTCAGGGGAGAGAATCCTTCAAAATGTTTTCTCAATCGTAAAGGTAAGAATTTCTTTTTTCCTTTACCCGATCTTCATAGGGTCTCACGACCAGGAAGTTCCGGAATATATACAACGTTTATTGCATGCATGTGAAACATGGACAGTTTTACCAACGACACGCCAAAGGACTGAATCACTTCCATACAAGCTTCCATAGAAAACCCTTAAAGATTAAGTGGCAAGACAGGATTCCAGACACGGAAGTCCTGAACAGGGCAGGGTTGCAAAGTGTACATACTCTTCTGATATTAGCCAGGCCATGTTACCAGAATGCCTGAGGAACGTTTGTCAAAGAAATTTCTCTATGGAGAACTAGAAATGGGCAAACGCTCCCAAGGCGGCCAAAAGAAGCTCTACAAGGACACCCTCAAAGTCTCCCTCAAGGACTTCAACATTCCAGCAGAGTCACGGGAACAAATTGCACAGGACAGAGCAAAGTGGCGAGGCCTCATCAGAAGGGGTGCCATTGAATACGAGGCAAAAAGAATCAGTGAAGCTGAGCAGAAATGCGCACTGTGCAATGACAGAGCTGTCTTCCTCTAGGCTCTATTGCTCTATCTGCAACAGACAGGCCAGAGCTAGGATCGGTCTCATCAGTCATCTAAGAGCACACAAACAGTAACATGTCTCAAATATGATTAAGATTGGTCATTTTTAGCGTAGCCACTAGGCGTTAAAATGAATAATATGGAAACAAATTATCTATATGCTTTAAAATGAGCACTATAATAGTTTACCTAGTCTAGTCTCTCTGTTTCAGTTTTAACCAAGATGTGTATTTAAGACTCCATCAAATAGACTTGCCATTACTGACAAGCTGAAAACCTTTTAATAAATAATTATAAATAAATGATCAGACTTTTATTATCAGACTAGTAGTTAGTCTGGTCATTGTCAGTAATGAGGGATGAACTATTACATCCTTAGTCATTTCATATTAAACTTATGAAACTCTCCGAAGGCCTCTATATATTGAAAGTGTATGTTGGTCATCTTTGAAAACACGCCTATACAAATACATTGCCACCTTTATCGCCGAAAAAAATGAAAATTTTATGATGAAAAATTGTGATATTTTCTTATTTCTGCTCAAAATATAGATTGTTGGCACACGTTAGAACCGCCTCGACGAGGCGGTTCTAACGAGTACCCACAATCTATGTTTTTGAGCAGAAATAAGAAAAATAATGTATACCCCTGCGAACCCCAGTTTTACTATATAAAAGTGGGGTTCAAGGGGCTCCGATTTATATAGGCATGTTTTCGTGATGACTCTCAGAAGGCTTCTACATATTGAAAATGTATGTTGATCATGTTGGTCAAGTGGAAGGGTGTTTATGGCTCTTACAAACCAATTGGTCAAGCATGGAAAAAGACATACCCACTTCCGGTCCCAATCATCGTCATAGCTGTACATCATCTTGATAGGCTTTGGCGTTTGCTCAGTCTGTGACTGAGGTCTGGTCTATTTGGCGATCGTAATCTCTATAAAGTCTGCAACAAAAGTGGCATTGGAGTACATTTGTTTCATGAGCACTTAGTGTAACAATTAATGAAGAACTAAGCCTGCCCAGGCAAAGTGATGTGAGTCAGGCCGCCCAATGCATATAAGCCTTTCGGTTTCATTGGGCGGCAGGTCTTGAGATGTCATTTCTTCATTGTCGGGTAAAAGTCACACAAAAATGGAAACAACGTCTCCAAATTACCAAATGAGTGTTGACGGGGACGTTTAACCTCAATTCAAACAAAAAATGATGCTTAACCCATTCTGGACTGAATTGAATCTCCCCCAGCAGTAGAAATTTATGGATGTCTATAAAATTTATTTTGAAAATTGTTAAACGTTCTGCAAACACTGTCGCCGCGTTCTTGGTTCTGATCCGGGCCTGCGCTGTTTGTCAATAATCCGTATTAAATATTCAAAAACATGAACGTCATACGGCATACGCAATCGCCAAAAAAAAAAAAATAAATAAATAAAAAATATAAAAAAAAAGATTATGCGTTTCTTTCAGACTTTATTTACAGTACATGTAAAATGAAGGGCGTCAGAAAAGCCGCGTACACTTTTCCTCGGACCAAGATTCAAGATACAAGATATTTATTACGAATTTTCGGCTCACATAGGAGCATATACAGATGTATCATAATGTAAATATACTAACAAATGAATAATCTAGAAAAGAGTTCCGAATGACAAATGCTCAAAAGAAAGCCAAAAACAATAGAACAAGACATGAATGACCTATATGATTTAGAAAAGGTTGCTTTTCATAAACCTGTATCAACCTATTCCCCCGATATGTTTTCACTGGTGCATTCATTTTTAACAAGGTGCGCACCATAAACATCTGAACAAGGTGGCCCAGAGCATACAGCCAGTACCCTCCCGAACCACTTCGACCAGCGGAATTGGTGCACACATTATACTGTGTACCCAAGACAACCCCCTTGTTAAGGGGGCGCTTGCATACCCATCACTAAAACATTCCGCCAGTATTGACACCAATTGGGTCCATACGCCTTGCGGAAACAGTTTGTTCTTGATCAGTGATCTGTTTCCTCTTACGCCAAAGGAAAATCCATTGATAAGGTTGACAAGCTCTTAACATGACCGGATCTTACCTTGTCCATCATGAAACATGCCTATATAATTTTGATCCCCTTAAACCCCACTTTTATATAGCAAAACTGGGGTTTGCAGGGGTATACATTATTTGTTCTTATTTCTGCCTAAAAACATAGATTCTGGCTACTCGTTAGAACCGCCTCACCGAGGCGGTTCTAACGAGTAGCCACAAACCACGTTTTGAGCAGAAATAAGAAAGAAATCACATTTTTTTTTCATTCTGAACTTTTTCATTTTTCGGTGGTAAAATTTACAATGTATTTGTATAGGTGTGTTTTCATAATGTCAGAATGCGTAGACGCCGCTGACTAGGGATCAGGTAGAAGCCTCCGTGGTCGAGTGGTGACGCTACTCGCCTTGTAAACCAGGGGTCACAGGTTCGATTCCTGGCTTCTCCAGACTTTCGGATGAGTCTTTAAACCGAGGTCCCGTCTCCGTATGACCTTAGCTGTTGGTGGGACGTAAAACTGAAAAACTCACTCACTGAGGATCAGGAGGTCATTGGTTCGATACCTGCTAAGCTCGGCATCATTCATTCATCGAGATTTATCTCGAAATCTTTTCTACGGGTCATTCTCTCTTCCGTGTCTAACTGGTGATCAGAGGGTTGAGTTTCGTTACCAACATTATTTCGTGGAGACTGATCATAAATTCCTTCCGCTGATTCAAGAAGGGCAGTTGTAAGTTTCTGGCGAAAGACGAAAGAATTTGCACTGTGCTGGTTAACCGCTCATATACATGTATAAGCCTGCCCAGGAAGTGTGGTTAGATATACTGACCGGCTATAATTGCCGGATCTAAATAGGGTTGAGTGGGCCGTAAAACCCCAAAAGAAACAGTATTCATAGATGATTAGTTAGGCAAAACTTGTGCATTCGATGCCATGTATGTGATATACACGCCAATTTCAAATGACAATGCAGCGCAAGGTCGTAACCACAGGTGTTAGTAACATACCTGTGACCCTATATATTTTTTTTTAACACATTATGTCTTTTTTTGTTTCAAAACATGCATAAATCTTAAAAAAAAAAAAAAAAAAATAGAGACTCTATTCTATACTAGGGGTGAGGGTGGATTGTCAGATTTTTTTTTTTTTTTAAGATTTATGCATGTTTTGAAACAAAAAAAGACATAACGTGTTAAAAAAATATATAGGGTCACAGGTATGTTACTAACACCTGTGGTCGTAACCAGACTAAAATATTGTTACGCACTTGTGCATTCGCTGTCATGTGTGTGATATACACCCAAATTTGAAATGACAATGCAGCGCAAGGTCGTAACCAGACTAAAATATTGTTACGCACAATAATGTCGAAATATTTTGATGTCTAAGGGAGACAACTTTTAACAAAAACGAAACCTTTTTGTTATTTCTCTCCTTGAATGGGGCTACTCTTATAGGTCTTTCCTTTAAGAGAAGTCCAATCAACAATAAGTAAGAATAAAATTCAAATCCTAGTTATCTCCCTTAGTTTTGAATGATTTACATTAGGCACATGCGTAGTGTGCGTATTTGGTTTACGCCTATGCCGGGCGTATCTACACTATGCTGAAAAGCATCTATCAGCATGACAGAAAATATCAGGCTAAAAAAAGTCGGCGCTAGCACACATCCTTGCTTAACTCTTTATGTCACAGTGGAATCCACCAATTCGGACCTTAACGCCAAAATATGGCTATGTACCCGACAGGACAGCTCATCGTACTCTGCCAAAAGTTTTGATAAAGTCGCCAAAGGTTATGTAGAGGTCCAGCGTCTACTTCTGGCTTTTTCTTGGAGCTGTCTTTTGAGAATTGTACCCTTTCAGAATGCACACTGTTGTTTCGGGCAGAAGCCCAGCCTCGACTGTTGCGTAGGACTATTGCAATGACTTTGCAGCGATTGTTTTGGTAGAATAGCTAAAATAAGTATACCTGTGAACGTGTGGGATCTAGGCAGATACTGGCCTTGAGGGCCTCAATGTTTTTCACCCCCCCCCCCCAGTCGACTCGGGAGGGCATTCTGTTTGACTACGCCAAGGGAAAACAAGAGCTGTCACTATAGGTGACCAATGCCCCCCCCCCCCCCCCCCACACACACACCGTGGGAGCCAATTTCTGAGTTTTTGCAAAATTTCAAGGGGAGATATTTCAGCCAAAAATGATAAGAGAGTTATGGCCCTAGGTAAGAGTGTAGCCCTTGTGATGGTGAATAAGTGTGTGAAGTTTCATGGGGCCAGGTCAAAGTTATGATCAAGGTTAAAGTGACGGACAGACAGACAAACAAACAAACAAACAGACAGACAGGACAAATACTATATGCCCCCACCCCCACCGAATCAGAGATTCTCGGAGTGGCAGGGGGGGGGGAGGGGGGGGGGGGGGCATAAAAAGAGTATTCACAGTACTCCCCGGCTGTGTAGACCTGTTTGAAGTTTCTAGTCATTGATATACTGATCACCATCCGATCATTGCAGGTATGAATAAAGGCGGCCAGATTTTCTTCGGTGCAATCTCGGTGGCCTTAACTGTAACTTGACCCCGTAAATATGTTGATAGTAAGTTATATGAGCCATACGCGACCAAAAGTATGTTTGGGCATATTTCCGGTTCAGCCTGTGTGCGTAGCGCTGGCTGAACAGGAACTTTACTGTCCGCTATGGTGAATCTATCGGTGCAGAGACGATGCTGTATTAAACGGTCAGGAAGGTAATTTGTTTCATGCTGTGGACTTTGCACGTCGTAAAGACAATGTCAAATGATATGCCTTTAATCTTGGACAACATGTATCAAACAGCTGATTAAGTCATTCAACTTTCATGGCCTTGAATGCTAAATTATGCACTTAGCGGTGTACTTAAACTCATATATATATACGAGGGTTGTTCGAAAAGAATTGCTTATTGTCCTCTAGCTCGATATCCACGTGTGGCACGATCAAAACAAAAACATACTTGTATAGGGCTATTCAATATCTACAAAATGGTGTATAAATGTACATGTTAGAATAAGTGTAAGACATAAAATTTGCCATTTGAATACGCGCAGTCATTGACCACTGCAGTAAAAATGGTTGGTAGAAGCGCCGACTAAAAAGCTGAAATGCGGGCTTACATCAAAACCTGCTCAAAACCTTGGTTGTTCTTTGAAGAAGCCGAGGACTGAAATTTCTACTGCTTTTGGACCTTCTTGTGTGTCTTATGACACAGTTCGGCAGTGGAAAAAGAAATTTGAGTCTGGTGTAGAGTCCATCAAAAATGCGCCGAAATCAGGTAGGCCAAAGTCTGCATCTCGTAAAGAAATCGTTTCCAAAATAAAGGAAATCATTGAAGGGGATGCCAGATTTACAGTTCGTGATATTGCACGAAAGGAAGGCATATCACTATCAACGGTTCACCTTATTTTGAAGAAGCATTTGAAAGTCAGAAATATTTCTGCTAGATGGGTGCCACATCTGTTGACTGACGAGCAAAAGAGGCAACGAGTGAAAGTGGCCAAAAAGCTACTTCAAATGTTTTCAAAAATCTGACAAAAAAAAAAAAAAAAAAAAAAAAAACAGTTTGCCAAGGTCGTCATAGGTGATGAAACATAGATCCATTTTTTTAGCCCGCCAGAAAGGTTAGCAATAAGATCTGGGCCACTGAACACAGCAAACGCCCAATGATTTGCCAAACGTTCTTTGAGTAGAAAGAAGGTTTTGTATGCAATCTTCTTATCTGGTGAAGTCGCAATAAAAGTGCCGATGAAAAAGGCCAAAAGCATTACCGGAAAGTACCACAAAGACGTAGTACTGAAGAAACTGAAAAGTATTATCAGAAACGACGCTCTGCCACTTGTTTTAAACATGTCCGTCTTCTACATGACAAACAATATAGCCGCTCATACCTCCGCAATAGTTACGGCGTTTTTGGAGAAAGAAAAAGTAACTGTTTTGCCTCACCCAACCCCCGGATTCCCCAGACCTTGTCCCATGTGATTTCTTTTTGTTTCCAAAAGTGAAATCATTCCTTGCTGTGGGGAAGTACCAGTCCCGACAGGCACTTGGATCTGCCATTCATTAGTACCTTATTACTGTGCCGAAATCAGCGTACCGTGACGCCTTCAAGAAGTGAATACATCGGCTGAAACTTTGCATTTCTAGCCACGGGGAGTACTTCGAGGGTACAAAATGAGCACTTTTGGGCTAACTTAAAATTTGAAGTCTCCAGATAGAAATCTTCGACCATCCCTCGTATATATATGTTTCTAGATGTAGTAGGCCTGTCTGCTTTTATTTAACCTGTTGTATCCATTTCAACCCATATGTTTGGCAAGCAGTGTAGACAATGCTCAGATGGCGCATTCTGATTATGCTCTACGCTGTTAGCCAAACGTTCGGCTCATTATATATACTTCTCAACATACGTTAAGCACCAGATCGCGCTTAAAAGCCCGTAGCCTATACGAATAAATTAGTGAGCTCCGCTTTCTATTGATTCGAACTGAGGTTTAACGTCCCCGTCAACACCATTTAGGTCATTTTGGACACGTTGCCTCTAATTGTGTAGGACTTGTACCCGACATTGAAATATAATGACATCTCAAGCCCTACCGCCTAATGAAGCCAAAAGGCTTATATGCATTGGACGGTCTGACTCACGCTTCTTTGCGTGGGCAGGCTTAGTCCGTCTTAGCGCTTTACCAGTAATCACGTGCGGTCATTTCCAACTCTGCGTGGAAGTACCATGCACGAGGCGCATCTATTTCTCTAAGCCCCGATGGATGCGGACGACAGCCAATCCCCACTTTTTATTGAGAAAATTTTATAACTGTTTTCTGCTTTGTGAAAGCAAGATTGGCTGTAGTCGTTAGAAATGTCTCACTGAGGCGATTCCAACGAGCAGCATCAAAATGCGTTTGAACCATAAAACAGGAACATGAAGCAATATTTTATGTGCTATATGGCATTACTGACATGGGTTGGACCATTTTGGGCACGTCATGAGAAAAAAACTGCTTTTGTCGTTTGCGAAAACCAAAGATGCAGACTAGCCTGGCCCCAAGATTATAAAACTTTTTTCTGTGCTCAGCTCACTTGAGCATGAAATTTGTCCTGCTAATAAATTTTAAAATGCCAACAATTGTTCGTATGTTAAATAAATTTTAAAATGCCAACAATATTTATCAGCAGGGCAAATACTATTCTGTGCGGATTGCTTCTTTCATTTGTATTTTTTAGCATTATTTATTTCATGCTCAGCTGAGTTGAGCATGAAAAAAGTTTATAACATCGGGACCTGGACATTCGCGCAATCCGATCGGAACCTTACCCGGGCAAAGCGGTGCGAGTCGGCCCGTCCATGCTTATAAACCCTATTGGTTTCATTGGGCGGCAGGGCTTGAGATGTCATTTCATCTCAATGTCGGGTAAAAGTCCCACAAAATTGGAAGCAACGTCTCCGAAATGGCCTTTACAGTGTTGACGGGGACTTTAAACCTCAAGTCAAACAAACAAAAAAAAAAACCTTAGTTCTCGCTGGTTGGGTAATGTATAACCTCTAGTTTCTATAGCTAAATCATCACGCAAACACGTCTTTATAATTTTGACCCCCCTTGAACGCCACTTTCATATTGTAAAACTGGGGTTTACAGAGGTAAATCTTAGTTTTCGTATTTCTGCTCTAAAATATAGATTGTGGGTACTCGTTAGAACCGCCTCGATGAAAAATCTCCCCGCCCCGGGGCCCTTTGGTTTTACATAGACTTAATGTACATAGGGAAAACCTTTAAAAATCTTCTCGTCTGAAACCAGAAGGCTCAGGTGTTTGATATTGGTGGGGGGAGCTTCGTCTTATGGACGTTTATCAAGATTGTTCAAATTATATCCCTGGTTCTGAAAATGCCCCCACCGCGGGGCCCTTTGGTTTTACATAGACTTATATAGGGAAAACCCTTAGGAAACCAGCAGGCTCAGGTGTTTAATATTTGGTATGAAGCTTCGTCTTGTGGATCTCTATCAAGATTGTTCAAATTATAGCACTGGGGCCC
The DNA here is from genome assembly GCA_963580285.1 of Lucinisca nassula. Lineage (NCBI taxonomy): Eukaryota > Metazoa > Mollusca > Bivalvia > Lucinida > Lucinidae > Lucinisca > Lucinisca nassula. The sequence goes on from OY757023.1 coordinate 59,910,942, forward strand.
TTTGGTTTTACATTGACTTATATTGGAAAAATCCTAGAAAATCTTCTCCTCTGGTTTTACATGGACTTACATTGCGGTTCTAACGTGTACCCACAATCTATATTTTGAGCAGAAATAAGAAAAATATTACAATTTTTCATCTTAAATTTTCGGCGGTAAAGTTTGCAATGTATTTGTATAGGCGTGTTTTCGTAATGTTTTCAAGACTCTTGCTACAGTCAGTGAAACTGGGCAAGCTGTTTTGTGTCTTACCTCGCCGTAAACCCTGAAGACGGGTTTTTCTTGTTTTGGAGGATATTTTTTAACAAACTTTCAAACAGCGATATCCGGAGGGCGGGCAGGCGTCTGGCATCAGGCGCGGGGCGGGCGGGCGTCGTCCCAGGTTTTATGATGATAACACATCCGCGCATAGTGCATTTTTCTAATGTTAAAAAACGGACAATTTTCTGGTGATTATATGTGATATTTTTCTTATTTTTACTCCAATCATATGTTGAGGGTGCTCGTTAGAACCGCCTCAATGTGGCGGTTCTAACGAGTACCCACAACCTATGTCTTAAGGCACAAATAAATAAATAATGTATACCCCTGTAAAACCCAGTTTTCTCTATATAAAGTGGTGTTTATTTCACGGAACTGTTAACGTGAACCTTTTTTCAAAGTCACGTTACCTTTATTCTTCAGTGGATTTTTCTTGCTTCATTGGAGTGACCCCTTTCATATACAATCCATTAACGGTTGTCCCTGACCAAAGGACACTGTGTGCAGAAAACACGTGTGCCAAAAAGACTGTGCCCCCCCCCCCCCCCCCCCCCCCCCACCACCTCCCACCTCGAACACGAGCATATACTTTTTACAATGTACAATGAATGCCACTGTAAACTTAGCTTTATTTTAAAAGGGCATTGATTGTTTGTGTTGCGGTTTGACATCCCTTTCAACACTATTTAGATCATTTTGAAGACGTCGCTTCCAATTTGTGGAACTTTTTTGTGGAACAAGCCCTATCACCGAAAAAAAACGCTAGGGTTTAAGGAGCGATCCGATTCGCGCAGGCAAAAACCATCTATATAGGCGGTTTACCAGTATCCAAGTTTGGTCGGTATCAACTCTGCGCGGAAGCACCCAATCCCGATGAGCGGGGCGATTACAAAGGTATAAATTTCTTGACTTGTTACAGCGCCAAAATAGATTGTAGGTGCTCCGACGATAGAATGCGACGGTTCTACCAAGCATCCACAATCTGTATTTATGTGTTTGTTTGTTTGAACTGAGGTTTAAAGTCCCCGCCAACACTATTTGTGTTATTTTTGAAACGTTGTTTCCAATTTTGTGGAACTTTTTTGCCCGACATTGAGATGAAATAACATCTCAAGCCCTGAAACCAAAAGGCTTATATGCATTGGACGGTCTGACTCACACCACTTTGCCTGAGTAAGCTTATTCCTTCTAAGCGGTTTACCAGTACTCATGTGTGGAAGCACCATGGAGCCAATCTATTTCTCCAAGCCTCTATCGGATGGGGGACAATCTGTGTTTGTATAGGGTTTAAAATTGTACCAAGCGCAAAACCATTTTTCGTCAGAAACATGCCTTTGTATAGAATAAATGCTTGTCATAAAGCCCAAAATGCATACATTGTCACCAAATGGGGATCAATGTATACTATTCAACACAAGAAGTGTCAGAAAAAAGTAGTGAACTGTCAATTTTGTTTGATTTCCCCGGCAGCACAAACATTTTCTAGTACATAATTTTGCACTATAAGCCAGTAAGTCTATTTATTTTCGTTAGGCTTACTTCAGTTTATAAAATGTGGGCGAAACCGGAGGAACCGAACAAACTGAGCTTCCATTGTTGTCTTCGCCCATGGGCGTAGACATTATAGGCGTTGGGTTTAACATGGAAGTACAGCCATTAGTTACCCACAATGCAGATTGACCTTTATATTTAATGCAACAACAAGTATAAGCTTTCACAGAAGCAAAAAAAATACAAAAAAACAAGAGGCCCATGGGCCACAATGCTCACCAGAACTCAGGCGGACACTGCCCACTGGCAGCCATGTATGGTTTCAGATTTTAATTTATTGATTATAAAGTCTCCCAAACAAACCCCCATTTCAAAATGAGCACCCATGTGGACTCTGTATCTGAAATATTAGGCCTTTTATGAGGAGGAAGGATGAGACATGGACCCAACAGAGCCCTGAATGGTATCACTGAATCCATCGTATCATAAGGAACATGAATATATATGGTTTAGGGGTTGGGATGTGTACTGTTCCTGAGATATAAGGCCTTTTAAGCTGCGAAGGGGTTGGAGCATAGCCCTGGCAGACCCCAGGAAAGCCAAGATTGTTGTCGCTGAATGTGTCTTATAATAAGGACCAAGAAATTATATTGTTTAGGGGTGGGGATATGAACAGTTTCCAAGATATGAGGCCCTCTTATGAAATGATGAGGAGAGGAATGGCCCCTGTGGACCACCAAGTTTGTGTGACTGAATGTGTCTAATCATAAGAAACAAGAATATATATGATTATGAGGTGGGGATCTTAATGGTGTCTGAGATATATGGCCTTCTATGAAGTAGAGGCGTGGGCCATGGCATCAGCATGTTGCCCTAGCACATAGACGCATTGATGTGAGTGAATGAATCTTATTATAGGGAACACAAATATACATATTTTAGGGGTGGGGATCTGAACAGTTTCTGAGATATATTGCCTTTTATGAAGTGGAAGGGTGGGGCATAGCCCCAGCACACCCCCAGAGATCCCTAGGTTGGTATCACTGAATGTGTCTCATCATAAGGAACAAGAATATATATGGTTTAGGGTTGGGGGTTCTGAATGGTTTCCGAGATATTGAGCCTTTTACGAAGTGGAGGGGGTTGGGCATGGTCCGGGCACATCCCAGAGGACCCCCAGGTTGGTTTCAATGAATGCGTCTTATCATATGAAACAAGAATATATATGGTTTTGGGATGGGGATCTGAATGGTTTCCAAGATGCATCACCTTTTATGAAGTGGAAGGGTGGGGCACAGCCCCCGTGCGGCCCGGGAGACCCTTAGATTGGTATCACTGAATGCGTCTTATCATAAGGAACAAGAATTTATATGCTTTAGGGGTGGGGATCTGAACGGTTTCTGAGATATTGGGCTTTTACTAAGTGCAGGGTGTGGGGCATAGCCCTGGCACATCCTAGGGGACCCCAAGATTGGTGTCACTGAATGCGTCTTTTCATAAGAAACAAGAATATACATGGTTTCTGGGTGGGGATCTGAAGGGTTTCCGAGATATATCACCTTTTATGAAGTGGAAGGTTGGGGCATAGCCCTGGTGCGGCCTGGGAGATCCTTAGGTTGATATCACTGAATGCATCTTAACATAAGGAACAAGAATTTATATGGTTTAGGGGTGGGGATCTGAATGGTTTCTGAGCTATTGGGCCTTTTATGAAGTGGAGGGGTCGGGCATAGCCCCCGTGCGGCAAGGGAGACCTAAGGTTGGTATCACTGAATGCGTCTTATCATAAGGAACAAGAATTTAAATGGTTTAGGGGTGGGGATCTGAACGGTTTCTGAGATAGTCAGCCTTTTACGAAGTGGAGGGGGTGGGGCATAAGGCCCGCCACATCCTAGGGGACCCTCAGATTGGTGTCACTGAATGCTTCTTATCATAAGAAACAAGAAAATATAGTTTAGGGGTGGGGATCTGAATGGTTTCTGAGATATATGGCATTTATGAAGTGGAAGGGTGGGGCATGGCCCCAGCGCACCCCAGAGAGACCCCGATGTTGGTATCACTGAATGTGTCTTATCATAAGGAACAAGAATATATTATATGGTTTAGGGGTGGGGATCTCAATGGTTTCTGAGATAAATGGCATTTTATGAAGTGGAGGGGGTGGGGCATGTCCCCGGCACATCCCGGGGGGACCCCAAGGTTGGTGTCACTTAATGCATCTTAGCATAAGGAACAAGAATATATATAGTTTAGGGTGGGGATCTGAATGTTTCTGAGAAAATTGGCATTTTATGAAATAGAGGGGGCAGGGCATTTCCCCGGCACATCCCGGGGGACCCCCAGGTTGGTGTCACTTAATGCATCTTATCATAAGGAACAAGACTATATATGGTTTAGGGGTTGGGATCTGTAAGGTTTCTGAGATATAAGGCATTTTATGAAGTGGAGGGGGCGGGGCATGGCCCCGGCACAACCTAGGGGACCCCCAGGTTGACATAAAAGCATATGGCTGAGAGAAGTTTACTCAAGGAACATGTTTATGTAAGTTTTGTAAAAATATCTGCAATGACTTGGCAGTAAATGCCATTTTTCAGTTTTCCCCATTATAAGTCAATGGAAACTCTAAGTTGCCATAGCAACAACACTAAAAGGCCAAATTTCATAAAAAACACAAAACATGTAAAGGCAAATATGGTGAATATTTTCATAAAGTCTCAGCCTCCTAGAGCATATGGTTTCTGAGGAGATGATTTTTTAAGTATTTTTTGTCTATTTTTTGCATTTTGGTTTCCATGGCAACCAATAAAAATGAGCAGAAGGCTTAAAATCATACAGCAGATAGTCGATTGCCTATGGAACATTTCTATGAAAGTTTTCTCAAAATATCTGCAGAGGCTTGGCAGTAAATGCCATTTTTCAATTTTCCCCATTATAAGTCTATGGAAACTACAAGTTGCCATAGCAACCAAACTAATGAGCCGATTTTTATAAAAAACACAAACTTTCAATCCCCCAGCCCATGGATGCTACAGATAAAATTTGGGCTGAATCGGTCCAGTGGCTTCAGAGAAGAAGATGTTTGAAAGTGTTGACGTCAGACGACGACGACGACGACGACGACAACGACGACGACGCCGGACAACTGCCTATCCTATAAGCTCCTCCGGAGCCTTCGGCTCTGGTGAGCTAAAAACGACCGATAATAATTAGTATAAGCTTTCACACGAAAAAGGGGCCAACGGGCAGACCTCTGGCACATTTGTACAGGCCCTTATTTGCTGTCATATTTATACAGGCTAATACAAAATATACATCTACAAACGCTTGACCAGGACTGACCACTGCCTAACCTATAGGCTCCACAGGTGCCTTCCAGCTCTGGTGAGCTAAAGAAAAAACCTTGCCTCGCCATTAGTACAATGTTTCGGCTTATCTTCAATTAGTCTTCAGAAAACTTCTCTAACAATTCGCAAGCTTTCTTTTTGATAACATGTCAAAATTTTGACAAAATTACAGAATTTGCAATTTTGCCATTTCAGAAATTATAATCCTGGGTGCAGACTGGAAATTAGAATATTACCAAAGACAGTCAATTGTATGAAAAACATTTCTGTAATATAACTCTAGACATTCGCATTTAATATGTGCTAAGCGTAGACCTAGCCTTTTTGTAAAAGCTGTTCTTCTCAAAGTTAACACTAACGAAACAAGTATAGCTTTTACAAAAAGCTAGGTCTACGCTTAGCACATATTAAATGTGAATCTCTCGAGTTATATGATAATATAACTCTGTTATTTATATCCCAGAAATGTGATTATACAATTAACTGTCTTTGGCAATAGTCAGTATATTGGCCGGTCTGCATACAGGACCTTGCCGATTGAAGTACATGTATAGTGTCTGAAATTTCAAAGTTGCAACTGCTGTAATTTTGTCAAAAAAAAAAAAAAAAAAAAACACTTTTTCATTTTTGTAAAGGCACATGTGCAACTTCAATATGCTCGAACATCTTATAAAATGGAATGCATAAAAACTGTAGGAGAAGATAGGTAGACAACTTTCCTATACTTTACAGAAGACTAATTGAAGATTTGCCCAAACATTTTGCAAACGACGAGGCAAGTTGTTTAGCTCACCAGAGCCGAAGGCTCCTGGGGAGCCTATAGAATAGGCAGTGGTCCGTCGTAGTCGTGGCCGAGAGTTTGTAGATGTACATTTTGTATAAGCCAGTACAAATATGACAGCAAATACGGGTTTTTATTAATTGACTATCCTGTATTGATCGGAGGTCATCCGTATTAGTACCAGGTCAAACAATATTAACTGAGGTCAAGTGAGGTCAAAATATCAATAATCCTGTTTATTGTGTCAATTAATAAAATATTCATTAATCAAGTAATTTAGCATTGACCAAGTTACAGGTCCTCGATCAGCTGCATTGACCCTCGGCCTTCGGCCTCGGGCCAATGTAGAAGACCTCGGACCTGTACCTGGGCCAATACGAAATTACTTGATTAATAACATTATAGTACAAATGTGATAGCAACTTACAGCAAGCTTTCTTTTAAACTGCACTCTGACGTCACAACACACTGGGACAATAACAACACAAAAGCTAGACCCATTTAGCTTAATAACTTTGGGTCGATTCACAAACAATCGACAAAGAAACAATCGACCACAAACCAGTCTACTTATATAGAGACTATTCATAGTGAGAGCTGCAGATTGCAAAACTTGATTTGTATGAAGCTGGCCCAACGTTTCCGGTACATGCCAGCAAAACAAATGCTCTGGCGAGACTGCGCATGTGCGTAGGCTCGTCTGAACCATTGCTGCTCGCCTATTCGACAAATATCCTTATTTTCTAATGCTAGGTAAGTTCATTACAGGGTTAGATATTCAGTGAAATTCCGCTACTAAGACTACATAAAAGAATAAAAAAAATATGCATTTAAAAGCACAGCTACAATTTCTTTGTGTTTTCTACATCCAGTGGGCTTTAGTAAGAGACCACCTTTGGAACTGTTCAAAAGTTGTCTTAAAGACCACTTTTGAGCAGTCCCAATGGTGGTCTTAATATAGGGGTTTTATTGTAGATGATCTAGATTTACATCAAGAAACACGCCTATTTAATTGTGACCCCCTTGAACCCCACTTTTATATAGTAAAACTGGGGTTTCCGGGGGTATACCTTATTTTTCTTATTTCTGCTCTAAAATATAGATTGCGGGTACTCGTTAGAACCGCCTCACCGAGGCGGTTCTATCGGGTGCCCACAATCTATATTTTGAGCAGATATAAGAAAAATATCACAATTTTTCATAAAAAAAAATCATTTTTTCGGCGATAAAGGTGGCAATGTATTTGTATATGCGTGTTTGCGTAATGATATAAATGCGTGGCAATCAAACGGAAGCGATGCTCCATCGAAATAAATAATCGTGCGCCATCTTTTAAATATTTGGTACATACCATAAAATACATAGAAAAAAAGTACTTAAAACAGAACGAACTATATAATATCCATTGTAACCCGTACATCCAAAGAAATTGGGAATGTGAAAAAACAAGATTCTAATCCATTTGTACACGTATCTAAAGACTAAAAACTAGATCACACTAAAATCATTTTGATCTGAGGGTCGTCTTTAATAGCGTTATCAGCAAAGATATCACCCAAACTGAGGTCAAAGGCACAGTTTGAGACTCATGCTTAAGTATCCAATGTGAAGAGCCATGCTTTTATCATATTAAATAAACCCTTTTTAGTTTATCTTTAAGCAGGTTTTGTAACATATTTTGTTTAATATTTTTATATGAATTGCAATAACACTTCTTGCACACCAGATAAGGAAATCAATAGTTTTAGCTTAGGATAGAAATTCTGTTCTAACCCTTGTGTTCTTACCTAAAATCGAATTCTCTCGCGTGCTTGATAAATGCACTGGTTGAATACGACCTCATATGCGCCGTCGTTAGGTTGACGTCACAGCACGTTACATCATCGGACGTCACTAAGTCATCACAATATGGCGGACATCGGCAACCAAAGTAGGTCTAACTGCAGTATTACCAAATCCACGCTCAGTTAAGAAAAAGAATCCTACATGGATGTGAGGGGTGGACAGAAAAATCCGTCCCTCGGGATTACTGTCCGGCATCACGAGGCTTATCGGCAAGCCTCGTGATGCCGGACAGTGACCCTCGGGACGGATTTTTCCATCCACCCCTCACACCCATATAAGATTGTTATTAAATGATATCACAGAAGTCCTCAACAAAAATATCAAAAATATTTTGTCTGCCATCATCCTTGTGAAATTGCGTCTTTCATATCTCCAGAAATAGCGTTTTTCAGTTGATTTATTCTTTATTCTTCTTATTTCTAGATCAAATGGGCCCCGTCAAGCGATTTTGGTACTTATCGCCTATGCGAGCAGCGAAGTTTCAGGCGAGCCTGCGCATCCGCGCAGTCTCGCCAGAACCTTTGCTGCTCGCTCATACAAGCAGTGAATCAAGAGGAACCTTCAGACAGAAAGCCATATCCCTGGCCCCTCTGAGTGGCTGGGCATGCGCAGTTAAAATTTGTCATGACGGAATACTCGAAGACACAAATTCGCTTGGCGGTATAGCGTAGCTATACACCTTTGACTGTGATCGTATAGTGTTTCAATAAGTTTAATAAAATACAACTAAAGTCATATTGAGAGTTTCAGCAGCTTTATTAGGCAGGCACCTCATATGAGTGCACAACTCCTAAAACCAGACTAACTGGATGCAAGCTGATCAAGTAGACATCTGAAGTCATCTGAAGTCTTGGTCAGAAACCCCAGTATTTATAATCACTACAAAAATCTCACGCAATATCCCTCTCTCATTGCATCATGCTTGTTATCACAACTCTTGCCAAAATCTCTTCTAACTATAAGCTATCTGTCATGATTTTGATGACTGCACTAATAATATGATCTTTAAAATGCAGTTTCATCAGGTTTCTAAAGTACTTCACATGGACACCTGCTTAAATAACCTTTAAATGGAAATGTCAGAGTCATATGATATTACGAAATTATGATTTGAATGGCTGCCAGGTACATGTAAGGTACATGTATGTGTAATTCAAGTGCATCTCTGCATTTTATGCAAAGTTATATAATTGATGTTTCAGAGTTTTAAAATGAAGCTGTTTCATAATAAGAATTGAAGCTTAATATTTTCATAATAGTACTGAGACAGAAGCTTACTGCCTTTTCAACACTCATTCAGTCATATCATCATTCTTACACACCTTCAACAACATTTCAGTCATACACATGATAACATGCCTATGCAAAATAGCATGTGCATAACATGACTATGTTATATACCTCCCACTGTTGAGTAAATTAATTAACCCCTTAATTAATTTAATTAACCCCTTTAATTTATCTAATTCTGACCAAAACCTCCTGTACATATACTGTATACACAATTAATATATAATAGAACAAGATATCATCAACATACATCATTGACCAGGATGTACGCACTAAAACAAGATGTCACAAACATATATCAGTGACCAGGATGATCACCAACGTTTATCAGTAACCAGGATGATATCTAAATAATAACATGATATTGTCAACATATATCATAAACACATGTCAGTGACCAGGATCATGCATAAATAAACAAGACATCATAAACACATGTCAGTGTCAAGGATCCATTCACATATATAAGTGACCAGGATTATATGATACATATATTACTCATCAGGATGAAAACCAGGATGAATAACATATCATCAATCAAGATTAGTTAGTTAATTAATGTCATGTATTTTTTTCATGTGACTAGGATTGCAATTAATCTAATATGTAACAAGAATCCAATAAAACATTTAACTAAGATTTGACCAGGATTAAGACCAGGATTAAAACGAAGTTTCAAAGTTTAATTGTTAATTAAATGTCTAAGATGTTTTCTTAATTGTTTCTTTTAATCAACCCTTCTAATCTAGTAGACTTCCTAATTACCAGGATAGCAATATACTTGTAACCAGGATTTCTACAAACTATAAGACTATTAAAGGGCTCATTAAACACACTGTTTTTAGATTAAGTTTTTATTCCTTTTTGGATGATGAATTCACACAGTCACATTGTTCTTCCCTCAAGTTTATAACCGTCGGAGGTTGTGGAATAGGTATAACCGGAACTCTGTAGATTTTATTCGCCATTAGTATCCCATCGTTGTTATCTGAGCTGTGTATTTGCTGGTGGTGTAGGTTGGTAATAAGGTAAGTTGGATGTGGTGGATGTTCTTTACAATATCCATAGTGTTCCTGTACAACACTAATGTCGTCTGGCTGTAATAAAATAAAGTTCAATGTCACATGTATATCTTCACCTAAGCATGACCTTTAGGGGCATACTCAGGACTTTATTATTTAAAAGTCACTAAAGTTCTGATCACTAAGTCTTCGTCCATGCATAGTCTTTAGGACTATACAAGGCACAAATAAACGTCACTGAAATGTCACTGTACTGTAACCATTAGTACTATTACGATCACATGAGCTATATACATGATGAAACACATCGTACGATAAATAAAGTTCATCTGTTATGCAAATAGTTCATAACATGTAACAATAGCTATATACCGTTCCATAGCTAAATACTGTTAACATATCCCTGTTAACAAACACTGTTTACGTAACTAGTATTCATATATAAATCTGCTTAAAAACACTGTGCACAGATTTTCCTTATTTCTTTGCCCATGCCGCCGTTGCATCAGTCCACTTGAAGGTCTTTTGTCCTTCCTCAACGTTATCGACGTTTTGTTCTTCGATCAGAGTGGACATCTCGATAACATCACCTTTGATCGGTGACCGTTTCACATTCACCTTCTCAAGATCATGTGTGTTAGCCTGTCTTACACCAATTATCTTATATACAAAGTTTCTTCTACGTAAGATTATTAAGATAATTGCAATTAATAATACCGTCGATGCAATACTGATTAGCATAACATGTATCCAACTAATATTGGATTTATTCTCATCTAATATTACAGGTTTATAGTTTCTTGTTTCATGGAGTAGATTTTGTAAAGGAATCTCTTTCAAACCTGACAAATGTGCTGGCAACTACAGTGGTTTAGATCCAAGTTTAGTTTTGATATCAGGCCAAAAGTAAAAGGTTGAAACATTATGTAATTTCAAAAGTGCTTACAAAGGATCTGACCTTTCAAAGTTACTATGTCTGCCAAAATATTCAGGTAACTGTAAATATTTGTTTGAGGCTTTACATGTGTTATTTAACCGGATAATGCCAAGTGGTGGTGTGATTTTAATGTCAGCATTCTTCGGTTCATATGACTGGCAATTTAATGTAAATGTCAGAGGTCTATTTGTGACAACAATCCAAATACCAAATGACAAGTACTTCGTAGTTGGCAACCTTTCATCCAACACAACTACTTGTTTACAGTACTTTTTAATGTCATGCAGGTTTTGCATGAAGAGAGCAACAACGCAAAACTTATTTACGTTGGTCTGATAAAATGCGGTCTCAGGATTGCAGAACTGGAAATGATAGTTATTACACATCTGAAATGCACTTTCAGATAGGAGAGAAAACTTTGTTTTATCCTTTGAGATCAGTAACATTTCATTTTCTAAACTGTATTTTAATAATACATCTGTCTGGTTATTTGAGAGTAGCGGTAGTGGTAAGTTATGGATTTTATACACTTCATATTCTTCTTTCGTGTTAATTAGTGGAATCTTAAGGATGATTCTAATTTCATTATTTTCAAGGTAAGTTATACATGTCAATGTCTTATAAAAATACCAAATATCCTTACGAGGATTTTTAGGAAGCTCAAAGTTATTAGGAAGTTTTGTTTCTACTTCAATTAATACTTGCTTCAGATCTTTAGGTGAGATTGTATTAGTTGATAAATGATGCATTGACAACATGTTTAGTTCAGATTTTAAGCTCTCAAGATAAAATATAGCATCTTGCGTGGTAAGCCTAATTTCATCAAGTATCATTTTGAACTGTAAGTATGTATGAATAAATTGTTCGAGTCTAACAAACTGTTGTTCGATTGTTCTTTCGAGCAATCTTATTTTATGGTCAAGTTTCTGAATAACGATGATGAGATCCATAATTGATCTCCTATTTTCTGCTACTTGCATTCTTGTTAAATTAAGTACAGATAAACTTACATCAAGATCATGTATTATCTGATCTTGGTTAAGTGCCAAGGTTTTAATATTTCTATCTATGTTCTCAAGGTCACTTTCTGATACAGTGCCAAAAAGAGTGCTCATTAATTGTCCTATTACAGGAATTAATGACCTTTTATGTTCATGACTGTTTACTGAAAGTGTCTGGTACTCATCAAAGTTTTCATAAACAGACTTGTATGTATCTGTTAAAAGGTTAACTTCAACATGTAAACTTTGGAATGTTTCTACATATCCCGTTAAATTTGACTTCTGATAAAATCTTGTCATGTATTTCACAATTTCATCAGTGCGAACAAGATCGTTTTGAATCTTTAAAATCAAATTTTCAAACGGTCTCAAATCGTGAATAAATGTTACAGACCAGTGTGCATCGTTAATAAAGACTTCATTAGTCTTTTGAAACACAACATTTTCGGATGTAAAGAGTCCGAATGCCTGGCTAACAAACAATGATCCCAAGATTAATGTGATCATCATTATGTTAATCTGAAATTAAATAAAAATGGGCATTACTACACTGTTAAACGAGGTACTTATTTACAATTCACCTCTATTAACATACATGAGGCCTTTACCTCATTAAAGAACATAACATTACGAGGTCATTTTATAACATATTAGACATTAACCTCAAGAGTTTCTTTAAACTCTCTGCTTTATCTCGAGACTTCCTTCGTCTCTTTTTCAATGGCCTACCTGTCTCGCTGGCTACACTATTAGACAGTGGCTGCTGTGAATAAACTACATTCACATCCATATCACTAGCTAAATCATTGTTTTCAACCAAAGGCATAGAACAGGAATTATCAGAGGATAAATCGTCATTACATTCCATGTCCTTGACTTCAGTTTCTTCACTTTGATTTTGCCTAGCTTCTTTGTGTTTTAACCTGTTCTGTAATTCCATTAAAGGTATCTCATCTTCATCAGATGACGTTTCTCTTTCTTGTCTGTATTTCTTGACTAGCTTAGCCAAGGGAATTTGTTCTTCCGAATCAGAATCAGATTCTGTTTCTGACTCAGAGACCTGAGGTGGAATTACATATGCTGCGTCCCTAAGTTTTCTACTACTTTCATTTTTGGAAACTGGCCAATCTTATACATTTGCCAACATTAAATCACCTGCATATACTCTACTTGTTGTACCATCTAATTGGTTTTTAATTACGAAAGATACAGGTCCAGTTTTCTCAATTATTCTGTAATAAGGTTTCCATTTCTGTCCTAATTTACCCTTTCTTTGTTTATTTTGATAATAAACTGGATCTCCTAATTTTAACTCTACCTCTTTAACATTTTTGTCTGCATATTTAGCCTGGCGCTTCTTTGCTTTTTGTAAGTAATTTCTTACATGTACAAAAGCTCTGTGCTGTTCTTGTAAAGCGACTTGGTGGAAATCTTCACCTAAGTATTTTCTCCTAGGCTGTAATATATTGTCAACTGGCAATACTACATCTCTGTTGTAAAGCAAATAATACGGTGAAAATTTAGAAGATTCACTAACGTTAAATCTAATGGCTGCTAAACTTTGACAAAGATACAAATCCCAGCTCTGTTGATTATCAGCTACCATTTTAGCTAAAATGTCATGCAAAGTTCTATGAAATCTTTCAACTTTTGCATTGCTCTGAGGATGATACACGCTTGTCAAAATATGGTCAACCTTAAGTTTTTCAAATGTCTCCCTGGCCATCTTGTTTACATTCTCAGTTCCATTGTCCGTCACGATCTGTAAAGGACAGCCAAAACGTGGGAAAATGTGTCCAATGATCAATTCAGCTACTGTTTCAGCAGTCTTATCAGGAACTGCAAAAGCTTCAGGCCAACCACTATACCAATCAACAAATGCAATGATATATTTATTGCCTGACAAAGTTGTTGGATATGGACCCGAAAGATCAAGACTGAGTTTTGCCATAGGGTATGGTGGAATATCTGTTTCTTGTAATGGATGTTTCGTTTTCTGTATTGACCTAGTTCTGCAAGTCATACAATCAGAAACATACTTGTGAATTTCTTTGAACAAATTTGGCCAAAAGTATTTCTGACGAATAGAATTAAAAGTTTTCTGTACACCCATATGACCATTACTGTCATGATACTGAGTTACAACCAAAGATCTAAGATGTTTTGGAATATATAATCTTAAATTTGGGTCGTCATTGGCATTTGATAAATAGTATACCAATCCATCTACCAAGAGATAATGTTTTTGAACATCTTTACTCTCTTCCCCATTCAAAATCATTGACCTAATGTTGGAGATATCATCATCCCTAGTCTGTTCAATTTTCATGTCAAAGCCTTCTTTTGTAAAATCAGAACAGTCACACTTTTCAAATGTGTCTTCATTTGGAAGACTACAACCAGCAAACACTTTTGGATCAAACTGATTAGAGTCTAACACATTCACCTGATACAAGTTGTCATTGACATCAAGTGCCTTTTCTACTTCTACGTCTTCACTAACTGTACTTTCCTCACTTTTGTTTACATTATCTGGATGCCTGGAAAGTAGGTCAGCGCATGTATTTGTTGTACCAGCAATGTACTCTATAGTACAATTATAGCCTGACATACTCAAAGCCCAAAGTTGAATCTTTTTGTTTTGCATAGGAGATTCAAGCAAGTATTTCAGAGGTTTATGATCAGTTCTTATGACAAACTGAGCGTTGTGCAGATAATAATCTAACTTCTGAAGAGCAAAATGTATTGCAAATGCTTCTTTTTCTACTACAGACCACTTACATTGGGACTTACTAAGTTTGTGGGACAAATAATAAATTGGCTTTTCATCACCCTCACACTCTTGTGTAAGGCATGCACCAACACACGAGTTGCTAGCATCTGTATAAAGAACATATGGTTTATTTGGATCTGGATAAACCAAAAGTGGGACAGCTGTTAAACTTTCTTTCAAGAATTCAAATGCAGTTTGATGTACGTCTGACCACTTGTAATGTGCATATTTTCTTGTCAAAGCAATGATTGGTTCAGCTATCTGAGAGAAGTTTGGAATGAATCTTCTGTAGTAAGAACACATACCAGTGAATGATCTTACTTCTTTTACACACGTTGGAACAGGTAAAGATCTTATCGCATCAACCTTCTTTTCATCAGGTTTGATTCCTTGTTCACTAATTACAAAGCCAAGATAATTAGTTTCTAATTTAAGAAAACCACATTTCTTAAGCTTAAGTTTCAAATTATGCTGTCTTAATTTGTCAAAGATCAAACTAAGATGTCTCAAATGTTCTTCCAATGTTGAGCTGAAAATCAATATATCATCAAGGTATGCTGTAGCAAAATCATTGCAACCTTGTAACACAACAGACATAAGTTCTTGAAATACCGCAGGAGCATTAGAAAGGCCAAAGGGCATCACATTGAACTCGAATAACCCTTTGTGGCATGCGAAAGCTGTTTTCTCTTTGTCCTTCTCATCCATGGCAACCTGCCAATATCCACTTTTCAAGTCCAAAGATGTAAAGTATTTTGCTCTACCAAGTAAGGCTAAGATGTCATCTATTAAGGGTAAAGGAAAGGAATTTTTCTTTGTTATTTGATTTAATTTTCGAAAATCAACACAGAACCTTTTACTGCCATCTTTCTTGTCAACAATCACAACAGGAAATGACCAAGGTGATCTTGACCTTTTAATTACATTTGCATCTAACATTTCGTTAATTGCCTTGTCAATTACCTCTCTGTTTTTAATTGGAGTTCTATAAGGTTTCATCTTAATTGGTTCATGATTACCTATATCAATTTGCATTTTAACTGTGTCTGTTTTTCCTAATTCAGAATCTTTATTTGCAAACAAGTCTCTATTTCTCAAGATAAGTTTTTCAATTTTTGACCTATATTTTTCAGGTACATCAAGGTCTTTTAAGTCTAATTTATTTTCACAGCTGTTATTTTGAATAACTGAATCTACATGTGTAATATTAATTTGGAGCTCTGATATTTTAGCTAACAAACCGTGTCTATAAATTTTAATATATTTGTTGGTGTTGTTAACAATTAAAACTGGCAAAGATCTGTCTTTTGCTAATGTAGAAACAGTATTAATAATTTGTAAGCCTGGTTGATTTGTTAAAAATCCTTTATCTATTTGCGAAACCTCATATGACGAACCTACTGGTAAGTCTGGATTTTCTCTTACTTTTCCGTAGCATATCATGGCTGTATTAGGTTTTATTAAACGTGTTCTTTTCATCCTAACCGTTGAAGCTATATGTATATCCTCCTCTAAATTAACATAGTGTTTACCATTGATTCTTAAACATTTTAAATCAAAATATATCCTAACGTTGTTCTGTTTAAGCCAGTCCAAACCAAGTATCAAATTTCTATTTAAATCTCGGATCACATAGAAGTCTTGAGACATTTCGGTACCACCGATACAAAACTGTACAGTAATGCAACCGTCACACTTAAGCTCACTCCCATTTGCAGATTGTAAGCAAACTTTCTTTTGGGTGAGTCTTGGTTTATTCTTAAGCTGCTCATAAATTCTACGGTGCATTAATGAACATTCAGCTCCAGTGTCTACAAGAGTTCTAAACCTTTGTTTACCTATTTTAACTAAACAAGAATTTGGACTGCCTGAAACATTGATCTTAAACTTTTGATGAGGTAAATGTCTATTGTTTTCTTTACTCATTACATCGACCCCTGTATGCAATGAGTGTCCCAGTTTTCCTGACCAGGTACTACATTTTGTACATTGTTCTGATGTCTAGGTCTTCCATGACCCATAGGTGGTCTACTTTGAGGTTCTTTGTTTTTGCAGTCTCTAGAAATGTGACCTTCTTGACCACAATTCCAGCACTTTACCCTAGGATTTCTATTTTGCTGTGTGCTATTAACCCTATTAAAATTTCTAAATTTAAACCGTTGACCTCTAGAATGGTCAACATCCATAGGTGCTTCTTTTCTTTGTGGGTGAAATGTATGCGACATTTGAACCCTAGCCCTAAGATTCTGCTCATTAGTGGCAATTGCAATCGCCCCCTGCAATGTATCTGGCTGATCTCTAAGAATCTTTAATTTTAAATTGTCTTGGGTCAACCCATCAACAAAAATGTCAATAAGTTGACGTTCTACAGCGTCGCCTCCTTGGTTTTGGTAGGCTTCTTCCGCTAAAGACAGAATTCTTTCAGCGAAAAGCTGTATGTTTTCCCCTACTTTTTGTTTAACACTGCGCAACAATGACAGTGCCATTTGCCTATCCGTAACATCACTGAAACGGACAGCTAATTGTTCCTTAAGCTGTTGCCAATTACCGTCTGGGTTAGCCGCCATATACCTCTGTATAAAACCACTAACTGCTCCCCCAGAAGATTGATATGCAATCAACTTCTTTCTTGCCTCAGGTATATCAGCAAGAATTGAATATTTTTCAATGGATTTTATCCATTCCCTAAAGTTTTTGGAGTTGCCATCACACTTGATCACGCTTGTTGATGCCCCCTGTGTCGTTAATGCTTGTGACACATTGGAAAGTTCCAATTGGATGTTAACAAAAGCCTGTGCAGCAGGATCAAGCTGTTGTTGATGCTGAGCCTGTGCTTGGGCTTGTCCTTGTTGAGCCATATTGAAAAGAAAAAAAAATGAATAAATAAATAAATAAATAAATAAATTAATTAATTAATCTAAAATTAATTTTGGCCTACATTTTTAGTTTTTGTTTTAGATTAATTTTCTTCCATAATTTTGCATGATAATTGGTGACAGAACAAACAACAAACATAACCAGAAAAAGTAAAAGTAAACGTCACCTACCTTGGTGTCCATTCTTCTGTTTCTGTCGTAAGGTTCCTTTTTTAATTTATCCGCAGCACGGCAACAAAGCAAGATATATAGCGTAGCTATACACCTTTGACTGTGATCGTATAGTGTTTCAATAAGTTTAATAAAATACAACTAAAGTCATATTGAGAGTTTCAGCAGCTTTATTAGGCAGGCACCTCATACGAGTGCACAACTCCTAAAACCAGACTAACTGGATGCAAGCTGATCAAGTAGACATCTGAAGTCATCTGAAGTCTTGGTCAGAAACCCCAGTATTTATAATCACTACAAAAATCTCACGCAATATCCCTCTCTCATTGCATCATGCTTGTTATCACAACTCTTGCCAAAATCTCTTCTAACTATAAGCTATCTGTCATGATTTTGATGACTGCACTAATAATATGATCTTTAAAATGCAGTTTCATCAGGTTTCTAAAGTACTTCACATGGACACCTGCTTAAATAACCTTTAAATGGAAATGTCAGAGTCATATGATATTACGAAATTATGATTTGAATGGCTGCCAGGTACATGTAAGGTACATGTATGTGTAATTCAAGTGCATCTCTGCATTTTATGCAAAGTTATATAATTGATGTTTCAGAGTTTTAAAATGAAGCTGTTTCATAATAAGAATTGAAGCTTAATATTTTCATAATAGTACTGAGACAGAAGCTTACTGCCTTTTCAACACTCATTCAGTCATATCATCATTCTTACACACCTTCAACAACATTTCAGTCATACACATGATAACATGCCTATGCAAAATAGCATGTGCATAACATGACTATGTTATAGCGGGGCTCAAATATAGATTGTGGGTAATCGTAAGAACCACCTCAATTTTCGGGTTCTAGAGTGCCTACAATCTATGTTTCTGAGCAAAAGGAGTAAGGAAAATATTGAATATCCCGTAAACCCAACCTTTCTCTATATGAGGTGGGGTTTAGACGCATGTTCATTGCACAGACGTGTTAACTTGGTGACTGGAATTCACTATGCCACACAGGGGTGTTAACAGTGTTATCCCAGTGGCGATCTATGAACATGAAAATAATGTTTATACCTTGTAAATTCTATCGGGGCTTAAGAAATAGATGGGCTGCATGGTGCTTCCACGCAGAGTTGAAACCGATCACACACGAGTACTGATAAAGAGGATCTAAGCCAGCGAGGGCAAAGCGGTGCGAGTCGGACCGTCCATGCTTATCAACCCTGTTGGTTTCATTGGGCGACAGGGCTTGATATGTCATTTCATCTCAATGTCGGGTACAGTCCCACAAAATTGGAAGCAACGTCTCTAAAATGACCTATACAGTGTTGGCGGAGACGTTAAACTTCAACAAACAAATAAAAAACAGTTTTTTTTTTTATAAAGTGGGGGCTTGGTATTCAAGCTACAAATTACTGCTATGAATTCAATGCACAGATCTGCACCCTGAACATGGCCGCGAAATGAACACGCCCCCTCCCATTACGCAAACACGCCTATCCAAATACATTACGCTCTTTATCGCCGAAAAAAAAATGAAAAATTTATGATGAAAAATTGTGATAGTTTTCTTATTTCATCTCAAAATATAGATTGTGGGCACACGTTAGAACCGCCTCATCGAGTTTGTTCTAACGAGTAACCACAATCTATATTTTAGAGCAGAAATAAGAAAAATAAGGTATACCCCCGGAAACCCCAGTTTTACTATATAAAAGTGGGGTTCAAGGGGGTCAAAATAATATAGGCGTCTTTTCTTGATGCTAAACCCCATTTTATAAAATGGGATTTACAAGGGTGTATTGTTATTTCTTATTTCTGCTTCAAGACATAGGTTGTCAGTACTCGTTAAAACCGCCTCAATGAGGCGGTTCTAATGAGCACCCACAACTTATTATTGCTGTACGAATAAGAACAATATTGCGGATTTTCATCAGAGAAGTAGCCATTTTGAAGTATTATGTTGCAGGTAGCTTTGCACTAAATACTGGAGGTACTGGGTTTTATCACTTTGGGACAGAGCTTTTAGTTGCAGTCTAAATACCAGACAGGCTTCCATTGGATAAATATCCCGTGTTTCATTTCAATGTGAGAAAAGGATAGTTATTAGGAAATAAAATGATGTGTGTTTTATAATTATATCTGCAAGCTCAAAGAATTTGTGGCTGATTTTATATTGTCACCCCTCTGTTAAAAAGCCGGCTTGTATTCACTGCGAATCTGCATGTAAACAAACTTGGCGGATCATAACTTGAAAAGGAGACGGGCAACATGTGGATTTTTTCTCATCAACTTGTTGAGCTAGGATGGCTCTATAAATAAGTAAGGTTTGAAAAGTTTTGTATGTGTAGTTTTTGTGGGAGCATGTAAAAGGTTACTAATGCCGCCTATGGAAAATATTTAGTGGTAAGCTCCATATACCAAAAGTAGGAAAATCTGCCCCACACTCCAGTTTTCAGTCATTACATCATATTTTCACACATTGGTAGGTTCTGTCCAATTTTGTATAACAAGAGGGTCATGATGGCCCTGGATCGCTCACCTGATCCATAGAGTAACAAGTGGGCCCCGGGGAGGGCGATTATTGACCCCAGTGCTATAATGTGCATAATGTTGAGGGAGGTCTAAAAAGGTGAAGCTTTATACCAAATATCAACAAAGGCTTTAATTTGAACAATCTTGGCAAAGGTCCACTAGATGGAGCTACACACCAAATATCGAAGACCTGGGCCTTGCAGTTTCAGAGAAGAAGATTTTTTAAAGATATTCCCTACATAAGCCTATGTAAAACCAAATGCCCCAGAGCGGGAGCATTTTTGGCCTCAGGGCTATAATTTAAACACTCTTGATAGAGGTCCACTAGATGAAGCTTCAAACCAAATATCAAAGACCTGGGCCTTGCTGTTTCAGAGAAGAAGATTTTCAAAGATTATATCTATATAAGTCTATGTAAAACCAAAGGGCCCCGGGGCGGGGGCATTTGTGGCCCGGGGGCTATAATGTGAACAATCTTGGTAGAGGTCCACTATTGAAGCTCCAGCACTATAATTTGAACAATCTTGGTAGGGGTCAACCAGATGAAGCTTCATACCAAATGTCAAAGACCTGGGCCTTGCGGTTCCAGAGAAGAAGATTTTTAAAGATTTTCCCTATATAAGCCCATGTCAAACCAAAGGGCGCCGGGGCGGGGGCATTTTTGGCCCCATCACTATAATTTGAACAATCTTGGTAGGGGTCCACTAGATGAAGCTTCATACCAAATATCAAAGACCTGGGCCTGCGGTTTCAGAGAAGAAGATTTTTAAAGATTTTCCCTATATAAGCCCATGTAAAACCAAAGGGCCCCGGGGCGGGCATTTTTGGCCACAGCACTATAATTTGAACAATCTTGGTAGGGGTCCACAAGATGAAGCTTCATACCAAATATCAACTGGGCCTTGCGGTTTCAGAGAAGAAGATTTTTAAAGTTTTCGGTGAAACAAATCTATTTTTGGCTCCTGTGACCTATATATGCAACCGACCGGAACCATTTGAACAACTTTGAAAGGGGTCCACCTAAGGATCATTCCTGTGAAGTTTGGTCAAAATCCGATCAGTGGTTTAGGAGGAGATGTCGTTTGAAGAAATTGTTTACGCACGGATGACAGACAAAAAGTGATCCTAATATAAAACACAAGAGGGCCATAATGGCCCTGGATCGCTCACCTGATCCATAGAGTAACAAGTGGGACCCGGGGAGGGCCATAATTAACCCCAGGGCTATAATGTGTATAATGTTCAGAGACGTCTAAAAAGGTGAAGCTTCATACCAAATATCAACAAAGGCTATAATTTGAACAATCTTGGCATAGGTCCACTAGATATGCTACATACCAAATATCAAAGACCTGGGCCTAACGGTTTCAGAGAAGAAGATTTTTATTGAAGATATTCCCTACATAAGCCTATGAAAAACCAAATGGCTCTGGGGTGGGGGCATTTTTGGCCTCAGGGCTATAATTTGATAGAGGTCCACTAGAGGAAGCTTCACACCAAATATCAAAGACCATGGCCTTGCTGTTTCAGAAGAAGATTTTTAAGGAATATCTCTATATAAGTCTATGTAAAACCAAAGGGCCCCAGGTCGGGGGCAGTTTTGGCCCTAGCACTATAATTTGAACAACCTTGGTGGGGGTCCACTAGATGAAGCTTCATACCAAATAGCAAAGACCTGGCCCTTGGGGTTTCCGATAAGAAGATTTTTAAAGATTTTCCCCATATAAGCCCATGTAAAACCATAGGGCCCCGGGGCGGTGGCAGTTTTAGCCCAAGCACTATAATTTGAACAATCTTGGTAGGAGTCCACTAGATGAAGCTTCATACCAAATATCAAAGACCTGGGCCTTGCGGTTTCAGAAAAGAAGATTTTTAAAGATTTTCCCTATATAAGCCCATGTAAAACCAAAGGGCCCCGGAGCGGGGGCATTTTTGGCCCCAGCACTATAATTTGAGCATTCTTGGTAGGGGTCCACTAGATAAAGCTTCATACCAAATATCAAAGACCTGGGCCTTACGGTTTCAGAGAAGAAGATTTTTAAAGATTTTCCCTATATAAGCCCATGTAAAACCAAAGGGCCCCGGAGCGGGGGCATTTTTGGCCCCAGCACTATAATTTGAACAATCTTGGTAGGGGTCCACCAGATGAAGCTTCATACCAAATATCAAAGACCTGAGCCTTGTGGTTTCAGAGAAGAAGATTTTTTAAGTTTTTGGTGAAAAAAATCTCTTTTTGGCTCTTATGACCTAGATGAACAATGGACCGGAACCATTTGAACAACTTTGAAAGGGGACTACCTAAGGATCATTCCTGTGAAGTTTGGTCAAAATCCGATCAGTGGTTTAGGAGGAAATGTCGTTTAAAGAATTGTTTACGGACGGACGCACTTACGGACGCACGGACGGACGGACGCACGACGGACGACGGACGAAAAGTGATCCCAAAAGCTCACCTCGTCACTACGTGACGGTGAGCTATTAAAATGGATATTCCTGGCATGTGGTTTGCCATAGAAACTGTAAAAAAGTGTAAGAGTAGTGGTAATTTAGGTCTAACTGGGTGTATTTGATCAGTTTTTGCTTCTGATCTGTGCGGGGGTGTACTTTAAAGCCATGTTAATCAATTGTTATTGGGTTTGTTTTGGAAAAAGTCTTACAGTAAGTGTATAACTAGGTACACAAGAGAAAGAATCTACTCCATCTGGAATATAACAGTAAGGTTACAGGGTTTTTGGCCTTGGTCTCTAGCCGAAGCAAAACTTCAAAATTGTCTCTGCTGCAATATTGCGATAAGTTTTCTCACCTATTATTGGTTCTAATTGTTTAGATTCATGTTAAAGGATCTGAACATATATATTTCCACTATTTCTCATGATATTAAGGCATTTATAATCATTTTTGTCCAAGTTTTATCATCAAAATATCCTCAAAATGCCATTTTTACATAAAATAGGGGGTATAGGTGTGAAATCAGCCATAAATACCAGTTGGTATGCTATTAAGGCATACTTAAGTGCATTTTAGGATTGAAGTGTTACAAAGACATAGGTGAAGAACCACTGATGCCATCCGGTGTCTGGGTTCCATTCCAGAAAGAGGTAAACTTTGCGCTTTTTCACAAAATATTGTTTGTTCGGCTTTCATTGTAGAATCTGAGAGCGGTAACTTTTTCGCAAACTTCTAAGATTCTTTGTCCCTGAATATTCATTATGCATGCTTAAATTATCAGATATGATCTAAATTTCTATTTGACAATGCTTTTGATGGATCATAAAGACAATAAGGGTTTGGTATAGGTAGCTTTGCACTAAATACTGGAGGTACTGGGTTTTATCACTTTGGGACAGAGCTTTTAGTTGCAGTCTAAATACCAGACAGGCTTCCATTGAATAAATATCCCGTGTTTCATTTCAATGTGAGAAAAGGATAGTTATTAGGAAATAAAATGATGTTTGTTTTATAATTATATATGCAAGCTCAAAGAATTTGTGGCTGATTTTATATTGTCACCCCTCTGTTAAAAAGCCGGCTTGTATTCACTGCGAATCTGCATGTAAACAAACATGGCGGATCATAACTTGAAAAGGAGATGGGCAACATGTGGATTTTTTCTCATCAACTTGTTGAGCTAGGATGGCTCTATAAATAAGTAAGGTTTGAAAAGTGTTGTATGTGTAGTTTTTGTGGGAGCATGTAAAAGGTTACTATTGTCGCCTATGGTAAATATTTAGTGGTAAGCTCCCTGCACAGGTGTGTATGATCCAGCTAAACATTCAGGAAGCTTCAATAAGCCATTCACCGATGGTTCAGCTACCATGATTCGAGCTTGTTCTTGCGAATTAAGAAAACACCTCTATTTAAATAGATTTACCTGTATATTGAAAATTTTACCACCAAAAATAATGAAAATTGTCCGATACAAATTCTGATATTTTTCACATACATGTATCTGCTCTAAACATAGATTGTGATACTTGTTAGAACTTCCTCGGTGATGCGATTCTAACGAAGCAGTGTCCACAATATATGATTTTGAGCAGAAATAATAAAACTAAATTATTCCCCTGTAAACCCCAGTTTTACTATATAAACGTGGGGTTGAAGGGGGTCCAAATTATATAGTGGTCACTAGGGAAGCCTTCCTAGAGCTTAGGATTACAACTAGAACCGCCAGACCCAAGTTTTAGTGCATTTCACAGAAAAATGGGTCGAACCCGTGGCCAAAATGTCGCCAGTCACAATTCTCATTATCCCCTATACGACACAGGCGATCATAAATTGGGCCCCGTCAAGCGATTTTGGTACTTATCGCCTATGCGAGCAGCGAAGGTTCAGGCGAGCCTGCGCATCCGCGCAGTCTCGCCAGAACCTTCGCTGCTCGCTCATACAAGCAGGGAAACAAGAGGAACCTTCAGACAGAAAGCCATATCCCTGGCCCTTCTGAATGGCTGGGCATGCGCAGTTAAAATTTGTCATGACGGAATGTTCGAAGACACAAATTCGCTTGGCGCGGCTCAATTGACTGAACACCAAGTCGGAGGCCCCAAGCTTTACAGGTCCCTACAAATCTTAAGCGAAGAATAAATGGTCTCAGGTATGAAGAAAAGAAGAATGAAAACAGGTGACAAGTAAGGTACGAAAGACTATAAGAAACAAAGTTCTGTCAGCACTTGTGTTTTGGAGGCGTGGGGTGGGGGTGGGGGAGGGGGGGGGGTGCGTTAGCCCCTGCGTGCTTTTAGCGCCCGGTTACCTTAAAAACTAGAATCAGTCAGTTACACACGATGTATATGTATCTCGGAGTGTAATCTGGGAAAAACAGTCATGAACTGAGAACTGTCTCGTTACACTCTTAAAAACTAGTATTTTAAGCAAATAATACTTTGTGATAAATCATTCTTCAGTTCATCTCTCTCTCTCTCTCTCTCTCTCTCTCTCTCTCTCTCTCTCTCTCTCTCTCTCTCTCTCACGGCCCCCGTCCATAGGGGCTTCAAGAAATATATGGGCTGCATGATGCTTCCACGCAGAGCTGAATCCGGCCCGCACACTAGTACTGGTAAACCGCCTAGAGGATCTAAGCCTGTCCAGGAACCGCGGTGCGAAGCGGATCGTCCACGCTACTAAACCCTATTGGTTTCATTGGGCGAAAGGGCTTGAGATGTCATTTCATCTCAATGTCGGGTAAAAGTCCCACAAAATTGGAAGCAACGTCTCCAAAATGACCTTTACAGTGTTGACGGGGACGTTAAACCTCAAATCAAACAAACAAACTCTCTCTCTCTCTCTCTCTCTCTCTCTCTCTCTCTCTCTCTCTCTCTCTCTCTCTCTCTCTCTCTCTATCTCTCTCTCTCTCTCTCTCTCTCTCTGGACGGATGATGCGAACGGAGGTATCCAAATTTTGATCTGACCCCCCCCCCCCCCTCATGCGAGACATCAATGGTCAATTTTAGAAAAAGCGGGCAATTGCGATGGTGCACCATCGACTTGATCTAGTTTGAAATTATGTCGATCTTCCCTTCTTCGTTTATTAATTCTTGTTGTATAATAGGAGTTAACTCTATGTATAGTTGACGCGTCGTTAAACACGAAATCATCATCATCATCATCATCATCAACTCTATGTATAGAGAGTTCTGTTGATAGTTATGTGTATTCGTTTGAATCTCCTTATTGAGAACATGTAATAAACCTGAGGTACTAGAAGGTCGAAAAAGATATCCCCATTCATCACCATTATGCCCCACCGACATCACGCTACAAGTACGTTTAACCCCGCTCAGTGGCTCAAAATACTACTGCCTAGAACAAATGGGCCCCGTCAAGCGATTTTGGTACTTATCGCCTATGCGAGCAGCGAGGGTTCAGGCGAGCCTGCGCATCCGCGCAGTCTCGCCAGAACCTTCGCTGCTCGCTGATACAAGCAGTGAATCAAGATGAACCTTCAGACAGAAAGCCATATCCCTGGCCCCTCTGAATGGCTTGGCATGCGCAGTTAAAATTTGTCATGACGGAATGCTCGAAGACCCAAATTCGCTTGGCGGGGCTCAAATGGTCATGTCGAGTCATTCATTTTAAAGGCACCTCTCTGGTTCATGTACAATGTTCACTAGAATCATTCGCATCGTGTCTTACTTTATAAGATATTAAAATCTATGTGAACTAATTTAGTTCATTGTTCATGTGTAATTTGTGTGACGTGATACACGAACGTAGCAAATGTGAGGGGCAAAGCCCTTGAAACACGCAATGAGCACGTAATCTAAAAAAATATTTAATTCGGTTATAGGAAGTAAATTTTTTGTTAGTACACCAGTCATAGATACGTTGCGATTTCGGTCAAAACGTATACTGAACACCATTGAAAACCCATCATCTATTTTGAATATAATACATTCATTTTATGCAGGTGGGGTGAGTGAGTGAGTGTTTGAGGTTTACGTCCCACCAACAGCTAAGGTCATACGGAGACGGGACCTCGGTTTAAAGACTCATCCGAAAGTCTGGAGAAGCCCGGGATCGATCCTACGACCCCTAGTTTACAAGGCGAGACACCACGGAGGTTGACTGTGGTGGTGATATAAAATTCAAAGCAAATTAAAGAAACAGCATTTGCACTATGTGCACGTCAAAATGGCACAGGAAAACGTTTTTGTTTGTTTGTTTGTTTGTTTGATATGTGGTATAACGTCCTCGTCAGCACTGTATAGGTCATTTTGGAAACGTTGCTTCCAATTTTGTGGTACTTTTACACAGCATTGAGATTAAGTAACATCTGAAACCCTGTTGCCCAATGAAACCAATAGGGTTTATAAGCATGGACGTCCCGACTCGCACCACTTTGCATGGACAGGTATAGATCTACCGAGAGGTTTACCAGTAGGCTACTCGTGTGCGGTCAGTTTCTGCACATACTACTCGTGAGAGGGTGATGCAGTATATATAGATAGATAGCTCTGCGTGGAAGCAACACGCAGCTATTTTCATTTTTTTTCAAGCCACGATGGGCGGGGGGCAACAGAAAACCGAAATTCCACACAATCTGATCATTTTTAACAATAAATATACAGATCAGCCTGCGCATTCGCTGAGTCTGATCAGTACCCCTGCAGGCACAAAACGTTGACTCAACGTTGAACTAACGTTGAAACAACGTTTTCAACGTTGTTTCAACGTTAGTTCAACGTTGAGTGCCTGCTGGGACCTTTGAGTCCGCTGTTTAGGTTTTTGTTTGTTTTGCTTGTTTGATTTGAGGTTTAACGTCCCCGTCAACACTGTATGGGTCATTTTGGAGACGTTGCTTCCAATTTTGTGGGACTTTTACCCGACATTGAGATGAAATGACATCTCGAGCCCTGTCGCCTAATGAAACTAATAGGGTTAAAAGCATGGGGGTAAAAGTTCCACAAAATTGGAAGTAACGTCTCCAAATAGTGTTGACGGGGACGTTAAACCTCACTATACCAACATCTGTCTAAAGTATTGTATCTTGACTGGATGCTATTGTTCGGGTGCGCGGAATTAGCAGACAAAATTGATGGCGTCTAAACACGGGGTGTGTCTTTTTAAATACAGACCAAAACATAATTGCACCAGAGATATTAATGGTTATATTGTCTTTTTAACTAGCTAAGACAACTGTATAACATACTGCTGCAAAACAGGTTTTGGTTCCATGGAACGGATGAAACAAAAGCTCAAAGTCTTAAGTGCGCAAAATTAGCCTACAGCACTGTACCATTTTGCTTGGCATACGTTTATTTAAAGATCTACCTAAACTATTCCCATTTTGCTTGACATACATTTATTTAAAGATCTGCCTAAACTATGTGTATTTCCATTTTGCTTGACATATTTCTACCTAAACTATTCCCGTTCTGCTTGGCAAACGTTGATTTTACAGAACATCAAAAAGATCTACCTAAACTATTCCCATCATGCCGCCTGGTCTGGCGCTTTGGCTAACACTACCGCTGTCTTAAAGAAACTCTAATAATCCCCGTCACGTGAACAAGTTTTTGAAATGAAAACGACCCGAACCCCACTTTATACACAGAAAACAGGGGTTTACGGCGAAATACATTATGTTTGTTATTTCTGCTCCAAGACATAGGTTGTGGGGTTTTCATTAAAACCGCCTCAACAAGGCGGTTCTAATGAGCACCCACAACATGAGTTTGCAGTATAAATAAGAAGATCCGGCCTCGGTAGCTCAGTCGGGTGCGCGTCTGACTGATGACCGGGGTCGGTAACATTTTTTCGTGGAGATTGATCATTAAATCTTTTCTACGGTCATTCTCTCCCTTCCGCTGATTCAAGAAGGGCAGTTGTCAGTTTCTGGCGAAAGAATGTCCACTGTACTGGCTAAGCGTTTACTTTAAAGCCTGCCCAGCAAAAGAGTGGATAGGTAAAACTGACCGGCCCAAAAATGACCTAAATAGTGTTGATTGGGCCGTTAAACTCCAATACAAACAAACAAACAAACAAACTAAAGATTCAAAATTTCAGGAAGTGCCAACCTTTACTGAAGGATTTATTGGAGGACAAGGTGATGGCATGGTAAGCATTTTTGCAATCAAGTAGAATGTAACGCTATGATAAATCGGCTGACCTCACCGGTTTTCAAACTCATTCAAGCTTTTATTCCTGAGTTGCTTATATGTAACTTTCAAGAAGATCCGATATAAACTGAAGGGGCTAGGGTGATGACAAGGTCAAAAATAAGCAATTAACTGCTGCAATCAAAGGGATGTAACTCTATGATAAATAGGCAAACCTCACCAGTTTTCAAACTCCTCCGAGCTTTTCTGCCTGACTTACTTGTTTGAAAGTTTCATGAAGATCCGATCAAAACTGAAGAGGCAGCAGTGATGACAAGGTCGAAAATAAGCATTTCCAGCCAAGCAGGGGACACAACTCGATGAGTGACAGGCATTGCTAGTTTTCAAACTTGTCGGAGCCTTTTATCTCTAACTTACTAACATATAAATTTCAAGCATTCCGATGAAAACTGAAGGAGTTACGGTAAAAAAAACAAGGTCAAAAATAAGCATTTTCAGCAAAGCAGGGGACATAACTCCATCAATAATTGACCCACATCACTAGTTTTCAAACTCATCCAAACTTTGAAATCGGACTTATTTGTACGTAAGTTTCAAGAAGATCCAATCAAAACTGGAGGGGCTACTGTGATGACAAGGTAACAATCGGCATTTTCAGCAATCAAAGGGATGTAACTCTATGAAAAATGGGCTGACTTGGCGGTTTTTCTAACTCATGAGAGTTTTTATCCCCAGCCACATTACATATACGTTTCAGAAAGATCCGATCAAAACTGAAGTAGCTACGGTGATAACAAGGTCGAAAATAGGCATTTTCAGCAATCAAAGGGACGTTACTCTATGGTAAATGAGCCGACTTGACCGGTATTCAAACCCATCCGAGGTTTTATCCCCAGCCACCTTACATATAAGTTTCAGAAAGATCCGATCAAACCTGAAGGAGCTACGGTGATGAAAAGGTACAAAAAAAGGGATTTTCAGCAATCAAAGGGACCTTACTCTATGATAATAGGCCGACTTGGCCGGTATTCGAACTCATCCGAGGTTTTATCCCCAGCCCCCTTACATATAAGTTTCAGAAAGATCCGATCAAAACTGAAGGGGCTACAGTGATGACAAGGTCAAAAATCGGCATTTTCAGCAATCGAAGGGACGTAACTCTATGATAAATGGGCCGGTTTTCGAACTCATCCGAATTTTTATCCCCAGCTACCTTTTATGTAAGTTTAAGAAAAATCCGATCAAAACTGAAGGGGCTACGGTGATGACAATGTCGAAAATCGACATTTTCAGCAATCGATGGGACGTAACTGTATGAAAAATGGGCCGACTTGGCCGGTTTTCGAACTCATCCGAGGTTTTATTCCAAGCCGCCTTACACATAAGTTTCAGAAAGATTCGATCAAAATTGAAGGGGCTACGGTGATGAAAAGGTCAAAAATCGACACTTTCAGCAATCAAAGGGACTTAACGTTATGATAAATGGGCCGACTTGGCCGGTTTTCAAACTCATCCGATGTTTTATCCCCAGCCACCTTACATAAAAGTTTCAGAAAGATTCGATCAAAACTGAAGGGGCTACGGTGATGACAAGGTCAAAAATCGGCATTTTCAGCAATCAAAGGGACGTAACTCTACGATAAATGGACCGACTTGGCCGGATTTCGAACTCATTCGAGTTTTTATCCCCAGCCACCTTACATATAAATTTCAGAAAGATCCGGTCAAAACTGAAGGCGCTACGGTGATGACAAGCATTTTCCCATAGCAAGTCTATGGGACCTTGTGGTTGCCATAACAACCAAAGTTTAAGAGCGCTTTCAAAAAACATTATGTCATCAATGCCGCACCAGAGGCATGCTACAGATGAGAAATGATTGAGATCAGCCTGCAGGCTGCAGAGATATAACTGCTCAAAAGTGTGGACGGACGACGGACGGACGGACGACGGAGGACCCACTATACTATAAGATCTCCTGGAGCCTTTGGCCCAGATGAGCTAAAAACATATAAGAAGAATATACTATAACGGATTCTCATAAGACAAGAAGCCATTTTGGATATGTGAAATAAAAAATGCACTAGCTCGCACTGGTGTGTTATCGTAATGCTAAGTTAAGTTCTACTGCATTTTACAAGACAAAGATGGTGTGTCCCTTGCAAAAGCTCTTTCAATGCTTAGAATATTGTCCTGCTAAATAACCCTTATGTCTAACGTCCAAAATATGGGGCATTGACAAACTGTGTACCCAGATCAGATGTCACAGAACGTGACGTATGATCGTTATCTACACTGTAGGCTAAATCTTTTGTCAGATCTATCTATCTATCTATCTATCTATCTATCTATCTATCTATCTATCTATCTATCTATCTATCTATCTATCTATCTATCTACACTGCCGCACGCCCGCGCGGATATTTCAGGCAGGTTTGCGCCGCATCTGTTAGTAGAAGACAGAAAAAGCAAACTATAGTGCAAGGATAAAAGTGAAGATAGAAGAGGCTAAAACAGGTGATAGGGTTAGGAGTAGCTAAAGGTAGATAAACACAAGCCTTCCAGGGACTAAGGGCGTGAGTGATGTAGCTTGCAGAGTTCAGCCTTGAAGGCTTCAACAACAGGCTGACAACCGACATTAGGTGGGGAATTCCACTGTACTATAGCAAGGGGGGAAAAGGAATACTTATAATAGTCACGGAGTGTGTAGACCTGCCTAAAGGTCATGGAGCGTGAGTATCTGGAATGTCTTTGACTAAGGTGAATGTAGGTTGGGAGAGGAACAGCAACAAGTCCATGAATGATTTTATAAAACAGACAAAGGCGGGCATCAGCACGCCTTTGTTACAATGATCTCCATCCAAGTTCTTGTAGGCTCTTTTTTAAACTGGTTTGTCTATCAAAGTTGTTGACTGTCCAGCGATCAGCTCTACGCTGGACCTGTTCGGTTTGGGAGATCCGCTCCTTGGTGTGTGGGTCCCAAGCAGCTGAAGCATACTCCAGCTGCGGTCTGACCAGGGTATTGTATGCCTTTTCACTGACCTTTGGCATTTTAGTTTTGATGTTTCTCCGGATGAACCCAAGTGTCCGGCTTGCACTGCCAACCACTCGGTCAATGTGGGGATTCCACGATAGTCCAGTGGAGATATCATCCCCCAGATATCTTGCACTGGTGACTCTTCAGGACTTGGCCATGCAGTATATATGTAGTTTTCTGCTTTTCTGGAGCCAGTCACCTGCACTACATGGCATTTCGAGGGGTTGAACTCCATGTTCTTGCACACCAGATAAGGAAATCCGCGATTTTATCCTGAGATAGAAATTTATGTTCTGACCCTGGTGTTCCGACCCAGGCAACTAACATAAATGCGCTTCAATTCTATTCAACTGCCGGAACTACTTCCGCACTACTTTTATTTTATAAACAATATACATGTGCGAGCTGTCAAAACTAACCAGAGGTGTTGTGCAAGAAAAAGAATCCAATATGGGGTTCTGTTGTAGATGGGCGTTTCCAACCCTCGGGATGACCGTGCCTCGGCATAGCCTCGGTTCCGCTCAGCATTGTCATCCCTCGGGTTGGAAACGCTAATCTACAGCAGAACCCCATATTGGATTCTTATATTCCACCTGGTCTCCAAAGCTTCGAGTTTGATCAGGTCATTCTGGAGGGTTAAGCTGTCGCCTTCATTCTCAATAGTCATATACAAGGCTGCATCGTCTGCAAAGAGGCGCACTTGAGAGCAGACCTCATCAGGCAAGTCATTTATGTAAATGAGGAACAGGATCGGACCCAGGACCGAGCCCTGGGGAACACCAGAGGTAACCGGAATGCGTCCGACTGCTTCCCATCCATAACCATGCGCTGAGATCTGTTCCCAAGGAAGGCTTTAATCCAGCTCAACACCGTAATTATGGAGCTTCCACAGTAGTTTGCTGTGGTTAACTTTATCGAAAAACTTTGAAAAGTCAAGTAATATAACGTCTGTCTGCTTTCCCAAACTGGCACCCCCGGCAAGGTCCTCTAGGAGCATAACAAGGTGAATCTCGCATGACCTCTTCTCACGGAAACCATGTTGGAGGTCATACAAGACTCCTTGTTCGTCCAAATGTTTGACTATGTTTGATGCTAGAACATGTTCTAGGACCTTGCAGAGAATGCAAGTAAGGGAGATAGGTCGATAATTGGCTGCTAGAGATTTGTCGCCTTTTTTTTTTTTTTTTTTTTTGTTTGAAAACCGGCATGACATTTGCTTTAACCCATTCCGCTGGGAGCTGTCCCGTCTGTAGAGATCTTTTAAAGATAATTTTGATGATGGGGGCAATCTCCTCCCGTAATTCTTTCAACAGAATAGGTTTCAGCCTGTCTGGTCCGGCAGTCTTTCCAGGTTTTAGATTGTTTAACAGCTTGAGTAGGCCGTTAAGGGATATGTCGATGTCCGGTATGACTGTCTTAGGGTCTTGTGGGTCTGGAGTGGAGTCTGGAGGCAAACCACCTGCATTTATCTGGTCCTGTAATTGCATCTTAGCCAGACGTGCTAGAGAGAGAATGGTTCTTTCGGAGTAAAAACTGAATTGAATTGGGTATTGAAAATATTTGTTTTAGATTTTGTATCAGTGTGAAGGATGCCATCATGTTTCAGAGGTGGTGTGCCTTGCTGATCCCGACGAGAGTTTTTCAAAAAGCTAAACAGTTTCTTATTACTGGCGGTTTCATTTTCTAAATAACTTTGGTAAGAACCCTTAATTTTCCGATTTATTTTTTGTTTCAAGGCCTGTAATTGATTTTTGGTGTCTAACCTGTAAGATTTTTTACTTTACATATAAATGATTTTTCTTTCGAATGAGCCGTTTAAGTTGAGTCTCGCATTTAATCAGGCATGGGAAATATGGGAATTGGCCAGTGCAAATATTTTTATGGGAGTTTTTTATTGTTACATTTGCAATAATTATTGTCCACTATCTAGACCCTCAGTTTCCGGTTTTGGCAACTGATAGGTAGACGATTGAAAGTATACTGGTCCTAGCGTCCTCATTGTCATTGAAAAGGCGTCAGCGGGACGTCGTGAGAGACGCTTCTCTAAAACTATGCTTTTTTCTCGAGCATCATAACTCGTTTTGACATCTTCAGAATCAGTAGCGTGTTCTTCTTTCTTTACAAGTACATCCTTGTCTGGACTCATGTCTGTTGAAACTTTTCGTTCGCCGTCGACTTTATGAGTGCGAGAACCGGTCCGCTTGTCAAATGACGGATGATTGTAAAGTATCCAGTGGTCTTTGTCTTTTAGCATCTTATAAAAAGTAACATTTGACATTGCTCTATTCATTTCAATGTTCTTTCTTCTGTTTTCAGCTAATAATTTCTTCTTCAGCAATCTATATTTTCTATTCGGATCAAGTTTTCTTAATTGCCTGCAGATTTCTGGCTTCATGGATTTTGTATTAAAACCAGAATTGAATATTCTAGTTTCAATGATATAATGTCTAGCGTCATGTTTAGT
Organism: Lucinisca nassula; assembly: GCA_963580285.1. Taxonomy (NCBI): domain Eukaryota; kingdom Metazoa; phylum Mollusca; class Bivalvia; order Lucinida; family Lucinidae; genus Lucinisca; species Lucinisca nassula. The sequence continues at coordinate 59,945,331 of OY757023.1, forward strand.
CTCTATCTGGCTTTGATCAAAACCTGTTTTCATTGTTACAAAATTGTCGACTTTATATTCCTTGTCAAGGAGCTGCATTAATGCTTGTTTTTCCTTTAGGTTCTTAGTAGTTCTTTCTATCACTTTGTTTTGAATATTGTTTTTAAATCGTTGGTCTTTATCTATCAGTTTCTGCACTCTTTCCATTCTCTCGTGTTCTGTCTTGTTCAACAGTTCTGCCCTGTAAATGGAAACAAAACAAAAGTTTATGAATGCTACATATCACGGTTAACCCTTGTCCTGCTGAGCCCGGATATGTCTTATCTTTCAAACAATGTAGATCCAGATCAGATGGCTTCTGAAGAAGCCATCTGATCAGGATCTACATTGTTTGCCATTCAGTTTATGAATTTGTTGCAATTATTTGCATCAAGAAATTTGGTTGGTTGATAAGCAGTTGTGGGTGTGGCATATATAAATATTCAGCAGGTCAAGGGTTAATATAGCAACCGAATTTGAAAACAGCGGATCTGGTTTGATAGTTTTTGTTCACACCGCCCCAGTTTGAGAGCACATGCGAACAAGTTGGTTACATTTAGCTCCGCCCTGCTAATCTTTTCTGCGATTACTACATAAGATTGACTAGGCGGAGCTTTTATAATGTCGAATTCGCTGAGTCCACCAGAAGATTCGGTAGAGTGCCTTTCGCATATTTACTGCAAGCGGACCAAATGGTCATATTCGCCACAGCTTTGTTTGTGTAATTGTTGAATTCATACAATCGGGTGACTTGGTTTACCATTTTGTTAATAGAACATTCCAATGGCAGGTGCAAAAGATAGCTCCGCCTAGTCAATTTTATCTGCGACTACTATACCAACTGCGATCTTTGTTGCTCAACTTTGATTCTACCAGCGTCGCAGATAAGGTTGTCAGTGCGGGGCATTACAGGTGTTGTCAATATAATTACATGTATATTAAATGCGCTGAGTCCACATCATACAAGTTTGAGGCCCTTAAACCCTAATTTTATATAGTAAAACTGGGGTATACATTATTTTTCTGATTTCCGCTCAAGGACATAGATTGAGGGTAGTCGAGCACCCACAACCTATGTTTGGACCAAAATGAGAAAATATCACTGATTTTCATCAGAAAAATAATGGTCCTGGGCACTTGTCACATGGATGTGTTATCGTGATGTCCAGAATTCGGCAAAGTGCCATTCGCATGCTTTTTGCAAGCGGACCAAATGTCCATACACACCATAGATTTATGTTAAAGTTAAATTCGGATAATCGGGTGACTTGGTTTACCTTTTTTTATAATAGAATATTCCCATCACGAAAACACGCCTATATAATTTTGACCGCTTTGAATCCCACTTTTATATGGTAAAACTGGGGTTTACAGGGGTATACCTTATTTTTTTATTATTTCTGCTCTAACATATAGATTGTGGGTACTCGTTAGAACCGCCTCGGTTATAACGACTACCCACAATATATGTTTTGAGCAGAAATAAGAAAAATATCACAATGTTTCATCTAAACATTTTTTTTCGGCGATAACATTTACAATGTATTTGTATAGGCATGTTTTCGTAATGTGGACCAAAATGCCATATTCACCATAGCTATGCTTATGTTGCAGTTAAATTTGCATTATCGGGTGACTTGGTTTATCTTTTTGTTAATATAATATTCCAAAGGCAGGCGCAAACGATAGCTCCACCCTTTCAATCTTATCTGCGACAAATTGTGTTATCTTGTTTTCGCTTGCGGCTTAATAGACTAGACGCAGACGAGATTGCCAAGGTGACAGATTCGCTGATTTGGTAGTGTGCCTTTCGCGTGCCTTTTGCAAGCGGGCCAAATGGCCATGTACACAGTTACAGTTGAATTCACATATTTGGGTGAAATATTCCAAAATAGCTTCCCTCTGTCAATCCAATTTGCGACTTCTACACTAGTTGCAGATGAATCGACTATTTCCACGGCCTCCACCCATCGGGGCTTGAAGAAATAGATGGGCTGCATGATGCTTCCACGCAGAGCTTAAACCGACAGCACACGAGTACTGATAAACCACTTAGAGGATCTAAGCCTGCCAAGGCAAAGTAGTGCAAGTCGGACCGTCCATGCTTATAAACACTATTGGTGTGATTGGACGACAGGGCTTAAGATATCATTTCATCTCAGTGTCGGGTAAAAGTCCTACAAAATTGGAAGCAACGTCTCCAAAATGACATATACAGTGTTGACGGGGACGTTAAACCTTAAACATAAAATCAACGATTTCCTCCGCTGGATTGGTTGGTTGTGGGTTTAACGACACGTCAATCCTTGTGGGTCATTTTGTGTAGCGAGAAGAGAGATAGAAGAGATAGTAGAGGAGATGAAAGTGAGGGATAGAAGAGAAAGCAGAAAATGAATGGAAATGTATAAACAAAAGAAATAACAACATTCCCTCTCTACCCTTACCTGCTGCAAGGACAGCAGGCCTTGTCCAACTGTAAGCCAATATCAAATGAACACCCCAGTGACGCAAGCTATACACCACCTTTGCCTCACCCAACCACCCTCCTTCTTCCACTAGAAATGTAGTCTCTGTAGGCCGGGTAAACATGTACATCATCATCATCATCATCATCATCATCATCATCATCATCATCATCATCATCATCATCAGTGTCGTCGTCCATGATCATTAGAAGAAGAAGAAGAAGAAGAAGAAGAAGAAGAAGAAGAAGAAGAAGAAACAGCTTACCTGTCCTTTATTGCGGCACTTATGCTAATGACATGGTTAAATACAGTACCCGGTCCCACGGGAGACGCTTCTAGATCTCGTATTACTTTCAGATTGGTAGCCTGAGGCATCCTGGGCACTGAAATGAACACACGTAAACACACGGCGAGGCGATTCTCATGAGTACACACAACATACATTTTCTCTCGACAGATTAAGAAAAATCTTCCAAAATATTCCCCAAATGTTTCTTACCATAAGCTATGAAAGGATCCCCAACACCACTGACTCAAAAAGGAGTTTGAATCAAGCACGGTAAACGAATCATCGGAGTTTAAGATATTGAAGGGTCACTATATATGTGTATAAACACCATCAGTCAGAGCAGACAAAAATGGAAGTTCGACCAAATGAAAGTAAGTGTACGTATTCACGTTACACTCAGAATTGCTACAAATTGCATTAAACGTTAAAATATTTGGTTTGTATGTTTGTGTTGTGGTTTAATGTCCCCGTCGACACTATTTAGGTTATTTTGTAGATATTGCTTCCGATTTTGTGGATTGTGACCTATATTTAATGGTCCAGTGATTTTGCCTTATATCTTGAAGATTATTTGATGCATGAACATCATACCTCAAGATTATGGGTCAGTTTGACCCGACATTTGACCTGAATCCGTGACCTACATTTCACGGTCTAATGGTTTGCCTTATATCTTGACGACTATTTGATGTACTGCACGATGCTTCCACGCAGAGCTGAAACTGACCCGCACACGAGTACTGGTAAACCGCTTAGAGGATCTAAGCCTGACCAGGCATAGCGGTGCGAGTCGGCCCGTCCATGCTTATAAACCCTACTTGTTTCATTGAGCGATAGGCCTTGAGATGTCATTTCATCTCAATGTCGGGTAAAAGTCCCACAAAACTGGAAGCAACGTCTCCAAAATGACCTATATAGTGCTGACGGGGACGTAAAACCTCAAATCAAACAAAAAAAAAACAAACAAACGTATTCACATTACACTTATAATTGCTACAAATTGCATTAAACGTTAAAATATATGGTTTGTTTGTTTGTGTTGTGATTTTATATCCCCGTCGACACTATTTAGGTTATTTTGGAGATGTTGCTTCCGATTTTGTGGACTGTGACCTACATTTCATGGTCCAGTGGTTTTGCCTTAAATCTTGAAGACTATTTGATGCATGAAAATCATACCTCAAGAATTCGAGTCATTTTGACCCGACATTTGACCTAAAAGGAATGTAGGTCACTTTGACCTACATTTCATGGTCTAGTGGTTTTGACTTATATCATGGAGACTATTTGATGTATGAACACATTACTTCAGGATTATGAGATAGTATACGGACCCGACATTTGACCTAAAATAAATGCAGGTCACTGCGACCTATACTTCATGGTCCAACGATTTTGCCTTATATCTTGAAGACTTTGAGCCCCGCCAAGCGAATTTGTGTCTTCGAGCATTCCGTCATGACAAATTTTAACTGCGCATGCCCAGCCATTCAGAGGGGTCAGGGATATGGCTTTCTGTCTGAAGGTTCCTCTTGATTCACTGCTTGTATGAGCGAGCAGCGAAGGTTCTGGCGAGACTGCGCGGATGCGCAGGCTCGCCTGAACCTTCGCTGCTCGCATAGGCGATAAGTACCAAAATCGCTTGACGGGGCCCATTTGATGTATGAACATCAAACTTCAGAATTATGAATCAGTATGACCCGGCATTTTACATCAAAAGAAATGTAGGTCAATGTGACCTATATTGCATGTTCCAGTGATTTTGCCTCATCACCTACAGGCCATATTTTTCTTAGCATCTTAGCCGCAGCGACGAGAAACTGTTGGGCCTTTAATTTGGTTTTAACCCCAAGGAGAAATTTTGCATTGACCGCGGTTAAAACAGGATTATCAAACATTTGTATCAAACAACAGCAACAACAAAAGCAGAAACAAACAGCAACACAAGCAGCCACAACAACAACAACAACAGCAGAAACAACAACAGCAGCAAAAGCAGCACGAGCTATAAATAAATAAATAAATAAATAAATAAACTAGAATATAATAAAAACGAGTACCAGTATGCCTCCATTTCAGATTCCCGACCAACATTTTTATAATAAAGCAACAATCCGCAAAATTAATGACGAAACAGTTTTCGATCTTGTTTAAGGATAATGAATGCACTAACAAGAGTGGGAGAACTCTGACAAACTCTTACACAATGTTTATGTTTCCCCTATCAAAGAAGATAGATCTTAAGACCAAATTCTTTCCTTTAAATGTAGATCTTTATTCGGCAAGACACGGCCTGCAGGAAAGCAAAATGCTCATCATGGAAGTTTTCTCCCTTGAAAAGGGTAGGAAATAATTCAAATAGGCTCATACTCCTAAATATACAAGCCATGAGCATACGGTTCTGACTGCCTGAATAATCTGTGTCCAATCAAGGTTTTACGGTTTGTTCATATAAGTGTATGTACTTAAATTCAAGGGGGTGGTGTGGTATGGTTTCTTATAAAATGCACAAGTTTGGAGGCGGGATTTGGGTCTTCTTGGGGTCTTAGGGACTTTAATAAGATAGATTTTTCTGTGCAGCGGTTAAAATATGGTCTAATTATTTCATTATCAGTCTATCAATACTATCATTTTGTTAGTAACAATTCCAATTCATTAAGCAAATAGGTATACCGTTTCGAGTCAGTTAACTTCTTTGTTTTCGGGCATTTCGATTTCAAAGCCGAAATTAAAATGTGGTTCGATTTTCGATATGGTGAAATGAATATGGAGCATACATTGTAAGAATAATCCATACAGGAAAATTATTTGTTTGAATCCCTTCAACACTATTTAAGATATTTTGGAGACGTTGCTTCTAATTTTGTTGGACTTTTACCCGACACTAAGATGAAATGACATCTCAAGCCCTACCGCCCTAACAAACCAATAGGGTGTATATGCAGGGACGGTCCGACTCGCACCACTTTGCCCGAGCAGGTCTAGACTTTCCAAGTAGTTCGCCAGTACTCATGTGCGGTCGGTTTCAGTTCTGCAGGGAAGCAGAGTGTATATTCCACTCTCAAGCCCACCTAAAATTACGTCTAATTCTGCTGTATAAAGCTTATTTAGAAGGCTGCCGGTTTCTATTTGTTTTCTGCATACAGTGTCTTGGGATCAGAGACCACCTTTGGAACTGTTCAAAAGTGGTCTGAAATACCACTTTTGAACAGTCCCAAAGGTGGTCCTAATATAGGGATTTTACTGACTGTATTTCTCCAAGCCCCGATGACCGGGGACCCTCCCATACGGGTAAAATGTTACTTTCTGAAAACGGCGTTTAACTCATGTAACAATAGTGTCGGATTTGAACAAACAGTGTAGACTCAGATCAGACGCCGGAGAATGCGGAGTCTCAGCATTTTTTTTTTGGCATGGGTGAGTTATCGTAATGAAAATTTCTTGTGCTAACGCGGATTAACACGACCCTTGCCCATTTCCGGCGATGAACCGTTGTTCCCATCATTCGCTCAAGTGTAAGTAGTTCCAGAGCCATCTTTTTGTCCCGTGGGTGTGTAATTTTTTTTTTCTTTTTGGTTTGGGTTTTACGGCCCTTTCAAGATTATTTCACTCATATCGAGCCGATCGTTAATCAGAGGTGGGCGAAAACCGGAGTACCCGGAGAAAAACCACCTGACCTTCCGTTGCAGAACTTGGCGTCTCACACGTGGCCCGAGCGAGGCTCGAACCCACGGCGGTGAGAGACCTAATGACTAAGAGTCAGCGCTCTTATCCACTAGGCCACGGAGGCGTGGGTGTGTTATCCCCTAAGAAGACAAATACAGGGCACAAATAGCGGTTTGGAATTGAAGGGCCTTGTTGACTGGGGTAGGGTTATAAGAATTTCACATGGGTTTGAGGGGTGGATGAAAAACTCCGCCCTGAGGGTCACTGTCCGGCATCATGAGGCTCCGGCATCACGAGGCTTGCCGAGTGATACCGGACAGTGATCGTAAGGGACGGAATTTCCTTTCCACCCATCCCACCCATGTTGGATTATTTTTCTTGCATACCTTCCATTTCTGAGCGTGGATTTTTAATACTGCAGTCACTTTGGTTGCCATAATGCCGTCCGCCATATTGTTTTGACACTACAGTGATGTTTAGTGAGGTCACGTAAGGTGCTGTGACCACGGCGGCGCATGAGGTCGTTTTCAACCAGTGCATTTATCAAACACGCGAGAATATTCGATTTTGGATCAGAACACCAGGGTTAGAACAGAATTTCTATCCGGGCTAAAGCCACGGATTTCCTTAGCCGGTGTGCAAGAAACGACATTTCGTTATGGTGCTACCACATCCATAAGGTTAGCCTTTAAAGAAATAACCAGAGATGTCATTCTTCTTAAGTTTAATTGTTACATATATTATAATAAAGAGTAGTACAGCATAGACTGTGGGTATACGTTTTTAAAGGACTTGTTTTGCTTACATTACGAAAACACGCTTATACAACTACATTGTAAGTTTTACTGCCGAAAAAAACAAAAAAAAAAACAAAAAAAAAAAAACACGAAAACTTTCAGATGAAAAATTGTGATATTTTTCTTATTTCTGCTCAAAATATAGATTGTGGGCACACGTTGAAACCGCCTCATCGAGGCGGTTCTAACGTGTACCCACATCCTATATTTTATCATCACCGTGCCAAATGCTGAAACTGGTATAAAAAGTAGAAGTAAAACAAAGATCAGGAATTGATACAATTAACTTACTCCATCCATAAAAGACACCAAAGGGAAAGAAAAACAAACATTAAGCGACCAGACCATAATGGAAACCTAAACAAAGGAAGGCCATAAGGACAGTTACTTTCCCACAAAATGGCCATATGGCCATCCAAAATTAAAAGACACAAGTAATACACACAGTAAGTAACAAACAACAACATAAATAAATCGCCACAGAAGAGCCGCCTTGGAACGGTCAGTGGAAGATTTCCACTGGGGGGCTTAAATCGATTTTACGTGGCCACAATCCTCGCCCTTACTTCCGTCGCGATTTAGACAAATAATTTGTTCAGTCCGCATGAAGGCCTCCTAACTCATCAGTGCAACATCTCCGTGAACACAAAAATCAAAGAACCACAGAGGTGAGACAACGGTGAGGACTCGACAGCAAGAAACCACTGAAATGCTGGAGCAAAAGAAAACCAACAGTTAGACTCCGATGAGCCCGACCAGAGACAGAGCATCAGGCACCAACCAACATTATCTCTCTAATTTTCAATAAGCCTTTACGTTGGAGCCGTCATAGAATCTGAGGCCTGACCCACCGGCGTGCAATTAAAGAGGGAAGCAAAGTTGCCAACCGTGATTGGGTAAACCCGGTTACAGCAGTGACAAGAGTGGTCATCAGTATTGTCAGCATTTCTTTGTGCCAAGTTGGTATTTAATGGTCCAGTTAACAATATTTAGGTCAAGTTAGACCGGCCAGTTCATCCAAAACATATTTCCTGGGCGTACCAGTTCAGTAAACATTCGTTCATCAGGAAGTGAGTGAACGAGTGTTTGAGGTTTACGTCTCACCAACAGCTAAAGTCATACGGTGACGGGGCCTCGGTTTACGAACTCATTCGAAAGCCTGGAAAAGTCCGGGATCGATCCTGCGACCCCTGGTTTACAAGGCGAGTAGCATAACCACTATAGCATGGAGGCTTTTCGTCAGGAAGTGACAACTGCCCCTCTTGAATCAGCGAAAGGGAGAGAATTGTCATAGAAAAGAATTCATGACTAATCTCCACAAACGAAAGTTGCCGACCCGGCAGGTATCGAACCCGCAACCGCTTGATCACCAGTCAGACGCGCATCCGACTGAGCTATCCAGGCCGAAGGCATTGCTGATACGCAGAGCTGAAACCGAGAAGCATACGAGTACTGGTAAATCGCTTAGAGGATATAAGCCTGCCCAGGCAAAGCGGTGCGAGTCGGGACCGTCCATGATTATAAACCTTATTGGTTTCATTGGGTGGCAGGTCTTGAGATGTCATTTCATCTCAATGCCGGGTAAAAGTCCCACAAAATTGGAAGCAACGTCTCCAAAATAACCTTTATAGTGTCGACGGGGACGTTAAACCTCAAATCAAACTAGTAATAAACAAGGCTAGTCTAAATACACATGGAATATATTACGCCCCTGCGAATAGATAACCGTACAAGTTGGCATGCGCGACATGTTATTTGTCGGTTTGTTTGATTTGATTTTAGATCCTCTAAGCAGTTTACCAGCACTGTATAAGTCGTTTTGGAGACATTGCTTTTAATTTTGTGGGCATTGAGATGAAATGACATCTCAAGCGCTGTCGCCCAATGAAACAGCAAGGACGGACCAACACGCACCGCTTTGCCTGGGAGGGTTTAGATCCTCTAAGCGGTTTACCAGTACTCGTGTGCGGTCGGCATCATGCAGCCCATCTATTTCTTCAAGCCCAGATGGGCGGGGATAAGCGCGACATGTGAAAACACTGATCAGCATGCGCGTATGCGCAGGCTGATCAGTGACTTCACATGTCGCCTGAGTCTTGATTCAGCCATAGAGCGAGAAAGAGATGTTGATATGGATTCATGTGTGCACAAATTGATTTCAGCCTTTGTCGGTCATTCACGCACAATTGTACATGCACTCGGCTCCTTAATCTCAGCTAGTTGGTCGGCCAACGTCGGGCCGACGCCGATGTTATGTGGAAACGTCGTATCGCTTTCGGCCCGACTTTTATGGGGCGCCGTTTTAAAGTATATTCCCTATTTATAGATATCCCTAATTATTTATGGATATCCATAATTCGAATTGTGGATATCCATAATTATTTATTGATATCAATAATTATTTATGGATATCCATAATGCGAATTATGGATATCCATTGTTCAATTAAGGATATCTATCATTCGAATTGTGGATATCCATTGTTCGGCTTATTTATGGATATCATTAATTCGAAATAAGGATGTCAATAAATCTAATAATGTATATGCATAATTAGATTTATGGATACCATTAACACAGCTCGAATTATGGATATCATTAATTTAAATTATGGATATCCATTAATGGATCCATTTATGGATATCAATAATTCATTGTAAGGATATCCATAATTCGTATTTGCAAATAAATACAATAAAGAATGACTGAAACCAAAGGTTTTAGCGGTGAATTATTGATATCCATAATTCGAAATATGGATATCATTAATTCAGCCCGATTTATAGATATGCATAGTTCGATTCATGGGTATCCATAATTCGAATTATGGATATCCATAAATCAGCGGAATAATGGATATCCATGTTTTGATTTATTGATATCCATAACTGCAATTAATGATATCCATAATTCGAATTATGGATATCCATAAATCGAACTGAATTAATGATATTCATAAATCGAATTATCGATATCCATAATTAGATTTATGGATATCTATAATTCGAATTATGGATATCCATTATTCGGCTGATTTATGGATATCCATAATTCGTATTATGGATATCCATATAATTCGAATTATGGATGTCTATAAATATGGATTAAATAGTAAAACGCAGCCCCATTAGACGTTTTGTAATGACAGGAATAAAATGTCACGACTTGGCATACAATGAGGAGTAAGTGAGTGTTTGAGTTTTACGTCACACCAACAGCTAAGGTCATACAGAGACGGGACCTCGGTATAAAGACTCATCCGAAAGTCTGGATAAGCCCGGGATCGGATCGATCCTGCGACCCCTGGTTAACAAGGCGAGTAGCGTAACCACTACACCACGGAAGCTCCTGCATACATTGGGGAAACAATTTTTTAAATAATCCTTACAAAACTGTCATGCAACTCGTTGCTGGGGGACTTAAGATAGTATTACATTTTTTTATCTTAATTGCTGCTATTGCTGGTAAATCGCTTCCTTTTAATGGTGAATTTTCTATCAACTTCCTTAATTATCTTCAAGCAGGTGAATTAATTTATTAAAAACTTAACAAACACAATTCGTTTACGAGCAGAAGCAGCCCTTAAAGTACATCACGTGAACAAGCCAGTGAAATGAACGCCCCCACCCCCTAAGCCCCAATTTATATAGATGAAACTGGGGGGCGTATATAGATGAAACTGTGTACCGTGTGGCGGCCGAAAAACGTCTCCCCGTACATCATCATAATGCAGATATTATATTCTGGTCCTTTGGGATCATTGAGGTAAAGTGAATGACCACCATTTTTTTTTTCTCAGGTCCATTTTACAATAACACCATTGAGAAATGATAAAATCATATTAATCTCCTAAACTGTTGCTCTAATTAACTGTAATAGCTCATCAAAGTTGTTTATAGGGTGTCAGACATGTTTACAGATTATATCTCCTGCAGTGACGGCAAGGAAACTGTTCAGTTGATGTTCTAACAGCTAACTTTAGCAGCTGAGGATTTCAGAGGAGAAAGTGAACTTTAAAATAATAAAAATGCCTTCTCATGCAAGGGCAAATACTGGACAAGGAATTAGCTGTTTTGCTATCTCTGGAAAATGGCTGAACATTTTGCAAACAGTGTAAGCCCTGATCAGAAGCTATGTTCTGTGGCGTCTGATCTGGGCCTGCACTGTTTGCCAGGGTACCTCTTTTGGGTTTTCTGGTACTAAATGGGTTAATTTAGATTGAAGCATAGATTGTGGGTACTCAATGAGGCGATTCCTTTGAGTTCCCATAATTTATGTATTTATTTTTGGATAAAGGCCTGGATTTTATGCGAACAGTGTACAGAATACAAGGTCTGGAATACAAAGTGATTCACTGTAGATCAGACAAGGATCACAGAAAACAATTGTTTTGTAGGAAACGTAAGGTAGAACAGGCTTTGTTTGTTTGAATTCGTGTTTAACATTCCCATCACCACTTGCTGCTTCCAATTTTGTGGGACTTTTACCCGACATTGAGATGAATGCCACCCAATGAAACCAATGGCTCCAAACTCAGGAAAACTGTCTTCAAAGTCTTTATTTTCATCCAAAGACATAATGAAGCCTGTATGTTAGATCCTGAACTGACAGCCTATTTAAGAAAGTTTGAGAATGCAACCTGATTAGAGAGCCTAATTAGTTCTCCTATAATAGCTGCATAGAGAGACATGAAGCTTCAACGGTCTCCATGAGATCAGGATTTTAGCAAACATGATGAACCCTGGGAAACATTTAGATTACCTTGGGGAAAATATGGCCGCTGCCAGAAGGATTCACAGAAACCATTTTGTAATACATTCTGCAATACATGAATACTGACAAGGAAGGTCAAGCTCGTTTGAGGTAACAAATGACAAGATACACAGAACTTGTGGAAATGTCATTTATGTAATAAATGACACATACAAATTATTATATGTAGAAAGTAAAATCGACATGACAATCTATATCCACCAAACTGATGGTGCAAAAGAACATGCATTTACATCTTTGAATACGCCTTCGCCTTAAACCGAAAAGGTGGGGCGTACAAACCGCCAATGAAGATAAGAAAATTCGGTGGATCTTACATGATGAAAAAAAAAAAATAAAAAAAAATAAAAAATAAAATAAATGCATTCTATATCCTAATGACTTCAAAACCTACCAAAAGCATGGGTAGGTGTCAGGGGAGGATGGTGGGTAATCAAAAGTTGCAAAAAGCAGACCACGTCTTCTGTCAATGATGACTGAATCAAATCTGACCTTGAAATCTATCCACCGAATTTACCTAGACTGGCTAACAATACATAGACTAGCGACTAGCGAAGCATTACAAATACGCTTATCTAATCAATAAGCCTTATTTGTAATACATTCTGCAATACATGAATACTGACAAGGAAGGTCAAGCTCGTTTGAGGTAACAAATGACAAGATACACAGAACTTGTGGAAATGTCATTTATGTAATAAATGACGCATACAAATTATTATATGTAGAAAGTAAAATCGACATGACAATCTATATCCACCAAACTGATGGTGCAAAAGAACATGCATTTACATCTTTGAATACGCCTTCGCCTTAAACCGAAAAGGTGGGGCGTACAAACCGTCACAAGCAACAAGCTAGCGAATCAACCTTCGCCAGCTTGTAGCTGCCCCACCCGAAGACCTTCCTTGGCAACCGCAAAATGCACCAACGTGTGTGCCAAAACTGCATACAATGTTACAAACATAAAATAGGAAGTAATCAAATACGCTGAAAGCATATTAATTAAGTAGGGATGAAAGGTTAAAAATAATCATAGAGCAGTCTTATACTGACCTCTTCCAATATTTGATTTTAACCTTGTCATCACTACAGTAGATGTGTTGAGAGCAGACTTATACTGACCTCTCAAAGCAATGATCATCATTGACATAATCTGTAGGAAGAAAGACCAGACTTATACTGACGTCCCTCATAATTAATACATAGGAGCAGTCTTATACTGACCTCTAATAAAGCACCTTGCTTAATGCAACATGTACATAGCCCATCCTTGGCTTATTCAAATAAACTAAAGTTATTGACTGTATGAAGATGGGAGCAGACTTATTCTGACCTCCCTCTAAATCTTACTAATCTCTTAACATAGCAGACACTTAAACTTGAACAATTTTGCAACTCAACCGATATCCAAGGGCAGCTGACCGCTGACGCATACTAGGACAGTACTGTTAACTGGATAATTGACTTTAATTATCGTGTTTGGGAAAGGAAAATGACGCAAGGCGTATATACCTGCGGACGGCGTTAGACTCCCAACGTCCTAAACGTTTTATGTCATCCTCAGATAAGCCCTGGCAGTAAGCAGTCGTAGCAGCACCGATTCGAAAGGAGTGTGGTTTGTATCGAGAGTAATCCAAACCAAGGAATCCAATGATGATATGCAATTTATCAGCAACAAAAGAGTACGGAACAGCAGCACCATTTTGAAACTGAAACAAAGGTCCTGAGATATGCTTGTACTCAGACAAATAAGACTGCAACGCACGAACTGGGCAACACATCTCACTGCCAGAGTTTAACGGTATGACAAGGGTCATTGGCAAATGTTTAATATTATTTCTGAAATTTCTAACAACTATGCGGATGGCGGTAACTGCACCAAAGTGGTAAGTGAAGCTTAAATCTTCTCTCTGGATAACTCGGTCAGGAGAAGAACCATTCTTTATACAAACTTCACCCATCCGAAGAAAGGCATTAAAACAAAGCAAAAATAGTGCTTTCAATAATAATCTATGGGAGAGTAGTATGACAGTTTTAGGCAATGCTAGGACGATTTGATGCAAAATATTGGCAGTTATCGGCAAACGCATATCGCAGGCTGAACCTTTCAACTTTTTTGCCCCTTTCAAGAACTGTCGTACCAAAAAGGATGAAGTGGGATCAGAACAACCCAAAATTTTATGGATAAAGGCAATTGCAGAAACATGTGAGGCAATTGTAGAAGGCTGATAGCCCAAATGAAAGAGACTTGTAAGAAAATTAAGCAGTAAAACAACTGATACTGGAAGGGTCGATCGAGCGCTATTTGCCTTACAGAATTCTGAAAACCGTCGCCAAACTGCCCCATATGCTGACTTTGTTCTATAGTCTAAAGATGCCATAACAATCTTAAATGTATCTGGAGTCATATGTACAGAAGCTCCGTCGGTAGAACACACTGGTTGGGGGCTAGCCAAGGAGCCCATTGTCTGGCTTCCTGTAATTGGAAACGAGATAAATTATCGGCTACATAATTGGTTTTTCCTGGCACGTGCTTAGCTCGAAAAACAATATTGTATGTCATACAAGCTATAACTAAGCGCCTTACCAGTTTCATCATTATGGAATCCTTTGATGACATTTTGTTTAAAACAAACACCGTAGCTTCATTATCAGACAGAAAAAGGATTCGACGGTTAGCCATTGTTTTCCCCCAAATTTCAACCGCAAGGACAATTGGAAACAATTCTAAAATATTAATGTGAAAACTTCCAAATTCTGCTGGCCAAGGGTGCATAAACCACTGATCGCCAAAAACAGCAGCGAAACCTTTTGTAGAAGCTGCGTCCGTGTATAAACAAACAGCATCGGATGCCACCCAATCATCAGATAAAAGAACCCGTTTGCCATTGAATCCGGCCATGAACAATTTCCAAGCGGCCAAATCTGCTTTTGAATCTCTATTCAGTCTTATGTAAAAGTTTGGGTTAGACACATTAATAGTAAGATCATAAAGCCTACGCAAGAAAGCCCTACCCGGAACCACACAGCCTGTCGCAAAATTAAGCAAACCGAGCAGCGATTGAAGTTCACGCAAAGTAACTTTTTTCCGCCTAGAGAATTCATTAAGCAGATTCTGGATTTTCAGAACCTTATCTAGAGGAAGTCTACAAACCATTTCTGCTGAATCCACCTCTATGCCGTAAATAACTAGTTTAGAAGTAGGCCAAACCGTTTTTTCTTGTTTAAGGGGTATGCCAATATCCTCGCAAATCGATATGAATCTGGATAAGTCAGCTGAACACTTATTCGATTGGGCAGGACCAATGAAAAAGAAATCATCCAAAATATGACTCATTCTAGCCCCATATTGAGTCGTCATAATCCATTGAAGGGCAGAACTAAATCTTTCAAAGGACTGGCATGAAGCCGATAATCCCATAGGCAAACAACAATCCATAAAATACTGTAGAGAGCAGTTTTCATCAGGCCAAGAGAACCCAAGAAGACATCTGTCTTTAACCCTTATCGGTAACAGGCGAAAAGCATTCGTAATATCTGTTTTCGCCATCAATGCATTCCTACCAAATTGACAGACAAGGGAGATAACTGTATCGATATTGTCATATGACACTTGACTGTCCAGTTTATCAATGCCAGAATTAACTGACACATCAGGAGGAAATGATAAATTGTGTATCAATCTAAAAGAGCCTTTTTCATGTTTTGGAACCAAAGCTAAAGGAGAACATATAAAGGGTTCACACGGGGGAGTCAAAAATGGGCCATGAACTCTGCCTGCATTTATCTCTTCAAAAATCTTTTGGGTAACTATCGTTGGATTGCTTGTTGCAGACACATGGTTACGGCATATTCTAGATACAAATGGGCCATGAAAAGGGATGCAAAAGCCTGATTCGAAACCTTGACAAAGAAATTCCCGTTCTTGTTCATCGTAAATAGACAAATAAGAACGAAGTCTTGAGGCCCTAATAGGGGTTGGCATTAGACCCTCAATTTCCTTTCCGAAAGGACTGAGTACGGGAAGTACTTGCAGGTGTTGGGGGGCTTAGTGGTGTTGCAGCAGAAGTAGCGGTTCGCCCCTGCCCTTGGTGACCGGTTGGTGTCGTTATCTGACCCGAAACGGCCGCGATATTAGCAGGCACAGAATCCCTAGAGGCAGGCACACGATCTTGTTGATTCTTAAAAGCGAAGCAATTAACGCGAGCGTGTCTTTTTGAGCAAAAGCTACAAATATGGTTAAATGCACACTGACGTCTTAAGCATCCGCGAGGACTGTTGAACTTGAAACAGACCCTTTTGTTGGACGTGGAAAAACCAGGGCGCGTAATAGACCGTGTGGCGGCATTGCTGGACAACGACATGAGCACCGCTTTATTCCATAACTCGGAGTGCATCTGACCCCAGGGCAAATTCTGTGTCTGCCTATGCGACCTAAAAGATCGATCATAAAAATTAAAGGCTTGTGTTCCACATGACCGTTCCAGATCGCGAACCAAACTGGCATAAGCCAGTAAACCTGATGCTTCATTCGGGAATTTTTGTAAATAGACATCCATATAACAATGGAAGGCAGTCAGCCATTGATTGATAGGAAGATCATTGGCTTGTAACTGATTTGGTTGAAATTTTACAACCGTTGCTGGGCCCTGGTTAGAGATATTAACTGCAAAGTCTTGTTTGACTTCCCCACGAATTTGAATTTGGTACAACTGTTTCATCTCAACATATTTTCTGTCCGTAATTTGAGATTTAATTTTATCAGGTATGAGGGTACTCAAGGAGGAACCGTATGAGTAACACTGAGATAATGGTAAAGCATTGGGAATAGCGGGCGTACCAGTTAAAAGCTGATCCACTAACTGTCCTGATGAATTTCCAGAGCCATCAGATTCGCCACTGTTATGGTCTATCATACCAGTAGGTGTGCCACTGTGAACCATGCTTCCACTTGCGACTGCAGTAACTCCTTGACCATCAGAATGATGAGGCTGACGTGGCTGAACGCTATGTCCAGTGTTATTAATCTGGTCCTGTTGAACATTAGGAATAACGCCCTGGGCTGGCTGTAAGTTATTGTCGACCTAAGATGGCGGTGGCTGAGAGAACACCAAACCTCTAGCTATCATTTTATCGATCATGATGTCCGCAAGCCTATCTAGTGGAACATTTTGAGATTCTGGCTGTCCTTGGTACGCTTCGACTCTGACCTGCCCTTCATCATTTTCAGCCCTGACGACTGTGGCCTGTTCCTGACGGGCTCTTTTGCTTCGCCTAGTCGAAATTTGCTCCGCCAATGAAGTGCCAGTAGGTTTACGTTTTGAAGGTCGCTTTGGTGGCATTCTGAAGCTGAGCCAAAAAGAAGTTATTCTTATGTCAAAGCAAAACAAATACAGTTGACTCTCGCTAACTCAAACTCCAAGGGACTGGAATATTTTGTTTGAGATAACAGTAGTTTGAGATGAAAGGAGTTGAAATCTAAGGAACAATTCAACATATAGCAAAACTAACATAAAAGTGCACAAACGTTAGTTTGACTTAAACCATTGTTCGAGATATCAGAGTCTCAGAAAACAAGAGACCACTGCATCTGCATGCATATATAAACGTATGTAAACAGTCGACTCTCGTAAACTCAAGCCTAAGGTACTCGAACATTTGGTTTGATAACTGTAGTTTGCAATTGTTAAGTACGCGAAGAAAAAACACCTGGCCGTCCGTTGCAGACCTTGGCGAGCCACATGAGACCCGAGCCAGGCTCGATCACAACGGTGCGAGACCCGGTGATTAGTAGTTAGCGCTCTGATCCATTAGGCTACGGAGGCACTTCCTGTAGTTTGAGATAAAATGTGTGAAGATCTAAGGCACATATAGCATTACTAAAAACCAGACACTAAACTAAGTTTGACAAAAGCAGTAGGTTGAAATATCAGAGTTTGTGACTCGTAGAGTGAGCTGTATCGTCTGTAATAAACAGACGGATACTTATCAAGCTCAAATTAATCGGCCTTTTCCGATAAAAGCTACGATCAAGATAAATGGGGTTTGAAATACATGTTCTATAAATATACAGTCAAACCTGTCATAGTGACCACCTCTATTAAGCAAGCAACCTGTTTTAAGCAAGCATGAATTTAGTTCCCCAAAAAGGCAAATGCATTAAAAATCACCTATATTAAGCAAGCACCTGTCTTAAGCAAGCACATTCCGAGTATCCCTTAGGTGCTTGTTTAATACAGGTCGGACTGTATATACAGAAAACGGCAACATTCAGAAACGAGTCCGAATAGCTTCAGAAATCTTCGCAAACCCACACTTAACTCGCAATATATTGGTCGAGTGAATATTGGCTTTTAAATACAGACACACACAAAATTACCATACATCTGAAATGATGTTTCTTTCTTCTCAAAATTGACCCCACAAACTGGCTCCCTACTACGAAAGAGTAAGTTTGCTGGGGTATAAATAAATAAATAAATAAATAAATAAACATCACACAACTATACATAAAATCTGTTTTTACTTAACACTTGTAGACCCATATCCACAGCTCACAATTATGTGAGCCTCATAACTGAAGAAAGCACTGGCGAAAAATCAATGCAACAAATATCACAATCACGTGATCCTCGCAAGTGGAGAGAGCCAGTGAAAAATAGGTCTGCCATAAATGTAACATCCCATCAAACAAACAAAGGTAAAATATGACAAATGCAAGCGCACCAGAGCAACCGTTTAGACACAATACGTGACTTACACGCTGTTTCATAATGCGGGTCGATATATACAGCCGAAAATTCAAGAAACATAATCCTATTATTATCGTCCGTATACATCTCAAAATCAAACGAAAACTCGTGTGCGTTGCAAAAAGCAGACCACGTCTTCTGTCAATGATGACTGAATCAAATCTGACCTTGAAATCTATCCACCGAATTTACCTAGACTGGCTAACAATACATAGACTAGCGACTAGCGAAGCATTACAAATAGGGTCTACGCTTATCTAATCAATAAGCCTTATAAATGTTGATTTAATTACCTTAGCAGATTTCAATTGGTAATAATAGTCAGAGATTATTCATTACAGTAACTTTTTCTTGCAAATGAAGTAATTATATTTTAAAGGTGGTCATTCATTTTAATTTTTATTTATTCTGCTCCAAGACATAGGTTGTGGGTACTCGTTAGAACCACCTCATTGAGGCGGTTCGAACTAGCACCCACAACCTTTCGGAGTCTAACTGTTGGTTTTTTTTTGCTCCAGCATTTCAGTGTTTTTTTTTTTTTTTTTCTTTTTTTTTTTGCTGTCGAGTCCACACCGTTGTCTCACCTCTGTGGTTCTTTGATTATTTGTGTTCACGGAGATGTTGCACTGATGAGTTAGGAGGCCTTCATGGGAACTGAACAAATTATTTGTCTGAATCGCGACGGAAGTAAGGGCGAGGAGTGTGGCCACGTAAAATCGATTTAAGCCCCCCCCCCCCCCCCCCCCCCCCCCCCGTGGAGTTCTCCTGTGGCGGTTTATTTATGTTGTTGTTTGTTACTACTCACTGTGTGTATCACTTGTGTCTTTTATTATTTTGGATAGCCTTTTGGTCATTTTGTGGGAAAGTAACTGTCCTTATGGCCATCCTTTGTTTAGGTTTCCATTATGGTCTGGTCGCTTCATGTTTGTGTTTCTTTCCCTTTGGTGTCTTTGATGGGTGGAGTAAGTTAATTGTATCGATTCCTGATCTTTGTTTTACTTCTACTTTCTTTGCAGTATAAATAAGAAACATATCAAGGATTTTCATCAGAAAAATAGCCATTTAGGAGATGTGAAAACTGCACTTTGTCGCACGGGTGTTTGTTTGTGTTTGATTTGAGTTTTAACGTCCCCGTTAGGGTTTATAAGCATGGACGTGCCGACTCGCTCCGCATTGCCTGGGTAGCCTTAGATCCTCTAAGCGGTTTACCAGTACTCGTGTGCGGTCGGTTTCAGCCCTGCGTGGAAGCATCATGCAGCCCATCTATTTCTTCAAGCCCCGATGGGCGGGGGCGATGTCGCACCAGTGTATTATCGTAATAATTAGTCAGTCTTCAACCATACAAAAAACCGCTGTTCAAACAGCAACATGTTTCTAACAATATTTTCAAACATAATTGTTTCTTTTTTTCAGCCAGCCGCGATGGCGCCTGACTGGTGATCAGAGGGTCGCGGGTTCGAGACTCCGCCGGGCCGGCAACCATTACGATAATCACCCGTGCGACAGAGTTCATTTTTTACTTCTACAAAATGGTAATTTTTTCTGATGAATATTAGAGGTATTTTTTTTCCTATTTATACTCAAACATAGGTTATGGGTGCTCGTTAGAACCGCCTCATTGAGGCGGTTCTAACGAGTTCCCACAACCTATGTCTTGGAGCAGAAATGTTTACCCCGTAAACCTTAGTTTTCTCTATAAATTATAATAAAGTGGGGTTTAGTTGCGGCGTGGTGGTTGGGGGGGGGGGGGGGTATTGGGGGGGGGGGGGGGGTATTTCCTGGACTTGTTCTCGTGATGATCTTTTCGTGAAATACATTTTACGGTCTCCCCTCTCGCTGATTCAAAACAAGACACTTGCGGATTTCTGGAGAGAGACAAAATGCCCCTTACACGCTATGTACAGACCGGACGAGCCCGTCATTTATCTAACCACACATTTCCTATGCTTATGCATAGGCCTGTCCGGGACAAGTGTGGCTAGGTAATCGACCAATTTTATATGACCCGGACAGCGAGGGCTAGCCCGTTAAACTACGAACCAAAACAAAATATTTCTTTCGGTATCTAGGAAGATCATGGATCAGAGGTGGGCTAAACACGGGATACTGCATGTCTTGATCATCCGAAGCGGAACTTGAATTCTCTGGATTTAGACGAGCTCTGCATTCAACTCTGAATTCGCGATTTAAGTCCAGAACACTGGATTTAGCCCAGGTCTGCATTCACGCCTTGGATTTAGCCCAGCTCTGAATATAGCTCTGAATATGCGATTTGAGTTCTGATTCAGCCTAGCTCTGGGTTCAACTCTAAATTTGAAATTTGAATCCAGAGCTCTGGTTTAAGCTCTGTATTCGCGATTCGAATCTTGAACCCTGGATTCAACCCAGCTCTGCATTCAGCTCTGAATTCTCAATTCGAATCTAGAGCTCTGGATACAGCCCAGCTCATGGTTCAGCTCTGAACGCGCGTTTTGAGCACAGGGCTCTGGATTCAGCCCAGCTCTACTTTCAGCTCTGTATTCGCCATGAGATTCCAGAGCTATGGGCTCTGGTTTCAGCCCAGCCCTGGGTTCAACACTTAATTGGCGATTTGAACCCAGAGCTCGGGATTCAGCCATGCTCTGGATTCACTCTGAATTCGCGATTGTAATCCAGAGCTTTGGATTCAGCCCAGCTCTACATTCAGATCTGCATTCTCGATTTGATTCCAGAGTTCAGGATTCAGCCCAGCTCTGGGTTCAATTCGCGTTTTGAATTTACGGATTTTGCCCAGCTCTGGTCGCAGTTTGAATGCAGTTCTGGATTCAACTTGATTCAAGAACGCTGGATTCTGCCCAGCTCTGAGTTCAACACTGAATTCAAACCGCGAATTCAAAGCTGACTCCAGAGCTGGGCTGAATCAAGAGCTTTGCATTGATATCGCGAATTCCGAATTTTATGCAGAGAGTCTGTCTGAATCCGGATCTCTGCTGAATCCTGAGCTCTGGATTCAAGTTGCGAATTCAGAGCTGAATGCATAGCTGGACTGAATTCAGAGCTCTCTGGATTTAAATCGCGAATCCAGCGTTGAGCGCAGAGCTGAGCTGAATCCAGAGCCCTAAAATAGCTAATTCAGAGTTGAACTCGGAGTTGGGCTGAGTCCAGAGATCTGGATTCAAATCGTGAATTCAGAGTTGATCCCAAAGCTGGGCTGAATCCAGCGTTCTGGGTTCGAATCATTAGTGTGAGTTCAGAGTTGAATCCAGAGCTTGGCTAGATTCAGAGCTCTGGACTCAAACTGCGAATTCAGAATTGAATCCAGGGCTGGGATGAATCCAGAGCTTTGGATTCAAATTGCGTATTCAGAGTGGAATCCAGAGCCGGGCTGAATCCAGAGCTCTGGATTCCAGTTCAGAGAGCTAGGCTGAATATAGAGCTCTGGATTCAAATCGCAATTTCAAACTTGCACCGATACATGTGCTATAGCCAGAGCTCTGGGTTTAAATAGAGTATACAGAGGGAATCCAGAGCTGGTCTGGGTTAGACATAACAGAAATCCTGTTGCTGAATTCAGATCTAAGATCTCAGAACTGATTTCAGTGGACGATATCAGTGAAATTTAGTTGAAATACAGTTGATTCCCAAAGGGTTATCTCATTAGTGGGGGTTGTCTTCACTTAAACCCATATCCGGCAATGATATCTGCCACCTAGTAAGTTTGGAAATACAGTTGATTCTCAAAGGGTTATCTCATTAGTGGGGGTTGTCTTCACTTAAACCCATATCCGACAATGATATCTGCCACCTAGTAAGTTTGGAAATAAAGTTTAATCCCAAAGGGTTATCTCATTAGTGGGTGTTGTCTTCACTTAAACCCATATCCGACAATGATATCTGTCACCTAGTAAGTTTGGAAATACAGTTGTATCCCAAAGGGTTATCTCATTAGTGAGGGTTGTCTTCACTTAAACCCATATCCGACAATGATATCTGCCACCTAGTAAGTTTTGAAATACAGTTGATGCCCAAAGGGTTATCTCATTAGTAGGGGCTGTCTTGACTTAAACCCATATCCGACAATGATATCTGCCACCCAGTAAGTTTGGAAATACAGTTGATTCCCAAAGGGTTATCTCATTAGTGGGGGTTGTCTTCACTTAAACCGATATCCGACAATGATATCTGCCACCTAGTAAGTTTTGAAATACAGTTGATTCCCAAAGGGTTATCTCATTAGTTGGGGTTGTCTACACTTAAACCCATATCCGACAATGATATCTGCCACCTAGTAAGTTTGGAAATACAGTTGATTCCCAAAGGGTTATCTCATTAGTGGGGGGTTTCTTCACTTAAAACCATATCCGACAATGATATCTGCCACCTAGTAAGTTTGGGGTGATCCATTTCCAATTATAGGGTTTGTTTGTGGCTAATGTTACAAAAATGAATGTTCTTTAAGCAAACAGTGTAGACCCAGATCAGATGCCGCGTTCTGATCTGGGTCTGCACTTTTTGCCAACGTCCCAGAAAAGGGCCGCTAGGCATATATGGGTTAAAGGGTTGTCTTCATGTCAATTGGGGCTGATGACAACTGGCTGTCTTAAACATTATGGAGTGGTCTGAAAAACGGGACTCTACTGCCAATTAAGCCCCCGCCCATAGGGGCTTGAAGAAATATATGGGCTGCATGATGCTTCCACGCAGAGCTGAATGCGGCCCGCACACTAGTACTGGTAAACCGCTTAGAGGATCTAAGCCTGTCCAGGAGCCGCGGTGCGAGGCGGACCGTCCATGCTAATAAACCCTATTGGTTTCATTGGGCGACAGGGCTTGAGATGTCATTTCATCTCATTGTCGGGTAAAAGTCCCACAAAATTGGAAGCAACGTCTCCAAAATGACCTTTACAGTGTTGACGGGGACGTTAAACCTCAAATCAAACAAACAAAACTCTACTGCCAATCAATCAATCAATCCATGTGCAATGAAAGAAGAGTGAGAAAACTGTCTGCTCGTTTGCCTTTGTAAGTTTATATTTCTAATTGAACTCAATTGCATGTTGATCAAAGATATGTCTCTGTAATCCGCACATCAATCATACTTCACAAATGTGCTTTTCAAAGTCAATTTATAAATAATAAAAAAAAAATCGAAGGACTGACACCACTGCATTACGAAAGCACGCTACAGATACATTGTAAACATGGAAATTTTAAGATGAAAATATGTGATATTTTTCTTATTTCTGCTCAAAATATAGATTGTGGGTACACGTTAGAACCGCCTCATCGCGCCGGTTCTAACGTGTTCCCACAATCTATATTTTGAGCACGAGGCGGTTCTAACGTGTACCCACAATATATATTTATGGATTGTAAGTACACGTTAGAACCGCCTCATCGAGGCGGTTCTAACGTGTACCCACAATCTATATTTTGAGCAGAAATGAGAAAAATAATGTTTACCCCTGCAAACCTCAGTTTTACAATATAAAAGAGGGGTTCAAGGGGGTCAGAGTTATATGGGCGTGTTTTCGTGATTGGTAGATCGATTGTCTTTGAGTGTATATAACATGTAGGCTTGGACAATAGTCCTGGATGGGGGACTATAATGCTGATTCGTGTAGCACTTATAATTCCAGTATTTTAAACAAACAGTGAGGATTCTGATCAGACGCCGTGTTTTGCGGTGTTTGCTCTGAGCTTATCCAACTTCACGAGCTCAATTCAGATTTTACAGATAACCTTTGCGTTCAATAGCATGGCAGACAAAGTGCAGGCAGTCACTGATCACTCCCTGCACGTTAGGCGCCTTTAGGCGCCGTATCCCCCCCCCCCCCCCCCCCCCACACACACACACAATAATTTGATTTACAAGTTCGTGTAGTGAATACCATTATAGTAAAACCCCACTTTGTGCCTCGGCCCATCGGGGCTTGGAGAAATAGACTGACCTGCATGGTGCTTTCGCGCAGAGCTGAAACCGATCGGAGCTGAGTACTGATAAACCGCTAAGAAGGCCTGGGCCTGCCCAGGAAAAGTGGTGGGAGTCGGACCGATCCTTAAACCATAGCAGTTTCTTTGTGCGGTAGGGCTAGAGATGTAATTTCATCTGAGTGTCAGGTAAAAGTCAGACTGCCCAATGCATATGAGCCTTTTGGTTTCATTGGGCGGCAGGGCTTGAGATGTCATTTCATCTCAATGTCGGGTAAAATTCCCACAAAATTGGAAGCAACGTCTCCAAAATGACCTAACTAGTGTTGACGGGGACGTAAAACCTCAACACAAACAAAACAAACCCCCACTTTATAAAACTGAAATGGTCCAAAGACGATGGGTTAACAGCAACTACTCCACTTATGCTAGTGTTACAAGCATGCATAACTCACTAGGGTGGCGTTCACTTGAGAACAGGCGAGCCGATGCCCGCCTGATACTATTTTACAAAACAGAGTTGCTGTTCCCCTCCCTATGTGTACATATATTAGGCTGACCAGGTATTTGTATCCCCTCACCGACTAAAGCCAGCTCCTATAGATACTCTTTTTTCCCCTAGGCTATTTTACAGTGGAATCAACTTCCCACATTATATTTATGTCCGGGGTGAGGGCAGTGTCACACAATATGCCATAATCAACAAAACTTGTTTTAATCTGATTTTGTTCTTCATACTGTCTCATTTTTTTTGTTCCTTCTTGCACGACGCTTCTGCGCACACGACAGACAGACAGACAGACAGATAAGATAAGATAAGATAAGATAGATAGATAGATAGATAGATAGATAGATAGATAGATAGATAGATAGATAGATAGATAGATAGATAGTAGATGGATAGATAGATAGATAGATAGATAGATAGATAGATAGATAGATAGATAGATAGATAGATAGATAGATAGATAAATAGATAGATAGATAGATAGATAGATAGATAGATAGATAGATAGATAGATAGATAGATAGATAGATAGATAGATAGATAGATAGATAGATAGATGGATGGATGGATGGATGGATGGATGGATGGATGGATAGAGGGAGGGAGCGAGGGAGGTAGGTAGACAGCATAGATCTGTGCGAGTCCCGACATTGAAGTTGATTTTCTTATCACGCACACAGGTCCGTGAAATGAACGTTCCCCCAGCCCCATTTTATATAGAGAAAACTGGGGTTTGCCGGGGTATACATTATTTTTTATTATTATTATTTCTGTTACAAGACATTGGTTATGGGTACACGTTAGAACCGCCTCGATGAGGCGGTCGAGGCGGTTCTACCGAGCACGCACAATCTATGTTTGAGGCATTTATAAGAAAATTGTCACACATTTTCATCCGAAAAGTGGCCATTTTGGAGATATGAAAAAAGGCACAATGTCGCACGTTGGATTATCGTTATGTTGCTGCAGTGAACATAAGATTGTGGATGCTCGTTACAACCGCCTCATCGAGGCGGTTCTAACGAGCACCCACAATCTTTGTTTGAAGAAAAAATAAGAAACTAATTACAAATTTTCCTCAGAAAAAATGTCGTTTTTAGTTATCAAAGGATACAATATGTAAATCTAATGAATATCAATGCAGCACATACATAATCATTAATGATCTCCCATCCACGCGGCGTGGGGATGTGGGGAGGGGGCGTCTTAGCTCACAGTGAATGCAGACTAATATTATTAAGACAAATATGAGTCAGAATTGAGGACTCGTCAACAAATCTGACGTCAGAGAAGACGAAAACGCGGAAGGACCGGATTGCATTAAAGTATCCATATAAGGAACATTACAGAAAACCATTTTTTATGTAGAGAAAAGTGGGTTTGCTATCTATTCTATGGTTCTCGTTAGAACCAACTCCCCTGGCGCCCAGAGTCATGTTCGGAGAAACAGAAAATGTCGCAAAACTTTCATCTGTGAAAAAGAAAACAAAAACAGAGTTTCTAACACGAGTCGCCTATATAGCAAATAGTTAAACTCACTGATTTACTGAGTGACAAATCACTAGGCGAAAAAGCGTGACTCCTAGGCGTTAGACGGAGTAACGTATTTTCACGCATCAAGAACGTTACAATAACAGAAGCATGTTCATTCTAGTTCAATAAATAACAACTAAAACAACAAATTTCCTACATTTACATACATTGTGGGTGAAAAAAATGACGAGTGGTAGTGATTTTTTGGTAAAATTTGACCTTTAACCTTGAATTTGACCTTGACCTTTGACCTCGATCCCATATATTTTACGGGCGTAAAATTACACATCTTATTTGAATCAAATCCACTTGCTGTCATATCCTTGGAAGATATAAGCAAAAAGAATTAAATACGTTTTCTGTATGACCCTCATTTTGCGGCATGGTGGCCATTTTGGGCTGCCATCTTGGATTTATCGGTTCGCACCAATGTCAGAAAATTGATCCCGGTGGTTTCGTAAACTTCAGGGTATAACGAACATTTTGGTATATAACATTCATTTTTGTACTCTTATGACCACCTACTCATTGAAATAAGCAACTTTTCTGGGCATTGTCACCCTACTACAGCTATAACTGCAGGTGTTACAGTCAAATATGTTGGCGGGGTTTCTTCAAACAATGGCGGAATGTTGAGAGAATATGAATGAAAAAAAAAACAGCATTTAGTCCACTTTGAGAGTGTTAGAATCAAAATAGATTAACTTTATTGCGTGATCTGTTGAGTAATAATATTAAATCAAAGTTTTAGGTCAGTTGTAAGTAGATAAATCATTCGCGCTACGCGCTCGTGACCTCCAAACAGTGATATATTACTCAACAAATCACTGCTAGAGCTGATAAATTTCTTAAACAACACTAACAAAAACAGCGAAAAAAAAAAGGAAATATGCTTATGACATAGCATCTGCACGTACATTAAATTTTGTAATCTTAGTGCAATTATATAAAACGCCTACCTCCACGTACCTTGCTTCCTATATATCTTACTTCATTAGAAAAAAACTCATCTGCAGTTTATGAAATTTAGCCCATTCTAAAGATATAGATACGATTTTCTAGATCGCGACAGGGCAAAATAAATCAACCAAGCTGCGTCCTGAAAAACGGCGCCTGTCGCTCCTGATAAGGATGAAAAAAGGAGGCCTATTTCCCGCATTTTAAAAAAATAATATTGTGGGAAGCTTAACTTCATTCATCAAACATTCTTAAATAAGGTATGTTTTGGGTACAAAAGGCGATTTTTACAAGTTCCCACAACATATTTTAAGGTGAAATATGAAACACTATTTCCACAATGACGTTGTGGGTAATTGTGCAAAAGCCTAAGCCTAAGTAAAACGAATCTGACCGACAAGAACCCACAACAGATATTTCAACAAGTATTTTACACAAATCTAGTCCTACGCTTAGCACATATTAAATGTGAATGTCTAGAGTTGTATCCCAGAAATGAGTTTTATACGATTAACTGTCTGTGGCAATATTCTAATTGGCAGTCTGCACCGACTGTAGTATAATGTCTGAAATATCAAAGTTGCAAATGCTGTAATTTTGTCAAAAGTACCTTTTTCATTTTTAAAAAGGCACACGTGCAACTACAATATATGCTTGTAACATCTTATCAAATGAAATGTTTGAGAAGTTAAGTAGACACCTTTCCTACACTTAACAGAAGACTAATTGAAAATCAACCCAAATATTTTACTAACGGTGAGGCAAGTTGTTTGTTATTAGTTCAACAGAGCCGAAGGCTCCTAAAGTGAGCTTATAGGATAGATAGTGGTCCGTCGTGGTCGAGAATTTGTAGATGCATATTTTGTATCAGCCTGTACTAATATGATAGCAAATATGGGCTTAAACAAAAGTGATAGTGCTCAATTCTGTGCCAGACCTCTACCCCCTGGGCCTCTTTTTGTGTGAAAGCTTACACTTGTCACGGGCTGTTTTTAGCGTCATGTGAAAGCTTATACGTTTTTTGTTTTGCATGATTATGAAGATCAACCTGCATTGTGGGAAAATAATGGCTGTACTTCCGTGTCAAACCCCGCGGCTATAATGTCTACTCCGATTGGCGTAGACAAAATCTTAATTTCAATATCCGAAATATCAGCAGATGTACCTTCATCAGCACGATACACAAATGTATGCTACCGCTCATGTTAGGACGTCATACTCTTAATATATCACGAAAACACGCCTGCATAATTTTAACCCCTTGAACCGCACTTTTATATAGCAATACTGCGGTTTACAGGCGTAAACTTTATTTTTTATTTCTTTTTATTTTCAAAAATATAGATTGTGGTTACTCGTTAGAACCGCCTCGATGAGGCGGTTCTAAAGTGTACCCACAATCTATATTTTGAGCAGAAATAAGAAAAATATCACAATTTTTCATCTTAAATTTACGATTTTCAGCGGTAAAATTTACAATGTGTTTGTATAGCCGTGTTTCCATTATGCCAATATCTAAGACCAGGGGACCAGTTGGTCAAAACTAACGACGTCGCTAGTTAACGTATCGCTAAAACTTTGAACATTTCATTACGATAACACACCCGTGCGGCATAATGCATTTTTCTTATCTCAAAAATGGCTATTTCTTCTGGTGAAAATCCGTGATATTTTTCTTATTTATACTGCAAACATAGGTTGTGGGCGCTCGTTAGAACCGCCTCATTGAGGCGGTTCTAACGAGTACCCACAACTTATGTCTTGGAGCAGAAATAAGAAAAATATTCAATACCCCCGTAAACCCCAGTTTTCTCTATATAAAGTGGGGTTTAAGGGGGTATTCATTTCACGGACTTGTTCACGTGATGAATTCGGCAAAATTGCCTAAACATTTTTGTAAACTAATGTGAACGGTTTTTTTTTCAGCAAAAATGACACTTTATTTAATTTAGATATTGTACTTTCTAGAACAGTTTACAATTTGACCACTAACGAGCTACGAAAACTCTTCTATATAGTTTCGACCTCATTGAACCCCACTTTTATGTTGTAAACCACGGGTTTACAGGGGGGGGGGGGGGGGGGGGGGAGAGTAAACCTTATTTTTATTATTTCTGCTCTAAAATACAGATTGTGGGTACTCGTTAGAACCGCCTCAATGAGGCGGCTCTAACGAGTACCCCATTATCTATATTTTGAGTAGAAATAAGAAAAATACCACAATTTTTCGTCTTAAAATTTTAGTTTTTTTCGGCAGTAAAGTTTACAATGAATTTGTACAGGCGTTCTGACCGTTCCAAGGCGGTTCTTCTGTGGCGGTTTATTTATGTTGTTGTTTGTTACTCACTGTGTGTATCACTTGTGTCTTTTTATGTTGGATGGCCATATGGCCATTTTGTGGGAAAGTAACTGTCCTTATGACCTTCCTTTGTTTAGGTTTCCATTATGGTCTGGTCGCTTCATGTTTGTGTTTCTTTCCCTTTGGTGTCTTTAATGGGTGGAGTAAGTTAATTGTATCGATTCCTGATCTTTGTTTTACTTCTACTTTTCGTAAAGAATGCTTTGAACAACTGAACCATGTTTAACAAGTCCAAGCAGGGATAACCAATATAGTAAACCCCACTTTATATAGAAAAGCGGGGTGTGTCAAGATAAATATATGCTATATTATTTTTGCTAAGAAACGATAAATTGTGGATACCGGTAAAAACGGCAAAACATGGATCGTGGATATTCGTTGGAAAAAAAAAACCGGCAAAACATGGATCGTGGATATTCGTTGGAACCGCCTCAACAAGACAATTTTAACGAGTGCCCACACTCATGTTATAAGCAAAAATAAGAAATATTGCAAATTTTCCTCACGAAAAGAAAAATGTAATTTTTGGAGCCATGAAAAACATGCACTGTGTCTTGTGTGTGTAGTATCCCATTGTATATGTCTGTTTTTTTTTTTTTTGTTGTTGTTTTTTCCATCACGAGAACACATCTTTATAATTTTGATCCCCTTCAACCCCATTTTTATATGGTAAAACTGGGGTTTACAGGGGTATACATTTTATTCTAATTTCTGCTCAAAACATAGATTATGGGTACTCGTTAGAACCGCCTCGCCGAGGCGGTTCTAACGAGTACCCACAATCTATGTTTTGAGCTGAAATATGAAAAGTATCAGGATTTTTATATGAAAAATATCATTTTTTGGTGATATAATTTTACCAATATATTTGAATAGGCGTGTTTTCGTTTTTTTTTTCTTTTTTTTCATGCAATAAGGCGGGTTTTCAAAGGATGTGCCTTATCATATTTATTTCTATTGTATCAGAAAATAAACAGCAGAGCTTGATAAGTACCTTACTAATTTGACAGAGCAATAAAAAAAAATTGATAGGTTTTATAACAAATTAATAGTTCGAATTTCAGAAAGTAAATATTCTTAATACTGAAATCAATATGCGTCTGATCGTCAACAAGTGAAATTTATTTCTTACATTATGATCGGCCCCTAAAAGGTGAAGTGTACGTCCCCGTCAGCACTGTATTTGTCAGTTTGGAGACGTTGCTTGCCATTTTGTGGGACTTGTAACCGACACTGAGATGAAATGACATCTCAAGCCCTGCCGCCCTATGAAACCGAAATGCTTCTATGCATTGGACAGTCTGACTCGCACCACTTTGCCTGGGCAGGTTTAGTCCTTCTAAGCGGTTTACCAGTACTCATGTGTGGCCATTTTCAGCTCTACGTGGAAGCATCATGCAGCCCAGTCTATTTCTCCAAGCCCCTATGGGCGGGGACGAAACCCTGTGGTGGACAAAATTGAAACTTATTACCAGCGAATTGTCTCTTTTACTATGATCGGCTCCTCAAAGGTGACGTGTGTTTTGCGTCACTGCATTGGGCGTCCACCTGACATTGGCTTACAGTTGAAGGGTGGAAGGATCATAGTTAGCCTTTCATGATATAGAGGACACAGGGGTTCACCTTTCACATGATAGCATGCACTTTCTACATGTTTTTTTTTTTTTTTTTTTTTTTTTTTGAGAACTTTGGAGAAAACTGTTCATCACGTGAACAAATCAGTGAAATGAACACGCACCTCCCCCCCCCCCTCCCATCCTAAACTAGGGTTTACGGGGGTAAACATTATTTTCCTTTTTCCTGCTCCAAGACATAGGTTGTCGGTACTCGTTAGAACCGCCTCATTGAGGTGGTTCTTACGAGTACCAACAACCTATGTTTGTGGTGAAAATAAGTGAAATTTCATAGATTTTCAACAGTTAAATAGCCATTTTGAGGATGTTAAAATATACACGTGTGTTATCGTAATGTCAAAATTACCTCTGAAGATGTTTTATTATAAAAATGATATATGCACTCAAAAGCAATTTGTTTTTTTTCGTTTTAAAAAATCTAAAATATTTTAAAATTTCTTAATGCAAGAACTGACGTCAAAATGCATTTTAAGTGTGTCGTAGTTACCTTGAAAAATTTACTCGCGAAAACACAGGAATACCTTTGTATTTACATTAGGAAATTGTGTTTTCATCAGGAAAACACGCCAATATAATTTTGATCCCCTTGAACCCCACGTTCATATACTAATACTGGGTTTACAGGTTTACAGAGGTAAACCTTATTTGTTTTTATTTCTTCTCATAATATAGATTTTGGGTACTCGTTAGAAACGCCTCGATGAGGCGGTTCTAATGAGTACCCACAACCTATATTTTGAGTAGAAATAAGAAAAAAAAACATCTATATTTTTTTTATTATTTTTCGGAGGTCAATCATGGTAATAATGTATGCCTGTTTGAAACATGTGTGCAGTTGAAAAGTATGCTTTATTTACGCTTTAAAAACCAGATTATGACTTTTGTCAAAACCATCTGAAAAATACGAACACGTGTCCGTGACATTAACAGTCATGCAAACCCGACTTTATATGGAGAAATGTGATGTTACAATGGTATACAACAGTTTCGATATTATTGTTCAAAACAACTAATTATGGGTAGTGGTCGGAG
This sequence comes from Lucinisca nassula, assembly GCA_963580285.1. Lineage (NCBI taxonomy): Eukaryota > Metazoa > Mollusca > Bivalvia > Lucinida > Lucinidae > Lucinisca > Lucinisca nassula. The sequence goes on from OY757023.1 coordinate 59,978,027, forward strand.
CCGCCTCAGTGAGCACTCACAATCTATGCAACGATTCTGGTCAGACTGCGCATGCGCGCAGATACTCTGGGGCCATTGCTGATCGCCTATGTAATAATGACTCTTTTCTCCTGCATCACATAAACACGTCCGTGAAATGAACACCCCTGTAAATACCCACTTTATATCGAGAAAACGGGGGTTTGCAGGGGTAGATGTTTTCTTATTTCTACTCTAAGACATAGGTCGTTGGTACTCGCTAGAACCGCATCAATGCATCGGTTCTGACGAGCACCAATAACCTATAATTGGTGCATTTGTTGAAAGAAAAAAAAACACACACAAAAAAAAAACACAAACTTTTATCCCCCACCCTCCCCATAAATAAACAAACACCTTTCTAGACATATTACATAATACATTATTTCACACGAAGGTGTTATCGTAATGGCACAAAAGGTAAAGAAATGGGTGATCGCCACCGTCCATCGGGGCATGAAGAAATAGAGTGGGCTGCATGATGCTTCCACGCAGACCACCCCTGAGTACTGGTAAATCGCAGGTAAACTTAGCTACACAATCCTCAGCATTTTCAGATGTCAAAATAATCGAATCGGGACAGAATCAGAATCGTACTGGTGATACAGCAAAATACATTCATACACCAGGACCTGTGATATGGGTAGTTAGCTATAGTCCCTAGCTCAAACCAAAGACCGCTTAGAAGGACTATGCCATCCCATGCAAAGTGGTGTGAGTCAGATTGTCCAATGCATATAAGCCTTTTCGTTTCATTGGGCGGTAGGGCTTGAGATGCCATTTAAACTCAATGTCTCCAAAATGACATTAATAGTGTTGACAGTGATGCTAAACCTTAGTTCAAACAAACAAAGTTTTGGGATAAATTCGGTACCAGCTGCGCTTGAACCTCTTTACAGTTAAATTATAGGCAATTTATTTCATAAAGTTATCTATTTTGCCCGTAGGATGTCAAATTGCAAAATAAATGACACAAAAGTATGTTATGCTTATTTTAATGGCCACATATTTTGGACCATATTGCAAATGTGGACCTAGTATTCAAGAGCCATTTTTAATAAGGGGTATGGGAACCTGGACCTTATCCTGAAAGAGAGAAGGCTCCGCTGGTATGGACACGTAGAACGCCCCAATGGTGCAGTCAAGACTGCCTGTGACATACAGGTAGGTGGAAAGCGGGGACCTGGAAGGCCCAAGATGATCTGGAAGCAGCTGACAGAAAGAGGTTGCAGATCTGCTATCGATTCTCATGATAGACCAGCCTGGTGATCTGGTGTAAGATCTGCCATGCTTGCAGCTAGCCAGCGATGATGATGATGATGATGATGATGATGATGATGATGATGATGATGATGATGATGATGATGATGATGATGATGATGGAACACATGGCAGCCTTTTCCGCCATTTTTCAAAGGGAGACAACTTTCGGGATTTTCCTGTTCACTGTTCGATAAGCCCTCCTGTCCAACTGAAAAGGGGGTCTACTCTTAAAGGAAAAAATTTGCTATCTTGTTCATCGAACAGGATCAGCTTTAGCTATTTTGATAAAGAGTCACTCAGGCAGCATTCCTGAGAAGGCTGAATCAAATAGGCCCAAGCGTTGGAGGAGTTTGCATTCAAAGCAAATTTTCGACCTTTTAGCATTTTTGTTTTAGTTCTGGCTGCCATTTCGCTCGGCATATCGGAAAAGAACTGTTTTAGCTATTTTGGTAGAGGGCCACTTAAGCAATATTCCTGTGGAGTTTGAATGAAATTGGCCCAAGAGTACAGAAGTTGTCGTTTAAAGATTATTCTATTTTTAGCTCTGATTGCCATCTTTTTCATCGAACCGGAACCAGTTCAGCAATGTTGGTAGAGAGCCGCCCAGGTAAGCCCAAAGGTTTACATCGCGAAAACACGCTTATATAATTTTGGCCCCCCTTGAACCCCACTTTTGTATAGTGCAGGGATAAACCTTATTTTTCTTATTTCTGCTCTAAAATATAGATTGTGGGAACTCGTTAGAACCACCTCGCTGAGGTGGTTCTAACGAGTACCAACAATCTGTATTTTGAGCAGAAATAAGAAAAATATCATACATTTTCATCAGAAAAATGTTTTTTTTTTCGTTGGTAAAATTTACAATGTATTTGTATAGGCCTGTTTTCGTAATAAGGAGAGTTCGCATTTGAAACAAATTGTTGACGACGCACGACGATTGACAGACGATTAAAATTCACCAATCACAGTAGTTCACCATGAGCACTTCATATTCATGTGAGCTAAGCATGAAGCAGATACGTTGTTCACAATGTTGGGGTAGGGGTAGCCCCCTTGTGCTTATAGCGCCCGGTCACCTTAAAAACATAGCTCAAGTGTTCATGAGGTAATATTTACATTTCCAGTGTAAAGTCTAATGTAAAACTATAGAAAACAAATTGCGTTCATACTTCCTTGAACGCATCGAATCACATGATTTTCAGTGAGTTTAAGTGACGTCATTCTAAACCATTGTTCTCTACGGGCGTTGATCGGACGTCAACGCTGCTCCGCTCATTGTAGAAAAACCGCGTGTAAATATTTTCAGCTTTAAAAATTTGCCCTACAAGCATTTTTTTTTTTCGCGCAGTGATGAGGAGCAAATATTGCAAATATAAAAAATAAACTTAATTTTTCTGCTTTTCATGAAAGTGTGAACGACGGTGGGTCGCTAGCAAAGTTTACATGAACCCCTTCGGGATTCATTTACTTTGCACGCGACCCACTGGGTTCATACTGCCATGAACTGCAAAAAAAAAAATCATTTCTTAAAACAAATTGCCATTTTGAGAATCAAGAGGACGTAATTCTGGTATTGTTGATCCGATCTGACCCCTTTTCGAACTCGTCCGAGATCCTATGCATGTCAGTGTTATCTGCAAGTTTCATGAAGCTCGAACAAAAATGAAGAAACTACGCTGCTCACAAGGCCATTTTGAGAATCAAGGGGATGTAACTCTGCTATTGTTGGTCCGATCTGATCTATTTTCGAACTCATCCGAGACTTATTTGTTTGATTTGAGGTTTAACGTCCCCGTCAACACTGTATATTTCAATTTGGAGACGTTGCTTCCAATTTTGTGGGGCTTTTACCCGATATTGAGATGAAATGACTTCTCAAGCCCTGACGCCCAATGAAACCAATAGGGTTTATAAGCATGGACGGTCCGACTCGCACCGCTTTACCAAGGCAGGCTTAGATCCTCTAAACGGTTTACCAGTACTAGTGTTCGGTCGGTTTCAGCTCTGCGTGGAAACATCATGCAGCCCATTTATTTCTTCAAGTCCCAATGGGCGGGGGCCATCCGAGACTTAATGCATTACGATAACACACCCTAGCGACAGAGTGCATTTCTCCCCATCTCCAAAATGGCTACTTTTCTGATGAAAATCCGGGATATTTTTCTTAATAATACTGCAAACATATGTTATGGGTGCTCGTTAGAACCGCCTCAAAGAGGTGGTTCTAACGAGTACCCACAACCTACGAGAAAGGGATACTTGGCAAACAGCGCTTGCCCAGATCAGACGCCGCAGAACGCTGCGTCTGATCAGGGCCGCTACCGTTTGCTAAAAGTTCAGTCATTTTCCAAATAAATTTGGATGAAAACAGAACCTGACACCCCTAAATTTTGAAATGGACTCCTGCTATATATAAGGAGGAAGATTCCATCTGGTACAAAAAAGGTTAAGATAAAGAAAAAAGAAAAAGAAAGAAAAGGAAGCAACACTGTCCACAATCAAGGTAAAAATGTCTATTTTTTTTAGAATCAAAGGGACGTAACTCAGCTATCGTTGATCAGACCTGACCCATTTTCGAGCTCATCCGAGATTTTATGAAGTAGCTGCACTGTTCACAAGGATCGATGGGACGTAACTCTAATATTTTGGCCCGATCTGACCATTTTTCGTCATTACGTAAACATGCATATAATTTTGACCTCATTGAACCCCACTTTTATATAGTAAAATGTGGTTTACAGGGGTAAACCTTATTTTTCTTATATCTGCTCTAAAACATAGATTGTGGATACTCGTTAGAACCGCCTCGATGAGGTGGTTTTAACGAGTGCTTACAAACTATGTTTTGAGCAGAAATAAGAAAAATATCGCAATTTTTCATCTTAAAATTTCCGTTTTATCCGCGGTAAAAATTTATATACACTATTAGTATAGGCGTGTTTTCGTAATGTACTCGCCCGAGATTTTATGCATGTCATTGTTATTTGCAAGTTTCACGAAGATCAAAAGGAAGAAAAAATAAATGAAGAAGCTTCGCTGTTCACAAGGTAAAAAAATGTCAATTTTTAGTCAAAACTAATTTCTTTTAGCTCGATGGCGCCGAAAGCTTCAATCTTATTTGAATCGCTCTCGAATACTCATTCAGGTTGTCGTAAAGCGCGCGCGAGAGAGGCAGTGACTTTTCTTTTACATCTGGGTGGAGTGAGGACACTGGCATTAAGGCTCTAGCCCAAAAATAAACCTCGCCTCCGGTGGCCGGATTCGAACCCACAATCTCTCGATCATAAGTCGAACGCGCTAACCACTGAGCTATCGAGGCTGCAGTTAAGGGGACGTAACTCTGCAATTGTTGGTCCGATCTGACTAATGTTCGAACTCGTCCGTGATTTTATGCATGCCTGTTATCTGCAAGTTTCATTACGATTTGACAAAAAATGAAGAAGCTACGCTGTTCACAAGGTCAAAAATAAGGTCTTATGTGACAACCAGCACGGTTTCAGGAAGAAGCGCTCTTGTGAAACGCATCTCCTGTCAACTGTACAAGAGATAGCCTCATCGACAGCAAAGGGCAAGCAACTTAACATCATTTTACTTGACTTTGCTAAGGCTTTTGATATAGTGTCACACTCAAGACTTCTTTACAAGTTGGAGTACTATGGAGTGAGAGGAAACACCCGGAATTGGATTGAGTCATTTCTAAGCCACAGAAGCCAGCAAGTCATCCTGGATGGGGTTACGTCTGATACAGTCGAAGTCATATCAGGCGTTCCCCAGGTGACTGTGCTTGGTCCACTTGTGTTCCTTGCTTCATCAACGACCTACCAGAGTCGATCTTGTTCTCTGACACCAAGCTGTTCGCTGATGACAGCATGCTGTTCATCACGAAAACACGCCTATATAATTTTGACCCCCTTGAACCCCACTTTTATATAGTAAAACTGGGGTTTCAGGGGGTATACCTTATTTTTCTTATTTCTGCTCTAAAATATAGATTGTGGGTACTCGTTAGAACCGATGAGGCGGTTCTAACGAGTGCCCACAATCTATGTTTTGAGCAGAAATAAGAGAAATATCACAATTTTTCATCATAAAATTTTCATTTTTTTTCGGCGATAAAGGTGGCAATGTATTTGTATAGGCGCGTTTACGTAATGTCAAGGTAATCGACAATGACACTGTCAGAGAGCTACACCAAAGGGACCTATCAGCATTGGAACTCTTGGAAGAAGCTTGGCAGATGAGTTTCAACCCAACAAAGTGCATTGTCCCGAGGATCTCATTACGCAAACACGCCTATACAAATACATTGCCACCTTTATCGCCGAAAACATGAAAATTTTATGATGAAAAATTGTGATATTTTTCTTATTTCTGCTCAAAATATAGATTGTGGGCACTCGTTAGAACCGCCTCCTCGAGGCGGTTCTAACGAGTACCCACAATCTATATTTTAGAACAGAAATAAGAAAAATAAGGTATACCCCGGTAACCCCAGTTGTACTATATAAAAGTGGGATTCAAGGGGGTCAAACTTATATAGGCGTGTTTTCGTGATGTCTTCCAAGAAAAAGAAAGCTGGTTAGACAACCTATCAACTTCATAGACACAAGCTGGAAGTGGTAGATGCAAGCAAATACCTTCGAGTGACACTAACAGAAGACTTATCATGGGATCAGCACATCCAGAATATCATGGGCAAGGCCAGTAGAACAATTTGATTCCTGCGCAGAAACCTGAGGGACTGCACACGACCTGTCAAGGACCTGACCTACAAGACGATGGTACGTCCTATGTTAGAGTATTCGTCAACCGTCTGGGATCCCCATCAGCAAGCCAGCATCAAGTCCCTGGATCAAGTCCAACGAAGAGCGGCACGCTATGTCTTCAACGACTTCTCATCAAGAATATGTTCTATAAAGGGTTATCCTTTGGAAGCAAGGAATACACCACAGAACTGGAAAATATGAAGTGTACATGTTTTCTGGGCCAGACTAGCTAGTTTCGGCCAATTAGGCCTCATCAGTGACCCTAAAGTATTTTCAAAATTCCACAATGGAATCAATGATCCCAAAGGACAAGAAAATATAAACTACACTATGATGTAGGGCAGGGAGACGTTTTACGGCCGCCACACATTCCCAGACACCAGCTGTAGTGACGTCAAATATGTTCTATGAAAGGGTTATCCTTTGGAAGCAAGGAATACACCACAGAACTGGAAAGCATGAAGAACCCCAGGATGTGTCAACAAGATGCTAGATGACCTTAACTGGGAGCCACTCGATGTACGGAGAAGACACCACAGCTTGCTTAGCATGCTTTACAGAATAGAGCACAGTCTGGCAGATTAACCTGCTGACAGATACTTTTACCAACTTGGAAATTTGCTGATGCCATCACACTACCTTGCCCCGCAGAGTCAATTACGTTTTATGAAGATCCCAACTCTATAACTGGAAGAAGAAGAAGAAGAAGAAGAAGAAGAAGAAGAAGAAGAAGAAGAAGAAGAAGAAGAAGAAGAAGAAGAAGAAGAAGAAGAAGAAGAAAATGGTCATTTTGAGAATCGATGGGATGTAACTATTGGTGGTCCGACCTGATCCATTTTTCGAACTCGCCCGATATTTTATACATGCTATTGTTATCTGCAAGTTCCATGAAGATCGAATGAAAAATGAAGATGCTACGCCGTTCGTAAGGTCAAAAATTTCCATTTTTAATATCAAGGGGACGTAACTCTGCTATTGTTGGACCTACCTGACCCATTTTCGAACTCGTCCGAGATGTTATGCATGTCAGTGTTATCTCGGACCCATCAATATCAATATTGATGGGTCCGAGTTGTTATCTGCAAGTTTCATCTTGATTCGACTAAAATGAAGCAGCTACGCTGTTCACAAGGTCAAAAATAACCAATTTTGTGAATCAGGGGGGTATAACTCTGCTATTATTAATCCGATCTGACCCATTTTCGAACTTATTCTCAGATTTTATGCATGTCATTGTTATCCGCAAGTTTCATGAAGATCCAGCATAAAATCAAAGCACTGAGAGCACTGGTGGGTCGATTTTCTCCGAGTGTAGATTTGGAACGAGGACTTACACTTAGACATTTAACCCTTAAATTTCTGTGCTGTAAGCAAACCATGTAGACCCTGATTAGACGCTGCGTTTTTTGGTGGCTCCCCCTTAAATTCCTGTACTGTAAACAAACAGTGTAGACCCTGATCAGACGCCGCATTATGCGGCGTCTGATCTGGGTCTACACTGTTTGCCAAGCCCAAACCATGATTCCAGCCCAGATTTTACAGATAACCCTTGTACGCAACATGCTGAACTAACGCTGCTATTTTCTATAAATAAGTTACATTGATTTCGATAGTCACGTGGGCAACAGCACGAATTCAGTTTCTGTCCTTTATAACATTGGGCCGATTGTAAACCAATCGACCCAAAAATGAAGAAGCTACGCTGTTCACAAGCATTTTCCAATAGAATATTGACCCTATCAGTTGTCATAGCAACCAAGTTCTGGAGCAATTTTCTAAAAAAAAAAAAAAAAAAACTATGCAAGCAATTCCCAACAAAGACATGCTACCGATAAAATTTGGTTGAGATCTGCTTGCAAGCTGCAAATATGTAACAGTTTAAGACCACCAAAATCCTGCGACACACACTGTCAAGGAGTTTTATTAAACTGCTACCAAATTAAGGAATGTATCAAGTCGGTTAAAAAAGTGTATTACGGTTTCTCGATATTCACTACCGTTTCCATGGAAACGGCAAATGAAGTGTAAAAAATAGCAAAATCGATGAAAATCCGGCTCTAAAAAGAAATCGAAAATTTAGTAATCTTAAAATGTTTAAAATGATACAGTTTTCATTGCTTTGGTTTCATTAAAGACCAAACAAGTATTTCTACACGATAAATTTCGAATCCGGTGTTTTCTTTAGTTCTGTTTGTAATTTCTTATTAAAATGTTTCATCAAATGTGTTCCATATTTTTTTCGCTTGTCGTGGCCAGTAGCCCAGTAGGCACATGACGTAATTGTGACTTCATATTGACGTCGGTACGTCACGACGTTTTTGCAACGTCAAACCTACGACGGTCTGGGTCATTCCCAGCAGGAACACCTCGCAAGGGCAACGTCAAATCAACGTCAGTTCAACGTCATGACGTTGCAACGACGTAGATATGACGCTGTATAAAGATGACGTTGCACTGACGTTGATGTGATGTCACAATTGCATCATGTGCCTGCTGGTTTATTTTTCTATTATAAATTAGGTCTCTGAAATTTTTCATTTTCCATCACGTGAACAAGTCCGTGAAATGAAGACCCCCTATACCCCACTTTATATAGAAAAAAACTGGGGTTTACGGGGGTATACATTATTTTTGCTTATTTTTGCTCCAAGACATAGGTTGTGGGTACTCGTTAGAACCGCCTCAATGAGGCGGTTCTAATGAGCACCCACAACCTATGTTTGCAGTATTTATAAGAAAAATATCACGGATTTTCATCAGAAAAAATGGCCATTTTGAAGGTGTAAAAAATGCACTATGTTGCACGGGTGTGTTATCGTGGATCGTACTAAATACCACAAAGTACCACAAAGTACTACAAAGTACCACAAAGTACTACAAAGTACCACAAAGTACCACAAAGTGAATCACAAAGTACCACAAAGTAGTTACACAGTACCACAAAGTGTATCATTATATACTATAATTTCAAAATGGGGAGTGGGGCTTGTGTGGAGTGTGTGTGTGTGTGGGGGGGGGGGGGGGGGGGGGGCGGGGTGGGGGGGGGGGGGGTCTAACGATACAAGAAATAGTCAAAGGGATTCTGTGTGCAGCTTTGATTTCGTTCTCATCATGTGACATATTCTCCATCAGCCGGATAACATGACTGAAAAACTGTTGATAGGGCCATAGGATCCTAACCATCCATTTAGCTTCACCTTGATACTCTTTGTGGTACTTCGTGATGTACTTTGTGGTACTTTGTGTGATACTTTGTAGTATACATTGTGAGGCAGAATGTGAACACATGTGTGCTAAATGCCTTTTGTCATGTTTCATGAACAAATATTTTTACATACATGTAGTTTAATGCGGTGTTCATTACATGGACTTGTTAACGTGATGATCTCAACGGAAGCCATAACCTCTTACCCAGCCAGCATAAACGTCAGGCCAACTTGTGACCGGCGGCAATACATCGCTGCCTTGTATCGCCGTCGTTACGACGTTGGTCTGTCATTCTTTGGTGACTGTGTATATGTGTTGGTTAAATACCCACTTTTACTTTTGGGTTTGAGTCTTACAGCTCTGTTAGCATTACTTAGGTCATATCGAGCTTGTCAGTTTACGTAACCGGGCTTATTCACTGGGTGATACCATTAACAAGTGGAAAGGAGGAACGCTGCACTGTCTGACTGAAATCTTGGTTAACACATGTTTCTATATGTGTTGGGTTTTAGTCTTACAGCTCTGTTAGCATTACGTAGGTCATATCGAGCTTGTCAGTTTATTCACTAGATAAAATATGTTTCATTCATGTTGACAGGAATATGAAAACTCGGACGAGATAAACAAACAAACAAACTATTCTTGTACTCATTAATTTTATTACATAAATCTAAATGATAATAATAGGTCTCTGTGGCCAAGTGGATAAGAGCATTTACTTTTAAACTGCCGTGGGTTCAAGCCTGATTCAGGTCACATGTGAGACGCCAGCCAACTTTTGCAACTGAAGGTCAGGTGATTTTGCTGCAGGTACTCCGGTTTCGCCCACCTATGATTAACCATCTGCTCGATATTAGTGAAATTACCTTGAAAGGGCCGTAAAGCCAAAATCAAAATCAAAATAATAAAACAATATCATGGTTTGCAAAAAAAAAAAATGCTGTTAACCAGTTGTTCTTTGATGAAGATATCTTATTTTCCTTAACACTGCTAGAAAACATAGATTGTGGGTAATCGTTAAAACCGCCTCATCGAGGCTGTTCTAACGAGCACCCTGAATCTTTGTTCGAAAACTTCAACAACATATATATTCAGGTAACATGTGAGACGCCAACAAGGTCTGGTGATTTTGCTGCGGGTACTCCGGTTTCGCCCACCTATGGTTAACCATCCGCTCGATATGAGTGGAAATATCTTGAACTGGCTATAAAACCAAATCCAAAACTTAAACAACCAAACAATATCATGGTCTAAAAACGCTTTTAACTAGTTCTTTGATGGATCTTATTTTCCCTAGCACTGATAGAAAACATAGATTGTGGGTACTCGTTAAAACCGCCTCGTCGAGGCTGTTCTAAAGAGTACCCTGTGTCTACAGCAACTGATCTTGAACTGCATTGTTTGCCATTTACATTGATAATGATGTTTGTTAATATGATACACTGGAAAAAAGACATAATAAAGTGCAAGGGTATGTACAGTAAGTATCTGAAAAGAAGAACTTATTGAGCCCCACTTTACTCATGTGCGGTTAGGTTCTGTTCCACATTCTATTAGATTCTATTAGAGCCGGGTCTGGAGTGATAATATTTTGCGTGTTTCTTCAAAATAAATATCTTGTGTGTATTGACCAGAATCGCCTCATCGAGGCATTTCTAATAAGTATACATAACATATATTTTCAAGATCAAATTTACCGCTTTAGAGGTTTCTGTTATGAACGTAATCGATGTTCGAGCCATTAAGTGTTACTGTATTTGTACGCTTAAATAATAAAGTTATCATTAAAGTAACCACACTAAATTAAAATCTGCATTTACTGAACCAGAATATGAAAATTTGCGACATTTTTCTTTATTTTACTCCATGAGTGGTAAAACTTTCTATACTTGATTTGGCATGTTTTCATAATGAGTGCCCACAGAAGACTCTTGCAAAAATTCTGATGAGACAGTGCGGATGTGCAGACTGATCTGGCCGAGTCTTCATTGGTTGCACATGCTAACTTGCAAGATTTCTTGTGCTCTCTGGAAGTGGCAAGCATATCTTAAAGCTAGTACTTGTTACTTTTCCGAACCCCATTGTGACCCTCACAATATTTTTTCTTTTCTGGTTCCCTGTCGTTGCGCTTAAGAACGAATGCATGAGTCAAGGTCATTGGAACCCAGTAAACTTAAGGTGGGATTTTCCAGTTTGTTTGGGCGTCAGAAAATGATAATAAGAACACACAGTGATCTAATGATTAAATACTAGGATCAGTCGGTGAGACCTTTGTCTAAAATAGACATTTCAAATTTAGACTCTAAACTGTATTCGCCTGTATTCAAGGATTTTTCCTTTTTTTTTTTTCTTTTTTTTTTTTTTTTTTAGTTTCATGCTACTTTCAGTTTCAGTACACTGCCACTGATCAGAATCTGAATTGTTTATACACAGATGCTTGGGGTCAGGTCTGATTAGCTTTCTAGCCCGACAGAACAGGCCTACTATCGATAAAACTTGTTTGAAGGCCTTAAAACAATGTTTAAAAAAAGTTTCCAATCACTGATAGGCTCTAATATACACAAGCTAATCAGACCTGACCCCAAGCATCTGTGATTGTTACTGGTGACAAGTCAAATGACATTCATACACCAGGACCTGTGATATGGGAATGTAGTCCCTAGCTCTAACCAAAGAAGTAAACTTAGCTACGCAATCCTCAGCACCTTCGGCCTTCGAAATAATCGAATCGGGAAGGGCATTCCAATCTCTAATAGTTGGGGGGAAGAACGATTCTTTATAAATGTCAGTTCTTGCAGTAAGGGTCTGAAACGTCATTGAATGGTGCTTTCTACAGTGCCTAGCTGGGGGAACAAGGTCATCCGTTGGGATGCTGGCAGCACCCTTTAGACCTTTGATCGATCTGCACTGTTTGTTTGAATCTATGTCAACACTATTTAGGAGATTTACTGGACTTTTATCCGACATTGAGATGAAATGACTTCTCAAGCCCTGTCAGCCAATGAAACCAAAAGGGCTTGACAGTCTGACTTGCACCACTTTGCCTGGGCAGGCTTAGACCTTCTAAGCGGTTTACCAGTATTCATGTGAGGTCAGTTTCACCTCTGCATGGAAGCATCATCCCAGCAGACACACATCGTCAGGGCAACGTTAAAAGGTCAAGGTGTTGCACTGACGTAATGTGACATTGCATAAATGCCACGACGTTGTGCTGACATTGATGTGACGTCACAATTACGTCATGTGCCGGCTGGGATGCAACCAAATCTATTTCTCCAAGCCTCGAAGGGCGGTTGATCCATCTGTTACTTTCATCTTTATGTAGGATCGACTCCATGGTTAAAGAAACTGAGAATCTCAGCGAGAGTGGAGGAGCAGAAAAGAAGGGTCAAGGTCATGATGCAGGGACAGCAAGGCAGATGACTGTATATGGTAACTTCTAATTTTTATTTTCGGGAAATATTGTAATCACGTTAACTATACTCCCATACATGAGAGTTCTGCATTCAAGATGTTCATATTTTGACGGGCCTCCATGGCCTACAGCCCCCCGTCAATCGGGGCTTGAAGAAATATATGGGCTGCATGATGCTTCCACGCAGAGCTGAAACCGACCCACACACGAGTACTGGTAAACCACTTAGAGGATCTAAGCCTGCCCTGGCAAAGCCGTCCATGCTTATAAACCGTATTGGTTTCATTGGGCCACAGGGCTTGAGATGTCATTTCATCTCAATGTCGGGTAAAAGTCCCACGAAATTGGAAGCAACATCTCCAAAATGACCTTTACAGTGTTGACGGGGACAATGACATTAAACATGTTAAACCTCAAATCAAACAAATAAGCAAAAGCCTCCATGGCCTAATGGATAAGAGCGCCGACTCTTAATCATTAGGTCTCTCACCACTGTGGTTCGAGCCTGGCTCAGGGCACATGCAAGTTGCCAAGTTCTGCAACGGAAGATGAGGTGTTTTTCTCCGGGTACTCCAGTTTTCCCCCAACTCTGATTATCGATCGGCTCTATATGAGTGAAATAATCTTGAATTGGGCTGTAAAACGAAGTCTCGATAGCGCAGTGTCTTGGAGCAGAAATCAGTAAAGTAATGTATAGCCACATAAACCTCGGGTTTCTTTATGTAAAGTGGGGTTTAATCCGTGTACTGCTGAGCCCGGATATGCCTTATTTTCCAAACAATGTAGATCCAGATCAGATGGCTTCTGACATATGTGAATTTGTTGCAATAATTTGCATCAATTAATCTGATTGGTTGATAATCGGTAGTGGGTGTGGCATATATAAATATTCAGCAGGACAAGGGTTAATGAGGATGTTTGTTTCATGGAATTGCTAAAGTGACATGCCTCTTTGGACAACAACCTGTGCCTGCGGATTAAGGGAATATATTCCAATGAATTCACATGATTGGGAAAAATATCTCTTGATTGCAAAAATGCAGTTTTTTAGCTCACCAGAGCCGAAGACTCCGGGGAGCTTATAGGATAGGCAGTTGTCCGTCGTCGTCTGCGTCGTATGTCCGTCGTCAACAATTTCAAACGACTTCTCCTCTGAAGCCATTGGGCCCAAATTTTAACTGTAGCATCCTTGGGTTGGGGGATTGAAAGTTTGTGTTTTTTATGAAAATCGGCTTGTTAGTTTGGTTGCTATGGCAACTTAGAGTTCCCATAGACTTATAATGGAGAAAATTGAAAAATGGCATTTACTGCCAAGCCTCTGCAGATATTTTGACAAAACTTTCATGGAAATATTCCTTAGACAATCTACTCTCTGCCATTTGAATTTAGGGCTGCTGCTCATTTGTATTGGTTGCCATGGAAACAAAAATGAAAACTAGAAATGCGTCCATAGGACACGGATGCCCCGCCTCAAAATATGTCTATGTTCGTATTCATTCATAGAAAGTTTTGGACCCTTTTTTCACATTTGACCTCTAAGTATGACCTTGACCTTGGAGGTAAAGACCTTGGTTTTGTGTGAGGCAGATTGCCTCATGATGGTCAACATTTCCGCCAAGTAATTTCAAAATCCACCCAGAGATAAGAAAGTTATTGACTGCATTTAAGTTTCGAACCATTTTTTTACCTTTGACCTCTAAGTATGACCTTGACCTTGGAGGTACGGATCTGGGTTTGCACGTGACACATAGTCTAATGATGGTTAACATTGCTTCAAAGTAATTTCAAAATCCATCCAGAAATAAGTAAGTTATTGACTGCGTTTAAGTTTCGGACCCATTTTTTTACCTTTGACCTCTAAGTATGACCTTGACCGTGGAGGTACGGACCTGGATTTTGCGCGTGACACATTGTCTCATGATGGGTAACATTTCTACAAAGTAATTTCAAAATCCATCCAGAAATAAGAAAGTTATTGGCTGCGTTTAAGTTTCAGACCCTTTTTTTGACCTCTAAGTATGACCTTGACCTTGGAGGTACGGACCTGGGTTTTGCACGTGACACATCGTCTCATGATGGTTAACATTTCTGCTGAGTAGTTTTAAAATCCATCGAGAAATAAGAAAGTTATTGACTGCGTTTAAGTTTCGGACGGACTGAACGAACGGACGGACAGGGGCAACGCTTTATGCCCTTTCCACCATTCTTCGAATGGCGGGGGCATAAAAATAGAAAAAAAATACTTAAATCATCTTCTCAGAAACCGTATGCTCTATGAGGCTGAGAGTTTATGGAAATATTCACCATATTTGCCTTTACAGATTTTTTTTTTTTTTTTTAAAATTTGGCTCTTTAGTTTGGTTGCTATGGCAACTTTGATTTTCCATAGACTTATAATGGGGAAAATTGAAAAATGGCATTAACTACCAAGCCTTTGCAGATATTGTGACAAAATTTTCATAGAAACATTTCTTGAGTAAACTTCTCTCAGCCATATGCTTTTATATCAACCTGTAGGTCCCGTAGGTTGTGCCAGGGCCATGCCCGCCCCCTCCACTTCATCTCAGAAACATTACAGATCCCCACCCCTAAACCATATATATTCTTGTTCCTTATGATAAGACACATTAAGTGACACCAACCTGGGGGTTCCCCCGGATGTGCCGGGGACATGCCCCACCCCCTCCACTTCATTAAATGCCATTTATCTCAGAAACCATTCAGATCCCCACCCCTAAACCGTATATATTCTTGCTTCTTATGATAAGACACACTCAATGACAGCAACCTGGGGGTCCCTCGGGATGTGCCTGTGCCATGCCCCACCCCCTCCATTTCATAAACGGCCCAATATCCCAGAAACCCTACAGATCCCCACCCCTAAACCATATATATTCTCATTCCTTATGATAATTCGCATTCAGTGACACCAACCTGGGGGACACCCAGGATGTGCCGGGACCAAGCCCAACCCTCTCCACTTCATAAAAGGCCAAATATTCCAGAAACCTTACAAATCCCCCCCCCCCCCCCACCCTAAACCATATACATTCTTGTTCTTATGATAAGATGCATTGAATGACACCAACTTGGTGGTTCCCCCAGATGTGCCGGGGACATGCCCCACCCCCTCCACTTCATAAAATGCCATTTATCACAGAAACCATTCAGATCCCCACCCTTTAACCATATATATTCTTGTTCCTTATGATAAGACGCACTCAGTGATACCAACCTGGGAGTCCCCCGGGATGTGCCGGGGCCATGCCCCATCCCCTCCACTTCATAAAAGGCCAAATATTGATTATTCCAGAAACATTTCAGATCCCCACCCCTTAACCATATATATTCTTGTTCC
This sequence comes from Lucinisca nassula, assembly GCA_963580285.1. Lineage (NCBI taxonomy): Eukaryota > Metazoa > Mollusca > Bivalvia > Lucinida > Lucinidae > Lucinisca > Lucinisca nassula. Next base: position 59,994,054 of record OY757023.1, read on the forward strand.
TTATGATAAGACACATTCAGTGACACAAACCTAGGAGTCACCCAGGGCATGCCCGGGCCATGCTCCACCCCTCAACTTCACAAAAGACCATATATCTGAGAAACTGTTCTGAGCCCTACCCCTAACCATAATATATTCTTGTTCCTTATGATAAGACGCAATCAGTGACACCAGCATTGGGGACTCCTGGGGTGCCACCGGCCATGTCCCTCCCCTTTACTTCATTAAAAGCCATATATCTCAGAAACTGTTCAGATCCCCGCCCCTTATCCATATAAATTCTTCTTCCTTATGATACCGGCCCCGATAGCTCAGTTGGTAGAGTGTCCGCTCCGGGGAACGGGAGGTCTCGGGTTCGATCCCGGGCCGCGACATACCAAAGTCATTAAAAATGGTACTAGCTGCTCCTCGCTTGGCACTCAGATTTACGGGGTAGAGCTAGGACTGGTCGATCCAGTGTCAGGATAATGTGACTGGGTGTGGTATCATGTAATGTGTCTGGGACATGATACTTCAGTGAGGCAGCACTATAAACGTGAGCATTGAGCTCCCTGTCGCAACCAGACACCGTCGTGATATGACTGAAAAATTGTTGAAAGCGACGTTAAACCCGAGTTCACACACACACACACACACACACACACACACACACACACTTCCTTATGATAAGTCCCCACTTCATAATAGGCCATATATCTCAGAAACCATTCAAACCCCACCCCATAATCACATATATTCTTGTTCATTGTTATTAGACACATTCAGTCACCCCCATCTTGGGGGGGTCCGCATGTGCCATTTCTCTCCCATCCACTTCATAAAAGGGCCTCATATCTCAGAAACCGTTCAGCATTCAGTGACAGCAATCTTGGGCTTTTCTGGGATCCACCATGCCCGAATCCCTCCACTGCTTAAAAAGCCTTACATCTCAGGAGTTATACATAGCCCCACCGCTAAACCATAATGTCTCTGTTCCTTTTGATTGATAAGATGCATTTAGTGACACCAACCAGGGCTCCATTGGGTTCATGTCCCACCCTCTCTACTTTGTAAAACACCTAATATTTCAGATACAGTCCACATAAGTGCTCATTTGGGTATGGGGTTTGTTTGGGAGACTTTATAATTGGTAGATTAAAATCATATCCTGTTAAAATACAATGTCATGGGCAGTGCCCACCTGAGCTCTGGTTTATGAAATTTGGCTCTTTGGTTTGTTGGCTATGGAAAGTTAAGAATTTCCATTGACTTACATAGAATTGTTCCTTTAATAAATGGGGAAAATTGAAAAATGACATTTATGCCTTTCAAGATATTTTGTCAAACTTACATAGAATTGTTCCTTTAATAATGTTCTTTTAGGCCTATTAGTTGCCACAGATGGGAAATTGTCAACTGTCATCTGTTGTCCTGCAACAACACATTCAAGCGACATCAGACCTCTGAAGCCACTAGGCTGATTGGGTCCAAATTCTATCTGTAGTATCATTGGGCGCAGGGCTTCCATGGTTTATTAAAATACATTGCTGCCAGTGGGCAGTGCCCCCTGCGCTCTGGTGAGCATAGTGGCCCATGGGCCTATTGTTTTTTAACCCTTCTCTTGCTGAATATTCATTTTAACCACACCCATCTCTGACTTTGAACCAATCAGATTACTTGATGTAATTTATTTCTACAAATTCATAAACTGAATGTCAAAAAGTGTAGATCCTGATCAGATGGCTTCTTCAGAAGCCATCTGATCTGGATCTACACTGTTTCCAAAGATATGGGTTGTTGTGAACAGCATGATAAGAGTTAAATTTGCAATGCAGCTTAATAACTGCATAAATCACTGCCATGTGTTATTAAATGCGAGGTCATATCATGTTTGTGACAAGTCATCCACAAAACAATAGTGACATTATACGATGACTTTTTTTTCCCCCAGAATCCACAAGAGTGATCAAGAACTGGGAAATGATGAAGATTGGTGACACCTTAAGTCAGAATTATCCTAATATGTTAAGAGTCCGTAAGTTGAAGTAGCATGATTTTCTTTAACCCTTTTTGTACCAAATGGAATCTTCCAACTTATACAGTAAAACCTGTCAGTGGCCACCTCTATTAAGCAAGCAACCTGTCTTAAGCAAGCAACCTGTCAGTTCCCGAAAAAGGAAAATGCACTAAAATTCACCTGTATTAAGCAAGCACCTGTCTTAAGCAAGCACATTTTGATCATCCCTTAGGTGCTTGCTTAATACAAGTTGGACTGTATATACATGTAGCAGGAGTCCATTTCAAAATTTAGGGCTGTCTGGTTGTGTTGCCTCCAAAAACTGTTTTGAAATTGGCTGAAAATTTTACAAACAGTGTAGGCCCTGATCAGACGCCGCATTCTGCGGCGTCTGATTGGGGCCTGCACTGTTTGCCAGTCACCTGTTTTAGGGTTTCTGGTACAAAAAGGGTTGAACTTTTCTGTATTTTATTTGTATGGCAGATGGCAAAGCAGACAACAATTGTCATGATTGACATGTTATGGGTGAACTTGTTTTAAGACTACAGCTTTGAAGAAAATGGGGCATTCCAGTTCTATCCTGTATTGTGGTCATGTGGTGGAGGCAATCAGAATACCTGGAGAAAATCACCAACTCTGAACAGGCAAAATTTTCAATTGCTGAAAATTATTGTGACTGCAGGACACCTAGAGAGCCTGGAGAAAACCACAGACCGGCATAGATGACCCACTACCCAGCCAAATGTCAACATTGGGAATCAAACCCAGGCCACAGCGGTGACAAGCAAGAGACACACCTCTGCTTATCCAGGCCCTGATGAGAGATATAAGGGTATTCAAAGCAAGGAATTTAACCCATTGTATGCGGGAAACCCCTAAAGGGGTACCTTGGCAAACAGTGCAGGCCCAGATCAGACGCTGCAGAACACGGGGTCTGATCAGGGCCTGCACTATTTGCTAACATAATTTTCCGTCAAAACTAGAATAAACAAGAGCTGTCACTATAGGTGACCAATGCCCTCCATGGGTGCCAATTTCTGAGTTTTTGCAAAATTTCAAGTGGAGATAATTCAGCCAAAAATGACAACAGAGTTATGGCCCTTGGCCAGAATGTAGCCCTTGTGATGGTGAATAAGTGTGTGAAGTGTCATGGTGCAAGGTGAAATACTTTTGAAGTTATGATCAAGGTTAAAGTTTTTGTGATGATGGACAGACAAACAAAGACAGGCAGGGCAAATACAATATGCCCCCAGAATCAAAGATTCTCGGGTGTGTGTGTGGGGGGGGGGGGGTATAAAATAAATACATAGGCTGACCATCCCTTATATGACAAATGGACTTGTCCAACATATCGCAATGGAAGAGCGGGGGCTTGATTCCTTGTGTTGACATAATTAAGGCAGATTATGATTTGCCAGTCCAAGGTTTGTAGTGTTCTAAGTGTATGTTGATTTTCACCTCTCATTTTTAGCTCACCTGTCACGTAGTGACAAGGTGAGCTTTTGGGATCACTTTTTGTCCGTTGTGCGTCCGTGCGTGCGTGCATGCGTGCGTCCATAAACTTTTCTTCAAACGACATCTCCTCCTAAACCACTGATCGTATTTTGACCAAACTTCACAGGAATGATCCTTAGGTGGTCCCCTTTCAAAGTTGTTCAAATGGTTTCGGTCCGTTGCACATATAGGTCACAGTAGCCAAAAATAGATTTTTTTCACCGCAAACTCAAAAAATCTGCTTCTTTAAAACCGCAAGGCCCAGGTCTTTGATATTTGGTATGAAGCTTCATCTAGTGGACCCCTACCAAGATTGTTCAAATTATAGTGCTGGGGCCAAAAATGTCCCCGCACGGGGGCCCTTTGGTTTTACATGGGCTTATATAGGGAAAATCTTTAAAAATCTTCTTCTCTGAAACCGCAAGGCCCAGGTCTTTGATATTTGGTATGAAGCTTCATCTAGTGGACCCCTACCAAGATTGTTCAAATTATAGTGCTGGAGCTAAAAATGCCCCCGCATGGGGGCCCTTTGGTTTTACATGGGCTTATATAGGGAAAATCTTAAAAAATCTTCTTCTCTGAAACCACAAGGCCCAGGTCTTTGATATTTGGTATGAAGCTTCATCTAGTGGACCCCTACCAAGATTGTTCAAATTATAGTGCTTGGGCCAAAAATGCCCCCGCACGGGGGCCCTTTGGTTTTACATGGGCTTATATAGGGAAAATCTTTAAAAATCTTCTTCTCTGAAACCGCAAGGCCCAGGTCTTTGATATTTGGTATAAAGCTTTATCTAAGGGACCCCTACCAAGATTGTTCAAATTATAATGCTGGATCTAAAAATGCCCCCGCACGGGGCCCTTTGGTTTTACATGGGCTTATATAGGGAAAATCTTGAAAAATCTTCTTCTCTGAAACTCCAAGGCCCAGGTCTTTGATATTTGGTATGAAGCTTCATCTAGTGTACCCCTACCAAGATTGTTCAAATTATAGTGCTGGGGCCAAAAATGCCTCCACACCAGGGCCCTTTTGTTTTACATAGGCTTATATAGGGAAAATCTTTAAAAATCTTCTTCTCTGAAACCGCAAGGCCCAGGTCTTTGATATTTGGTATGAAGCTTCATCTAGTGGACCTATACCAAGATTGTTCAAATTATAGTGCTGGAGCTAAAAATGCCCCCCCAACGGGGGCCCCTTTGGTTTTACATGGGCTTACATAGGGAAAATCTTGAAAAATCTCCTTCTCTGAAACCGCAAGGCCCAGGTCTTTGATATTTGGTATGAAGCTTCATCTAGTGGACCCCTACCAAGATTATTCAAATTATAGTGCTGGGGCTAAAAATGTCCCCACACCAGGGCCCTTTTGTTTTACATAGGCTTATATAGGGAAAATCTTGAAAAATCTTCTTCTCTGAAACTGCAAGTCCCAGGTCTTCCATATTTGGTATGAAGCTTCATCTTGTGGACCTCTACCAAGATTGTTCAAATTATAGCCCTGGGGCCAAAAATGCTCCCGCTCCGGGGCCCTTTGGTTTTACATAGACATATATAGGGAAAATCTTGAAAAATCTTCTTCTTTGAAACCACAAGGCTTAGGTCTTCGATATTTGTTATGAAGCTTCAACTAGTGGACCTCTATAAAGATTGTTCAAATTATAGCCCTGAGACCAAAAATGCCTCCGCCATGTGGGCCTTTGGTTTTACATAGACTTATATAGGGAAAGTCTTTAAAAATCATCTTCTCTGAAACACAAGGCTTAGGTCTTTGATATTTATTATGAAGCTTCAGCTAGTGGACCTCTACCAAGATTGTTCAAATTATAGCCCCGGGACCAAAAATGCCCCCGCTCCGGGGCCCTTTGGTTTAACATAGACTTATACAGGGAAAATCTTGTTTTACATAGACTTTTATATGCAGGGTAAACCTTTAAAATCTTCTTCTCTGAAACCAGAAAGCCCAGGTCTTTCATATTCGATATGAAGCTTCATCTTGTGGACCTCTACCAAGATTGTTCAAAATATAGCCCTGGGGCCAAAATTGACCCTGCCCGGGGCCCACTTGTTATACATTGGATCAGGTGAGCGAACCAGGGCCCTCTGGGCCCTCTTGTTTCAGCAATAGTATTGCTGTAATATGGTACTTTCCGTCACGTGAACAAGTCTGTGAAATGAACACCCCTCTAAACCCCCCTTTTATGTAGAGAAAACTGAGGTTTAAAGAGATATACATTATTTTTTTCTTATTTCTGCTCAAAGACATAAGTTGTGGGTACTCGTTAGAACCACCTCAATGAGGCGGTTCTAACGAGCACCCACAGCCTATGTTTGAAGTATAAATACAAAAAATACCACAAAATTTCGTCTGAAAAATGATTGTTTTGGAGATATGAAAAATGCACTATGACACACGGATGTGTTATCGTAATGCTAGAGGAGTTGCCGTTTTGACAACCAACAAGTTTATTTAGCAAGCCAAGCACAGAATGAATGGGGCCTTGTCTGTTGCAAGCTTTACAAACATTACGAAAACACGCCTATACAAATACGTTGTAACCTTTATTGCCGAAAAATGTATATTTAAGATGAAACATTGTTATATTTTTAGCTCACCAGAGCCGAAGGCTCCGGGGGAGCTTATAGTATAGGCAATGGTCCGTCGTCCGTCGTCGTCGTCGTCTGCGTCGTCTGTGTCGTCTGCGTCGTCAACATTTTCAAACAACATCTCCTCTGAAACTACTTGGCCAATTGAAACCAAATTACATGTGGAGCCTCTGTGGGAAGGGGGAACGAAAGTTTGTTCGTGAGGACTGGGTCACATGACCAATATGGCCGCCATGCCCATATATGGTAAAAACCTTTAAAAATCTTCTTCTCAAGAACCCAATGGCCGATGTTCTTGAAATTTGGTATGCAGCATCGGGGACTCAGGCCCTACCAAGTTTGATCAAATGATGACCTTTGGTTGACCTTGACCTGTTTTATGTCAAGGTCAAATATGGTCACTTAGACATTTGTATAGAAAAAAGGCAAAACTGTGGATTTTCTGATTGCATGGTTGCTAGTGGCATCAGAAATGATATTTACACGCAGCTGAATGGAATTTTGACAGTTATGAAGGTCAAGGTCATTTACTGACCTTTGTCCAGGAAGGCTCAGATTCAGTATTTTTATCTTCTTTTCAACTTAAACTGCTGAGACAATTGAAACCAAATTACATGTGGAGCCTCTGTGGGAAGGGGGAAGAAATGTCTGTTCATGAGGACCGGGTCACATGACCAATATGGCTGCCATGCCCATATATGGTAAAAACCTTTAAAAATCTTCTTCTCAATAACCGAATGGCCGGTATTCTTGAAACTTGGTATGTGGCATCGGGGACTCAGGCCCTGCCAAGTTTGTTCAAATGATGACCTTTGGTTGACCTTGACCTGTTTTACGTCAAGGTCAAATATGGTAACTTAGACATTTGTATGGAAAAAAGGCAAAACAGTTGATTTTTCTGATTGCATGGTAGCTTGTGGCATCAGAAATGATATTTGCACTCAGCTGAATGGAATTTTGTCAGATCCAAAGGTCAAGGTCATTTACTGACCTTTGTCCGGGAAGGCTCAGATTCAGTATTTTTATCTTCTTCCCAACTTAAACTGCTTGGTGGATTGAAACCAAATTACAAGTGGAGCCTCTGTGGGAAGGGGGAACGAAAGTTTGTTCGTGATAACTGGGTCACATGACCAATATGGCTGCAATGCCCATATATGGTAAAAACCTTTAAAAATCTTCTTCGCAAGAACCCAATGGCTGATGTTCTTGAAACTAGATATGCAGCATCAGAGATTTGGGCCCTACCAAGCTTGTTCAAATGATGACCTTTGGTTGACCTTGATCTGTTTTACGTCAAGGTCAAATATGCTCACTTAGACATTTGTATGGAAAAAAGGCAAAACAGTAGATTTTTCTGATTGCATGCTAGCTAGTGGCATCAGAAATGATATTTGCACTCAGCTAAATGGAATTTTGTCAGTTCTGAAGGCCAAGGTCATTTTCGAACCTTTGTTCGGGAGGCTCAGATTCAGTATGTTTATCTTCTTCTCATTTTAAACTGCTGGGTCGATTGAAACCAAATTACATGTGGAGCCTCCATGGGAAGAGGGAACGAAAGTTTGATTGTGAGGACTGGGTCACATGACCATTTTGACCGCCATGCTCATATATGGTAAAAACCTTTAAAAATCTTCTTCTCAGGAACCAAATGGCCGATGACCTTGAAACTTGGTATGCAGCATCGGTGACTCGGGCCCTACCAAGTTTGTTCAAATGATGACTTTTGACCTTGACCTATTTTACCTCAAGGTCAAATATGGTCACTTAGACATATCTATGGAAAAAGGGCAAAACAGTGGATTTGTCTGATTGCATGTTTTTCTGTCGCATCAGAAATGATAGTTGCAATCAACTGAATAGAAGTTTTTCAACTCCAAAGGTCAAGGTCATTTGCTGACCTTTGTCCTGGATGGCTGAGATTCAGTATTTTAATCTTCTCTACTCAAACTGCTAGTTTGATTGAAACCAAATTACATGTGGAGCTTCTATGGGAAGGGGGAATGAAAGTTTGTTTGTGAGGACTAGGTCACATGACCAATATGGCTGCCATGCCCAAATATGGTAAAAACCTTAAAAAAATTTCTTCTAAGGAACCAATTGGCCGATGACCTTGAAACTTGGTATGCAGCATCGAGGGCTCGGACCCTACCAATTTTGTTCAAATGATGACCTTTGGTTGACATTGACCTGTTTTTATGTCATGGTCAAATTAGGTCACATAGACAATTGTATGGAAAAAAGGCAAGACAGTGGACTTTACTGATTGCATGGAGGCCTTTTGTTGTCACATGACTAAGATGGGCACCATGCCTGTATATGGTATAAACCACATGACCTCTGGTGAGCGTAGTGGCCCATGGGCCTCTTGTTCTTATTTCTGCTCTAAAATATAGATTGTGGGTACTCATTAGAACGGCCTCATCGAGGCCATTCTAATGAGAACCCATGATCTTTATTTTAGAGCAGAAATAAGAAAAAAAAGGTGACCCACTGTATAGAAGTGGAGTTCGAGGGGGTGAAAATTATATAGGCGTGTTTTCGTGATGTTATCATGCAGTTGAACCATTTTTTTTAATTTTCAGTTTCAGAACTACTTCACAGGCAACGAGCTGAGAACATTTTCTCCCACTATGACAAAACTTGTAAGGGCAGACCAGAGGCAGGTTACAAGATCTTACTGGCTTGGATGGAATGGAAACAAGGATATGGAAGTTTGGGAGAGGTTTGCCGAGCACTTAGACAACATGGTCATGAAGAACTTGCAGAATCATTTGAACCTTGACAGTTATAATTGAACTGTGTCTAGAGAAAAATTTGTCTCCCGAAATGTGAACTCAGCAAAGTCTGGAAACAGTCCATGTATCACAGGCACTCGTTGCATACAGTATGAGCCCCAACTATATTACCATAGAGTGGATGGCTCATATTGAATGAAACAAGTGCCTATGACACAAAGACCTATCTATTACCCTGACCCTGGAAGGGTAGAGAGATGGGGCGGGGACTCATATTGTGTGGGACAATTTAAAAAGAATTCTACTTGATATTGCTTATTGGGGTTTCTCTTAATGGAAAGAATTTGCCTACAAATTGGCATCTGTTAAAGTAAAGAATTTGCATCCTTTGGGAGCAAGTTCTTTTCTTTAACCCTTATCTTGCTGTTCGCGACAATCCCTATCTTTGCAAACAGTGTAGATCCAGATCAAATGGCTTCTGATGAAGCCATTTGATCCGGATCTACACTGTTTGGTATTCAGTTTATGAATTTGTAGCAATAAATTACATTAAGTAATTTGATTGGTTGATAGACAGAAATGGTTGTTGCTTAAATGAATATTCAGCAAGATAAGGGTTAAGAGTACCCACTCATGCATGACATACAAGAATGTTTGGAATAAACATTCATGCATGCGGTACATTCTGATAAGTGAAAATCTCTTACAGTTTGTTTGTTTATTTTTGAGTTTTACAGCCCAAATCAACACTATTCAGGTCACATCAAGCAAATCAGTTTACCATGGTAACCTAATATAACCACACTTCCAGGGCAGGCTTGTACATAAGTGGTTAAACAGCACAGTGCATATTCTGATAACTGCCCTTCTTGAATCAGTGCATCACGAAAATACGCCTATATAATTTTTGACCCCCTTGAACCCCACTTTTATATAGTAAAACTGGGGTTTCCGGGGTGTATACCTTATTTTTCATATTTCTGCTCTAAAATATAGATTGTGGGTTTTCGTTAGAACCGCCTCGATGAGGCGGTTCTAACGAGTGCCCACAATCTATATTTTGAGCAGAAATAAGAAAAATATGGTTGTTTTTCATCATAAAATTTTCCTTTTTTCGGTGGTAAAAGTGGCAATGTATTTTTATAGGCGAGTTTGCGTAATGGGAAGGGAAGGAATGACTGTAGTAAAGATTCCATGATCAGTCTCCACAAAAGAATGCTGCCGATCCCTTACAGAATTGTGGAGTTTCTTCATTTGTAATGTACCGTAATGATCCTATTTGGACAGACAGGCCTAAGCAAACAGTGCAGACCCAGATCAGACTGCTTGCCATTCTGTCCGCAAGTTTTGGATGCCTTGCTGGATCATGAAACAATTTTGTTAAAATTTTAGGAGAATTACAGCAAGTCCTCACGATGTCCGAAGTTTTTGGATTTTTACAGTATATATGCAAAAAGGGTGCATTGTGCTTGTGTCCCCTATCATGAATAATCAAAGCACTGACAGTGCTGATGGGGCGATGGTTTGTAATCTTTGGATAGCATTAGGCAAATTTTGCATCTTGTTAGTAGTTTTTTTTTTAATTTAGGCTTAAATAATATAGTTAATTAAATAGGGCTTGAATATATTGGGGGTCACTGATGAGGCTTTATTTGATGGAACTAGCTATTTTGACCCAGAAAATTTGTACACTTGATGGCTTTCATGTCTTTGATCTAAAGCAGAAATCTTTACAGAAGACATTAACTACAGCTGGTTCTGAGCGACTGTTTGGTCACCAAAATTGTTTTCACATTGTTGTTGTTGTTGTTATTAATTTCCATTTTAGAAAAAAAAGGTTATTTTTCTTTATTAGAAAGTAAAGTTTTTATTTATTGTATCTTGCAAGTATTTAAACTATATTTTATAAATGATATATCAATGTTTACAAGAACATCAGACACAAAGCAATCAGAATTTGTTGCAAATAGTTTCTAAAAGGCTATCTTTCACCATCCCCTATATTAATAAAGTATCAATAAAATGGTTGTCACTTGATTCTCCATTACCTATCCCCACTTAGAACACCTAGGTAGAATAATTGCAGAATAGGAACTATTGCGTCCTGGTTTTGTGACAGTTTGCGGCAAAATGCCTCCAGCACGAAACACCCTATTACCACGATAGTCACCAGTTTTACCCTCACCAACTGTTATTAGATTGGTCTCTCCTTAAAATCCTACTTGTTTGATTGTACATGCTCTAAAACGCACGAGCCAGTTCTCTGTCATCAAAGAAATGCGATAAGATATTTTCTATAACAAAAATAACTTCTTTATTAATCAGAAACACCCCAAAAATGATGTGTATTCTTAACCAGGGTGAATATAATTGAACTCTGCTATACTTTCTAAAACCCATTTCGTACTGAATGGAATCTGCTACCTAAAGAAGCACAAGCTCATTTCAAATTTAGGGATGTCCGGTTGTGTTTTCTTCAAAATCTATTTGGGAAATAGTTAAACTGTTTGCAAACAATGTAGACCCCCATCAGATGCCACAGAAGGTGGCATTTGATCTGGACCTACACTGTTTTACCATCACCCGCTGTTTTTAGATTGGTCAGAGAATATAATTGAACTCTGCTATATTTTCTATAACAGTACTTTTAACCCATTTTGTACTGAATGAAATCTGCTACATTATATGAGCACAAGATCATTTCAAAATTTTGGATGCCAGGTTGTGTTTTCTTCATAATTTATTTTGAAAATAGTAAATTATTTGCAAACAGCGTAGGCCCAGATCACACGCCGGAGAAGGTGGCATTTTATCTGGATCTGCACTGTTTGCCAATTACCTGTTTTTGGTTTCCTGTACAAAAAAAGGCAGTTTGCAGTAAGACAATTTCACCCTCTTCTAATCACTCTGAGGCCATCACCCCAAAAAACTGTCTTTAGGGTTTGTGCACATCTAAGACACAAACCAGCCTGCTCAGCTAAATAGAAAATACCAGATTCGTGTCGTTTTATATCAAGTTTATCAGGCAAGGCTTCGAGAATGCTTTTAGAATCGTGAGGCTTGCTGAGCGGTTCTATAAACATTCTCGAAACCGAACCTGATAAACTTGATATTTAATGACACAAATTTGGTGTTCAATTTATCAGTTTATCCCCTTGTACACTCTTAAATTGGCAATTTACTATCATTTATCGAGTGTCCTCAGTGCGTCCCAACATTCCATCTGCATGAGATGTCAAATCCTGTTTTCTGCAAAAATTAGAAAAATATTTCAAATGTCTGCTGCGAAAAAATACCCAGCATCACGAAAACACGCCTATATAATTTTGAACCCCTTGAACCCCACTTTTATATGGTAAAACTGGCGTTTCCGGGGATATACCTTATTTCTGCTCTAAACTATAGGTTGTGGGTACTCGTTAGAACTGCCTCAATGAGGCGGTTCTAACAAGTGCCAACAATCTATATTTTGAGCAGAAATAAGAAAAAAATCACAATTTTTCATCATAAAATTTTCATTTTTTCGGCAATAAAGGTGGCAATGTATACTACTCAAAGTTTGATAGGGATCACTTTTTATATACCAAATTTTGCACTGAAACTTTAAAATTTCTTGACAGAATTTGTACTCGGTATATTGATAAATATCTTAAGCAGAAACTCATGCACTTAAGTACTCTTAAAAGTGCACACTTCTCACACTTCGCAAATGAATGCATGCACCCCCAAAATCTTGCGTAGCACTGCTTTCCAACAGACCAATCAAACTTGTCAGTGTTCCTTTACCAAGCGTAAAAAGAACTTAATTTGATTTGTGAAACACTATAATGCCTAGGGGACAATTAAGAAACTGTTTGAGCCCCGAAGAAATGAATCGTGGCGTTGGAATGGTGGAATCTGGCGTCTCTCAACGTCGTGTTGCTGGGATTCTGAATGTGTCTCAGAGCGTAGTTTCCCGAATGTGGAGTCGGGATCTTACCTACGTAAATCCTTCACTCAGACACCGCGGGGTCGAGAAAGGGCTACAACTCAACGTCAGGGTCGTTTCTTGTTGATTCAGTCTCGACGTCAACTGTTCCTGAATGCTACGCGTTTGCATAACGAGCTTAGGAACGGAACTGGAGTACGAATTTCTACACAAACTGTCAGAAACGGGCTCCACGAGTTCGGACTTAATGGCATGAGGCCTGCTGTACATGTTCCGTTTAGGAGACGGCACGTGCTAGACCGGTTGGACTTTTCCAGAGCTCACGTCAGGTGGACGGTTCGTGACTTGACGCCAGTCCTGTTTACTGAGGAGTCCAGATTCTGTCTAGACTTCACTTATAAACGTCAATTAGTGTGGCGAATGTCTAAAGAGCGATTCTATGACTTGAATGTTGCAGAGCATGATCGCTATGGAAAGGGGTCAGTCATGGTTTGGGCTGGGATAAGCGTGAAAGGTAAAACTGACTTGTACGTCGTTGAAAACGGAACGTTAATGGCAGTGAGGTACTGTAATGATATTCCTGATGAGTTTGTGAGACCATATGCAGATTCTATCGGCCCGGACTTTATTCTGCTGGACGATAATGCCCGTCCAACACTGCCAACGTGACATTCCTTTCTGGAACGTGAGACAATCGTTCGTATGGACTGGCCTGCTCGGTCACCGGACTTTAATACGATTGAGCATGCGCAGAATATGCTACAGTGTGCTGTTTCAGCCCGACCTGTGCATCCGAGGACTTTACAGGAGCTCAAAGATGCACTGGTTGCTGAATGAAAGCCGATTTCCCAAAACCGGATACAGACTCGGATTACGAGCATGCGCAGGCGATGTCGTACTGTAATTGATGCCCCAGGATGTCATATACGTTATTAGGCATGTTTGTCTAAACAAATTTGGAAATTTGTGAAAAATCAGTTGTCCAAATCCCTTCGTGTTACGGCAAATTTTGGGGGTACCAAGACGGTTGCTGTTGTCACGCTTGAATGCAGTACCAGTTGACCAAATTAATCACTAGGTTTTGTGAAGGATACGTTTCCTATCATTATGTATCAAATTTGGATTCAGCTGATTAATTCATCCAAAAATTATTTTGCATTAAAAATGTGATCCCTATCAAACTTTGAGTAGTATATTTGTATAGGCGTGTTTGCGCAATGGAATGCAGAGTGCTAAACTTGTCTTACATCCAGTATCAGGTTTGACACAAAGCTGAAAGTCTACAGAGCTGTAGGGCTGCCAACACTATTATATGCATGCAAAATGTGGACAGTTGAGCAAAGGCATGCCAAAAGGCTGAACTACAGTGGAACTTCAATGGCTCGAACACTGATGGCTCTTTTACCATGGCTGTGTCAAACCCGTTCTCAACTCAAGCCCCTGGGAAAATCCTCTACATAGGAAATAGGCGGGGTAATTTAGGCGATTTTCGTCTTTTATAGTACCAATGTATGTTGTGTGTACTCATTAGAATCGCCTCTAAGAGGCGATTCTAATGAGTACACACAGCATAAATTTTCATTATAGAATACTGAAAAAGATGTCCAAAAGTATCTTGTTATGCCCCCTGGCAGTAACCCTCAGTGACTCGAACTACAGTTGACTCGAACAGATTTCAGAGGCCCCTAAGGTGTTCGAGCCATTGAAGTTCAACTGTACTTCCATTCAAGCTGTCTTAGAAAACTTTCAAAGATTAAGTGGCAAGATAGGATTCCAGACACAAGTCCTGAAAAGGGCAGGGATGCAGAGTGTACATCTTCTTCGGAAACGGACACAGTTACTTGGACAGGCCATGTTACCAGGATGCCTGAGGAACATTTAGCAAAATAAAATCCTCTATGGAGAATTAGAAGAGGGCAAATACTCCCATGGTGGTCAGAAGGAGTGTTATATGGACACCCTCAAAGCCTCCCTCAAGGACTTTGACATACCTGCAAAGTCATGGGAACAAATTGCACAGGACGGAGCAAAGTGGCCTGGCCTCATCAGAATGGGTGCATGTGCATATGAGGCAATCTGAGCAGAAACGCGAACAGCACGAAGCCAGAGCTAAGGCACCAGCAACAGAGCTGTCTTCCTCTAGCCTCTGTGGCTCTATCTGCAACAGACAGTTCAGAGCTAGAATTGGTCTCATCAGCCATCTTAGAACACACAAACACTAGCATTTCTTGCATGTGATTAAGATTGGTTATTGTTAGTAATGGCAGACAAACTACAGTAGAACTTTGATGGCTCGAACACCGATGGCTCGTTTACCATGGATGTGTCGAACCTATTCTTGAGCCCCTAGCGAAATCCTCTACAGAAGAAATAGTGGGGGATAATTAAGGAAATTTTGGTCTTTTATCTTGCAAATGTATACTGTGTGTACTCATTAGAATCGCCTCAATGAGGCGATTCTAATGAATACACACAACATACATTTTCATTATAGAACACCAAAAGGATGTCTAAAAGTATCTCATTATGCCTCCTGACAGTAACCTCAGTGGTTCGAACTGCCCCAGTCTTGAACAGATTTTCGAGGTCCCAAAGGTGTTCGAACCATTGAAGTTCGACTGTATTATTTTATCCAGACAAAAGGGTCCATTTTATAACCTGTATAGACAAAAGACTTTATGTTCATTTTGCTTTATAGTACTCGTATATATTTTCATAATTTATGGGATCCATCTTTGAATCATGTTCTAGAGATGTGTTAAAAAGAGGTCTATGCCTATGTAAACAGCATAACAATACAAAAATAGATGTTAATGAAACAAATATATAACATAACACAATGACAAATTTTTTTTCTTCACTTTATTTTGTAAAAGCTGTGATTGTCCGAGCTTGCCCACCTGTCGTCTTTTTCAACAGTATCTTCAATGTCTGGAATGCCTCATCAGTGGCATGCTACAAATGTGCCAGTGCACAAAACAGCCTACATCAGTAAAGACTCAGTGACCAGGGGCTAGTTTTGTTTGTTTGTTTGATTTGGGGTTTAATGTCCCTGTCAACACTGTAAAGGTCATTTTGGAGACGTTGCTTCTAATTTTGTGGGACTTTTACCCGACAATGAGATGAAATGACATCTCAAGCCCTGTCGCCCAATAAAACCACTAGGATTTATTAGCATGGACGGTCCACCTTGCACCGCGGTTCCTGGAAGGCTTAGATCCTCTAAGCGGTTTACCAGTACTAGTGTGCGGGCCAGATTCAGCTCTGCCTGGAAGCATGTTCAAAACTAATGACATTAGTTGATGTATCTTTAAAACTATGATCATTTAATATGGCAAAGAAATGCCATTACGAAAACACGCCTATCTAAACTTATTGAAAATTTTTCCTCCTAAAAATGAAAGTTTTCTGATGAAAAATTGTGATTTTTTTCTTATTTCTGCTCCAAACATAGATTGTGGGCGGTTCTAACGAGTACCCACAATCTATGTCTTAAACCAGGAATAAGGAAAATAATGTATACCCCTACAAACCCCAGTTTCACTATATAAAAGTGGGGTTTGAGGGGGTCAAAATTATATAGGCGTGTTTTCATGATTTAATAATTTTGCTGCAAAACTGTGAGCAGCTTTTGCTTTTGCAAACATTTTTTCTGCAAAAATACCACTGTTACATGTGTATTGTACTTACTAGAACAGTTAACAATTTTATCCATTAACAAGCTGATGAAGCTAACATTGCTTGAACAATTGGCCCCAGAAAGATTGCCGCTAGCAACGACTCAGCAACCAGGGGCCAGCTATTTAAAACTCAAAACCTCATTACAGTAGAACTTTGATGGCTCGAACACCGATGGCTCGTTTGCCATGGATGTGTCGAACTCGTTCTTGAGCCCCTAGCGAAATTCTCTACATAAGAAATAGTGGGGGATAATTAAGGAGATTTTAGTCTTTTATCTTGCAAATGAATGCTGTGTGTACTCATTAGAATCGCCTCGATGATGCGATTCTAATGAGTACACACAACATATATTTTCATTATAGAACACCGAAAAGATGTCTAAAAGTATATCGTTATGCCTCCTGACAGTAACCTCAGTGGCTCGAACTACCCCTGTCTCGAACAGATTTTCGAGGTCCCAAAGGTGTTCGAGCCATTGAAGTTCGACTGTAGTTAACAAATCGTTAAAACTAGGGATCATTTAATATGGCAAATATACCAATATTTTTGCTGAAAAAAATGTGAGCATGCTCACATTTTACAACTGCAAAAGCTGCTCACCTTTTGCAAATGCAAAAGCTGCTCACAATTTTTCAGCAAAAATGCTGAGTATTAGATATTGGATATCATACTTGCTAGAACAGTTAACAGTTTGACCACTAAAGAGCTTGTTAAGTTAAAACTGCTTTGAACAACTGGGCCCTGGGGCCAGTTGTTCAAAGCATCGTTAGCTTAACGAGCTCGTTAGTGGTCATTTTGTTAACTGTTCTAACAAGTTTAATATTTAATTTTTTAGTATTTTTGCTGAAAAAAATATTAGCGTATTTGCCATAATAAATGATCAAAGTTTTAACGATACGTTAACTAACGACGTTAGTTTTGAACAACTGGGCCCTGATGTTTAAATCCTCATTATGTCAGTGAACTTGTCAGAGGTCAAAATGTTAACTGGACTAGAAAGTACACCATCTAATACAGTGGTATATTTTGATAAAATGCGGGTACCATAAGTATTGGGAGAAATGCGCTAAGAAAATAGTGTATACCCAGATGCGCCTAAAAAATATTGCAGACCCAGATCAGACTGCTCCTGAGCAGCCTGATCAGGGCCAGCACTGGTTACAATTCCATCTGCACCTTTTGGACTCCTTGCTGGATCATGATTGTTAAAATTTTAGGAGATTTACAGCAAGTCCTCAAGGTGTCCAAATTTTTAGGATTTTTATGGTGGCTTTCACAAGGCAAATGCTACTCTCCCTTTTTTCAGCCAAACATTTTAGCACACATGCCATATTAACTGATTGAAGTTGTAACCATATGAGGCCAGTTGTTCAAAACTAATGACCTCATTAGTTAACAAGAATATCAGTGAAACCGATGGATGCTCCCCGAAGGTGCAATGGTCTGAACAGGAAACATTATCCTAGTTAAAGAGCGGTATCCTGAAAGTTGAACTTGCTTGAGATATTATTATACCCAACATTTGTGTGAAGTTATATTAAAATCCATCAGCAAATTTTTTTTGTTTGTTTGATTTGAGGTTTAACATCCCCGTCAACACTGTAAAGTTCATTTTGGAGATGTTGCTTCCAATTTTGTGAGACTTTTACCCGACATTTAGATAAAATGACAACTCAATCCCTGCCCCCACAGAAATCAATAGGGTTTATAAGCATGCACAGGCAGACTCACGCCGCTTTACCTGGGCAGGCTTAGATCTTTTAAGCTGTTTACCAGTACTTGGTTGCGGGTCGATTTCAGCTATGTGTGGAAGCATCATGCAGCCCATATATTTCTTCAAATCCCGATGGGCGGGGGCCGCCATCAGCAAATAACGACGCTAGAACAATGACACAAGTTTTTTTCTAAAAATAGCCACAGTGACCTTGACCTTGAGCCAAGGACTCTGAGAGTTGAACTTGCTCGAGATATTATCATACTCAACATTTGTGTGAAATTATATTAAAATCCATCACTAAATGTAGGCACTAAAGCGAAAACAAAGTTTTTCTAAAAATAGTCAGTGACATTGACCTTGAGCCCAGGACCCTGAAAGTTGGACATGTGAAGTTATATTAAAATCCATCAGCAAATCACTACGCTAGAGCGATGACAAAGTTTTTTCTTATAATTCCAATTATAGATATCTATTATTCAATACATAGATATCAAATATTGAAGGACATTTTAGGATATCTATAATATATTTTCTGATATCCAATATTGAAAATTGTGATATCTTTGATTCAGCGTTTTTAATGATATCTATAATTTGATATTTAGATATCTATATATGCAAGGGAAAAAGGGATACCATATAACAAATTTATAGATATCAAGAAATATATATTACATATCATTGATTACATTTTATGATATCAAAAATACTGATAATTATAGATATCAATAATGTTAATTATAGATATCTATAATTTGATTTATACATGTAGATACCTTTTATTTGATTTATGGATGGATTTAGTTACCTCTTGGACTGATGTTACATACTGCTCTAAAGTTTCTAACAGTACCAGCCCCACCCTCCTCAGTCACATTGAGGTCAAGGTCACAGATTAGAAATTTTATGTTGAAATGTTTGGCCAAAGTTTTCAATTGGTCTATATCTCTAAAACCACTTGATGGATTTAGTTACTTCTTGGCTGATGTTACATATTGGTCTAATGTTTCGCACAGTGCCAGCCCCACTCCCCTCAGTGATCCTGAGGTCAAGGTCACGGACTTAGAAATTTTATGTTGAAGTTTTTGGTTAAAGTTTTCTATCGCTCTATAGAAGAAAAATTTCATTTTTGCTAACTTGCCCTCATCCAAATTAGGCCCCCAAAGGCGAGCTACGTTGTATGCTGACAACTCTTGTTTAATATTTTCTTATTTCTACAAGAAAATAAGACTTGGCATAACATGTAAACATCTGGGGCCAGTTGTTCAAAGCATCGTTATCTTAACAAGCTCGTTAGTGGTCATATTGTTAACTCTTCTAGCAAGTTTGATATTTAAAATTTTGGTATTTTTGCTGAAAAAATGTGAGCAGCTTTTGCATTTCTCATTTTTTCAGCAAAAATATTAGCATATTTGCCATAGTAAATGATAAAAGATTTAACTATATGTTAACTAATGACGTCATTAGTTTTGGACAACTGACCCCTTGGCTGGGTTAAGTTTTTGTTTGTTTTGTTTGATTTGAGGTTTAAAGTCCCCGTCAACACTGTAAAGGTCATTTTGGAGACGTTGCTTCCAATTTTGTGGGACTTTTACCCGACATTGAGATGAAATGACATCTCAAGCCCTGTCGCCCAATGAAACCAATAGGGTTTATTAGCATGGACGGTCCGCCTCGCACCGCGGTTCCTGGACAGGCTTAGATCCTCTTAGCAGTTTACCAGTACTAGTGTGCGGGCCGGATTCAGCTCTGCGTGGAAGCATCATGCAGCCCATATATTTCTTCAAGCCCCTATGGGCGGGGGCGGGGCTGGGTTAAGTTGTTCAAAATCTCGTTAGCATAACAAGCTTGTTAATGGTCATATTGTTAACTGTTCTGGCAAGTACTTGATATTTTTGCTGAACATCATGTTAACAAGCTTAAGTCCATGTAATGAACACCCCTCTAAACCCCACTTTTTATTGAGGAAACTGGAGTTTACAGGGGTATATAGCTCAGTGGTAGAGCATCCGCTTCGGGAATGGGAGGTCGCGGGTTCGATCCCCGGCCGGGCCATACCAAAGGCGTGAAAAATGGTACTAGGAGATCCCTTGGCTGATGCTCGCATTATCAGGGGTAGTCCTAGGAAGATAAATGAAGGCAGGTAAGTATTTGTTAGAGGATACTTTGTTTGTCGCAATAAAAGCTCTACAGAGCCTATGGAATTTGTTTCGAATATGCGACGTTAAATAAAGCTTCTTTATCTTTTTATTTTATATTATTTTTCATATTTCTGCTTCAAGACATAGGTTGTGGGTACTAGTTGGAACCGCCTCAGTGAGGCCATTCTAGCGAGCACCCAAAATCTATGCTTGGAGTATAAGTAAGAAAAATATCACAAAATTTCATGAAAAAAAAAAACAAGATGTGTTTGTGAAACACTGATGCCCCCTGACAGAGCCATTCACAAGTTATGCCCAATGTTGCCAATGTTGATTTCTCCAAACAAATATTACGACCTCCATAGCTTAGATGGATAAGCATCCGACTTGTGAACAGGAGGTTCTTGGGCTTTATTCCTGCCAAGTTGGCAACAATTTTTATCGAGATTGATCATGAAATATTCTCTACAGTCATTCTCATTCTTCTGCTGATTCAAGAAGGGCAGTTGTAAGTTTTTGGCAAAAGAATGTGCCCTGTATTGTACTGGTTAATAATTTGTGTATACACCTGCCAAGAAAGTGTGGTTAGGTAAACTGACCAGCTTGATATAACCTAAATAGTGTTGAATGGGCTGATAAACTCCAAAACAAACAAACAAATCCACAAAAATATATGTTGTGCGTACTTGTTAGAATCACCTCAATGAGGCGATTCTAACAAGTACCCACAACATATGATTCTAACAATAAGAAAAATCCTCCAAACTCAAAATAACCCTTGTCCTGCTGAGCCCGGATATGCCTTATTTTCCAAACAATGACAAAGCCATCTGATCAGGATCTACATTGTTTGCCATTCAGATTGTGAATCTGTTGCAATAATTTGCACGAAGTAATCTGATTGGTTGATAATTGGTAGTGGGTGTGGCATATATGAATATTCAGCAGGACAAGGGTTAATGTAGGGCTATGAGATTGTGGGCTTTCAGGATAATTTGAGTCTTTATTAGGTAAACATATTAAAAGGCACACAACACCATGATTCAGCCCAAGTGGTGTTATGTACGTAAAACGATGAAGCAAATTTAATCCAAATCACAACCTTGGCATTTCTGGGTTAATAAAATACAACCTATTAGTCACAAGATGGGACTTGATTCCAAACCCCCTCTGAACTGACTGGATATCTTTATTAATGCCCCCAAACAGAACAAGTTCCCCACGGCCCTCCACAAGGGTATAGAAAATGGTCTCCTCTGGTATTTCTGTTGAGTCGCTGTAACATAATGGCTGCCATGTTACCGTCTTAGTCCTAACAACATCTGATATGTTTAACACATGTATGTACATTAAATGAGAGTTATTTCCTGAAATTCCATTTCTAGAACGCCAGTTATTATTAGCACCAGTTGATGCCCCAGGCTGTGGGTTCGTTTCAGAGTTATGTGCCCCTGACTCTCTTAGTTTTCTTTCATACTTCAACAAAGCTTCCAATTGTCTTTGCCTATTATTCATAGCATTAGGTCTTACTGAAGGCAAGCCAGGCCTTGGGCCTGCAGTTTTTGAATCCTGCAAGTTTGATTGGTGATTTTCATGATCATGTGATAGATCTGCTGGATGCGATTGGCTGTCCATATGATGTGTTTCCTGTGACATGTTTTCATTGGCTGTTGAGCTGGATGGGTGTGGCATATCTTCTCTAGGAGGTAGCCACACTCTTGTTCTCTTGACCTTGACCTCTCTAGGACTGGATGGTATACAGACTGGAGGTTTGTTTGGTTTACTCAGAAAAATAATCATATCTTGTACCTAAAATACAGGAAGAATATGTTAGGCCGAAACACACATGCACACAAGAACAAAATAAACCCCCACCCTCACACACAAATTCTGTATAACACTGTTGTAAGAGTCCAAAGCTGAAACTGGCCCACGCGGATCGGGGCTTGAAGAAATAGATGGGCTGCATTATGCTTCCACGCAGAGCTGAATTCGACCGCACACAAGTACTGGTGAACCGCTTAGAGGATCTAAGCCTGCCCAGGCAAAGCGGTGCGAGTCGGATCGTCCATGCTTATAAACCCTATTGGTTTCATTGGGCGACAGGGCTTCAGATGTCATTTCATCTCAACGTCGGGTAAAAGTCCCACAGAATTGGAAGCAACGTTTCCAAAATGACCTATACAGTGTTGATGGGGATGTTAAACCTCAAATCAACCAACCAACCAAAGCAGAAACCATGGTAGTAAAACAACTGTGTTATATCCAAACAAAAATTTGTAGATTATATTTTCATTTATGGTCATTTTTCTATATAATCTATACATTTTTGGGATTCGTTTTTAAACCGTTTTATATCCAAACTGTGTTACAATGAACAGTGTCAAAAATAGATTATGGTGAACCTGCAATGGCTGTGTCAGAGTATTTCATGGTTAATCACAATTATATTTGTTGGCAGCATGTTGCAGGTGACATTTTTCAGACAGACAGACAGCCACAGGAATAGGAAAGCAGACCTGTGTTACAACTGCTTGCTAACTACAAAACCAAAAACAGGTACAGAAATGCTCCACTTAGTAACATTGTTCACTATAGCACGATATTAAGGAAAAAAAGTGAGAAGATTGGTTTGATTTGAAGTTTAATGTCCCCCCTCAACACTGTAAAGGTCATTTTGGAGACGTTGCTTCCAATCTTGTGGGACTTCTACCCAACATTGAGATGAAATGAGCCCTGCCACCCAATGAAACCAATAGGGTTTATAAGCATGGATGGGCCGACGCGCACCGCATTGCCTGGGCAGGCTTAGATCCTCAAAGCAGTTTACCAGTACTCATGTACGGGTCAGTTTCAGCTCTGCGCGGAAGCATCATGCAGCCCATATATTTCTTCAAGCCCCTATAGGCGGGGGTCGCAAGCCCGGATGGGCGGGTGCCGATAACATAATATAAAGTAAAAAAGTAAGTAGAAAGTGCTGTCATCATCTTTGCATTACAATAACAAATCCATACGATATAATGCATTCTTTCATATCTCCAAAACGCTTTTTTTTTTCGATAAAATTTTGTGACACCTTCCTTATGTATGCTTCTAACATATGTTGTGGGTGCTCATTTGAAACGCTTCATTGAAGGGTTCTAACGAGTACCCACAACAGTTTAATCTGTACTAGTTTTCTCCACCATATACAACAGCAATACACCACTAGCCACATTTTTGAGAATGTTTTAGCCCTTAAAATGCCAATCACGACAATTGTCATCTGCTGGTTACCTTAAAAGTCATTTTTGCAAACAGTGTAGACCAAGATCAGACTGTTCCTGATCTGGGTCTACACTGTTTGCCCATATGTAAAAATAGTTTTAAAAAGTTTGCAAGAAAATTCAGCAGACGACAATCTCAGGAGTAGTTTTTCTCGGCATCTTAAGGGTTAGTATGTCTCCAAGTTTTTTTTAAATGAAACTGAAAATAACATAACTGAGCCCCACTTTTAAAAAAAAAACGCACTTCCTGATCCTCTGGATCAGTGGTGACACATCACTTAAACACGCCAATATATAACACAGTAAAACTGGGGTATACAGGGGAAAACCTTATTTTTCTTATTTCTGCTAAAAAAATAGATTGTGGGTACTTGATAGAGCGGCCTCATTATTTCTGCTCTAAAGTATAGATTTTAGGTATTCGTAAGAAGCCTTCGATGAGGCATTTCTAACCAGAACCGACAATCTATAATTTGAGCAGACGTTAAGATAAATATCATAATTTAAGGTTACAATGTATTTGTATAAGCGTGTTTTCATTGGACAATTCTGCCTATCTGTTTGTACAGCCACACAACAGATCTGGGTCTATATAATCAGATCTGGGTCTATATTATTTCTGCTATATAGTCAGAAATAAAAGAAGTGAATAAGCACTGCTTATTAGAGTACCCCCATCACTCCCCAAAGTTAATGGTCTATAAGAAAAAAGTTTTATGGCCACTAAAGAAATACAAAATGGGCCTCCGTGGCCTAGTGGATAAGAGCGCTGACTCTTAATCATTAGGTCTCTCACCGCTGTGGGTTCGAGCCTCGCTCAGGTCACATGTGAGATGCCAAGTTCTGCAATGGAAGGTCAGGTGGTTTTTCTTTGGGTACTCCGGTTTTCACCCACCTCTGATAAACGATCATATCAGATATGAGTGAAATAATCTTGAAAGGGCCGTAAAATCAAACCCCCCCCCCCCCCCCCCCCAAAAAAAAAAACAAGAGGGCCCTCTGGGCCCTGGTTCGCTCACCTGATCCAATGTATAACAAGTGGGCCCCCAGCATGGCCAATTTTGGCCCCAAGGCTATAATTTGAACAATCTTGGTAGAGGTCCACTAGATGAAGCTTCATATTGAATATGAAATACCTGGGCTTTGTGGTTTCAGAGAAGAAGATTTTAAAGGTTTACCCTGCATATAGAAGTCTATGTAAAACAAGATTTTCCCTATATAAGTCTATGTAAAACCAAAGGGCCCTGGAGCGGGGGGCATTTTTGGCCCCAGGGCTATAATTTGAACAATCTTGGCAGAGGTCCACTAGCTGAAGCTTCATAACAAATATCAAAGACCTAAGCCTTGTGTTTCAGAGAAGATGATTTTTAAAGATTTTCCCTATATAAGTCTATGTAAAACCAAAAGGCCACATGGCGGGGGCATTTTTGGTCTCAGGGCTATAATTTGAACAATCTTTATAGAGGTCCACTAGCTGAAGCTTCATAAAACAAGAGGACCAAGCTAGCTTGGTCCTGTATCGCTCACCTGAGCAAACAGATTCAATTTAAGGAAGTGCCAACCTTTACTGAAGGCTTTATAGGAGGACATGGTGATGACAGGGTAAGCATTTTCTGAAAATCAAGTAGAATGTAACTCTATGATAAACAGGCTGACCTCACCGGTTTTCAAACTCATTCAAGCTTTTATTCCTGACTTGCTAAGAAGATCCGATCTAAACTGAAGTGGCTATGGTGATGACAAGTTCAAAAACAAGTTTTCAAACTCCTCCAAGCTTTCTGCCTGACTTCCTTGTTTGTAAGTTTCATCAAGATCCGTTCAAAACTAAAGGGGCAGCAGTGATGACAATGTCGAAAATAGGCATTTTCAGCAATCAAAGGCACGTCACTCTATGATAAATGTGCCGACTTGGCCGGTATTCGAACTCACCTGAGGTTTTATTCCCAGCCACCTTACATGTAAGTTTCAGAAAGATCCGATCAGACTTGGCCAGTATTCAAACTCATCCAAGATTTTATTCCCAGCCACCTCACATATAAGTTTCAGAAAAATCCAATCAAAACTGAAGGGGCTACGGTGATGACAAGGTCAAAATTTGGCATTTTTGGCAATCAAAGGGATGTTACTCTAAAATAAATAAGCCGACCTGGCCAGTTTTCGAACTCATCCGAGGTTTCATCCCCAGCCACCTTACATATAAGTTTCAGAAAAATCTGATCAAAACTGAAGGGGCTACTGTAATGACAAGGTCAAAAATCAACATTTTCAGCCATCAAAGGGACATAACTCTACGATAAATGGGCTGACTTGGCCTGTTTTCGAACTCATCCAAGATTTTATCACCAGCCACCTTACATATAAGTTTCAGAAAGATCCGATCAAAACTGAAGGGGCTACCGTGATGACAAGGTCAAAAATTGGCATTTTCAGCAATCAAAGGGACGTAACTCTATGATAAATGGGCCAACTTGGCCGGTATCCCAACTCATCCTAGGTTTTATCTCCATTCACCTTACATATAGGTTTCAGAAAGATTAGATCAAAACTGCAGGGGCTACGGTGATGACAAGGTAAACAAGAGGGCCCACAGGGCCCTGGTTCGCTCACCTGTGTGTCACTGTCTCAAGTATATTCTATTCTTAGCTATGGTGGCCATCTTGTTCATCAGCAGAGTGATTTTAGCTTATATGGTAGGGAGTAACCTAGGCAACATTCCTGTGAAGTTTGGATCAATTTGCCTTAGGGTTTCGGAGGGGTTCACGTTTGAATCAGATTTACAATATTTTTTCTATTTTTAGCTTGGGTTGCTATTTTTTTCATCAGAGTGGGATTGTTTTAGCCTTTTTGGTAGAGGATCATCTAAGCAACATTACTTCGAAGTTTGAATGAAATTGGGCCAAGGGTATTGAAGGAATTGTCGTTTGAAGATTTTTTTTTTATTTTTAGCTCTGGCAGCCATCTTGTTCATTGGAGTGGAATGAGTTTTAACTATTTAAGTAGGGAGTCACCTAGGCAACATTCCTGTGAAGTTTTAAATCCAATTGGCCCAAAGGTTTAGAAGGAGTTCCCATTTGAAGCAAATTTACAATGTTTTTCTATTTTTAGCACTTGTGACCATTTGTTAATTGTTATGCTATTTTCCTAGAAGGCCATCTACACAACATTCCATTGAAGTTTAGAAGCCTTCATTGTGAAGTGGTCATGCTACTTGCCTTGTAAACCAGGGGTAGCAGGATCAATCCCAGGCGTCTCCAGACTTTCAGATTGCTCTTTAAACAGAGGTCCCATCACTGTATGACCTTAGCTGTTGGTGAGACTTCAACTTAAGCACTCACTCCTATGAAGGAACCTTCATGCCAAATATAAAGGCTGTATCTTAAATGCTCCAAAAGTTATGACAAAGTAGGTCAAAGGTCAAGGTCATGGCTCAAAAGTTTTGAATGGTTGAGAAAACCTTGTCACAAGGAACATACATGCCAAATATAAAGGCTCTATCTCATATGGTTCAAAAGTTATGATAAAATAGGTCACAGGTCAACGTCACAGGTCAAATCTTTATATGAGTGGGAAGCCCTTGCCACAAGGAACCTACATGCCAAATATGAAGGCTCTATCTCAAACAGTTCAAAAGTTACAACAAAATAACCTACTGATCTACTTTTTGATTTGACATGACCCATATTCGAACTTAACTGAGATATTGTCCAGATGATCATTCTGAGCAAGTTTTATGATGATTTGACTAAAACTGTGGCCTCTTTTCTATGATTTGACCTGCTGGCCTACTTTTTGACCCGACATGACCCATATTCAAACATGACCCAGATATTTTCAAGATTGATGATGATCAGACCAAAACTGGGGTCTCTAGTGTGTCCACAAGATTTTTCAACAATCTGACCTACTGACCTACTTACTGGCCAGATATGACCCATATTCGAAATTAACTGAGATATTGTAAAATGATCATTTTTAGCAAGTTTGATGATGATCAGACCAAAACTGTGGCCTCTAGTGTGTTCAGAAGGTTTTTCTATGATTTTATCTACTGACCTACTTTTTGGACAGACATGACCCATATTCGAACATGACTCAGATATTGTCAAGATGATCATTCTGGGCATGTTTGATGATGATCGGACCTAATCTGTGGCCTCTAGTGTGTTCACAAGGTTTTTCTATGATTTGACCTACTGACCTACTTTTTGACCTGAAAAGACCCATATTCGAACTTGACCAAGATATTGTCAAGACTATCATTCTGAGCAAGTTTGATGATGATTGGACCAAAAATGTGGCCTCTAGTGTGTTCACCAGGTTTTTCTCTGATTTGACCTACTGACCTACTTTTCGACCTGCCTTGACCCATATTCGAATGTGACCAAGGTATTATCAAGATGATCATTCTGAGCAAGTTTGATGATGATCGGACCATAACTGTTGCCTCCAGTGTGTTCACAAGGTTTTTCTCTGATTTGAACTACTGACCTACTTTTTGAATCGACATGACCCATATACGAACTTGACTCAGATATTGTCAAGATGATCATTCTGGGCAATTTTGATGATGATTGGACCAAAACTGTGGCTTCTAGTGTGTCCACAAGATTTTTCTTTGATTTGACCTACTGACCTACTTTTTGAACCGACATGACCCATATTCAAAGGTGACCAAGATATTATCAAGTTGATCATTCTGAGCAAGTTTGATGATGATTGGACATAAATTGTGGCCTCTAGTGTGTTCAGAAGGTTTTTCTATGATTTGACCTACTGACCTACTTTTTAACCCGACAACACCCATATTCAAACTTGACTGAGATATTGTCAAGATGATCATTCTGGGCTAGTTTGATGATGATCGGACCAAATAGGTGGCCTCTAGTGTCTTCACAAGTTTTTTTTCTGATTTGACCTACTGACCTACTTTTTGACCCGACATGACCCATATTGGAACTTGACGGAGATATTTTGTGGTGGTACAAAATGGGTGCAAGTTTAGTTAAAATCAAAGTATAAATGAAACAGCTATCATGCAGACAAGACCAAAATAGGCAATTTTTGCCCTTTCAGGGGCCGTAACTCCGTAACACATGATGGGATATGGCTGGTTCAAGAAAGGAACCCAGATCTCATGGTGGTACAAGTTGTTTGCAAGTCTGGTTAAAATCAAATAATAAATGAAGATGCTATCGTGCGGACAAGACCAAAATAGGCAATTTTTGCCCTTTCAGGGGCCGTAATTCCGTAACACATGATGGGATATGGCTGGTTCAAGAAAGGAACCCAGATCTCATGTTGATACAAGTTGTTTGCAAGTCTGGTTAAAATCAAATCATAAATGAAGATGCTATCATGCGGACAAGACCAAAATAGGCAATTTTTGCCCTTTCAGGGGCCGTAACTCCGTAACACATGATGGGATATGGCTGGTTCAAGAAAGGAACCCAGATCTCATGGTGGTACAAGTTGTGTGCAAGTCTTGTTAAAATCAAATCATAAATGAAGATGCTATCGTGCGGACAAGACCAAAATAGGCAATTTTTGCCCTTTCAGGGGCCATAACTCCGCAACACATGATGGGATCTGGCTGGTTCAAGAAAGGAACCTAGATCTCATGGTGGTACAAGTTGTGTGCAAGTTTGGTAAAAATTAAATCATAAATGAAGATGCTATCGTGCGGACAAGAAATTGTTTACGGACGCACGCACGGACGGACGCACGCACGGACGACGGACGACGGACAAAATGTGATCACAAAAGCTCACCTTGTCACTACGTGACAGGTGAGCTAAAAATCGACATTTTCAGCCATCGAAGGGACATAACTATATAGTAAATGGGGCAACTTGGCCGGTTTTGGAACTCATCCGAGGTTTTATCCCCAGCCACCTTACATATAAGTTTCAGAAAGATCCGATCAAAACTGAAGGGGCTACAGTGATGACAAGGTCAAATATCAACATTTTCAGCAATCAAAGGGACCTTACTCTATGATAAATAGGCCATCTTTGCTGGTATGCGAACTCATCCGAGGTTTTATCCCCAGCCACCTTGCATATAAGTTTCAGAAAGATCCGATCAAAACTGAAAGGGCTACGGTGATGACAAGGTCAAAAATCGGCATTTTCAGCAATCAAAGGGACGTTACTCTGTGATAAATGGACCAACTTTGCTGGTTTTCGAACTCATCCGAGATTTTATCCTTAGCCACTTTACATATAAGTTTCAGAAAGATTTGATCAAAACTGAAAGGGCTACAGTGATGACAAGGTCAAAAATCAGCATTTTCAGCAATCAAAGGGACGTTACTCTACGATAAATGGGCCGACTTGGTCAGTTTTCGAACTCATCCGAGATTTTATCCCCAGCCACCTTACATATAAGTTTCAGAAAGATCCAATCAAAACTGAAAGGGCTACGGTGATGACAAGGTTCAAAATCGGCATTTTCAGCAATCAAAGGGAGGTAACTCTATGATAAATCGGCGGACTTGGCCGGTTTTCGAACTCATCCGAGGTTTTATCCCCAGCCACATTACATATAAGTTTCAAAAAGATCCGATCCAAACTGAAGGGGCTACGGTGATGACAAGGTCGAAAATTGGTATTTTCAGCAATCAAAGGGACGTAACTCTATGATAATTGGGCCGACTTGGCCGGTTTTCGAACTCATCCGAGTTTTTATCCCCAGTCACCTTACATATAAGTTTCAGAAAGATCCGATCAAAACTGAAGGCGCTACGGTGATGACAAGCATTTTCCCATGGTAAGTCTCTGGGACCTTGTGGTTACCATAGGAACCAAAGTTTTAGAGCGATTTCGAAAAAAAGTTTATGTCATCAATGCCCCACCAGAGGCATGCTACCGATGAGAAATGATTGAGATCAGCCTGCAGGATACAGAGATATAGCTGCTCAAAAGTGTGGACGGACAGACGACGGACGACCCACTATACTATAAGCTCCCCTGGAGCCTTCGGCCCAGGTGAGCTAAATATCGAAGACCTAAGTCTTGTGGTTTCAGAGAAGAAGATTTTTCAAGATTTTCTCTATATAAGTCTATGTAAAACCAAAGGGCCCCAGAGCGGGGGCATTTTTGGCCCCAGGGCTATAATTTGAACAATCTTGGTAGCGGTCCACAAGATGAAGCTTCATACCAAATATCAAAGACCTGGGCCTTGCAGTTTCAGAGGAGAAGATTTTTAAAGATTTTCCCTATATAAGCCTATGTAAAACAAAAGGGCCTGGTGCGGGGGCATTTTTGGCCCTAGCACTATAATTTGAACAATCTTGGTAGGGGTCCACTAGATGAAGCTTCATACTAAATATCAAAGACCTGGGCCTTGCGGTTTCAGAGAAGAAGATTTTTCAAGATTTTCCCTATATAAGCCCATGTAAAACCAAAGGGCCCCCGTGCGGGGGCATTTTTAGCTCCAGCACTATAATTTGAACAATCTTGGTAGGGGTCCACTAGATGAAGCTTCATACCAAATATCAAAGACCTGGGCCTTGCGGTCTCAGAGAAGAAGACTTTTAAAGATTTTCCCTATATAAGCCCATGTAAAACAAAGGCCTCGGTGCGGGGGCATTTCTGGCCCCAGCACTATAATTTGAACAATCTTGGTAGGTGTCCACTAGATGAAGCTTCATACCAAATATCAAAGATCTGGGCCTTGCGGTTTCAGAGAAGATTTTTTAAGTTTTCGGTGAAAAAAATCTATTTTTGGCTACTGTGACCTGTATGTGCAATGGACCGGAACCATTTGAACAACTTTGAAAGGGGACCACCTGAGGATCATTCCTGTGAAGTTTGGTCAAAATCCGATCAGTGGTTTAGGAGATGTCGTTTGAAGAAAAAGTTTACGGAAGCACGCACGGATGCACGCCACACGGACACACGCACGACGGGCGACAGACAAAAAGTGATCCCAAATCTCACCTTGTCACTACGTGACAGGTGAGCTAAAAAAAAAGAAGTACAAAGGGGAAAAAACTATATCAGTAATGATTCCTTGACCCTTTTCTGTAACAGTGCTATCTCAAGAATATCAACATTAACGATAGGATTTCTAATATAATTAACCCATTTTGTACCGGAAACCCTAAAAGGGGTAGTTGGCAAACAGTGCAGGTCCAGATCAGATGCCGCAGAATGCAGCGTCTGATCTGGGCCTACACTGTTTGCAAAATTTTCAGCCAATTTCCAAATACTTTTTAAGAAAACACTACCTGACACCCCTAAATTTTGAAATGGACTCCAGCTATATAAAAGGAGGAAGATTCCATTTGCCGATGATTTGGTACAAAAAGGGTTAATAAATATATGCAGGAAAACAGTTTTCAAGAAGTGGCTAGATGAAGGAGAAAAACAATTTATTAAACAGTTGACCCCCAAAAGGTGTATCGATACTTTAAACCTTTTTGGTTACTACCTGTCAAGATGGATGACACCAGGTTTGTGGAACTGCTGTGTGATATTTATCTTACTTATGTCTGAACATAGGTTGTGTGTGCTCGTTAGATCCGCCTCAATGAGGCAGTTCTAACGAGTACCCACAACCTATGTCTTGGAAATAAGAAAAATAATGTATAACCCCCTAAACCCCAGTCTTCTCTATATAAAGTGGGGTTTAGAGGGGCGTTCATTTCACGGACTTGTTCACATGATGAAGGGTCTACCTTTAAAGGAAAGACTTTGCTCCTGCACCTAAGGAGCAAACTGTTTCTTTGACAATAGACCCCAATAGATGAGGGAGACAAGACAATTTTTAAAGAGTTGTCTCCCCATAAGGTGTATTGATTCTTTAAAACATTTTGGTTACTACCTGACAAGATGGATGACACCAGGTTTGTGGTACTGCAAACTCTGTATTCTTCACTGTCACCTCCTCCCAGAGCCACCTCTGAGGACAGACTGTCAGTAACCAAGCATCATGTAAGATCTGCCGGATGAAATATGCAAAGCAGAATTTTACTGCCATATTTACAAACACTTTAACCCATTGTACACAGTAAAACCTGTCTAAGCAGCCACCTCTATTAAGCAAGCAACCTGTCTTTAGCAAGCAGGCATTCGGGTCCCCAAAAAGGCAAAAGTGTTAAATTTCACCTGTATTAAGCATGCACCTGTCTTTAGCAAGCACATTTTGGTTATCCCTTAGGTGCTTGCTTAATACAGGTTGGACTGTACTAGTGGACTCTTCCATTGCTATTATGTTGGAAATTTCCATTCGTCATATAAGGGGTGTCAGGCCTATTTTTTTCGTTTTTATTCTATTCTTGACGAAAAATTATGTTAGCAAATAGTGCAGGCCCTGATCAGACGCCGCATTCTGCGGCGTCTGATCTGGGCCTGCACTGTTTGCCAAGGTACCCCTTTAGGGGGTTCCTGCATACAATGGGTTAAATTCTACAGAAAATTCTGGTGCTGATGAATATCCATTTCTATTCATTTAAAAATGCGTAAGGAGAAACTGTGAATGCCTCAGTCCATCCGTCAGTCAGTCTGTCTGTCCATCCGCCCTACTGTCATGCTATCTCCTGCTTAAACACTGGCCTGAATGCAACCAAATTTGGTACACAGCTTCCTTATATGATGAGGGCATACGAGCGCAGTGTTAAATTTGGGTTCACCCGAGCCATGCCCAGTCCCTCCTCTTTTGAAAAAGCCTACTATCTGAGGAACCATTTAGATCCCCACCCCTAAACCATATACATTCTTGTTCCTTATGATAGACACATTTAGAGATGCCAACTAAGGTGATCTCTGTGTTGTGCTGGGACCATGCCCGACCACTCAATTCATAAAAGGACATACCGGGTATATTTCAGAAACCATTCAGATCCCCATCCCTGAACCATATTTAATCTTGTTCCTTATGATAAGATGCTTTCAGTGACACCAACCTGGAGGTCCCCCAGGGTGTGCCGTGTGGGGTCCCATTTCATTAAAGGCCTTATATCTCAGAAACCGTTCAGATCCCCACCCCTAAACCATTAATATCCTTGTTCCTTGTGATAACATGCATTCAATGACACCAACCATTGGGTCCCCCGGGTGTGTTGGAGTCATGCCCCACCCCCTCCACTTCATAAATGGCCTAATATCGGAGAAACTGTTCAGATCCCCATCCTTAAACCAATATCTTCTTATATCTTATAATAAGACACATTCAATTACACCAACCTTGGGGTCCCCGGGTGCACCTGGGCCATGCCCCACCCCCTCCACATCATAAAAAGCCTAATATCAGAGAAATTTCTGATCCCCACCCCTAAACCATATATATTCATTATCCCCATGCTTTTTAAAAAGTGTTTGAGGATATTGTGAATCCCTCCAGCCATTTTTCTGTCTGTCTGACTGTCAATTCATCGATTGATCACGCTATCCTCTTCTTAACCACTGACCAGAATACAAACAAATTTGGTACATGGCTTCCTTACATAATGAGGGCATGTAAAAACAGTGTTATATTTGGCTCTGCCAAAGGTGTGGGAATTTGCGATGGTGTGCCATCCACTGCACACTCTAGTTTATCTTATTTTTTAGACAAAAAGGCTTGACATTTCATATGATTGGCTAGCCTTATTTTCTCTGAATGAAAGAAAAAAATACTTTGATAATAACGAAAAGTACTTCAAAGGTTAACCTTTTAAATTCTGAGCAAAAATGTAGCAGATTTTATGTTCGTTAACCCTAGTCCTGCTGAGCCTGGATATGCCTTATCTTTCAAACAATGAAGATCCAGATCAGATGGCTTCTGAAGAAGCCATCTGATCAGTATCGTCATTGTTTGTCATTCAGTTCATGAATTTGTTGCAATAATTTGCATCAAGTAATCTGATTGGTTGATAACCAGTAGTGGGTGTGGCATACATAAATATTCAGCAGGACAAGGATTAACAGCCGATCCAGATTGAAATTTTTGTTCACACATTCAGTTTGCTTTGTAAAACAAGTGAACCAGCCCATTGGTGTTGGCTGTAAGCAAGACATGGGATGAGTTGCTTTAGGCAAGTACTTTATTGTAGCACTCTGCAGAGATTTGTTCATGCTATGCAACATTCCATTTGATGCTGGCACTTTCTCAAATGTCAGCCAAAATGACACGATTTTCAAACCAGGGATTTCTTGGGAAAAAAAGTAGTGCTTGCTGCAGCAACTGTGTTTTGTTTTCTGTAGTCATTTCTACACAATGGACCTCACTCAAATAGAAAACAAGATGTGTTTGTGAAACACTGATGCCCCCGGACAGCGCCAATGTTAAGGTTTTTAAAAATTTTGAAAAAAATAGGTCAAAGGTCAAGGTCAAGGTCACGAAATCAAAAGTTATGGTACCACTGGAAAGGTCTTGTGATAAGGTATACACATGTGAAATATGAAAGCTCTATCTATTACCATTCAAAAGTTATGCCCAATGTTAAAGTTTTTGCAGACGGACAAACGGACAAACGGACAAACAGACAAACAGACGGACAGACCAAAAACTATATGCCCCCGAATCTCTTAGATTCCGGGGGCATAAAAAGATCATTTGATGGCTTAAATGATCACTGAATACTTTGGGTATGTTATGTTGGGCGCCACCATTTCGTTTCGGCTGGATGCTATGAAACTGATAAAAAGAATACCAGATTCATGTCATTTTATATCAAGTTTAACAGGCTCTGCTTCGAGAACACATGTAGAATCGCTCGGCAAGTCTCTCAATTCTACAAGCATTCTCGAAGCCTTGCCTGATAAACTTGATATCAAAAGACACAAATCTGGTATTCTCTATGTACCTACCTGGTTAGGACCCCCGCAGCCACCAATTATCAATATATGGTTATCATCTATTGTCACCTGTAAAGAGTATATGACACAGAGGATCTTACATGAGTGTTTATGTATTATTGAATTTATTAAAAGAGTTGAGGAAAAGGGATAAAATGCAAAGCTTTGCCAAGCATCTTATCGCTTTTCCTCAACATGTTTAATAAATTCAATAACACATGAGCAAGAATGCAAAATTCTATTTATCATATGACATTTAAAACCCATTTAATTCACGATTTTTGTACAAAAATGCCAATATTCAGCCATTCCTAAATGTGGCCGCGTTAAGGACATTGTACATGAAACGTTACCAGGCATATCTAACTGATTTGCATATTAATCCACTAGTGGATTATCAAATTTATTACATGGCGCTATTACATTCTCAGACACAATGTCATATGATAAATAGTTATTTCCAGATTTTCATTTACAGTGACACTTCGATAGCTTTAACACTGAATGCTCATTCTAATGCACTTGTATATATAACGCGACATCTGAGTGCATAACATCAAAAATTTGCAACTGTATATTCTGCAATATACTGTCGGAAACCCGACGTCATCATGTAACGTCGCTTTTCATTAGCTGCCATTTGGATTTACGCAGATCACAGCGGTTACCGTTATATGCAAAATAGTTCAAGTTTTAACAAAACAAGTGAATAAGTGCATTAGAATGGGGATAACTGTAATGAAAATTGTCATTTGGGGAGGTAAATCGTTGGTTTTAGGGTCGTAAGTTATGTTTTACGGCTCTGCTGTTGTGTCGCCGTAAAACAAAATTTCCGACCGTAAAACCTCCGATTTACCTCCCTAAATGACAATTTTGAATACAGTTATCCCCTAATTTAGCATGGCTTTTTCAAACTTGTTCTTCAGTCCCTTAGAAACCAGGAGTTGTCAGAAGACAACATAGCTCATCTTTGGGGCCTAAGTTGGATGAGGGCAAGTTATCAAAAATGATTTTTTTCTAGCGAGCAACAGAAAACTTTAACCAAAAACTTCAAGATTAAATATATTAGTCCGTGACCTTGAGAAGGTTAGGGCTGGTACTGTGCGAAACTTTAGACCAATATGTAAGATCAGTCGAAGAAGTTACTAAATCCATCAAGTGGTTTTAGAGATACAGAGCAATAGAAAACTTTAACCAAAAACTTCAACATAAAATTTCTACATCTGTGACCTTGACCTCAAGGTCAAAGAGGTGGTGTGTGTGTGTGTGTGTGGGGGGGGGGGGGGAAGCTGGTTCTGAGAGAAACTTTAG
The DNA here is from genome assembly GCA_963580285.1 of Lucinisca nassula. Taxonomy (NCBI): domain Eukaryota; kingdom Metazoa; phylum Mollusca; class Bivalvia; order Lucinida; family Lucinidae; genus Lucinisca; species Lucinisca nassula. The sequence continues at coordinate 60,030,702 of OY757023.1, forward strand.
ACCAATGTGTAATATCAGTCCAAGAAGTAACTTAATCCATCAAATGGTTTTACAGATATAGAGCAACAGAAAACTTTAACCAAAGACTTCAACATAATATTGGTCCAAGAAGTAACTAAATCCATCAAGTGGTTTTAGAGATATAAAGCAATAGAAAACTTTAACCAAAATCTTTAATATAATATAAAAGTCCATGACTTTGACCTCAAGGTCACTAAGGGGGATAGGGCTGGAACTGTGCGAAACTTAAGACCAATATGTAAGATCAGTCAAAGGTGTAACTAAATCCATCAAGTGGTTTTAGAGATATAGAGCAATAGAAAACTTTAACCAAAGACTTCAACATAAAATTTCTAAGTCTGTGACCTTGACCTCCAGGTCACTGAGAGGTGGGGGGGGGGGGGGGCAAGTACTGTGACAAATTTTAGACCAATATGTAACAACAGTCCAAGAAGTAACTTAATCCATCAAGTGGTTTTAGAGATATAGAGCAACAGAACACTTTAACCAAAAACTTCAACATAAAATTACTAAGTCTGTGACCTTGACCGCAAGGTCACTAAGTGGGATGGGGTTGGTGCTGTGCAAAACTTTAGACCAATATGTTACATCTGTCCAAGAAGTTACTAAATCAATCAAGTGGCTTTAGGGATATGGAGCAATAGAAAACTTTAACCAAAAAATAGCCATCAGAAGAGATGGCAAATCCCCTCGACCAAAAGCCAATATTGCCTTCAGTAGATTGTTCACAAAAAGGAAGTGCACCAGAATTGAAATACACTTGTAAGCCTGCAGTATATTTTGTATGCGTAATGTTTATTGAGACTTTCTTCACCAAATGATACTAAGGATTGCTTTTAAACATGATGAAGATCCAAGATTTCCAATGCACAAAGTATGGGTATACTGAGTTGTGAAATGCCTTTACAACCTTGTATATACAATTGTGGCAAGTATCAGCAATATATCTCAAAGGTATTGGAGTTATGGCCATCACAAGATTATACTGTCAGGAGAGGTAACTAAGAAACCAGGGCACTCAGAATTTGGTTCTTGGTCATGACACGCCTGCTTAACCTCAGATACATCTGTACCAAGTACCTTTAATATGACTCAAAGGGTATTGGAGATAAGGTGGTCATGCTGTTATAATGGAAGGGGAGATAACTCAAATACCACAGCACCAAAAGTTGTGGTTCTTGAACATGACATGCCTTCTACACCTTGCATACTATTGTGCCAAGTTCCTTCAATATATCTCAAAGGGTATTTGGAGTTATGGCCATCACAGGGTTATATTGACAGGGGAATAACTAAACAAGAGGACCATGATGCTCCTTAATCACTCACCTGAGGTAAGAGATTTACATCCTTAATATTTAAGTTTGACAAGGTAGATGCTACGAGTTTTTTGACGCCATTATCTGAACAATCTTCTTAGAGATTGAAGATTGACGCAAAAATCGTGGCTTCTAGATGCTGTACAAGGTTTTCAAGGAATTTGACCTAGTGACCTAGTTTCTGACCTGACATGATGAATATTCAAACTTGACCCAGATATCATGAAGACAAACATTCTTGTTAAGTTTAAAGATGAAGATTGAAGTGAAATTTAAGTCTCTAGAGGGTGAACAAGGTTTTCAAGGAATATGATCTAGTGACCTATTTTTTGACCTGACATGACCTATATTCAAACCTGACTCAGATATCCTCAAGTCTTGTAAAGTTTCATAAAGTTTGAAGCAAAACTACTGTCTCTAGAGGGTGAACAAGGATTTCAAGGAATTTGACCTAGTGACCTAGTTTTTACCTGATATGACCTATATTCGAACTTGACCCAGATATCATCAAGACAAACATTCTGGTAAAGTTTCATGAATATTGAAGCAAAATTGTGGTCTCTAGAGGATGAACAAGGTAAGTGTTGACGACGCACGTCGCATGATGAGTGATGCACGGCGCACTTACGACGGAAAAAAGGTGATCACAAAATTTTAACTTGAGCTTTGCTCAGGTGAGCTAAAATTGCTGTATCTAGAGTGTAAACAAGGTTATTCTATGATTTGACCTACTGGCCTACTTTTTGACCCCACATGACCCATATTTGAACTTGACCTAGATATTGTAGAGATGATCATTCTGAGCATGTTTGATGACAATTGGACCAAAACTGTGGCCTCTAGAGTGTTAACAAGGTTTTTCTATGACCTACTGACCTACTTTTTGTTCCCACATGACCCATATTTGAACTTAAATGAGATATTGTCAGGATGATCATTCTGAGCAAATTTGAGGATGATTGGACCAAAACTATAGCCTCTAGAGTATTAACAATATTTTTCTATGGCTTGAACTACTGACCTACTCTCTGATCCCACATGACCCATATTCGAACTTCATCGAGATATTGTCAGGATGATCATTCTGAGCAAGTTTGAGGATGATTGGACCAAAACTGTGGGCTCTAGAGTGTTAAAAAGGCTTTTCTATGATTTGACCTACTGACCTACTTTTTGACCCGACATGACCCATATTCCTACATGACCAAGATATTGTCAGGATGATCATTATGAGCAAGTTTGGGGATGATTGGACGAAAACTGTGGCCTCAGAGTCTTAATAATGTTTTTCTATGATTTGACCTACTGACCTACTTTTTGACCCGAAATGACCTGTATTTGAACTTGACCGAGATATTGTCAGGATGATCATTCTGAACAAATCTGAGGATGATTGGACCAAAACTGTGGCCTCTAAGAGTTAACAATGTTTTTCTATGGTTGGACCTACTGACCTACTTTTTAATCCCACATGACCCATATTCGAACTTGACCGAGATATTGTCAGGATGATCATTGTGAGCAAGTTTGAGGATGATTGGACCAAAACTGTTGCCTCTAGAGTCTTAACAAGGCTTTTCTAAGATTTTACCTGCTGACCTACTTTTTGACCCGACATGACCCATATTTGATTCGAACTTGACTGAGATATTGTCAGGATGATCATTCTGAACAAGTTTCATGATGATTGAACAAAAACTGTGGCCTCTAGAGTGTTAACAAGGTTTTTCTATGGTTTGACCTACTTTTTGATCCCACATGACCCATATTCGAACTTGACCGAGATATTGTCAGGATGATCATTGTGAGCAAGTTTAAGGATGATTGGACCAAAACCGTTGCCTCTAGAGTCTTAACAAGGTTTTTCTATGATTTGACCTGCTGACCTACTTTTTGACCCGACATGACCCATAGTCAAGCTTGACCAAGATTTTGTCAGGATGATCATTCTGAGCAAGTTTCAAGATGATTGGACAAAAACTGTTGTCTCTAGAGTCTCAACAAGGTTTTTCTATGATTTGACCTGCTGACCTACTTTTTGACCCGACATGACCCATATTTGAACTTGACCAAGATATTGTCAGGATGATTATTCTGAACAAATCTGAGGATGATTGGACCAAAACTGTGGCCTTAACAAGGTTTTTCTGCGGTTTGACCTACTGACCTACTTTTCATCCCACATGACCCTTATTTGAACTTGAATGAGATATTGTCAGGATGATCACTGTGAGCAAGTTTGAGGATGACTGGTCCAAAACTGTTGCCTCTAGAGTCTTAACAAGGTTTTTCTATGATTTGACCTGCTGACCTACTTTTTGACCCAACATGACCCATATTCGAACTTGACCGAGATATTGTCAGGATGATCATTCTGAGCAAGTTTGAGAATGATTGGACAAAAACTGTGGCCTCTAGAGTCTTAATAAGGTTTTTCTATGATTTGACCTGCTGACCTACTTTTTGACCTGACATGACCCGTATTCGAACTTGACCGAGATATTGTCAGGATGATCATTCTGAGCAAGTTTTAGGATGATTGGACAAAAACTGTGGCTTCTGAAGTCTCAACAAGGTTTTTCTATGATTTGACCTACTGACCTACATTTTGACCTGACATAACCCATATTCGAACTTGACCCAGATATCATCAAGACAAACATTCTGGTAAAGTTTCATGAAGACTGAAGCAAAATTGTGGTCTCTAGATTCTTAACAAGGTAAATGTTGACGACGCACGACGCACGTAGGGCGGACAAAAGGTGATCACAAAAGCTCACCTTGAGCTTCGCTCAGGTGAGCTAAAAACCAGGGCACCCAGAGTCGTAATTTTTGCGCATGACACAACTGCTTAACCTCATGTACATCTGTACCAAGTACATGTACCATCAATATGTCTCAAAGGGTATTGGAGATATGTTGATCTCAAGGTGGTCATACCATTATATTGGAAGAGGGGATAACTCAAATACCATAGCCCCCAGAGTTGTTCTTAGATAACACCATCTCAACAAAGTTGGCAAAAAAGCAGGAAATTCCCTGCACGGTGGGAAATACAGGGAATTCCCAGGAAATACAGGGAATTCCCGGGAAATACTGGGAAATACATTTTTATATATGTGGTAAAAATTGAGACTGCTTAATATACTCCAACTACTTAGCTATCTGAAAGCAAAATTATTTCAAGTTTATGCAGGGCTTGAAAATTCCACTTAATTGTCTGCTTGCAATGACAAAAAAAATTAAAGGACAAGTAAAGAGTTTGTCCAGTCCTTACACCATTTACCAAAGTTTACATGCACTTAGTCATGTAGGACAAGTGAAATTTTTAAGTATTTTCCAGCCCTTTTTATATTGAATAACTTGAAAGATCTATAGTCCCCACTGCCTTCATATAGAATGAAAATAATTTCATTTCAAAGGTGATTCTAAAATATTAGTTATTAACTTTCAGCTATTTCCCTTGACTTGTAAATACATGTAATCTTAATACTTGGGTATCTGTAGATAATTTAAGAAATCTTTTATGCTTAAATTAACTGTGTTCTTTTAATACCTGTCTCAAACAAACAAATAAATTATTACACCTTTTAGCATTAGGAGTATGATTACTTGACAAACTTGCAAACAAGCCTTCTAGTGTAAACATCCTTAAAATTCTAACATCCAGAGTTGTCTTAAAAAATTGAACTGTGTGGTTTTGTGTAACACAAAAGCAAACAAAACATGTAGTTCTAATGGCAAACTCTCTTAAAGAAGTTAAGTGATTCTGAGCTGGTTCTGCACTGTTTGTAGAAGCCTTTGTGGTGCAGTGGTTACGCTACTCGCCTTGTAAACCAGGGATCGCAGGATCGATCCCGGGCTTCTCCAGACTTTCGGATGAGTCTTTAAACCGAGGTCCCGTCTCCGTATGACCTTAGCTGTTGGTGGGACGTAAAAATAAAACTCACTCTGCACTGTTTGCCCAGGTATGTCTGTCCCAAATATTGGGATCATTATGGTATTTTATCTTCTTAAGCATATGAGTGATTTTAAATAACTCTCTGCACCCTACATATAAAAACAACAGATCACTTTATATTTATGCTTGTGTATGGTTGAGAAACATATACCGGTATGTATGGGGAGGCATATTGCAAAATAGCTAACTGTTCATTATTTCAAATAAATTACACAAATATTAATAGTGTTTTTCTATTAATAACAACACAAAAATCATATATCCCACTCTTTCCCAGTATTTCCCACTTTTGCTGAAATTTGGAGTATTTCCCAGGATGGTATTTACCGGTTTATACCTGTGGGAATTCCCGCCACCGGTATTTACCGACCAACCTTGCATCTCAACCTTGTATACAATTGTGCCAAGTACCATCAATATATCTCAAAGGGTATTGGAGTTATGGCCATCAAAAGGTTATATTGTCAGGGGAGATAATTAAAAAAAGCCAGGGCACCCAGAGTCGTGGAACTTGCACATGACACGCCTGCTTAACCTAATACATGTATACAACTGTGACAAGTACCATCAATGTATTTCAACGAGTATTGGAGATATGGCCATCACAAGGTAGTGATTCTATTTTATTGGAAGGGGAGAAAACTAAAAAACCATGGCACCCAGTGTTGTGGTTCTTGTGCATGACACAGCATCTCAGCCTTGTTAACAACTGTGCCAGGTACCATCAATATATCTCAAAGGGTATCACAAAGTAGACACTCTGTTCTATTGGAAGGGGAGATAACTCAAAAACCAGGGCAACCAGAGTTGTAGTTCTTGCACATGATTGATACGCTGTCTCAGTCTTGTGAATAATTGTGCCATGTACCATCAATTTGTCTCAAATAGCATTGGAGTTATTGCCATCACAAGGTAGTCTTTCAATTTTATTAAGAGGGGAGACAATTCAAAAACTATGGCACCAAGTGTTGTGGTTCTTGTGCATGACACGCCGTCTCGGCCTTGTGAACAATTGTGCTAAGAACCATCAATGAATCTGAAAGGGTACTGGAGTTATGGCCATCACAAGGTTGCGTCTACGGACAGACGGACGCCAGGCTGATTGCTATATCCCCCGAACCTATTCGGTCGGGGGATAAAAACTTCATTTCATCCACCCCTCAGGATCACTCTCCAGCATCACTCGGCAAGCCTCGTGATGCAGGACAGTGACCCTCAGGACGGATTTTTCCATCCACCCCTCACACCCTTATAAGATTCTTATAGTTCAGTTTCTATCTCTCAACTTTCAAGACTCATGCAAGTCTGTGTAACAAAGCAGACCTAGCTTGGTCTGTTTTATGATAACATACACATGTGCGACAGTGCATCATTATGAAAACACGCCATTTAAATATACTGAAAATTTTACCACGAAAAAATGAAAAATTTCAGATAAAGAATTCTTATGTTTTTCTTATTTCTGCTTAAAACATAGATTGTGAGCACTCGTTAAGGCTCTAACAAGGTACCACAATCTATGTTTTTGAGCAGAAATAAGAAAAAATAATACATACCCCAGTAAATCCCAGTTATTCTACACAAAAATTGGGTTCAAGGGGTCAGAATTGCATAGGTGTGTTTTCTTGATGTGTTTCCCCAAAATGGCTACTTTTCCAATGAAAATTTGTGTAATTTATTTTTCATATTTTAACTCATAACATAGGTTGATGGTGCTCATTAGAAATGCCTCAATGGGCATGTCACCATATTACACCACAACTTCTTTATAACACTATTAATGGGGTCCAAAGCAGAAACCGTGTTAATTAAACAACTGTGTTATATCCAAACAAAAATGTATAGATTATATAGAAAAATGACCATTTACGGTCATTTTTTTTATACAAACTACAGTGAACTTCCGCTATTAAGACCACTTTCCATGCTTCTAAAAAGTGGTCTTATTAGCGGGGTGGTCCTAATAATGGAATTGGTGATAAATTAATTGTTGGCAAGATGGATTTAATTTCCTTTTATGTAAAATGTGTCTATTTTATTGCTATTTGGTGAATCTTTTCTGTCCTTTCCTTATTACATGTAATCAATGGCAACATTACACCAATACAAATCACATTCATGATTTCAATTGTTTCAAAACAATCTTCTTAAAATTAATATCTTAAGAAAACAGAGCATCTATTTATTCAATTAGCCTTGATAGTGTTACCTATAATACATTTTGTTCAAACAACACACAGATTTGTACAGGTAAACTGCTGTTATTCACACCTTTAGGGATATGTGCGAACATTACCAAGAGGTATTGTAATGATGAAGAATCCAGCAGAAAATTATACCTGACCAGTCAACCAAGAGATACAAATTAACTTGACGTGACCAAAAAGTGGTCTCAATAGCGAACTGTAATGACAGGTTTGGTCTTTTGAAAGCGGTCTTAATACTGAATAGCGGGGTGGTCTCTTTATCGGAATAAATATCAATTAAATATACAGAAAATAATTTGGGTCTGGCAAAAAGCGGTCTTAATAGCGGAGTGGTCCTAATATAGGGGTGGTCTTTAAGCGGAATTCTACTGTATACATTTTTGGGATCCACCTTAAAACCGTGTTATATCCAAAACTGTATTCAAGAGTTCTCAATGGGATTTTGAAAACAGGAGTTTAAGAATCCATCCATAGAAAAAGTTGGATTCAAATCTGAAAAGTTGGAAACAAGTTTTGAAAAGTTGGGAGTTTTAGCTAAAAAATGTGTGTCAATTATGGCTAAATGCGGCTGTAGTAGTGTGTATGTATGACTCCAAAAGACTTTGGGGCTTGAATGCTTATGCTGCTTAACATGACAAACTATTTTCTTGCAGTGGAGATCAGATCAGATGGCTTCCATCTAATCAGGATTTACACTGTCACTCAGATTGTGAATTTGAATGGATTTTGAAAAGGTTTTGAAAGCTAAGAGTGGACTGCAGCCAAATTAATTTATTCATCAGGATAATGGTTTAAGTTGAGTGTGAGCAGTTAACAGTAGTACAGGCTGTGATCAGGCTGGTTCAACAGGACAAGTCTGTTCAGGTCATTCACTACATCCTAGTACATAAAATGGCATCTGAAACTTTTGGATTCTTACAATATTTTGCATATAAATGATTAAAGACGTAACACTAGCCAAAATTTAATGTCAAGTCACTTTTGTTTCTTCAAAATAACGTGGGTTTGAAGAAATAAGATGGAAAAAGAACATGACTAGAAAATTTTTACTTTCATTAAAAAATAACAAAGAAACTTTTGTTGTTTTTATTTGATATCCAGTTTGTCACTAATATTCCCGCTCCCCCCCCCCCCCCCCACCGAAAGAAAAAAACTAACAGTGCAGGCCCAGATCAGATGCCACAGTTGTCTGTTCAGGACCACTATTAGCAGGCAGTTCAACACTTTACTTAATGCTAATATTCCATATATGGTTTCTGATAATTGCACGACCCGCAGAAAAAGCGACCGACTGAAGTCGGTTGATTTTCTAAGAGTGCCCTAAAATCACCGTGTCATTCTGTCATTTGGTCATTCTGTCAGTCTGTCTGTCCGTCCGTAACCCGTTTGTGAAAATTGGTGATAGTGCCTTAACCGCTTGGAATATTTAAACAATTTTTGGCATACTGATAGATATCAATGAGATCTAACCAATGAACTTGCGAAATATTACACTCCATTTAGTATAGCCTCGCCAAGGCGAAAAATGTGAAAATTTTCGAACTGCTTCTCCTCGGAAACCGTTGGGCCGATTGAAGTCAAATTTATTATGGAGCCTCTATGGGATGGGGCTAACCAAAATTTGCTCATTGTGTCCAGCTCACATGACCAAAATGGCCGCCCAGCCATATATGGTCTGTCTGTCCGTCCTTAACCCGTTTGTGAAAATTGGTGATAGTGACTTAACCGCTTGGAATATTTAAACAATTTTTGGCATACTGATAGATATCAATGAGATCTAACCAATGAACTTGCGAAATATTACATACCATTTAGTAAATGTTAGAATTTTCTAACTGCTTCTCCTCGGAAACCGTTGGGCCGATTGAAGTCAAATTTCATATGGAGCCTCTATGGGATGGGGGAAATTAAAATTTGCTCATGGGGTCCAGGTCACATGACCAAAATGGCCGCCAAGCCATATATGGTAAAAACCCTTCTAAAATAGTCTTCTCCAGAACCACTGGGCAGATTTCCACGAAACTTGATAAATGGCATCTGGGACGTTGGCCCATCATAAATTGCTAAAATGGTGACCCTGGGTTGACCTTGACCTTCTATGTGCCTAGGTAACTTTGACACATATGCTTTTGTATTGGAAAATGTGAGAATGCATTTTATCCTGCAAACGATTCAGAATACAGTACTAAACTATAAGATATATTTTTGCTCCTTACGATAAGGCGCATTTATTGGGGGAACCATTTTAGGTCCAGGTCACATGACCAAAATGGCCGCCATACCCATATATGGTAACACTGATAAAGCTAAAAGCATCTGGCAGGTCGTGCACTTCAGCTGAAGCACTTGTTAATTTCTTTATTCAATTAGGCCTAGTCGTAACTTCATAAACAATATACGAACGTGCAACAAACTCGAGTCATAATTTTCTTTAATCGTAATAAAGACATAAAAAAAGAACTGGTTATCACCAAGGAAATACTGCTCGCAATGCAGCAGTAATGTAGAAGAAAAAAAAAAAAAGAAAAAGATTTATACACTAGATTATCGCATCCTTTAATTATGCCTTCGACATTTTTCTCAACAATGGAATTACCGATAATCCAACTGTGTATACAAGTATCCGGAAACAAAACAATCAATTAATTTAATGTTAATCAGCCATGTGCTTGATTTAATCACACACACCTGCATCTCGCAAATGGCAATCTTCTAGCCGTGACACTCTAATTGGCTGAGAGAGCAATACAGACGACTGTCCGAGCTAGGTGATGCTTGAACCAGCCTGGCGGCGACGATTTACGGTAAACTTTTGATCTGTAAGCGTTAGCTAAATTTGGAGATCAATTGGACACCCACTGTCATCTTTTGATGTGATTGAGGTCATTTTTACACACTATATTACGGACGCGTCGGGCGAAAAAAAATTGGCTTAAGTAAGAATCCACAGCAGGAAATTTTACACGTACGAAAGCAAAAACAGGCGTAAAAATACGCCCGATTCGGCGTTTCCGAGAACTCTGGTATTATAACAAACCATGTTATAATGAGGTTGTTGTGTACATCTTACCCCTAGCCAGGATATTAGCCTTTATCTTTACCTGTGACTGTCCATATCTTGGAGATGGCTTCACATTGTTGGTTCTCGGCTTGCTCCATTTTACCTCTTCAAAATCATACACCCAGATCTCATTGGACCTGCAAAAATAGTGAAATGATACTACCATACACTACGCTAGCCCCTGCCCATCGGGGCTTGAAGAAATAGATGGGCTGCATGATGCTTCCACGCAGAGCTTAAACTGACCCGCACACGAGTACTGGTAAACTGCTTAGAGGATCTAAGCCTGCCCAGGCAATGCGGTGCGAGTTGGCCCGTCCATGCTTATAAACCCTATTGGTTTCATTGGGCATCAGGGCTTGAGATGTCATTTCATCTCAATGTCGGGTAAAAGTCCCACAAATTGGAAGCAACATCTCCAAAATGACCTTTACAGTGTTGACGGGGACGTTAAACTTAAAAAACAAACAAACAAACCATACACTACGCTCAATGTGATGTTATATCATTCATTGTGACTGAGGAAAAATAACGGAAGCGGCTCAAGTTATTTGCATGGAAAATGTGTGGAAATTATGTGGCTTTTGCAAGAGATTTGCGAGGAATGTGCAGCCGTAAACATGAGCTCACGCAACAGTAGCATGGAAAAGATAAAGAGCTCGAGCATGGAAGGGATTAATAGGCGATGCAAAAAAAACAACAAAAAAACAAAATCAGTATTACACAACAGCTTTCCAGATAAGCTTGAATAAGCATGATTCACTGTATGTCATTTTTTCTTGTAAAATTTTCAGTATATTTGAACAGGCATGTTCTTGTTATGAGAGCCCCTCATTGCATGCAGGAAACCCCTAAAGAGGTACCTTGGCAAAAAGTTCAGGCCCTGATCAGATGCCGCAGATCAGGGCCTGGACTATTTGCTAACAGAATTTTCCATCCAAAAAAAAAATACAAATTAAACAAGAGCTGTCACTATAGGTGACCAATGCCCCCTGTGGGAGCCAATTTCAAAGATTCTCGGAGTGGCATAAAAATAGACCTGACACCCCTTATATAACAAATGGACTTGCCCAACATATAGCAATGGAAGAGTCCACTAGTATACAATGGGTTAATAAGACTGTGCAAGGGAACTATCAACCTTTGCACATTTTCTAATCATACTGGACATCCTTGTGTTGACCTGGGCCAGAATGAGAAGAAAATGTGAGATAAAAATACCAGTTTAACCCATTTAGTACCAGAAACCCCAAAACGGATATTTGGCAGACAGTGAAGGCCCAGATCAGACGCCGCAGAATGCGGCGTCTGATCAGGGCATACACTGTTTGCGAAAAGTTAAGCCATTTTCCAAATAAATGTTGAAGAAAAGACAACCTGACACCTCCCAATTTTGAAATGGACTCCCAGTATAAGGAGGAAGATTCTATTTGGTACAAAAATGGTTAACAGGACCATTTTGAAGATTAGGGATACAGATACCATGGTTAAAAAGACTTAAAAATGTTTCACCTTGATGTATATTCTGGTATTTAGGCATAATCTGATCAAAATGGAAACAAATGGAGTTGTCTGACCTTTGATGCTTCTTTAAGCAACAAAATAAACATGAAATATTTTCAAAAGAATATGACTGAAATTTCATAGGCAAAACACTAAGATTCCACTGGAATAGCATGAGAATTAAACTGAAATTCTGGTGTAATATCTCTGGAATTCTGGCAAATTTCCAGTGGAATTCTCGTGAAATTCCAGAGGAATTATGGTGGAATTCCAGCATAATTCTAATAGAATTCTACCAGAATCCCATCGGCATACTAGTGGAATAGTGGGAAAATAGAAGTGAAGGCAATGATCAGGAACCGATACATTTAATCCACAGCTCTCACACGAGACACCGAAGAGAAAAAAACACAAACAAGAAATAACTAGACCCTAATTGCAATATCATGATCAATAGCGGAAAGCCAGAAGGACATTTACTTTCCCACCAAATGTCCAATTGGCTCATCAAAACAAAAATTATAAGTAATACACACACTCAAAGACAAACCATAACAAAAACTAGAAATGCGTTCATAGGACACGGACGCCCATGCCTGAAATCATCCATAGAAACTTATTGACCATGTTTAAATTTTGGACCCTTTTTTCAGATCTGACCTCTTAGTATGACCTTGACCTTGGAGGTAAGGACCTTGGTTTTATGTGAGGCAGATTGTCCCATGATGGCCAACATTCCTGCAAAGTAATTTCAAAATCCATCCAGAGATAAGAAAGTTATTGACTGCTTTTAAGTTTCGGACCCTTTTTTGACCTTTGACCTCTAAGAATGATCTTGACCTTGGAGGTACGGACCTGGATATTGCACGTGACACATCTTCTCATGATGGGAACATTTCTACAAAGTCATTTCAAAATCCATCCAGAAATAAGAAAGTTATTGATTGCATTTAAGTTTCGGACCCTTTTTTATTGACTTTTGACCTCGAAGTATGACCTTGACCTTGGAGGTACGGACCTGGGTTTTGCACGTGACACGTCGTCTCATGATGGTTAACATTTCTGCCAAGTAATTTTAAAATCCATCAAGAAATAAGGAAGTTATTGACCGGGTTTAAGTTTCAGACGCACGGACAGGGGCAACGCTATATGCCCTTTCCACCATTCTTAGAATGGCATGGGCATAATAAACAGTGACAGAAGAACTGCCTTGGAACGGTCAGTGAATTATTCCTGAAGAAACATTTTCCTATTCCAATAAAATTTTCAGTAGGGTAAACCTTATTGGTTTCATTGGGTTGAGATGTCATATCTGTCATGTCTGACAAAAAGTTGCACAAAATTGGAATCAACGTCTCCAAAATGACCTAAAGTGTTGATTGAGATGTTAAAGGGAAACACCCACAAAAATTAACTGTCACTTTAAAATATTGCCTTTGATGAGGCGAACATTTTGGTACAAATTTTATGAAAATCGGTTGAGCGGTTTTGAAATTATGACCTTTTGAACATATTACAATTGCTGTCTATGAGGGCCGCCATTTTGTTAATCTAGTCACGTGACCAAAATAGAAAAATAATAATTTACAGCATTCTTTTCAGATTTTGTACTTAAAAACAGTAAATTATCATCACATTGAATAAATGGAATGCATACTGAACTATTTATTGCTGTTTTATTGCACGAGAATTGCTGTAATTCAAAGTTTTCCAATTGTGAGTTTATGACGACATTTACTCACAGCCTCGTTCTGGACTAACAAAACCAGAATTTCTGAAATGTTCAAAAGGTCATAACTTCTAAACCACTCAGTCAATTTTCATAAAACTTGTACCAAAATGTTTGTCTCCTCAAAACCTTTGTTCTGAAGTGAAAGTTAATTTTTGTGGTTGTTTTCCTTTAAACCTCAACTAAAACAAACAAATACATGTAAAAAGGTTAACAAAACCAATACCTTGTGTCATACAGCTCTGTTCCACCGAAGATGACCATTTTATCCCCTAGTATAGATGCAGAATGAAAGGCTATAGGTGGCGGATTGACATTGTTCAGCGTAGCGCATGTTGATATTTGAGACCATCGGTTATCCGTCACTGAGTACACATGGAGATCGGAGAAAAATCTAGCTGCCTGGTGCATACAATAAACCAATTAAAAGGAATGTAATGTAATGATCCTAAGTATTGGGACAGCTAGGCCTTAGCAAGCAGTGAAGACCCAGATCAGACTGCTCCTTCCGGAGCAGTCTGATCAGGGTCTACACTGTTTGCCACTGTCTGCATGCACCTTTTGGACTTCTTGCTGGATTGTGAAACCAAGTTGTCAAAATTCGAGGAGAATTACAGCATGCAATGTGTCCGAATTTTAGGATATGTACAGTATACTTTCAGGGGAGATATCTCTTTCAAAAAGATACATGCATTTATGTCCCTTAAAGGAAAGAATGTGCTCTTCAAGAGCAGACCCCTTTTTGGGTGGGGCTTAAGTCACAGAAAAGAAAAGCATTAATTTTTCTCCCTGCGCTTCATTATAGTATATAATTCTTGTCCTTTGGGATCATTGATTCCATTGTGGAATTTTGAAAATATCTGATGGTCAATGATGAGGCCTAATTGACCAAAACTACATGTAGCAAGTCTGGCCCACAAAACATGTACACTCCATACTTTTCAGTTCTGTGGTGCATTCTTTGCTTCCAAAGGATAACCCTTTTATAGAACATATTTGTCTTTGATTCTCCTTAAAATAGTTATACAAGTTTATTTTTGTTTTACAACAATTTCAAGATTATTTTACTTATATTGAGCTGTCTATTAACCCATTGCATGCAGGAAACCCCTAAAGGGGTACATGTACCTTGGCAAACAGTGTAGGCCCAGATCAGACGCCGCAGAATGCGGCGTCTGATCAGGGCCTGCACTATTTGCTAACAGAATTTTCCATCAAAAATAGAATATAAAAGAAAAAATAGGCCTGACACCCCTAATGTATCAAATGGACTTGTCCAACATATAGCAGCTCGATATGAGTGAAATAATCTTGAAAGGGCCGTAAAACCCAAACCAAAACCAACATATAGCAATGGAAGAGTCCACCAGTATACAATGGGTTGATCAAATCAAAGGGTAGTTGAAAACCCACAGTACCTGGAGAAAGACGATCTTATATATGAGCCATGGCGTAGCATTTCCTACAATTTACATGTGCTCCCAGCTAAGAATCAAATCAACCTGCGCATCCATATAGATCTAGTCTGAACAAAGTCTTCTCTTGCTGCATGAAGATGCATTGGACCCTAAGCTATCCTTTACGTGCCCAATGAAGACTGATCAGACTGCACAGATGCGCATGCTGATCTGAGTCTTCACTGGGCGCGCATGTAAAAACTGTAGGAAATGCTGTGCCCCAGCTAAAATATGATTTATCTGGACTACATGTATTGCAAAGCACGTCAGTGTTGGGCAATACGGACAATTTTAGTTGGTGCTCTGTGATCAAGGGGACTTTTTATTTGTTTTGAAGAAACTTCTACTTATTGGTCAGTTATATGTTCTTTAGAATATCTCTGTTTTTCATTCGTTGCGGGCTGTGCATAGCTGCAAAAGCTGGTTCCTTTTATCTTTCCTCCAACTTGGTCGTATAACGAGAGCTGTCCAAGGAAAGTATACCTTAATGGCTAATTGTAGCTGACCTTCAACTGAACATATAAGCTGGCCTCAGTAGCTCAGTCGGATGCGTGTCTGACTGGTGATCAGGAGGACAAGGGTTCAAAACCAGCCGGTGTCGGAAACATTCTTTCATGGAGATTGATCATGAAATCTATTCTATGGTCATTCTCTCCCTTCCACTGATTCAAGAAGGGCAGTTGTTAGTTTCTGGTAAAAGAATGTGCACCATACTGGTTAACCGCTTATGTATAAGCTTGTCCAGGAAAAGTGTGGATAGGTAAACTGACCAGCTCAAAATGACCTTAATAGTGTGACTGGCCCGTTAAACTTCAATACAAACAAATAAATCAACTGAACATATAAGACTGATTTTCTTTCTGGTTTAATGGCCCTTTCAAGATTATTTCACATATATCGAGCAAATCATTTATCAGAGATGGGTGAAAACCAGAGTACCTGGAGAAAAAAAAACACTTGGGCCAGTTGTTCAAAGAATTGTTAGCATTTGAAACTCAATAGTGGTCAATCTGTTATCTGTTCTACAATACTTAGAACCACCATTTTTGCTGAAAAATATGACAGCTTTTGTATTTGCAAAACCCTCTCAGATTTTTAGCAAAAAATACAAGAGTCAAATGCCATACCATATTTACTCTCTGTATTAGGAAAGATATGCCTGAACAAACAGTGTAAACCCATGCATTACGAAAACACGCCTATACTAATACATTGTAAACTTAACCGCCGAAAAAAAGAATATTTTCAGATAAAAACTTGTGATATGTTTCTTATTTATACTCAACATATAGATTGTGGGTTCTAATGAGTACCCACAATCTATATTTTAGAGCAGAAATAAGAAAATAAGGTATACCCCTTTAAACCCCAGTTTTACTATATAAAAGTGGGGTTCAAGGGGGTAAAAATAATATAGGCGTGTTTTCGTGATGAGATGCCACAGAATGCAGCATCTCATCAAGGTCTACACTGTTCCCCACTCATTTATCTGTCTTAGGACACAACCTCGAGTAGCAAATTGTACTTTTTTAAAATTTAAAACAAGTACATGTAGGATAAGGAGTCAGGTGTCCGTACATTTAGGGTAAATATGGCATTCATCAAAGTTTTAACAATACATGTACATTAACTAACACGCCCCCATTAGCTTTCCACAACTGGAATCTGGTCTTACCTGATGAAGTGGGGTAGGTGTTGGGTGGCTCCAGCCTCCAAACAATACAAGATTGTCTTTATACACAACCATACTGGCACAGGCCTTTGGAAAAGGGTATGTTCCTGATAAAAAAAAGATACTGTAATGTTCTTAAGTATTGGGACAGATAGGCCTAAGCAAACAGTGCAGACCCAGATCAGACTGCTCCTTGGTACCGGTACTCAAAATACTTTAATGTTCCTAAGTTCCTTTGTATTGGGATAGATATGCCTAAGCAAACAGTGCAGACCCAGATCAGACTGCTCCTGAAGGAGCAGTCTGATCAGGGTCTACATTGTTTGCCATTTTATCTGCACCTTTTAGGCTCCTTGCTGAATCCTGAAACAAGTTTGTTTAAATTTTAGGAGAATTACAGCAAGTTCAAGGTGTCCAAATTTTTTGGACTTTTATGGTAACAAGACATATACATGTAATGCAGCAATAAGTGAAAAGGGTTCTTTGAGCAGGCCTGCTCAGTTTTTGTTTGTTTGATTTGAGGTCATAGACTGTATCTTGTGTAGAGTTATTCATCACATAGACTGTATCTTGTGATGGAAGAACAGACCTCTTTTTCAGAGAGTCTCAGGTAAAATGAACACTTTTTACAGGAGGTCACACAAGCACTAGAGCAAGCTATCTGCTGCGACCAGTAGGTCATGTACACCCCCGGCCAGCACCACGTTGTGATATATCTTTCAAGCTTGTATGAAATAGGAATGAAGAATGCAAGAAGCAATAAGAATCTATAAATGTGCTTGTAAAAGCTAAAGCAAACATAAAATTTCTAAATGGACCAAGGGAGTGAGCGCATCAAAGTTACTGAAGGGGTGGGCATTGGTGTTATTGAAGCAGCAGGAACGGATATGCATCACGAAATCGTTGGACTGGTATGCAACATTGATGCAAGTATCAATTGAATTTGTCATAGAGTTTAGAACATAATATAAGCATCTATAAACTTTGTCATAAAACTTTAACAAAATGTAAAATTTCTATGTCTGTGACCTTGACCTCAAGGTCACTATGGGTGTGGGACATGCATCAATGAAATCTTTAGACCAGTATGTAATTGCAGTGTAAGTATCAACAAAATCTATCGAAGGGTTCAGAAGATACAATCTCTTAGAAACTTTGACACAAAACTTTAACCACTAGAGAAAGCAACCAGTGGGTCACGTATACCCATGGCCAGCGCCTCCCTCTGATATATCTTTTGAGCTTTTATGTAATATGAATAAAGAAGTCAAGAAGCTATAAGTATTTATAAATGTGCTTGTAAAAGCTAAACCAAAATATAAAATTTCTAAATGGACCAAGGGAGTGAGGGCATCAAAGTTACTGAAAGGGTGGGGGCATCAATGTTACTCAAGCAGCATGGTGGGGTATGCAATGAAATTTTTTGACTGGTATGCAACATCAATGCAAATATCAATTGAATTTGTCTTAGTGTTTAGAACAAAAAGGCATCTATAAACTTTGTCATAATTCTTTAAGGAAATGTAAAATTTCTAAGTCTGTGACTTGAGGTCAAGGTCAACACGGGCGGGGGAAGGGACATACATCCCGAAATCTTTGGACTGGTATGCAAGATTGATGCAAGTATAACTGAATTTGTCGTAGAGTTTAAAACATGCAGTCATCTATATACTTTGTCATAAAACTTTAACAAAATGTAAAATTTCTAAGTCTGTGACCTTGACCTCAAGGTCACTGTGGGGGGTGGGACATGCATTAATAAAATCTTTAGCCATTATGTAACTTCAGTGTAAGGATCAACTAAATCTATCAAAGTGTTTAGAAGATACTATCTCTTAGAAACTTTAACCAAAATGTAAAATTTCCAAGTCTGTGACCTTGACCTCAAGGTCACTGTGGGGGATGGGACATGCATCAATGAAATCTTTAGACCATCATGTAACTTCTGTGTAAGTATCAACTAAATCTATCAAAGGGTTCAGAAGATAGTATCTCATAGAGAATTTAACGCAAAACTTTAACCAAAATGTTAATGGACGGATGGACGGACGATGGACGGCAGGACGAAAACTATATACCCCCATAGCATACTTCTTAGCCGGGGGTATAAAAATGTTAATGGACATGGATGCATGGACAAACGAACGGCAGGACGAAAACTATATATCCCCATAGCATACTTCGTATGCCGGGGTATAATAAATTTGTCCTGCTGATAACTATTAAAATATATTGGCATTTTAATATTTATCAGCAGAACAAATAACTACCTCTATGGATACAAATGTCAATATGAAAAACAAATCCTCAAATATTGTATTCTACAAATTTTATGCTCCACTAGAACAAGTGCCATCCTCCATGTATACTCATGGTAAATCCTCCATGTATACACATGGTAACATGAAAAAAGTCCTCAAATGTTGCAGGGCCTGACAAATCTATTGCCCAGTTGCCCGGGACAAGTCCAAATTTTGGCTAGGCATCTGATTTTTTATTTCACTTGCCCAGAACAAGAGGCTCAATGAGCCTAAACCGCTCACCTGAGAAACTTAAGTTTTAACAATTCACAGACTTGACTACTAAATCTGCTAATAGAATCCAGCCCATTGACCCTTACAGGATATAAGTCATCATTATTGCATTGCATTCCAAGTTTGAGACTTCTAGCTTCTATAGTTCCTGAGAAATCTTTGACGAAAATTTAACATTGGTCAAAATGGAGAGAAAGAAGAATGAAAGAACAGATGAACAAATAAGCTGAGAAAGCCCAATGTCTCTTACACAAAATAAGTCATCATTATTCTATTGAATACCAAATTTGATGCTTCTAGCTTTTATAGTTCCTGAGAAATCTTTGATTAAAAATTTAACATTGATCTATTATCTCTATACGGAGAGAAAGAAGAATGAAGGAACAAATGAACCAGACTAGCTCCAAAACCTAATGCAGCCTTTCCCCTTGCCCAATAATGCTACACATAAAATTTAAACAAGATTGGTCGAATGCCTTCTGAGATATGCTTCATTGAAAGTGTGGACGACGGATGGACGGACGACAGACGATGGACTCCGGAGCCTTGGTATACTATCAGCTCACTTGAGCCTTTGGCTCAGGTGAGCTAAAAATTCAAGTCACTATTTCTGTCACAACATTTTCCCTACGTTAAGTCTATGGGCAAATTTTTTTGTCTCTCAAGGTCAAGTAACTCCGAGGTCAATATTCTGATTCGGCCCAAAATCGAACTTAACCGAGATTTTATGCCTGTCCTCGTTACCTGCAAGTTTGAAGCTGATATGAATAAAAATAAAGTTGCTATCATGGTCACAACGTATTTTTTTATGCTCAAGGGCAGGTAACTCCAAGGCAAATATTCCGATTCGGCCCAAAATCGAACTTAACCGAGACTTTATGTCTGTCCTCGTTACCTGCAAGTTTGAAGCTGATCTGAAAAAAAAATTCAAGTCGCTATCGTAGTCGCATCTTCCCTAATTAAGTCTAAGGGCAAATTTTTTGTCGCTCAAGGTCACGTAACTCCAAGGTCAATATTCCGATTCGGCCCAAAATTGAACTTAACCGAGATTTTATGCCTGTCCTCGTTACCTGCAAGTTTGAAGCTGATATGAATAAAAATAAAGTTGCTATCGTGGTCACAACGTATTTTTTTTATGCTCAAGGGCAGGTAACTCCAAGGCAAATAATCCGATTCGGCCCAAAATCGAACTTGACCGAGATTTTATGCCTGTACTGGTTATCTGCAAGAATGAAGTCGATTAGAAAAAAATTGACGGAGCTAGAGTGATGACAAGCTTTTTCCTATGTGAAGTCTATGGGAGCTAGATGTTGCCATGGCAACCAGAGTTCCACTCAGATCTGCCTGAAAACCTAATGAAGCCTTTCCACTTGCCCAATAATGCGACACATGAAATTTGATCAAAGTTGGCCAAGTAGTCTTTAAGATATACATTTTTGAAATTCCCATTAACCCTAATGCAAAAACACACAAGGGCAGGTAACTCCTAAGTGAATGATCTGATTCTGCCAGTTATCGAACTTGACCGAGATTTCATGGCTGTGCTGGTTATCTGCAAGAATAAAGCCAATCTGAAAATAATTGAAGCAGCTATGGTGATGACAACATTCTCCCCATGTTAAGTCAATAGGCAATTTTTTCAACGCTCAAGGGACGTAACTCCTGAGTGAATAATCCGATTCAGCCCAAAATCGAACTTGATCGAGATTTCATGCCTGTCCTCGTTATCTGCAAGAATGAAGTCGATCAGAAAAAAATTGACGGAGCTAGAGTGATGACAAGCTTTTTCCTATGTTAAGAACGCTCAAGGGCACGTAACTCCTGAGTGAATAATCCGATTCAGCCCAAAATCGAACTTGATCGAAATTTCATGCCTGTCCTCGTTATCTGCAAGAATGAAGTCGATCAGAAAAAAATTGACGTAGCTAGAGTGATGACAAGCTTTTTCCTATGTTAAGCCTATGGGAGCTCTTTGTTGCTGTGGCAACCAGAGTTCTCATCCGATCTGCACGAAAACCTAATACAGCCTTTCCCCCTACCTGATGATGGTTCATAGGAAATTTGATCAAGGCCGGCCCACTGGTTCCAGAGATATACTTCGTTGAAAGTGTGGACGACGGACGACGGCTCGTGGTATACTAATACCTCACATGAGCCTTCGGCTCAGGTGAGCTAAAAATGCACAAGGGCAGGTAACTCCTAAGTGTATGATCCAATTCTGCCAATTATCGAACTTGACCGAGATTTCATGGCTGTGCTGGTTATCTGTAAGAATGAAGCCAATCCGAACAAAATTGAAGCAGCTACAGTGATGACAACATTTTCCCCATGTTAAGTCGATAGGCAATTTTTCGGGCGCTCAAGGGGACGTAACTCTTGAGTGAATTATCTGATTCGGCCCAAAATCGAACTTGACCGAGATTTTATGCCTGTACTGGTTATCTGCAAGAATGAAGTCGATCAGAAAAAAATTGACGGAGCTAGAGTGATGACAAGCTTTTTCCTATGTGAAGTCTATGGGAGCTAGATGTTGCCATGGCAACCACAGTTCCACTCAGATCTGCCTGAAAACCTAATGAAGCCTTTCCACTTGCCCAATAATGCGACACATGAAATTTGATCAAAGTTGGCCAAGTAGTCTTTAAGATATACATTTTTGAAATTCCCATTAACCCTAATGCAAAAACACACAAGGGCAGGTAACTCCTAAGTGAATGATCCGATTCTGCCAGTTATAGAACTTGACCCAGATTTCATGGCTGTGCTGGTTATCTGCAAGAATAAAGCCAATCTGAAAATAATTGAAGCAGCTACGGTGATGACAACATTCTCCCCATGTTAAGTCAATAGGCAATTTTTTCAACGCTCAAGGGCACGTAACTCCTGAGTGAATAATCCGATTCAGCCCAAAATCGAACTTGATCGAGATTTCATGCCTGTCCTCGTTATCTGCAAGAATGAAGTCGATCAGAAAAAAATTGACGGAGCTAGAGTGATGACAAGCTTTTTCCTAATTCCCATTAACCCTAATGCAAAAACACACAAGGGCAGGTAACTCCTAAGTGAATGATCTGATTCTGCCAGTCATCGAACTTGACCGAGATTTTATGGCTGTGCTGGTTATCTGCAAGAATAAAGCCAATCTGAAAATAATTGAAGCAGCTACGGTGATGACAACATTCTCCCCATGTTAAGTCAATAGGCAATTTTTTCAACGCTCAAGGGCACGTAACTCCTGAGTGAATAATCCGATTCAGCCCAAAATCGAACTTGATCGAGATTTCATGCCTGTCCTCGTTATCTACAAGAATGAAGACAATCAGAAAAAAATTGACGGAGCTAGAGTGATGACAAACTTTTTCCTATGTTAAGTCTATGGGAGCTATTTGTTGCCATGGCAACCAGAGTTCCAATCCGATCTGCCCGAAAACAGTATGCAGCCTTTCCCCCTACCTGATAATGCTTCACATGAAATTTGATCAAGATTGGCCCACTGGTTCCGGAGATATACTTCTTTGAAAGTGTGGACGACGGACGACGACGGACGCCGGCTCGTGGTATACTAATACCTCACATGAGCCTTCGGCTCAGGTGAGCTAAAAATGTAGAGAATATTGTAATTCCAAGCCATTTTCAAGATGCTATGGACTGCCGGGCAAGTGGTAGAATCTTGTGTTGGTACATGTATTTTAATAATTTTTAGCATGTAATGAGAAAGAAAGTTTTTGTAACCCTAGGGCCTGAACTACACGGGCACTTACCCATAGCCAAAGGTCTGATCCACTCCCTTGATCCAAGGTCAAACCTCCAGAGGTCATTCAGCGTTGAGTCTGGTGAAGTGCAGCCACCAAATATATACATGGATTTATCATAGTAGCAGGCGCAGTGAGAATATCTTTCTGTGATACGGGTTCCAGCATCAGGTGTGAACAGGGAAACAGTCATTTGACAGTTTCTGAGGCTATGAATGTAGTTCTGTTGTATCTTACGCAGTACAACTGAAATATAAATAGAGGATCTTAGGACCGCAAGTGTAATATTTTGTTAGCCCATATCCTGCTGAATATATTGATTTTGTTTGTTTGTTTGATTTGAGATTTAACGTCCCCGCCAACACTGCAAAGGTCATTTTGGAGACTTTGCTTCCAATTTTTGTGGGACTTTTACCCGACACTGAGATGAAATGACATCTCAAGCCATGTCGCCCAATGAAACCAATAGGGTTTATTAGCATGGATGGTCCGCCTCGCACTGCGGTTCCTGGACAGGCTTAGATCCTCTAAGTGGTTTACCAGTACTAGTGTGCTGGTCGGATTCAGCTCTGCGTGGAAGCATCATGCAGCCCATATATTTCTTCAAGCCCCGATGGGCGGGGGCCGGAGTGAATATATTTATTAAGCCACACCCAGTAGAAGATAATGATTAAGCCACACCCAGAAGAAGCTATCTGCCAATCAGATTTCTTGATATATTATATTCATGCAATTCACAAACTGCATGACAAACACTGTAGATCCTGATCAGATGGCTTCTTCAGAAGCCATCTGATCTGGATACAGTGTTTGCAAAGTTAGTGGTTGTCATGAACAGCATGATAAGGTTGAATCATTAATAGGGCTGGCTAATCGGAGCTGAAAAGATAATCGATTATCAGTCCTGTCATTGCGATAGATAATCGATTAGTAATCGCTAAGGTTTTTGTCATCATTTTACCTGTCTGGCTTTCTGTCTGAGCATGAGTCTTACCATATGCTTCACTTTACCATAAGTACATTTGAACAGACAGGCCTGAGCAAACAGTGTAGACCCAGATGAGACGCCGCATAATGCGGCATCTCATCAGGGTCTGCACTGTTTGCCACTCATCCAGCTATTTTAGGCATAACTTTGGGTTGTAAATTGTACCTATCAATTAATCAATTAAAAGTAAATAAGAAATGATAATCATTTTTGTTGAATTTATCGATCGATTAATCGATCATACGATTAATTGTGTCAGCCTCAATCATTAAATGATTTTAAATCAGATTTACATGTATTTGCAGAAGAAGTTGTCATGGACAGAGTTTTGATGTTACCCACTGGTAACCAAGTATCATAACACATGGTCATATCACTTAAAATTATGTCATGGCAGTACCGTAAAAATCCCAAAAATTTAGGCACCTTGACTCGTCCTTGAGGACTTGCTCTAATACTCCTAAAATTTAAACAAATTTGTTTCATGATCCAGCAAGGAGTACAAAGGGTGCAGATGGAAATTCAAACAGTATAGACCCTGATCAGACTGCTCCTTCAGGACCAGTCTGAACTGGGTTTGCAGTTTTTGCTTTAGACTTATCTGTCCATTATGGTATCTACTAAATACCAGCAACTTTATATGATATAAAATACTGTAACTCAGCTCCTAGCAACATACAGGTCCTAAAATACAATGATAGTTTTACATACAGTTTGAGCTAAAGATTTTTTAGGGGAATGTGAAGCCTAATCAATGGTATATCATCGCTGAAACTGAGGCTGTAATGGGGATGGTGTTGGAATGGAAGTCTTGTGTGAGCATAACAATTCTGGTTTTATCTTTACCTCACAAGTATAGACACATCCCACCCAGTCCTCCTTTTTGTCGGGACTTACCGGTGGTTGGCAAAAACATCTTTTGCCATTTGTCGCCATTGTTAACACAATTTTATTTTCTGTAAGCATGTCTTTTATTTGGATTTAAAATGATGATCTTGACATTTGAAGAATCAAAATAGAAATATCAAACCTTGTAATTAATGATTTCTAGAAGAATCAGGGCTTTTTTATGATATTAATTTACTTGTCACATTTACGGTGGCAACGAGGCAGGATGGTCTAAGTTCTGTTTTAATAAAAATGGGTACAGTCGAACTTCAATGGCTCGAATATCTTTGGGACCTCAAAAATCTGTTCGAGACATGGGCAGTTCGAGCCACGTACAAAAGGCATAACGAGATACTTTAAGGCATTTTTTCGGTGGTATATAATGAAAATGTATGCTGTGTGTACTCAGTAGAATCGCCTCAATGAGGCGATTCTAATGAGTACACACAGCATACATTTACAAGATAAAATAGTACTAAAATCTCCTCAGTTATCCCCCACTATTTTTTATGTAGAGGATTTCCCTAGTGGCTCAAGAATGGGTTCGACTCAGCCTTGGTAACTGAGCCATCGGTGTTCGAGCCATCGAAGTTCTACTGTATAACTAATGATCCAAAGCAAAAATGGGTTAATCCATGTCAGATTTCAAAGGGAAGTAATTTGCACATGCTCAGTGAAATGTAAAGAAAGTCACGAGTCAAAACATTGGAGACGTCTATTAAGTTATAAAACTACCAGACCTGGGGTAATTCTGTTAGAACCAATCCACCAATGAGAATCCTGGGAAATGAACATGCAACATATCACGTGATTGACCATCAGAACACAATGCACATTGTTGCAAGAAAGACCTCAGCAAAAAATTTAATTGTTAAATCGAGTGTAATCGAGGATTAAACTATATTAAACAATCGGAATTTAGGGCCACAATGTACATTTACCTATACTTCATCAATATGGGATAAATTTATTACCAGATCGGACTTACGATTCGGTAATATTCGACTTGAAATTTCGGAAAAAAATTTCTAAGAATCGTCGTCAAAATGGAGGCGAGATAGTTTATAAACTTTGGAGAATTTGGAAAATACTTAAAACCAATCATTCGGTGATAAAGACGAAGTGTTTAATGACAAAGTCATTACTAAACTAGAAAGTTACGATCTGAAACTATAGTTTAATCAACTTTACTTGGAATTATTTCGTGGAACAAGATGGCAGACGAAGGTGGACTCAACCACACCAAGCCTGATGGCAGTGTGGTCAGTTTTATCGGAACATCGGCTCCACAGTTAATTTTAACAACGGCTGATGGGTCCGGGCAAAGTGGTTTGCAAAATATGATGCTACGAAAAAAACCTCTCGAGGACCTCGGTAGTGTCGCATCGACTATGGCAGGATTAAATCGGCCATTAGTCTTAATTTCGCAGGAGCACAACGTTGAAACAGACTATAATCAGGATCGAAGTGGGGCTCTGTCATCCACACGAGACGTGATCACGCGTGATCACTTAGCGACTGCGCAGCAGGTTGGAGAAACCCAGTTGTCATTATCGGAGGGTTGAAATGGAACAGCGGATGCAACGAACATAAATAATATCAGTTCCGCTGTTCCGTCAACAAGTAATTCGTCAACATCGGACTTTACTTCGTTTTATCAACAGCAAGTTATGTTGAATGCGCAGTTGTTTTCGCAACAGCAACAGACAGTGAATACCTTAATCGGGAAGATTGATGGACTCACAAAACTCGTTGAGAACCGAGATCAACAGACAGTGGTTGCAGACGAGAATACAAGAATCAAACACCTCAGTAGGAAAGATGTGATCAGACAGAAAACTCATGTTATGTCTGATTCTGAAATTTTGTCCGCGTCAGAGGAGCGGGAGTCGGAATCGGAGGCAGAAAACAATGAAAAATCGGACGGTGAGGACGCCTCCTGTGTGCTGCAAACCAGTAAAGGAAAACCGGAAGTGAACGAAAACATGAAATGCTCATGGAGCTTGGGAAAGAGTTTGAGAGGTCAGAAACAGTGGGCAAAAACGTTGATGGCACTTTGTCAAAAGTAGTTGATACGGGCATACGTTCAATGATAGACAGAAATGTAGCAAACGAGTTGTGTGGTAAATATGATAGGCCAGAAAATTGTAAAGCTTTGGTTGTGCCAAAAATAAACAAAGAACTTTGGAATGCCACTTCTCTTGCTAAAGTAACCAAAGAAAAAGACAAAATGCTACAAACTGCCCAGAAATATCTTAACCAGGGGCTAATCCCTTTAGTGCAGTTAACCGAGAGATTGTTACCAGGAGACCAAATCAATTTCAAATTAGCTGGCGATGCCATTCAGCTGCTTGCATATGCCCACAGAGACATATCGAACATCAGAAGGCAACAGTTGAAAGCAGTTGTGGCAGATATATACAAACCTTTATGTCATGACTCTACGCCGCTCACAGAAAATCTCTTGGGGGATGATCTTGAGAAACAAATTAAAACGATGGATGAAATGCAAAAAGTGGGGAAGGATCTCACTAAGAACAAACCTGAGAAAAGGAAGCGTAAACATCATGACTCTTACGACAAATCTTCCAAGTACCCAAAATATAATTACTCAGGGTACAACTACAACTACTCGGAATACAACAAAGAGAAGAGCTCTTTTTTAGAGAAGAAGTCCCGGTTCCACCACAAACCGGGACAACACAAGAAAAAGAATCAGAAACAGTAGAGACACATACTCAAGTAAGTCATGCTTTTTCAGGTCTAGCAAACAGACCAGACAACTTTATTGCGGGAAAGATTTCCCACTTATTTCATAATTAGACAAGTTTAACCAAGGACAAATTTATCCTTGACATTGTCAAAGAGGGGAATGAGCTTGAGTTTTGTACAGAACCTTGTGAAGGCTGCAATCAAAGGCCTTTATATTTTAATGATAAAGAACAGGGAATTATTTCGGATTTAGTGACAACATTTGAAAGCAAGGGAGTTATAACGGAATCAGTGCATGAAACAGGGGAGATTATTTATCACATTTTCATTAGACCTAAACAAGATGGGTCATACAGACTAGTGTGTGATGCCCTCACCTTTCTACTTGACAATATTTATATTAGATTCGGTACTAAGTTATTTAGACAAATTGTGGGTATTCCGATGGGTACTAATTGCGCACCTCTTGTGGCTGATCTGTTCTTGTATTGTTATGAAAGAGACTTCATTTTGTCGCTTTCAATTGATAACCAATCTGAAATTATTGAAGCTTTTAGCTCTACTTCTAGATATTTAGATGATTTATTAAATATTGATAATACCTATTTTGATGGTTTGATCAGTCAGATTTACCCCCTAGAACTTCAGTTAAATAAAGCAAATTCTTCTGATACCGAGGCCCCGTTTTTGGATTTACATCTGTCTATTGTAGATGGATTTGTTTCGTGCAAAATTTATGATAAACGCGATGACTTTGATTTTGAGATTGTAAATTTTCCTTTTTTGGATGGTGATGTTCCTCATGCGCCATCCTATGGCGTTTATATTTCGCAATTAATTCGATTTGCTAGAGTGTGTTGTCATGTAACTGACTTCAACACTCGTAATAAATTATTAACGGCTAAACTCCTTAATCAGGGTTATCGGTACCATAAACTACGCAAAGCCTTTTCGAAATTTTATAGACGCCATTCTGATTTAATTTCAAAATTCAATATTGGACTTAAATCTCTTCTGCAACAAGGTCTATCGGAACCCGAATTTTATGGTGACTTAGCATATAAATTCAGAAAAATATATAACCGCAATGACTTCAGCACCCAATTTCGTAAAATCATTCTTCGATATAAAAAGATTGGGTACAACATGGATATTATACGACATACTGCATGCATGGTAGTTAACCCAATCACGGTTGGCAACTTTGCTTCCCTCTTTAATTGCACGCCGGTGGGTCAGGCCTCAGATTCTATGACGGCTCCAACGTAAAGGCTTATTGAAAATTAGAGAGATAATGTCGGTTGGTGCCTGATGCTCTGTCTCTGGTCGGGCTCATCGGAGTCTAACTGTTGGTTTTCTTTTGCTCCAGCATTTCAGTGGTTTCTTGCTGTCGAGTCCTCACCGTTGTCTCACCTCTGTGGTTCTTTGATTTTTGTGTTCACGGAGATGTTGCACTGATGAGTTAGGAGGCCTTCATGCGGACTGAACAAATTATTTGTCTAAATCGCGACGGAAGTAAGGGCGAGGATTGTGGCCACGTAAAATCGATTTAAGCCCCCCAGTGGAAATCTTCCACTGACCGTTCCAAGGCGGCTCTTCTGTGGCGATTTATTTATGTTGTTGTTTGTTACTTACTGTGTGTATCACTTGTTTCTTATGGTTTTGGATGGCCATATGGCCATTTTGTGGGAAAGTAACTGTCCTTATGGCCTTCCTTTGTTTAGGTTTCCATTATGGTCTGGTCGCTTAATGTTTGTATTTCTTTCCCTTTGGTGTCTTTTATGGGTGGAGTAAGTTAATTGTATCAATTCCTGATCTTTGTTTTACTTCTACTTTTTATATTAAACTTGAGTATGCTGAATGAGCATATGGAAAAAATCACATTTAAGATGGAAACACTTAGATCAGCATTACATATGATAAGACAAGGGTGTTTCTTTGCAAAAATTGACTTAAAGGACGCATTTTACAGCATAAGAATTAAAGAAAATTTCCATAAATATCTTAAATTTGAATGGCAAGGGAAATTGTATTCTTTCATATATGCTTAGCAAATGGGCTAGCCACGGCCAGTCGCATTTTTTCCAAAGTCATGAAACCAGTTTTTTTCCACATTGCGAAAAATGGGACATTCTAATGTGGCTTATATCGACGACAGTCTGCTACAGAGTGACACTTTCGAGTTGTGTTTAGTCAATATATCAGATACAATGCAGTTAATAGACTCATTAGGACTCACAACTCATCCTGAAAAATCGATTATAGTTCCTACACAATGCATCGGATTTTTAGGATTTTTACTGAATTCTGTTGACATGTCTGTCCGTTTGGCACCAAGAAAAATATTAAAATTAAAAGAACAGGCGAATAAAATTATGCAATCAAAGACGATAGCTATTCGAGAATTCGCCATGCTTATTGGAATAATGGTGGCGGCTGAGCCAGGGGTAAAGTACGCACCTCTTTATTATAAAACGCTAGAGGTAGATAGGGATAAGGCGCTAAAAGAAAATCACAGGGATTTTGATGCTCGCATGCAAGTTTCTAAAGAATCTAAGCAGTGTATTATTTGGTGGATTCAAAACATTGATCATACTAGCAGACCCATTTCACTAGGCCCCATGAGTCGCAGAATTGAAACTGATAGCTCCAGATTAGGATATGGGGACATGATGTTACTTATGACAATGAATTTAGTGGAGTGTGGACTGAAAGGGAGACAATTTTTCACAAAACTACCTTGAACTTAAGGCAGCTTTTCTGTGTTTACAACATTTTTGTAGAGGCGTTACAAATGAACATATTTACCTGTTTATGGACAATACGGTTACTATAAAATATGTTTCAAAAATGGGTGGAAGGAAGCCATTATTAAATGAGCTTGCGAAACATATATGGCAATGGTGTGAGGCTAGAACCTAAGAAATATATGGATCTCAGCCTTTCACATCCCTGGTCGGTTAAATACTCGAGCCGACGAGCTCTCGCGTTTAAGGAGTAAACGTAATGAGGACATGGAATGGGCATTAGAGCAGCAGATCTATGACAGAATTGAGTGTAATATGGGCGTATGTGACATTGATTTTTCCATTATATGGGATTACAATTTACACTACGCTTTCCACCTTTCAGCATCATAGGGCTGGTGATACAGAAATTGTGCGAAGACCAGGCCAATGTCATACTAGTGGCACCGATTTTCCCCAGTCAGCCGTGGTTTCCTGTGATGCTTCACCAAATAAGCGGACAGATTTACATATTACCAAAGACAAACAGCATTCTATATCTGCCAGGAAAAGACAAACAGCACAAACTCAAAACAATGAGACTGGGGGCATTTTATTTATCGGGGAATGCCTCGTCAGTGCTGGCTTATCAAAGAACATTGCCGAAATTATCATACAGTCGTGGAGACCGTCAACTAGAAAACAATATGGGTCGTATTTCCAAAGATGGGTGCAATTTTGTGGTCAACAACAGATTAATAAAATTAACCCATCTTTGGGAGAAATAATGACATTTCTCACACAACTGTATGATCAAGGTATTTGTTACAGTGGCATAAATACTGCTAAATCAATGTTGTCAACCATGTTTCAGATTATTCATAAACGCGACATAGGTAATGAAATTCTCATTAAGCGGTTTATGAAGGGAATGTTTCATTTAAAATCAGTCTTGCCAAAAACGCTTTTCACATGGGACGTCAAGACAGTTTTGAAATTTCTTGAAACAATGCAAAATAAGAACCTTACTTTAAGATTACTTTCTGTTAAAGTGGCTATTTTAATGGCACTTACCACTGGACAAAGGTGTCAAACTCTCAGTGTGATGGACATAAAAAACATGGAAATAACTGAAGAATATGTGAAAATCAGGATAGGGGAATTACTTAAGCAATCAAAACCAAATAAACACCTGGCAGAAATATTCATTGAAACATTCAAACATAATCCTGCCGTTTGTGTTGTAACAGCCTTAAGATATTACATCAAAAAGACAGAAAACCTTACGGAAACTTCTAGGCTGTTTATTATTACCCAAAAGCCATACTCAGCTTATTGAAAATTAAAGAGATAATGTTGGTTGGTGCCTGATGCTCTGTCTCTGGTCGGGCTCATCGGAGTCTAACTGTTGGTTTTCTTTTGCTCCAGCATTTCAGTGGTTTCTTGCTGTCGAGTCCTCACCGTTGTCTCACCTCTGTGGTTCTTTGATTTCTGTGTTCACGGAGATGTTGCACTGATGAGTTAGGAGGCCACCATGCGGACTGAACAAATTATTTGTCTTAATCGCGACGGAAGTAAGGGCGAGGATTGTGGCCACGTAAAATCGATTTAAGCCCCCCGGTGGAAATCTTCCACTGACCGTTCCAAGGCGGCTCTTCTGTGGCGATTTATTTATGTTGTTGTTTGTTACTTACTGTGTGTATCACTTGTGTCTTTTAATTTTGGATGGCCATTTTGTGGGAAAGTAACTGTCCATATGGCCTTCCTTTGTTTAGGTTTCCATTATGGTCTGGTCGCTTAAAGTTTGTATTTCTTTCCCTTTGGTGTATTTTATGGATGGAGTAAGTTAATTGTATCAATTCCTGATCTTTGTTTTACTTAGGTCTACTTTTTCTAAAGCTACTATTGCTAGGTGGATTAAACTAAGTTTACGATTAGCAGGTATTGACTTGAATCTGTTTACCCCACATAGCACCAGAAGTGCATCTACTAGTGCATTAGTAAACAGGATTCCCATTGACACTATCATAAAAACGGCAGGGTGGACCAGTGAATGTACATTCAGGAAATTTTATAAAAAACCTGTGACAAATGATTCAACATTCAGTAATTCTATTTTATCATAGAAACAGTGACAGGACAGAATAAACATATATGCATTTACATAATTTTAATGTTAGATGCATTATGTTCACATGTAAGAGCACATGAATATATTCATAAGCAAGTATGATTGAATAAGATTATTCATGAGGTTATGCTTATTGAAAAAGTGTTTGTTTAGGAATAATCAGTTGTTATTACACAGCATGACTGATAGCTTTGGCATATCATGAAAATTTGTGTTTGAACAGTTGATTCTTCAATAAATTAGATTACAAAAATAATATTAGCATATTCTTTATGTAGTCAGGAATCTTGGCCAAGTTATTAGAATTCTGAATCATGGACTCTAAAAATTCCCAGGATTCTCATTGGTGGATTGGTTCTAACAGAATTATAAAATTAAACGAGACTTACCTGTAAGGTGAAGTTTGATTGAAATTCTGTTGGAACCAATCCACTGAGAATCATGGGCCCACCCTGTTACCCACCCTACTATCAAAATGATCTCCATGATTCAAAATTTGTGGGCTCTAAAGGCTGATGGTCAATCACGTGATATGTTGCATGTTCATTTCCCATGATTCTCAGTGGATTGGTTCCAACAGAATTACAATCAAACTTCACCTTACAGGTAAGTCTCCTTTAATTTTATAATTGTATTCTGTATTCTTATTCGAATACTATTCGAATACATTTTTGAGTATTCGTGAAGTATTCTGTATTCGTGGATTTTTTAGAATAAAAGTATTTGTATTTATATTCGAATACATTTCAAAAGTCATGTATTCATGAATAGTTTTACGAATACATTATGAATACTTTTGCCCTTTACAAGAAAAAAAAATGGTGAAACAATACATAAATGTTTTAATTGATGTCACTAAAGTCCTTGTTCCTGAGGTAGGAACTTCTGAAATTTTCTTTTAGATTGTTTAATACAATACATAACAGAGAGACAAGAATATTTATTGATTCATTTGGTTGCATTGATACAAATAAAAGCTTTTAAGATGACAAACATTTCATTATGATGAAATTATATTACTTTTAAAGTGACTGATATTATAATTTGCTGACTGGGAGAGGTGTGAAAAACAGAAGAAAATAACATCTCTTCACAATTAGATTTTTTTTTATTCAGAAACACTTGCTTCAATCACAAATTACTAACAATCCTGGCCCATCACTGTGGCACATGGCTATTTCTAGTCTGTTCTTTCAAATGTATCCATTTGTCAATGTAGGTTGTTTTAGGCTGATTTGTGCTTATTGCATAAAATGATTGCTGCTACCCATTTATGTCCAATGAACTCTTCAATTTGTATAATTAGAGATGTATTTCGATTTATGAGCTGTCTGCTTACTTTTAATTATTTTTTGAAAAATTTTATCTCTAGGAAGTACTGTACACTTTGATCAAACGCTATATTCTGTGACATATGAGCTTAATCTACACTGCCAAGGTCCCTTTAGGCATTGATGAGTTACCTGTATGTCATCTTCCAATAGATTGCCTCAGGATATAGAGATAGAGGGGCAAGACATAGTGTTTTTACAACTGAGCCATGTCAAAGCAAAACCTACAAATTACCCACATGTTTGTTATTTCAAATACTGGTAAATTGATGTTAGAGCTTTGTTTGATAAGAACATCCTTTCTGTTGATAACATTTGAAAAATCAAACATCCAAAAAAAATTGTCTAGGTTGTAAAATGAAAGTGAAGGCAAAACTGAAATCCCAAAAGTAGAAATAGAAGGCAATGGGCAAACTGATTATTTTATTATGTGCTGGCCACCTTTGACACTTGTTTCTCACAAGAAACAGAACACAATAACACCCCTTATTTAGTTTCAGCAGTTAGGAAAACATTACCTATACAAATACATTGTAAATTTTATCGTTGAAAAAAACACAAATTTTAACTCTTTTCTTGCTGAATATTCTGTCTATCAACCATTCAAATTACTTGATGTAATTTATTGCTACAGATTCATAAATTGAATACCAAACAGTGAAGATCCTGAAGCCATCTGATCTGGATCTACACTGTTTGCAAACATAGGGGTTGTCGGGATCAGCAATATAAGGGTTATGATGAAAGATCGTGATATTTTTCTTATTTCTGCCCAAAATATAGATTGTGGGTACTCATTATAACCAACTCAATGGAATTACAGACAAAATCTCCCACCCCACCGGGCAAAAAACCCCTTTCCTACATTGGGTTAATACATTGACTAATTTATTCTCTGCATAAAGGTCAAATTGCACCTACTATACAGAACAGTAAAATCATCAATATGACTAAATTCTAACAATGAATGAGAACATTACAAGTGAAACAAAGCAGTTCATTAGTCATGGCAAGAGATTTAATTCATTGAACTGACTTTATAATGTGTATTCAATTATGATCATCACCTTTAATTTGCATCATAAAATTTATGAAGAAATGTGTTAAAAAGTTATCACAATAATCAAGCAGAATTTTCAAAAGTGATACATTATCCCAATGAAGTGGTTCTAATGACTAACCACAATCTGTATTTTAGAGCTGAAATGAAGAAAAATGGGTTTACAGTAAACCCCAGTTTTACTGTTTAAAAGTGGGGTCAAAAGGGGGTCAGAATTATATAGGTGTTTAGGTGATTATGTTATTCATCAATCATTAACTTTTGATTGGTAAATGCCCCAGACACTACAAATGACCTGTTTCATACAAGATCCTGCACACCTTCATTGAACATTAAATTGTTCCAGAGAAAACAAAGAGATGTGTATCTGTCAATGACCCAAACATTACTACAGTCACCAGTGGTTCTTGTTTTGATGGAAATGTATTCAAAAGTATTCTTAAAGTATTCAAATACATTTGCAAAGTATTTGTATTCTCATTCGAATACATTCATAAAAAATGTATTTTTATTTGTATTCTGTATTCGTGAAATGCAAAGTATTTGTATTCGTATTCGAATACTTTTGAAAGTATCCGACCCCAGGCCTGAAAACTACCGTCCTTTGAACTATCCATTTAGCAACAAATGCAGCCAGGGTTCTCACTAGGATTTTGAAAATTGGAGTAAAAATGCTGTCCTCCAGAAAAAGTCGGAGTTTTACCATACTTTTCTATTGAGACTTTCTAAAAAGTTGGAGTCATAAATGAAAAGTTGGAGTGAATAATACTCGAAATCTGGAGTTAACGAGAACTCTGGCAGCAGATGTAAGACAAACAAGAACAATGTACATGTTCTATTAGCCTTAGTGCCACCCAGTTGATGATACCAGCTTGCCACAAAATGAGAAGTTTTGTTTGTGGACACCTTAACCCAAACTGACTCTGAATCATTTTCCAGTTCCATAATTGGCATGTGAGAGATTTCTCTATGAATAAGCAGCATCACTCCACCACTTTGATTTGTTTGTTTGATTTGAGGTTTAATGTCCCCGTCAACACTGTAAAGGTCATTTTGGAGACATTGCTTTCAATTGTGTGGGACTTTTACCCGACATTGAGATGAAATGACATCTCAAGCCCTGTTGTGCAATGAAACCAATAGGGTTTATAAGCATGGACGGACCGATTCGCACTGCTTTGCCTGGACAGGCTTAGATCCTCTAAGCGGTTTACCAGTACTCGTGTGTGGGTCAGTTTCAGCTCTGCGTGGAAGCATCATGCAACCCATCTATTTCTTCAAGCCCAAATGGGCGGGGGGCCATCCACCACCTTGAGCAATAATGTCTTTTTTCTGTATACACCGTAATCACAAGTTTCTGAGACATGTTCAGAAGTTGTTGTGCTGTCAATCTCTGTTTGATGAACAGCCACAACATCATGTGGTTGGTGGGTATCAAGGAAAGACAAGAGCGGAAGGGGCAAAGGATAATACCGTAGAATAGTATACCGTAGAATCTTGGTTGGCTCATAAGTAAGGTAAAAACCTTTTTAAGATAATATGAAATAAAGGCACAGCCTTTTGAGCAAACACACTCATTTACACCCCTATCTATCTTCCTATACTGAGTCAGTCAAATCTGGCTAAACGAAAAAGGGGAGGGGTCGGGTGGGGGTTCTTGGATGGCTCCTTAAAACTATTTACAATCTGATTGGCAGAGGTATACAAAAAGGCTTGTATCTCCGAGTCCCAATCTACACTGTACGGTCTTTGAACTCCTCTGCAGGTCTTTGAACCTTTTTGCGGTCTTGGCATCTACCGCAGACGCGGGAATACTATTCCACTGAGGAATAGTTCTGGGAGAAAATGCTTTAGGGCATCATTATAGGCCTGGTACCTATGGTGTTGTGTGTTATTTACTTTTGATACCCTTGTTTGAGTTGAAACTGTAACAGTGGTCGAGTATTTATCTTTATCGAGAGTGTATCCTATGGAGGACTTAAGTAGTTAATATTGGTGTAGAACATCAAAAATACCGGTAGTGGCAGCTCAGTGGTTAGTGCACCTGCCTCTGATGCCCGACACCCCCGGTTTGATTCCAGGCAGTGAAATAAAGTTTGGTATCCGAACATGTTCCATTGGCAATTTAATTGTAGGGATGAATGCCACAAAGTGCACCATCCTTCGGCTCGGGACGTTAACTGGAGACTCCCTTAGCAGAAACAATAATCCCCTCTGCAAGATCCTTACCGTTATGCCATAAATACCAAGTAGGCATGTGGCTTGCAAATCACAAGTGTCTGTACACCTGCAAGTAATAGTCAAGTGTGACATAATGCAGTAGAGAGAGAGAGAGAGAGAGAGAGAGAGAGAGAGAGAGAGAGAGAGAGAATAACTGTAGCATACTAAATAGGCTTTTTAAAGCAGAATACGACTTAATTTTAGGTTGTCTTAATGGCTGATTTTTACTGTATAAACCACTTGCAGTGGATCCAGAGCTTCCTGACCAACAGGGGCTTTCCAGACCTGGTCACAGGCCTGATTGCCACGATTGCCCCAGCTGTATCCGGTGTCCCTCAAGGTGCCATGCTCAGACCTTTGTTGTTCTTCCCATGCATAAATGACCTGCCACAGAAAGTTAGCCCTGGAGTTCACCTCGTTGCTAATGCAAGCCGTTTATATCACGAGGTCTAAAGCATGACTTATACTGAACTTCAGAGGGAACTTGACAGATTACAGCAATGCTTATAATGGAATACGGACTAGCAAAAGTCTTCTCAATCCAACCAAATGTGCGACAGTGAGGGTAAAAAAATGTAAGTGAAGGCCGAAGATTTGGAACAACATTTAAAGATACACAGCCATGAACTGTCAATCTTAAAGACTTTAAAGTACCTGTGCATCATTTATTTCAGAAACATGTCATGGGAATCCATTTTGATGCACCTGTAAAAAGGCAAACAGGAGCCTGGCGTTTCTTTGGAAGGGAGATAACCAGTTGGTCTGAAGATGTTGAAGCATGATGGTAGAGACCATGATTAGACTTATCCTGGATTATGCCCATCAGTATGGGGCCCACATACAGTGTCCAGCAGCTCGATACGGTGCAGCGACGAGCAACTTGGTTTGTCAGAGATGACTATCACACAACCAGCATTACCTCCAAAGTGATACAGCACCTTGGCCGGCAAACGCACCATCATGGAGGGCATGGTCTACATGTATCTCTGGGCTAAGCGGCCATCCATGTTTGCCGGTTCTTCGACCCAAAAGCGGCGAAAAATAGGGGATACTCCCCAGAGTAAATGGACCTACATCTTCTTCAACTCTCCTTCATCGGCACGGGCATCACACTTAATGGCCATCTTTCACAGAATATTGCCACTTCTGGGATCCTTGGGGGCTTTAAAAGGGATCTTCCCTCAACTACATAAAACTGTTTTTTAAAGTTTTGATATGCTCTGTTGTGAGGCAAAGATGACGGGAGTCCAACTGATATTGACTTACAGTTTGGCAAGGCCTGCTGTCCTTGCAGCAGGTAGGGATAGAGGGGGAGCGTTGTTACTGCTTCTGTTTGTACACTTTTATTCATTTTCCCCTTTCTCCCTCGTCCCCCACCTACCTATCTTCTCCTCTACTACCTCTTATATCTCTTTAGTCCCTTTCTCTGGGAGACGACTCAAAATGACCCACCAGGGTTGACGTGTCATTAAACCCAAAACTATTGTTTGTGCTTCACCGCCGATATGCACATAACCATAGTATGATGATGCTCCAGTGTTGGTCCTGTGTGCACTTCATGGGAAGAAAATTAGATAGGGTAACTCAGTAAGTTTGCAGCATGGACACATAAGTATCCTGAAGCACTAGCGTTATGCTATGGATTTGGAGCTCATCATCATTTTGTAAATCTTATGAAGATAGAAATCCACAGGTAGCCAGATAGCTCATTGTGTCTCTTATTATTCCCAGGGATTTATTCTACACCCCTGAGTGTTTGTGAAAAGTTTAAATTGCTTGGCCCGACGAGAAGCGCTTTTCCTTCCAACAGAGAAGCTCCGGTAAATGCTTTGGTAACTCGTGTGACCAATCGCGGTACTGGATTTTACCGGCTAATCTTTTCGGCTCAGTATGGTACGTTTCATTTCATCTAGATGCGTTACGTAGTTTCGAAACTTTCCAGCGACAAAACTTCAGCGTTTGATGCAACGGTAGCCAAATATTACTATTCCCAGGGCTTTATTTTATATTCCAGTAATAATTTGTCAAAAGTTTAATTGCTTGGCCAGACGAGAAGCGCTTTCCACTTCGGTAACTCGTTGGTCCAAGCGCGGTGCTAGATTTTAACCGGCTTACATTTTCGGATTAGTGCGGTACGTTTCAGTTCATTTAAAACGCGCGACGTAGTTTCGAAACTTTCCCGCGACCAAACTTCAGCATTTGATGCAGCGGTCATCGAAAAGAGCTTTTAAAAATTATTTCGACGCTTTTTGTAATGGGACCTGACTCCTTTTGATTTTGAGAAGCAATTTTTGGATGTGAATACAATCAGAATCAGAATCAGAATTGTTACTGGTGACACGTCAAATGACATTCATACACCAGGACCTGTGATGTGGGAAGTTAGTCCCTAGCTCTAACCAAAGAGGTAAATTTAGCTACACAATCATCAGCACCTTCAGCTGTCGAAATTATCGAATCGGGAAGGGCATTCCAATCTCTAATGGTTCTGGGGAAGAACGACTCTTTATAAATGTCAGTTCTTGCGCTAAGGGTCTGAAACGCCAACGAATGGTGATTTCTACAGTATCTAGCTGGGGGAACAAGGTCATCTGTTGGAATGCTGGCAGCACCCTTTAGACCTTTGTATAGAAGGATTAGCCTACTGTCTTTTCTCCTTTTCTTGAGAGACTCCCATTTTAATTTTCCAAGTATTCCAGTCATGCTCCCAGTTTCAAAGCAGTAATTGCCTGTTACAAATCTAGCAGCTCTATTCTGAACTTTCTCAATTTCATCGTTAAGGACCATTCCACTGGGGTCCCAGATACAACTACCATATTCCAAGATTGGGCGAACAAGACCTTTATATGCTGCCTCTTTTACATCCTGCGGGCACTGATGAAGATTTCGCCTCAGGAAACCAAGCGTTCTATTTGCCTTAGTACACATGTTGCTAATATGAGTATTCCATCTCAAGTTGTGTGAGATTGTCACTCCAAGGTATTTAATGGAGTCCACATTCTCGAGGACCGTTCCCTCTAAGGTGTAAGAAGCCTCAACTTTATTAGATCTCTTCCTAGTTATCTGCATTATATTGCATTTAACTGGCTGAAATCTCATGCCCCATTTACGTGCCCAACATCCTAATCTATCTATGTCAGCCTGAAGTTTCAATGAGTCATCTGTATCTCTAATTTCCCGGTAACAAACACAGTCATCTGCGAACAGTCTTATTTCTGAGTCAATGTCAGTGGAAATATCAATGATGTACAGGGAGAACAAAAGTGGACCAAGAACGGTCCCTTGCGGGACTCCAGACAAAACTGGAGCCCACTCCGAAGATTCACCATTAACAACAACCCGCTGTTTTCTGTAGCAAAGAAAGGAATCTATCCATTTTAGGGTCTTTCCCCCAATTCCATAACCAAATAACTTAGATTTAAGTAGTTCATGAGGAGGGGTGTCAAAAGCCTTCTCGAAGTCCAGAATAAATGTGTCCACCTGTCCCCCTTTGTCCAAGATTTTTGCCCAGTCATTAATAACTGTGCTTAGCTGAGTTTCACAACTGTGCCTTTTCCTAAATGCATGTTGTCTGTCTGACAAAAGTTTATGTTCGTCCAAGTGGGCCATGATGTTTGAGCAGACTATATGTTCCAGCAATTTACACAGAACACAAGTCAGAGACACAGGGCGATAATTGCGGGCAAGAGCCCTTTCTCCTTTTTTGAAGAGTGGACAAATGTTTGCTAAGAGCCATTCTTTGGGGATTTCACCCGTATCAAGAGACTGTTGAAACAAGTGTGCGAAAACTGGACCCAACTCATTTGCTAGTTCCTTCAGGACTCTGGGATGAAGCTCATCAGGTCCTAAGGCCTTACTGGGGTTTAAGCCTTGAAGTAATTTGATCACTCCTGCAGCTGTCACAACAATATTATTCATGAATGGGGCCGATCTTCCAGTTAATGGGACCTCCGTGAACTCAGTTTTATTAAATGCATCATTGAATTGACCAACTAGTTCCTCTGCCCTTTCAGAGTCTGATTCAGCAACCCCGTCCCCTCCTCTTTTATTAAGGGGCGGGATACCTTGCCTGTCTTTCTTCTGGCTATTAATATATCTGTAGAAGTCTCTGGGATTTGCCTTTACATCACCTACCAAGTTATTCACATACAAATCATGCTGATTTTTTATATCAGTCTTGATTTCACGTCTCAAGTTATCAAATTTTGTCCGGAGTTTACCACTTCCCGTCTTTTTTGCCTTTGCATGAATCTTATTCCTTATGCGAATTTTCCTTCTTATCTCTGGAGTGATCCAGGGAATAGAAGATACAGCCCTACTAGTTTTTGAGGGGATATGATTTTCGGCCGAAGTATGAATGAAAGAAGTTAACAAATCAAAATTCTCCTGTACAGACCGAGCATCTGAATGACCATTAAAGTAATTCTCCTTGGGAAATCTGAGTGCATCCTTCCTCATAGTTTCATAGTCACCTTTCTGATATGAGTACACCTTCCTCCGAGGAGGTTTCTTATTGGTGGGATGTGAATTTTTAAATATCCGGAGACAACATCGTGGTCACTTAGTTTATCTGGGGAATGAATGTCTTCGAATTGTCCTGGCAAAGTCGTAAGGATCAGATCCAAAGTGTTCTTATCACGAGTGGGGAAGTTAACAATTTGTTCAAGACCATGATCGTTCATAATGTCAATTAATATTTGTCCTTCAGACTGACTCAGCATTGTGCCTTGTTTGCTGAGCCTGTCGGGCCAAGCAATGTCTCTGAAGTTGAGGTCACCTAGAACATGTACAGCCGGGAGTTTTTTACCCTTATGCTGCGATTTAATGCAATCCAGTTGGTCTTTAAACAACTGGAAGTTTTCGATTGTACCATTTGGTGGTCGATACCAACTTGCTACGAAGTGGGAAGTTTTATTTGCAAAAACCTTAACCCAGACCGATTCGGTGTCATTCTCAAGTTCCATGAAAGGCATGTGAGGGATGTCTCTATGAATGAGCAACATCACCCCACCGCCATGAGAGTTCCTATCTTTTCTGTACACACAGTACTCACAAGTTTCAGGGAAAAGCTCAGATGTAGTAATTGAACTGTCAATCTTTGTTTCCTGAATAGCAACAATATGAGGTTGAGATGTATCGAGGAAAGCTAAAAGTTCAAGAATTTTCCCTCTAATTCCATTTATGTTTATACTGCAAAGTTTCAAACCTTTCACAAAATTTGACTTAGTTTCATCAGCAGTCGAAGATTTGCCTCTCTTATCCTCTGACAGAGGTTCAAACCTGTTTGGCTTACTCAGTTCTACATATTCATCAAAGAAGGAGTCTGAAAAGTTACAGACCTCACATTTTGGACATATCCAGTGGCAGCTTGAATTTACCAAAGTGCCATATTCTGCATCTGAATTGAAGGAACAGTCAGTGTGCGGTCCGTTTACTAACCGGAATGGACCGGAATGGACCCAATAACCGGAACGGACCTGGAATAACCGGAACGGACCTTTAAAATCATTATTTTGCCCAATTATCTCATGAATATACCGATATATGAGGTAGTAAGGAAATTAAGAGTGAGAGGAGGCAATTTTGGATGAAAGATTCTGTAATTATACTCACTCAAAGGCCTTTAAAAATTTAGCCTAGATTAAACCAGGCGTTTGTAAATAACACCAAGAAGCCTAATTAAATTTTACAGATTTAAAGATATCACTGGTCAATGCTCAGGAGCAAACATCTGGTCTTAATTAGTGAGCACTCGCAGGTAATTACATGCACTATGGTGAGCAAGTATCACATGCCATGTCCCGAGTCCCGAAAGCGGAAATGTTCAATACCCAAGCTCATTAAAAAGCATTGATAACTTTGGCACTGTTAACTTAAATAATTCATATTATATAAAGCCTAGGGTTTATGTTGTTTCATGTCACACAGACACAACAACTTCTGTATACATCATGGTACGTTTCGCTCTCTTTGGGGATAGCTATATCTCTCGTCTCAGGAACTTCTGTAAGGGGGATCTGAAGGTAATTTCTTCTTCTTTTCTTATTTCAATAAAGATGTGATGCTCATGGTTTTCATGATATGTATGGCATGAAAATTCTCCCAGCGGGTACATGACGTTAAGGAAACGTCGAAGCAACGTCGATGCAACGTAACCCTGTTGCATCGATGTTAAATCGACGTTATGTGCGCGCCGGCCTCGGTACCTCTGGTGGATCGGCGTCTGACTGGTGGTCGGCAACATGCTTTCGGGGAGATTGATCAGGGAATGTTTTCATCGGTCATTCTCTTACTTCCGTTGATTAAAGAGGGACAGTTGTCAGCTTCTGGTGAAAGAATGTGCACTTTACTAGTTAACCACTTACGTACAAGCCTAAATTATACCAGGATTCTATTTTATGTTCCGAAGTCCCATCTTTCCTTATTCTTTCCCTAATAGGATTTCCTCAATGTCTCTGTTCTGTTCCGGTTTGGATGAGTATTTGAAATGAGGTCTCGTTTACATATGACCTTTAATGTTGGCGGGACATAAAACTTTGTGTACCCTCGCAAACCTTACTGTTCTCCTGTAAAATTGATTTGCTTGAAAAGAAAATTTAAAAAATCGTGCAAAATGCGTACCATGCATGCTAAAACATCACAAAAACATGTCCGTTCAATGAACATCACTTCAAACCACGCTTTATATAGATATTACTTGAACAAGTCCGTAAAATAAACCCCACTTTATATGTAGCAAACTGGGGTTTACCGGGGAACACATTTTTTGTGTATTTCTGATTTTTGACATGGGTTCTGGGTACTCGTTAGAACCGCCTGGACTTACCAAAGAGGTGTTTGATGAGAAACGTGAAATCATTAATAGACGCTTAAAACATAAACTCAAGGCAGAATTTGTGACATTTAAGACTATTAAGTATCCTGTAGACTATGATGCAGACTTGGTACATTTTGGAGAGCGCGGCGGTAAAAAGGGAATGCGCAAGTATTTCTTCGCGGTGCGTGGTCTCTTGATGTCCTACAGAAGTCCGAAATAATGATTATTAAGGC
This sequence comes from Lucinisca nassula, assembly GCA_963580285.1. Classification (NCBI taxonomy): domain Eukaryota; kingdom Metazoa; phylum Mollusca; class Bivalvia; order Lucinida; family Lucinidae; genus Lucinisca; species Lucinisca nassula. The sequence goes on from OY757023.1 coordinate 60,075,024, forward strand.
GACACGCCAATACCAATGCATTGTGAACTTTATCCGCCAAGAGTAGACAAAATTCACACACATAAAGTGATTTTTTCTGTTATTTCTGCTCAAAATATAGATTGTGGGTGCTCGTTAGAACCGCCTCATTGTAGCGGTTCTAACTAGTATACACAATCTATATATTAGAGCTGAAATAGGAAAAATAAGTTTACCCATGTAAACCCCATTTTTACTATGAAAAAGTGGGGTTCAAGGGGGTCCAAATTATATAGGCGTGTATTTGTGTTGTGTTTCTTAAACTTATGGTATATTATATTAAGGAAATAACACGGTCGATAGAAATATTCGTTACTTCTTTATGATTATAATTGTTATCATTGTTCATTCTTGAAAAAAAATAATGTTGTATTGTTGTTGATTAGTTGATTAAATTAAAGCACGATGTTAAGCATTATGCAATATCCATCTGTGTGTTCTTCATTTTTCTTTGTTCATTGATTGCTGATGCCCACCACTTTAAGGTAAGATTTAATAAGGCACATGACTTAACTGTGACGTCACATCAACGTCGGCCCAACGTCGTGACCTTTGCAACGTCACATCAACATCGGTGCAACGTCATGATGTTGCACCGACGTTGATTTGACGTTGCTAGAGCGACGTGTGTCTGCTGTGCATGATACGAATACCTTTGATCCAAGAAATACTTGAATATGTGAACACTGTAAATTCCACTTGATATAGAGAAAAGTAGGGTTTACAATGGTATATATTAATGTCTGAATTCTGGCACAAAAAACATAGATTGTGGATACTTGTTAGAACCGCATCTGTTGAGACAGTTCTAACTAGCACCCACTATCTGTTTGGTGCAAAAAACGGAGAAAAAAATCAATTATTTGCCTGAAAAAAAAATTTAGTTATGGGCCAATAAGAGGTACCATTATATCACAGATATTTTAAAGAGAATTCCGTCAATAGCGTTGCCGTCCAACATCTTCAGTGATGCGGGACAGTGGTACTTCAGGACATATTTTTTTCTGTCTAGTCCCCAAACAATGTAAGAATCTTTTTCTTGCATACACTCTCCGGGATTCTGGAAGTCATTTACATTGTAGGCATGTAAGATTACTCAATTTGTATCTGGCCAGGATCACCGGACTAGGCCAAGACTATTCCAGGGTAAAATCCAGTATTTCCTAAAGTGGCTAGCATACTTCTAAAACTCAACCTACACCTTTATATCAGAATAAATATGACCAAAGACATATAATTCTCTAACTTATGACTAAAATAAAGGTCCGTTCCGGTTATTCCAGGTCCGTTCCGGTTATTGGGTCCATTCCGGTCCATTCCGGTTAGTAAACGTACCCGTCAGTGTGTATCCACATTTCACATTGATCAAACTGAACGGCTTTGTGGCCATTAAGGACAGCACCACTGCAAAGACCACAGTCAGATTTGCAGTCTTTGCAATACCAAGTTCCAGCTCTAGATTCAATTTCTAACAATTGACTGTTATCCATGAACTCTGTAAAGGTGGCGGATTATCGCGAGAAATTGAACGAGATTCCAGGCGAGATTTGGGTGCCTAAGTATGTTGTCCCAGCCTCTCTGCAGTAAAGCTTTGCTATAATAATGTTGCTAAGTTTACTTCTTTGGCGACAGCTAAGGACTAACTTCCCTTTTCACAAGTCCTAGTGAACATAAGTCATATGACGTGTCACAAGTAACAATTCTGATGTTGATTCTGACCAGAAAATCTGGAGCGATCAAGCTGGTCTCGGAACAAAATGGGAAATAAAATGCTCATTTTAGCTAATTTTTAGCATTTTAAAATACCACTAGCTTGAACAAGTACCAACAAATTACCTTTTGCTACTCTATACCATAAAGAACACACCAACATAACAGACTTTATGTCATTGTAAGGAGAAACTTGCAACAAAATATATTCCAAAATTTCTTCAGGGAGGTCACTGATACTCTTGACAGCAAAACAATCTTCGTCTTTGGTTTCCATGAAAACGACTGGGTCAGTAGACTTAACTTCCCACTCTTTTTTCATAACTGTACTTGAAGAACTTGTGGAATTTTCCATAGTTTGGGGGAAAAAATAATTTTGCAACTAGAAGGCAGCCATTTTGAAACTATTTGTTCAATAATCGTGCAGTGATCTGATACGGACACAGGTCAACAACTCGTATCGGTTTTTTGCCAACTCGTACTTGTTCTTTGGTCAACTTGTTCCCCCCCCCCCCTCCCCCCCCCACCCCACCCCACTCCCTGCTGCCCCCAAGTCAACTCGTACCTATTTTGGTCAACTCGTACCCCGGAGAGGGGGGAGGGTATTCTAAATTTTACCAGCTACATCGATTGATGCATTTTTTGTGTGTTCGTGGGGGGGGGGGGGGGGGGGGGGGGTATGCTAGAATTTGCAGATAGTTTTGGGGTATGATACTGGATATTTTGTCTCCCTTTGAACAACGGCAGAAAAATCTGCCAGGTGTTCCCATTCCCCTTAAAAAATCCTCCTAAATTATCACTAAATATTTGTTATCTGCGAGACTGGAGCGTGATAGCTCAGTGGTTAGTGCACTTGCCTCTGATGCGAGAGGTCCCGGGTTCGATCCCCGGCAGCGGCGAGAAAAATTCGGTGTCCGAACACGCTCCATTGGCATCATTTGCAGGGATGAATGTCATAAAGTGCACCGTCCTTCGGATCGGGACGTTAACTGGAGGCCCCCTGTGCAGAGAGAACCATCCCCTGTGCAGGTTCAAGAATCCTACCATAATTACATGATTACTGTGAATGTAATATACACCTGCCTAGAATGTCCGCGAGGGCGTATATGGCAGTATATAGAGAAAGAAAAGAAAGACAAGAAAGAATCGTTCGTTCGTTAAGGTTAAGGCTTTTTATGTCTGCCAGGGTCAAGCGGACAGAACTCCATAGCTCCACAACAAGACATAGGTTAAGTGTTTCTGGGCTGCAAATCGTGGCAGTTTGTCCAACAAAAGCAAATGGAGTTGGACTGCCGGTGCCCCACCGTAGGAAATGAAGCACTGCCTGTTTTTGAATTTTAAAAGGCTGGTCAAAAAATGAGCTGAAAATGTATAGAAATCCGTGCCAATACGACTGCAAATCATGATTTCTATACTATGCTCGTAAGCGATAAGTGATTCAATAGTGCTCTTCCTTTTTGTCGCTTGATAATGGCCATTTGACTAAGGCTGCAAATGGAGCATGCCTATGCAGGTTTCCATGCAGGAACACACGCGGCTCAAGGTTCAGAGGAAGAAGACTGGTCGCAAGTCTTACTTTCAACAATGAGACAGCATATGATATAAGATTATAATGGTAATGATGATAATAATAATAATAATAATAATAAAAATAATAATAGTGAAAAATGACAATCATAATAACAATGATAATTGAAGCTAAACAGAAACATTGTATATCTATTGGTATAGCTACAGCAGCGCAGTGCTGTTTTTTAGACTCTTCAACTTTGAGTACAATGTATTAAAATGGAATAAACAGAATGAAAAAGATAAATAAATATGATTATTATAATCGTAATGAAAACTAAACGAGAACATAGTTTTTCATAGAAGTTAACAAGCTGACTCTTGACATACTATTTACATGCTGAAAAGGAAGGTGTAGATTATACAAAGACAAGACAGGTTTTATGTACAGTGTCAGAAAATAGATCTGAAGGGAAGTTTATGTGGAAAGGGAGAGAATAGACCCTTAATATGCTTTCTTCTTCTTCAAATCCAGCTTTGACGTGTTTTTTTTTTTTCCAGATATTTTTTTTGTGGGCATTGCCGAAGGTAAACATTTGTTAATACAATAGATACTAAAATAAGATCAAACATGTGGCTAAAATAGTTTGATTTAATTTTGGAACCAGGGACCGAATTTCTTATTGAACAAACAAACAAGCAAACAATATATTGTTACTCATGTATAAAGGTGTAGTCTTTGGCCAGCTGTAACAATTGATGTGAAAACTGTTGATTCTTTGAAAAACTTTTCTTTTGTATTCAGACTGGTTTGAAGTTGGGCTGATTATACCAATTGTTATTAATATCATGTGTAGACAGATGGTTAATATGTTTGGTTGGACAAAAGATCTTAAAATGATATGTAAACAAAGCTGACAAACAAGTTGTTTATGCAAGTGGCTAATTAATAAAGTTATTGAAATGTGCAAACTATAGTTCTTAAATACAAAGGGGTGCATAAAAGTTTGGATAGGTAATTATTGAAACATGACTGATTGCCTCTGGCGTGAGACAGAACTGTTATTATCTTAATTGCTTTTAACACCCTATTGCTAATTGGTACCTGGTTTCCACGAGAAGAAAAGAAACAGAAAAAAATAGAAAAAACGGAAAGAAAGAAATAAAAAAAAATTAAATAAATAAAAATAAATGAATAAAATATAAAAATAGTAATAATAAATAAATAAAATAAAAAACAAACAAACAAAAAACCATCACACTCACACACAAAAAGTGGTAAGTTATAACTTTCACACCAATTAAGCTATCATACTAGCCGCACTGACCATCAAACAAACAAATATAGATTCATTCAATGACATCAAATATTGATGTTTTTTGTACATAAATTATATACAGTCACTGTTTATTTAGAGGATTGGCCTGCAGGTTTTAGTGATTGCCCCTCTCTTCATTATTTCACTGTACTACAGCTTCGTATACCCTTAAGTTAAGCAATTTATAATTTTAATTCCTAAATGTCCTGTTCTTATGATTTACTTTCCCATTTTTATGATGATAGTGGTACGCGATTCAAGCTCGCCCCGCTGGGAAGCGGGGGAGGTCAGTAACCAATCGAAATTAGAAAGTTTTGCCCACTATCATCCTTGCATCTTGGTATAGATATTATGAATATGGTAAAATAAAGGTTCCTTTTGATTTGGTTTCCCACTTTTACGATGACAGTGGTGCGCGATTCAAGCTCGCCCCGCTGAAAGCGGGGGAGGTCAGTAACCAATCGTAAAAAGAAAGTTTTATCACTGTCATCCCTGCTTCTTGGTTTAAATAATAGATTGGTAGTTTGTATTTTTAATGTATGTAAAAACTGCTTCCCTTATTTCAACTGAATATTTTTTGTTTGGGTTCAGTAGCAGTTTTATACTTAGATTGGAATCTGCTAACCCCTGTATACTATTGATAGTTTCATGAAGTATTTTCCTGTGTTCATTATGTTGGGAGCAGTGGAGAAAATAATGAGGTGTGTCCTCTATATCCCCACAATGAGGACATAGAGGGTCCATCTCATTATGATATTGGTTATTTGCTTTGAGTCCATTGTGCCCTAGCCTTAAACGGGTATATGCTCTATCCATTTGCCTACTATTTGAGTACTGGGTAATCTTCGTTGGAAGCATGCTGTCAAGTTCCCAACGCTGACCATGCCCATATTGTTCCCATTGTGATGCCCATTTCTTCCTTACTTGACGTTTAATAATTGAATATTTCTCATTTTTGCTGAGCTTTATATCTAGAGGTTTACCTGTTTTAGACCCTAACTTAGCTGCTTTATCTGTTAATTCATTCCCCTCAATATTGCAATGTGATGGGCACCATTCTAATATAATGTTGAGATTTTTATTTATTATTTTATCAATAAGGTCTTCAATTTCTAAGAGGATATCTGGTCTAGAATTACATGTTCCGGAAGTAAGGGTCTGTATCGCACATAAGGAGTCTGTCAGTATTACTGACTTTTGTGGTTGGTTCTCTTCAACCCATTTAAGGGCATCCCTTATTGCAATTAATTCTGCAGGGAAGACTGTGAGATTTCCATTTAATTTAGGCGATCACTATTGACAGCCGGCTGTCAATAGCGAATTCGCTATTGACAGCCGGCTGTCGATAGCGAATTCGCTATTGACAGCCAGCAAACTAAATTGATGAAAATGGGTTATTGCAAATTTATTGTATGTTTTACTTTATAAACATTTATGGACAGGTTATTTAATATAATTTATTATATGATGGCTTCAGGTACTGTGATTATCCCGTCAGTTGGTCTTTACCAGGTAACCTGCTAAAGTAGTGATATTACCAGCTGTTCCAATGATTTGGTGACTGTCTATCTTCTGATACATATCATTTCTATGACTAAGAATATTGTGAAGCCTTATTAATCTTCTTAATGCAAACACATATTTACTGTTTTGCCTGTGACCGAGGCCATTGTTTGCGGAAATTCCTGGGTTTTTAGCTCACCTGAGCCGAAGGCTCATAGGTGAGCTTATAGTATGGTAAGGCTCCGTTGTCTGTCCGTCGTCTGTTGTCTGTCAACATTTTCAAACATCTTCTCCTCTGAAACCCAAAGGCCAATTGGAGTCATATTTCATGTGGAGCATCCATGGGATGGGGGAACGAAAGTTGGTTCGCAGGGTCCAGGTCATGTGACCAAGATGGCCACCATGCCCATATAAGGTAAAAACCCTTCAAAAATCTTCTCCGAAACCAGTGGGCCCATTGACCTGAAACTTGGGATGTAGCATTAGGGACTCGGGTCCATCATATTTTGTTCAAATGAGGACCCTTGGATGAACTTCACCAATTTTAGGCCAAGGTCAAATTTGGTCGCATACACTTTTGTATGGGGAAAAGTAAAAACCGTGTATTTTTGGAAACTATTGCAGCCTGTGATCTGAAAATTAGTAGATACAGTAAGCTAAATGGGTGGATGAAACTACACAAGTATTCAAGGTTAAGGTCATTCTTTGACCTTTGTTCAAGGTCATTCAGATATGAGAATTAAGACTTATTGGACGGGTTTTTCAAGAAAAAATTCCGTCCTTTAGAATAGCGATGTCCGTGCGGGCGTCCGGGTCCCGGTTTACCTTTTGGTTAATTTTTCTCAGACACCACAAAGCCATTTGTATCAAAATTTCATATGAAAGTTTTTAAGAACAAGGAAATGACAATTAATCAATATGAATTTGGTCACATGATCAATATGGCCGTCATGCCCTTATAAGGTAAAAACCCTTGAGAAATCTTCCTTCTCTGGAACCAGTGGGTCGATTGTCATGTAACTTGGTATGTGGCATTGGGGACTCGGGGCCCATCAAAATTTATTCAGATGATGACTCCTGAATGACCTTGATCTATTTTAGGCCGGGGTCAAATTTGGTCGCATAGGCTTTTGTATGGGGAAAAAGTCAAAACCGTGTATTTTTAGCTCACCTGTCACATAGTGAAGAGGTGAGCTTTTGGAATCACTTTTTGTCTGTCGTGTGTTGTGAGTGCATGCGTCCATCGCTCCATTCCTTAACAATTTCTTCAAACAACATCTCCTCCTAAACCACTGATTGTATTTTGACCAAACTTCACAGGAATGATCCTTCGGTGGTCCCCTTTCAAAGTTGTTCAAATTGTTCCGGTCCATTGCATATCTAGGTCACAGAAGCTAAAAATAGTTTTTTTTTACTGAAAACATTGACAATCTTCTCTGAAACCGCATGGTAAAGGTCTTTGATATTTGGTATGAAGCTTCATCTAGTGGACCTCTACAAAGATTGTTCAAATTATAGCCCTGGCGCCAAAAATACCCCTGCGTCGGGGCCCACCAGTTCTACATAGACTTATATAGGGAAAACATTAAAAAATATTCTTGTCTGAAACCAGAAGGCCCAGGTCGTTGATATTTGGTATGAAGCTTCATCTAGTGGACCTCTACCAAGATTGCTAAAAATACAGTCCTGGGGCCATTCCCTCGCGCAAGGGCCCACTGGTTTCACATAGGCGTATATAGGGAAAACCTTTAAAAATCTTCTTGTCTGAAAGTCTTTGATATTTGTTATGAAGCTTCCACTAGTGGACCTCTACCAATATTGGTCAAATAATAGCCCTAGGGCCATAAATGCCCCTGCCCCAGGGCCCACCAGTTTTACATAGACTTATATAGGCAAAACCTTTAAAAATCTTCTTGACTGTCTGAAACCAGAAGGCCCAGGTCTTTGATATTTGGTATGAAGCTTCGTCTAGTGGAACTCTACCAAGATTGTTCAAAATATAGCCCTGGGGCCATAAATGCCCCCGTGCTGGGTCCCACCAGTTTTAAAAAGACTTATACAGGGAAAACCTTTAAAAATCTTCTTGTCTGAAACCAGAAGGCCCAGGTCTTTGTTATGAAGCTTCATCTAGTTGATCTTTACCAAGATTGTTCAAATTATAGCCATTTGGCCAAAAATGCCCCTGCTCCGAGAGCCTTTGGTTTTACATAGGCTTATATAGGGAAAATCTTTAAAAATCTTCTTCTCTGAAACCACAAGGCCCAGGTCTTTGATATTTAGTATGAAGCTTCATCTAGTGGACCTCTACCAAGATTGTTCAAAATATAGTCCTGGGGCCAAAAAAGCCACCGCGCTAGGCTCACTGACTTCACATAGGCGTATACAGGGATAACCTTTAAAAATCTTCTTGTCTGAAACCAGAAGGCCCATAAATGCCCCCGCGCCAGGGCCCACCAGGTTTACATAGACTTAAGATATATAGGGAAAACCTTTAAAAATCTTCTTGACTGTCTGAAACCAGAAGGCTCAGGTCTTTGATATTTGGTATGAGGCTTCATCTAATGGACCTCTACCAAGATTGTTCAAATAATAGCCTTGGGGCCAAAAATGTCCCTGTGCCGGGACACAAAAGTCTTACATAGGCTTATATAGGAAAAAAAAAGTTTTAAAAATCTTGTTGACTGAAACCAGAGGTCCAAGGCCTTTGATGTTTGGCGTGAAGCTTCATCTAGTGGACCTCTACTGAGATTGTTCAAATTATAGCCCTGGTGCCAAAAAATGTCCCCATGCCATGTCTGACTGGTTTTACATAGGCTTATATAGGGACAACCTTTATAAATCTTCTTGTCTTAAACCAGAAGGCCCAGGTCTTTGATATTTGGTATGAAGCTTCATCTAGTGGACCGCTACCAAGTTTGTTCAAAATATAGCCTTTGGGCCAAGAATGTAATAGAGAATGTAATAGAGACACTGATACTCAGGTGAGCGATTCAGGGCCCTGTGGGCCCTCTTGTTTCACAAGTTATCTATGCATCATATCATGGCCTATCATGCATATGAAAAGCGAACAGTTTTATAGGACAAACTGACTTAGTAAAACTCCAAGGTCCACAACAATTAACCATTGTCCTGCTGAATGAATTTTTGCCACACCCATTTCTGTCTATTAACCAAACAAATTGCAGAATACACAATGCATAATGTATTTGTCCAGTTCACAAACTGAATAACAAACATTTAGATCCTGATCAGTTGGCTTATTCAGAAGCCATCTGATATCTACACTGTTTTCAAAAGGTAGAGGTTGTCGTGATCATCAGAACAATGGTAAATAGTGATCTGTTGGAGATGCAGATAGAACAATCCACAATGTTATTTTAGCTCCCGCCCATTGGGGCTTGAAGAAATACACATGTAGATGGGCTGCATGATGCTTCCCACAGAGCTGAAACTGACCCGCACACAAGTACTGGTAAACCTCTTAGAGGATCTAAGCCTGCCCAGGCAATGCGATGCAAATCAGCCCGTCCATGCTTTTAAACCCTATTGGTTTCATTGGGCAGCAGGGCTTGAGGTGTCATTTCAGCTCAATATCCGATAAAAGTCCCACAAAATTGGAAGCAATGTCTCCAAAATGACCTTTACACTGTTGATGGGGATGTTAAACTTCAAATCAAACAAACAAAACAATGTTATTTGTTTCCAGCCCATTTAACGTTCCTTCAGAGCTCTAGACCCATTTCGTCTAGTTAGTGGTTAAAGAACAGATACATGTCTACTGAGAATCAGACAACTGGGCCTTGGTGTGGACATCAGTCTTTTGCTAGGGTGGGCTTAAGAGGTCTAAATGTCTCTCAGACTAAATGCTAAGTAAACTGTTACAAAAGCCTGATGTGAATAAATAATCCAGGTATGACGTTTCTTCATCAAATAGTATTCAAGATAATAGGCAAAATCACTGAATCATGAAATATAGGTCACAATGACCTGGATATATTTTGGGGTCAATTATCAGATCACATAAAACTAATATTCCAGGTGAGACATTTCTACATCAAATAGCATTCAAGATAGTAGGCAAAATCACTGAACCATGAAATATAGGTCACCGTGACCTAGATATATTTTGAGGTCAATCATGGGGTCACATGGAATTAATAACCCAGGTATGACACTTCTCCATCAAAAAGTATTCAAGATAATAGGCAAAATCCCTGAACCATGAAATATAGGTCACACAGACCTAGATATACTTTATGGTCAATTATCGGGTCACATGGAACTAATAATCCAGGTATGACATTTCTCCATCAAATAGTATTCGAGATAATAGGCAAAATCACTGAACCACGGCGTCATCAGAAGACCCTCCCAGGTACTTTGTTTGTTTTGATGTTTAACGTTCCCGTCAACACTCTAAAGGTAATTTTGGAGATGTTGCTTCCAATTTTGTGGGACTTTTACCCGACATTGAGATGAAAAGACATCTCAAGCCCTGTCACCCAATGAAACCAATAGGGTTTATTAGCATGGATGGTCCGCCTCGCACCGCGGTTCCTGGACTAAGCGGTTTACCAGACTTATCAGTACTAGTGTGCGGGCCGGATTCAGCTCTGCGTGGAAGCATCATGCAGCCCATATATTTCTTCAAGCCCCTATTGGGGGGGGGGGGAACTGTCCAAGGTACTTAAGTTCGAAATATGAGTGCTCTGTGATGAGTGACTGTTGAGATATAAGCATTTGAAAAATTTTAACACAGTGTGACGGGAACGCAAACATGCACGCAGACGACCGAGGTGACAACAATACATGTAGCTCTCCATGTACTCAGTACAGGCGAGCTAAAAATAATTGCATATACATTATTCAGACTCCTTTATTTATTTATTGAGATTCTTAATAATCTATAAAACACAATATTTATTTATTTATTTATTTTAGCCACAGCATGGAGTTACATCTTGTAGAGTTCCAACCATTTATGCCTTAAGTGTAATGAACACTTTATTAGTTCATTTTATTCTGATGAAAAATTTTCATTTGTATGAAAAAAGTTTAATAGCTCACTTTAATATTCTATATTTATGTCATTTTTATTTATGCATTCATGTTTTTTTATCAAATTATATTCTTTATATGTAAGTATATATATCCAATATCTTAGCTGGCTGTCAATAGCGAATTCGCTATCGACAGCCGGCTGTCAATAGCGATTTTGCTATCGACAGCCGGCTGTCAATAGCCACTTCCTTTAATTTATATTGTTTAGTTATCCTTAGCTCCGGTATAGTGAAAGCACATCCTGTGAGAGAATGTTCTTCATCTTTACTTCCATCTGAATAGATTTGCAAAACAGAATTATACTTTTCTCGAATATGTGTTTTAGCCTTGCCCTCAATAACCTTAATATTATCTGTATTTAGCTCACCGTCACGTAGTGACGAGGTGAGCTTTTGGGATCACTTTTTGTCCGTCGTCCGTCGTGCGTCCGTGCGTCCGTGCGTCCGTCCGTAAACAATTTCTTTAAACGACATCTCCTCCTAAACCACTGAAACTTCTGTTGAACATCTAGGTCACAGGAGCCAAAATAGATTTTTTTTTACCAAAAACTTAAAAAATCTTCTTCTCTGAAACCACAAGGCCCAGGTCTTTGATATTTGGTATGAAGCTTCATCTAGTGGACCCTACAAAGATTGTTCAAATTATAGTGCTGGGGCCAAAAATGCTCCCGCCCCGGGGCCCTTTGGTTTTACATAGGCTTATATAGGGAAACTCTTTAAAAATCTTCTTCTCTGAAACCACAAGGCCCAGGACTTTGATATTTGGTATGAAGCTTCATCTAGTGGACCCCTACCAAGATTGTTCAAATTATAGTGCTGGGACAAAAAATGTCCCCGCCACGGGGCCCTTTGGTTTTACATTGGCTTATATAGGGAAAATCTTTAAAAAAAATTCTTCTCTGAAACCACAAGGCCCAGGTCTTTGATATTTGGTATGAAGCTTCATCTAGTGGACCCCTACCAAGATTGTTCAAATTATAGTGCTGGGGCCCAAAATGCCCCCGCCCCGGGGCCCTTTGGTTTTACATAGGCTTATATATGCAAAATCTTTAAAAAGCTTCTTCTCTGAAACCACAAGGCCCAGGACTTTGATATTTGGTATGAAACTTCATCTAGTGGACCCCTACCAAGATTGTTCAAATTATAGCACTGGGACAAAAAATGCCCCCACCACAGGGCCCTTTGGTTTAACATTGGCTTATATTAGGAAAATCTTTAAAAATCTTCTTCTCTGAAACCACAAGGCACAGGTCTTTGATATTTGGTATGAAGCTTTATCTAGTGGACCCCTGCCAAGATTGTTCAAATTATAGTGCTGGAGCCAAAAATGCCCCCGCCCCGGGGCCCTTTGGTTTTACATAGGCTTATAGGGAAAATCTTTAAAAATCTTCTTCTCTGAAACCACAAGGCCCAGGACTTTGATATTTGGTATGAAGCTTCATCTAGTGGACCCCTACCAAGATTGTTCAAATTATAGTGCTGGGGCAAAAAATGCCCCCGTCCCGGGGCCCTTTGGTTTTACATAGGCTTATATATGCAAAATCTTTAAACATCTTCTCTGAAACCACAAGGCCCAGGACTTTGATTTTTAGAATGAAGTTTCATCTAATGGACCTCTACCAAGATTGTTCAAATTATAGCCCTTGGGCCAAAAATGCCCCCGCCCCGAGGCCCTTTGGTTTTCTGTAGACTTATATAGGGAAAATCTTTAAAAATCTTCTTCCCTGAAACCACAAGGCCTAGGTCTTTTATATTTGGTATGAAGCTTCATCTAAAGGACCCCTAACAAGATTATTCAAATAATAGTGCTGGGGCCAAAAATGCCCCCGCTCCGGGGCCCTTTGGTTTTACATAGGCTTATATAGGGAAACTCTTTAAAAATCTTCTTCTCTGAAACCGCAAGGCCCAGGACTTTGATATTTGGTATGAAGCTTCATCTAGTGGACCCCTACCAAGATTGTTCAAATTATCAAATTATAGCCTTTGGGCCAAAAATGCCCCTGCTCCGGGGCCTTTTGGTTTTACATAGACTTATATAGGGAAAATCTTTAAAAATCTTCTTCTCTGAAACCACAAGTCCTAGGTCTTTTATATTTGGTATGAAGCTTCTTCTAAAGGACCCCTACCAAGATGATTCAAATTATAGTGCTGGGGCCAAAAGTGGCCCCGCCCCGGGGCCCTTTGGTTTTACATGGGCTTATATAGGGATAATCTTTAAAAATCTTCTTCTCTGAAAACACAAGGCCCAGGACTTTGAAATTTAGTATGAAGCTTCATCTAATGGACCTCTACCAAGATTGTTCAAATTATAGCCCTGGGGCCACAAATGCCCCCACGCCGGGGCCCTTTGGTTTTACATAGATTTATATAGCCCCGGGGCCATTCGGTTTTGCATAGGCTTATGTAGGGAATATCTTTAAAAAAAATCTTCTTCTCTGAAACCGCAAGGTCCAGCTCTTTGATATTTGATGTGTAGCTTCATCTAGTGGACCTTTGCCAAGATTGTTCAAATTATAGCCTTTGTTGATGTTTGGTATCAAGATTCACCTTTAAGACCTCCCTCAACATTATGCACATTAAAGCCCTGGGGCCAATAATAGCCCTCTCTGGGGCCCACTTGTTACACTATGGATCAGGTGAGCGATCCAGGGCCATCATGGCCCTCTTGTTTTTTATTAATTACACCTGATAGTGTAGCATTTGGTATAATTGACTTGAGAGCAAATTTATTTCTATAGGTTGGCTCTTGTATTTGGATGTCTGGCACATTGTATTCTTTTTAAGGTCCTCCACAGCGATGACGTATGGTATCTTTTCGTTTATTCGCTTTAATTCAGTTTCATAGACAGAATGACCAAAAAGCTCGTTAAGTGGTAATTTGATGCCATGAGGAATTGACCTAGCCCAATATTTAAGTATCATCTCTTCTCTTCTGAGGTTTAGCGGTAAGACATTACATTCAGCTTCAACAGGCACATTTGATGTTGATTTGTATGCGCCAGTTACAATTCTTAAAGCTGCAGATTGTATTCGGTTTAACCTGTTCAGCTGAGTTTGACTTGCTGTTGTTGCATAGGCTTAACAGCCATAGTCTAGTTTGCTTCTAATTAAGGTTTTGTACAACATCAGTAGTGTTTTCTTATCCGCACCAGATTTGGTTCCAGAAATGTAGCGCATTAGATTCAGATCTTTTTTTGCACCTTTCTAAGAGCGTATCAAAATGAGAATTCCAGTTTAGGTTGTTATCAAAGGTTATCCCTAATAATTTGGCCTGTTTTTTGTATTCAATGGTTTTGTTCCCAATTTTCAATTTAGGAATGTCTTCGGATGGTACTTTTCTATAGTTAAAGACTGTACACTCAGTTGTTTTCTGCAGATATCCTTATCCCCCATTCCTCTGCCCATGGTTCAGTCTGATCTAGAATTCTTTGGCACAGAACAGCTAAGTGTGTTAGACTTTTAGCTGTTCTCCATGTTGCGGAATCATCAACATATTGTATTAGATCTGCATCTAAGTCCTTAAGTGCATCATGTTGAGTGTTCATCAGTAAATTGAAAAGAATTGGGCTTAGTACGCTACCTTGTGGGGACCCATTATCTAGCATTTTGATTTCAGAAATGTCTTGAACTACCCTTACCTGTATTCGCCTGTCACTTATAAAATCCTTAATCCATGCTAACATTCTACCTTTAATATTAAATTTAACTAGTTGAGAGAGAACCCCATTAGTCCACATCAAATCGAAGGCCTTTTCAAGATCTAGGAATATGCACATAAGAGACCTGTTTTGCATTTTAGCTTTTAGTATGGAGGATTGCAGCCTCATGATTTGGTCTAAAGTTGATCGATTTTTCCTGTATCCAGACTGAGTTGGTGCTAAAAGATTATTGTTTTCTAAATAGGAGGTTAGCCTGTTTGTAATCATTGTTTCCATGATTTTGCAAATTGTTGACGTTAGAGAAATCGGTCTATAAGATCCTGCTTCATTCGGTGGTTTGTTTGGTTTTAAAAGGGGAATAATGGTCCCCAGCTTCCATTCATCTGGAAGTTTACCTTCTGTCCAGGATTTATTTATAAGATTTAATAATTGCCATTTTGCTTTCTCAGACAGGTTTTTCAGCATATCATAATGTACTGTGTCTGCCCCTGGAGATGTACTCTTTTTCTTGTTTAGGGCCGTTTGGAGTTCTTTAATTGAGAAAAGTTCATTATAAGCTTCATTATTGACAGCATCAATATTTTCTTTCACAGAATTCATGATTTTTGGTTCAACTCTAAATCTTCTAGCCCTAAAATTTTGGTTCCGTTGTTCATTGCTGCTTATGGTTTGATAGTGGTCAGCTAGCGTGTTGGCTTTATCTTTATTTTCATGGCTCCTACCATTGGGTTGCTTAAGCACTTCAACTGGTTTAAATGGTTTTCCATTGAAATTGGCTATAACATGCCATATATGCTTACTGTTTACCTCATGATTCAATTCAGAAACGTATTCTTGCCATTTAGTTGTTCTAGTTCTATCAAGCAATTAAGTACTCTCAGCCCTTGCTGTTTTGTAGATTTCTTTGAGTTGATAAGTACCGCATTTCCTCCATTTTTTGTATGCCTTATGTTTAGCCGTAACAACTTGTGTGCATTCTGGGGCCCACCAGGGCACTGTCAATGTTTTTCTTCTGATTTTGATCTGTTTTTGGTATTGTGTCATTACAAATAGCTAAAAGTTCACATATGAAATTTTCATTTGATTCATTTATGGTCAGTTCATCATAGCTTATGTTGATTTTTTTTGTTAGTTCACGAAAAATATTCCAGTCAGCTTGCGATAATTTCCAGCGGGGTATTGAATGTTGCGAAATGCTCTTATAGTTTTTATTAAGTATTGTGACAACAGGAAGGTGGTCACTACTTAATGGGTCATCATGTACATACCACTGATGGCCTTGACATGTGCTTTTAGTAGCTAAAGTAAGATCAAGGGCAGAAGTGTGCCCCGTTGAATC
Organism: Lucinisca nassula; assembly: GCA_963580285.1. Classification (NCBI taxonomy): domain Eukaryota; kingdom Metazoa; phylum Mollusca; class Bivalvia; order Lucinida; family Lucinidae; genus Lucinisca; species Lucinisca nassula. The sequence continues at coordinate 60,091,141 of OY757023.1, forward strand.
ATCAATATGAGTTTCTTCACCAGTGTTTAGAATTATTAAATTGTTGTCATCCATAAAGTTTAATATTTCCCTACTTTTGCAGTAATCAGGCCCAGTGTATGCGTCATCCCAGAGGCTATCCCTTAAGTTAAAATCCTCTACCATTATGAAATTTTTGCTGACATGTCCGATTAGGTGTTCATAATCTTGTTTAGATATGAACTTTTTTCCATTAGTATAGACATTCATTATATCAAGCTGAGAATTAGTACCGAAAATTCTTACAAATGCTGCCTCTACATTGTCATTTTGTTGCTCGTATTTAATTTCTTCAGAATCTAAGCCCTCCTTCACAAAAATTGCTACCCCACCCCCACTTTGGTTGTCCTTGCGTCTATATGATATTGGTACCTTGTACCCATTTAATAAGAAAAGATTTTGGTTTGATTTGTTCCAAGTTTCTTGAATACATATAATCTCTGGGAGTTTTTCAAAAGAAGAAGAAAATTGTTAAATTCTGCCTTTTTGTGTTGCATGGAAAACCCACAGAGACTGTGGGCATTCCATTGTACAATGGTTAGTTTCTGCCTTAAACTGTCTGAACTCATTGCAGGTTATTTAGATTCGTTTCGACTTAGTTTGAGCAGTTTTACCTAATGTGACTCTTACTATCCCTACATTTACGTCTGATCCGTGCCCATTCAGTTTTTTGTTCTCTAAAGTTTTGGCTGGTTTTCTTGCCCTAAACTTACGTTGAGATTGTGGTGTTAAACCTTTTTTTATCTTATTTTCTGTTTTTCTGAGTGGTTTTCCTGCTACTGAAGCCTTAATAGTTTTAGTCACAGTTACATCTGCATATGACTTTTCCTGCCTTAAAAGGATTTCAGACTGTTTGTTAATGACATCAGCACTGCCTTTGGTTTCTTTTTTATTGCCCTCGTTGGGCTGAGATAAATTAATTTCCTCTTCAGCCTCATTAGTTAGATTTTTCGCCTCAGGCTTAGGACCTATTTTTTTCTCGGCAGGGTTTGAAATTTCGATAGGTTCACTAGATTGGCTGGTTTGTTCAAACAATTCAGGCTGGTCTACAAGTACATCAATGAAAGCATTGCGTTCCTTATCGTTTGATATTTTAATAATTTTGTTCAAATTCTCTGGATCCAGTATGACCTTGAGGATAGTTCGCAGTTGCTGTTTCATGACTAGATTGCCAATTGTCCCATTTCCCTTAGGTACTCGATTTATTTGAAAATTGCCCATTGATATTTGTTAAGCTTTATTATTGTTTTCTTTGCATTGCTTTGCTCTTAGCGGCCCTAAATGAGTTTCATTCAGACCCTGTTCTTTTACTTCCTTAATACTGTTGGCTGACCTATTTCGGTCAAGTTCTGCTTGATTGATAGTTTTCGTGCTTCTTTGTTCCCATTCCTGCTTAATGACCTTATTTTTTTCATCAATGTTAGTTTTATATTTCAAATAAACAGGGCAAAACCTATAGTCTGCAGAGTGGCTTCCATTACAATTGGCACAATTGCTAGCGGCAGTGTGGTACCACTCTCCACAATGAGCACAGGCAATGAAATTAGATCTACAAATACTGGCACAGTGTCCAAATTTCTGGCAGCAAGCACATCTGATAATGTTATATAGAAGTGGATTTACTGATACATTATGAGTGCCACAGTTAATCTCTAAAGGAGCGAGTTCTGTACTAAAGTGTATTATTGCTTTTCCAGTTGCTTTACCAAACCTGTTGAACAGTTTTTTAATTCCTACTATTTTATTGGAGCCTACATGAAGCCAGGCTTTAAGTTGATCTAGACTGAGGTCCAAAGGTATTGTTACAATTCCCTTACTCATTTTAATTGAGTTTGCCTGGTATTGGTTTCCATTGCTTTGAATCGGTCTGCTTTTTCCCATTGTTTTGCTCTGGTTACGTTTTTGTAGCCTTGGTGACAGATTTTGAACCTCCATGTTTATTGCTGGTAATTTTAAATTCTCAAAATTAAAAGATTTGGCTTTATTAGCCATCCCTATTCTTATTTTGAAAGAAAGTTTGTTGGTCAGGTCCATTGTGAAGTGCTCCCCGATGTTTTTCCGAAAGCTAGCTGCTAATATGCTAGCATAGTCAGCTTTGAAGAGCTGATTAGATAGCAGGGTAAAAACTACATAGACATAACCATTACCAATGGTTGTCTGATTTTTTTATTCATAAAAGTTGTCAGCAAATGCTGGTCTGGGACCTGACTAACTCCCAATCCATGTTGTCCTGATCATCCTGATCATCTATAAATTCAAAATCATTGATTTGGTTTGTGTTTTGACCCCGCTCAAAAGTATCCCCTAGAGACTTCCTGGTTTCCTTAAATTTCTTGGCTTGAGGTTCATCATCAATTTCACTTACGGGAGTGTACCTACTGCTTGTTTCAATATTATAATGTCTCTTACAAGACCCTGTAATTGGATTTAAAATTTCCCCGTTCCCTGCTTTTGCAAATTTGGTTGAGATGGCCTTAAACAAAGCTCTAGCTCCTGTTTCTGTCATTTCATTTTTTTTTTTTTGCAGTTACTGCCTTTGCAGGAGAACGTGTCATTTCCTGATAGACTTGCGTGTCTAGAACCTTACTGCTATCCCTTTCTGTTTGAGACTGATCACATTTTTAGTCCCAACATTGAATGATTGAGGAGTAGATTCCTCTGCGGAACTACTCCCTGAGTGGGATGTCTGTGAGACCTCAGTGACCTTGTCACTGATTCTTGCTCATTCTCAATTTCAGCCTTTGGCATCGGCATGCTGGCCCCAATTAGCTGTGCTTGAGTCATACCTAGATGGCTATTAGATAGTACGATTTAAAGGTGATTTTAATAAAATGGAGAGATCCTACCTTATTCGATGTTTTATCACAAATAATCTACAATGTTGAGACACAAAGAACAAACACACATTAAATGTCCATACACCCTGAGAATGTTAGATCTATCATTGTATCCTTCCAAACACTAAATATAATTCATAAAAACATAAGAACATAATTTCCATAAAAACAGTAAAACAGAGAATTTAACCTTAAATAGCCAAATAATAATGATAATAATATAGTATAATTTCCAAATAAAGGTTTTAGCTGCCACACCAAAAAAATACTTAAAACTTTAAACCTATTCACTAAATTATTATACACTTTAACAGGTAGACAGATTGAAGAGAATATTATGGTAATTATCCTAGATTAACACTTCCAATCAACTGAAGAGATGTTAACCCTTCAGAAGTCAGACAAAGAGTGAGACAAGAAAGAAAGACTGAAGAATTCACCATATTTGCATTATTTGCTGGCTCCCAGCTTGCACATTGTCAATATTGGAAATACAGGTAACCAGACCCCCCCCCCCTAGACCCCGCTGACCTTAAAAGGTCAGGGGGGTCTAGGGGGTCTGGTTATCTGTTTTCCAACGTTGATAACCTTCAGAATAGGAACCAGCAGATAATGCAAAGTTTGAATCATCCATAGTAAATGAGGAATCGGTGTTAGAGCAATTGAAGTTCTACTGTAATTTTTACAAACACTTTGCATAGCGGGTATTAGAAGCCGAAAATCGAAGACCACGGTAACAAGTGGCTGTAATGATAATGTCAAATGGAAATGCCCACATTATCCATCACAAAAACACGCCTATATAATTTTGACCCCTTTGAACCACACTTTTATATAGTAAAACGGGGGTATACCTTATTTTTTCTTATTTCTGCTCTAAAATATAAATTGTATTACAGTTAGATTGTGGGTACTCGATGAGGCGGTTCTAACGAGTGCCCAAAATCTATATTTAGAGCAGAAATAAGAATAATATCACAATTTTTCATAATAAAATTTTCATTTTTTCAGCGATAAAGGTGGAAATGTATTTGTATAGGTGTGTTTTCGTAATGGGTAGGAGGGGACTTCAATTGTGGTGATATCGAATGGAGCAACCAGCAGGTATCCCATGGGGTGCCGAAAAGGCAAACACAACAACAACTTTTGGATATAGTAAAGGAACATTGCCTCTCCCAAGTTGAAAATATACCCACCCGGCAAGAAAAAAAACCCTTGATGCTATTCAGAAATTCCCCATCCCCCGTTAGTCGTGTCAAAGGGATGCCCCCGATCGGCAAGGCCGATCATGATATAGTCTATATATTGAGTATGAAATAAAAGCAAAGCGAATCCGACAGGTCCCGCGTAAAATATATCTATATAAACGTGCGGATATGGATGGTCTGCGAGACCATATGGCGCGATTTAAGGATTCCTTCCTTTCCTCTGACCTCTCTCGCATGTCAGTAAATGACTTGTGGGTCAGTTTTAAGACCGAGCTCATGACGGCCATGGAAAGGTACATACCAATAAAAATGACCAAAACAAAACATAGTGTACCATGGATCGATAACACGATCAAACACCTAATCAGAAAGCGTGACAGAATGTACTTTCGTGCTCGTAAGTCTAAGAATCCCGACGTGCAGAACCATTACAAACGGTTCAGCGCACATGTACAAAGGGTAATTAGAGATGCATATTGGAAGCATGTTTCTAGCATCTTTACCTTTGATGATGAAAATATTGATCCAGAGGGCCCCCAGAAGAATGGAAAAATTAAGAAATTCTGGTCATTTGTAAAGTCCCTGAAAAAAAAATCATTTGGGATCACTTCACTTAGGGAAAATGGAATTTTGAAAACTGAATCGCGCGACAAGGCAAATATATGTAATAAGCAGTTTCAATCGGCGTTTACATGTGAAGCTGACGGTGATCTACCATCAAAAGGTAAAAGCCCGTTCCCCTCTTTGGGGGACATAACAGTTGACCCCAAAGGGGTCGCAAAACTGTTGGACAAGCTCAACACACATAAGGCATCTGGGCCTGACGGTCTGCATGCCAGGGTGCTTAAGGAATGTAGTGCTGAAATATCTCCCCTGTTGGCCTTTATTTTCAATGAATCACTTGCTCAGGGCACTGTACCAGGTGACTCGCGACAAGCAAACGTAACCCCGGTCTTTAAGAAAGGAGAAAAATATGATGCTGCAAATTACAGACCGCTCACATGTATCTGTTGCAAAACGCTGCAGCATATACTAGTTAGCAACATTAACAAGCACCTAGCCTCTGAAAGCATTCTTGCTGGCTGTCAACATGGTTTCCGAAGTCGAAGGTCTTGTGAAACGCAATTAGTTCAATTCTATCATGACATAGTGAGCAATCTGGATGGGGCCATTTATCGTGGCAACAAACAGACTGACCTGATTATCATGGATTTTGCCAAGGCCTTCGACAAGGTACCTCACAGGAGGCTATTGTACAAATTGGATCATTATGGGACAAGATGATCCACACTTAAGTGGGTTACCTCTCTGGACGCACACAACAAGTTGCACTTGATGGCCAAGCGTCGGATCCAGTCCCTGTTTTGTTTCGTGTCCCACAAGGCCCGGTACTTGGACCGGCCATTTTCTTGATCTTTATTAATGATCTTCCTGATAATATCAGGTCATCTGTTCGCTTCTTTGCTGATGATTGTGTTTTGTATAGGAATATATATACTTCTTCTGACTGCCTTATCTTACAAGATGACCTGGATAGCCTAGCACGTTGGGAGGCCGATTGGCAAATGAAGTTCAATGTGGCCAAATGTCATTCAATGAGGGTCTTACGGCACCCTCCGGACAAGCAGATTAAATTCAACTACTCACTACATCAGCATACATTGGAACATATCCAATCCGCAAAATATCTTGGTATCACCATCACTTATAATCTTGATTGGGGTCAAAATATATCTGAGATTACATCTAAGGCAACTAGGACATTAGGGCTTCTCAGACGCAATTTGGTTTTTGCTCCTAGACAGACAAAGGATGTTGCATACAAAACCTTGGTTCGACCTCAACTCGAGTATGCATCACCTGTTTGGCATCCCCATGTTAAAACTCAGGTTCAACAGGTTGAGAAGGTTCAGAGGACGGCTGCTAGATGGACCTGCAGGCGATGGCGGAACAGAAGTAGTGTTGGTGAAATGCTCGATGAGCTGGAGGGGGCCATCGCTGGAGGCCCGTCGCGAGCAGTCCTCTTTAACCTTCCTTTATAAGATACACTCTGACACAGTGTCTCTTAATAAGGATAAATACTTGACCCCTGTGACTACTTCAACTCAAACAAGGGCATCAAAATTAAACCACAGTCAATATCGTAGGTACCAGGCCTATAGTGATGCCCTGAAGAATTCTTTCTTCCCTAGAACTATTCCTCAGTGGAATAGTTTTCCCTCCTCTGTGGTAAATGCCAAAACTGAAGAGAAGTTCAAAGCCCGCATGGTGTAGATTGCGACCCAGAGGTGTGCGTTTTAGTACACCTCTGAAAGCAGATTGTAAATAGTTTTAAGAACTCATCCAGTTTTTTTTTTTCTAAATTCTAAATTTAGCGCACTAAATTTAGTGCACCACCCAACTGAGGTAATGGCCAAGTATGACCGACTCAGTATATGAAGATTTGTTTGTTTGATTTGAGGTTTAACGCCCCCGTCAACACTGTAAAGGTCATTTTGGAGACGTTGCTTCCAATTCATTACGATAACACACCCGTGCGGCTTAGTGCATTTTTCACATCTCCAAAATGGCTACTTTTCTGATGAATATCCTTGATATTTTTGTTATAAACGTTCAAAACATAGGTTGAGGGCGCTCGTTAGAACCGCCTCATTGAGGCGGCTCTAACGAGTACCCACAACCTATGTCTTGGAGCAGAAATAAGGAAAATAATGTTTACCCCCCTAAACCCCAGATTTCTCTACATAAAGTGGGGGTTAGGGGGGTCTTTATTTCACGGACTTGTTCACGTGATGTAGTGGGACATTTACCCGACACTGAGATGAAATGATATCTCAAGCCCTGTCGCCCAATCAAACCAATAGGGTTTATTAGCATGGACGGTCCGCCTCGCACCGCGGTTCCTGGACAGGCTTAGATCGTATATGAAGATAGATAGATAGAATGAACACCCCAATAAATGTTCTATAAAAGGGTTATCCGCTGGAAGCAAGATGCACCACAGAACTGAAAACTGAAAACCCCACTTTATACAGAGAAAACAGGGATTTACAAGGGTATACATTATCTTTTTCTTATTTCTGCTCCAAGACATACATGTAGGTTGTGGGTACTCGTTAGAACCGCCTCAATGAGCACCCACAACCTATGTTCTGAGTATAAATATGAGAAAAAAAAAGAACATCGCAAAAGTTCATCAGCTGAAGAAATTAACTGTTTTGGAGATATGAAAGAATGCACTACATGCACGTGACCAAGATGGTCTCCATGCCCATATAAGCTAAACACACTTTAAAAATCTTTTTCTCCAGAATAAAAAAAAATCAGGTGACCTTGAAAGTTAGCAGACAGCTAAAGGCGCTTGAACCCTACACAAGTTATTTAAATGATGAACCAGGGCTGACCTTGACCTATTTTATGTCAAGATCACATTATTTGTTCCCTTTGGCTTATGTATGGGAAAAAGGTGAGACAGTGCATTTATCAAAAACAATTGCAGTTCATGAACTGAAAATAGGTCTTAAAGAAATGTCAATGGTCAATGTCAGTTTTGAGTTTGGCCCAAGGTCACTAGGATTGACTGTCTGTCAACGTTAAAAAGGACTTCATCTTCTGAAAATGATTGGTCAATTTCTATTAAAGATATGCAGCTTTCAAGGAAGTGGGGAATGAACGTTTTGTTTAAATGGTTCAGTTGGCTGTCACTCATGTTTGTTATAAACCGGAAGAGATTTTTTTCTCCAGTGCCACTGGGCCAATTGTATCAGTGACTCAGGTGAGCGATCGTTGCCCTTGGGCTACTTGTTCTCTTCATAAATGAGCCCCGCCAAGCGAATTTGGGTCTTCGAGCATTCCGTCATGACAAATTTTAACTGCGCATGCCCAGCCATTCAGAGGGGCCAGGGATATGGATTTCTGTCTGAAGGTTCCTCTTGATTCACTGCTTGTATGAGCGAGCAGCGAAGGTTCTGGCGAGACTGCGCGGATGCGCAGGCTCGTCTGAACCTTCGCTGCTCGCATAGGCGATAAGTACCAAAATCGCTTGACGGGGCCCAAATGGTGTTTAGGGGGGTGTAGCTCAGTGGTTAATGCACTTGCCCCTGATGCTAAAGGCCCCCGGTTCAATTACCGGCGGCGGTAATATAATTGCGGTGTCCGAAAGTGCACCGTCCTTCGCCGGATCGGGACGTTCACTGGAGCCCCCCCCCCCCCCCCCCCCCCCCCCCCCCCCCTGCGCAGGGAGAATTATCCATTGTGCAGGTTAAAGATCCCTACCGTAATTACATGATTACTGTGTAGGCTTTCATCCTGCAAATTTGGTGTGTATGTAATGTACAGCCGCCGAAAATGCTCGCGAGGGCGTAGGCAGTATTCAAAGAAAGAAAGAAAAGAAGAAAGAAATGGTCATTACATGGATTTGTTAAAGAGGATGGGAACGCCTGGCAGATGTTTTCCGCCATTTTTCAAAGGGAGACAACTTTCGGGACTTCCTGTTCGCTTTCCTATAAGCCCTGTCCCACTGAAAAAAGGGGTCTACACTTGAAGGAAAGAATTTGCTCCTTAGGAGCAAATTCTTTCCTTTAAGAATTGACCCCTTATGACATGGGAGACAAATATACTTTTGCAGGTGTTGCCTCCCCTGAAGGTGTTCCCCTTAAAATGATTTAACAGGGTAAACGATATACCGTGAAACTTCGATAACTCGAACACGGTTATTTCGTTTTCTACTGCTAAAACGGACTCGTTCTGAAGTCCTTGATAGTATATCCCAAAGTCCCATATATCCATATATTAAGGATAATACTTGTTTTTTTCTGATGTTATCTTGAAAAGGTATGCTGTGTGCACTCATTAGAATCGCCTCAATGAGGCGATTCTAATGACTACACACAACATACCTTTATTTATTGAAAATCGTTTGTTTATTTGTTTGATTTGAGGTTTAACGTCCCCGTCAACACAGTACAGGTCATTTTGGAGAAGTTGCTTCCAACTTTGTGGGACTTTTACTCGACCTGGAGATGAAATAGCATCTTAAGCCCTGTCGCTCAATGAAAACATTAGGGGTTATAAGCATGGACAGGCCGACTCGCACCGCTTTGCCGGGGCAGGCTTAGATCCACTAAGCGGTTTACCAGTACTCTTGTGCGGTCGTGGAAGCATCATGCAGCCCATCTATTTCCTCAAGCCCCCATAGACGGAGGCTCTATTAAAAATCGTAAAGATATCCTAAACTGATCCCCAGCATGCCTCATAACCTGACACTATGAGGAAAACTAAATAATTCGAACTGTTCCTATCTCGAACAAATTTTCATGTTCCCAGAGTTATTGAATTTCGACTGTATTTGGAACTCATTGTTGCCCCTGCATTTTAACACATCACGAAAACACGCCTGTAAAATACTGACCCCCTTGAACCCCACTTTTATAATGTTATTAACGACAGTTTTATTAATTGAAACCATTACTGCATGATTTTTGTTTGTTTGTTTGTTTGTATTGGAGTTTAACGGCCCAGTCAACACTATTTAGGTCATTTTTGAGCCGGTCATTTTACCTATCCACCTTTTTCCTTGGCAGGCTTATACGTAAGCGGTTAACCAGTACAGTGCACATTCTTTTGCCAGAAACTTACAACTGCCCTTCTTGAATCAGCGGAAGGGAGAGAATGACCGTAGAAAAGATTTCATGATCGATCTCCTCGAAAAAAATGTTGCCGACCCTGGCAGACATCGAACCCGCATTAAAACATGATAATTGATTTTTAACCTCAAATACGGATGACCTCCGAAGAATACAGGACAGTCACTTAATAATATATAGTAAAACTGGGGTTTACAGGGGTAAACCTTATTTTTCTTATTGCTGCTCTAAAGTATAAACTGTGGAACTCGTTAGAACTGCTTGCATGAGGCGGTTCTAACGTGTACCCACAATCGATATTTTGGGCAGAAACAAGACAAAATATCACAATTTTTCATCTTAATATTTTCTTCTTTTTTTTCTGCGGTAAAATTTACTATGCATTTATATAGGCGTGTTTTCGTAATGAGTATCATATGACGTCATTGATTTTGTTTGATTTGAGGTTTAACGTCCCCGTCAACACTGTAAAGGTCATTTTGGAGACGCTGCTTCCGATTTTGTGGGACTTTTACCCAATGTCGTGGGATGAAATGACATCTCAAGCCTGTCGCCCAATGAAACCAATAGGTTTTATAAGCATGGACGGTGCGACACTCACACCGCTTTGCCTAGGCAGGCTTAGATGCTCTAAGCGGTTTACCATGCAGTACTCGTGTGTGGGTCGGATTCAGCTCTGCGTGGAAGCATCATGCAGCCCATATATTTCTTCAAGCCCCGATGGGCGGGGGGCGTATGACGTCGTTGATAATCAGTAATAAATATGGTATGACTTAGGCGGGCTTAAGTAACGTCATGACGACGTCCATGTCAACCATGCATTTTTGTGGAAATTTTGTCAAATTTAAAGACGATGAAAATCAATTTAAAGTGGCCACATGATAAACAGAATCTTACACTCGTGGTCCTTTCAGATGGAATTTATGAAACTCGCCGAAGGCTCGCTTCATAAAATCAGTGCATATGAAATGACCACGGGTGTAAGATCCTCTGTATATGAAACGTTATATAGATTCAGCAAAGACGTGTGTGTGTGTGTGAATTCGGGTTTAACGTCGCTTTCAACAGTTTTTCAGTCATATCACGACGGTGTCTGGTTGCGACAGGGAGCTCAATGCTCACGTTTATAGTGCTGCCTCACTGAAGTATCATGTCCCAGACACATTACATGATACCACACCCAGTCACATTATCCTGACACTGGATCGACCAGTCCTAGCTCTTCCCCGTAAACCTGAGTGCCAAGCGAGGAGCAGCTAGTACCATTTTTAACGACTTTGGTATGTCGCGGCCCGGGATCGAACCCTAGACCTCCCGTTCCCCGGAGCGGACACTCTACCAACTGAGCTATCGGGGCCGGTTTCAGCAAAGACGATTTTCTGAGAATCTATTAAATGTACTTCAAGTTACATGTACCTGTAACATTAATAAAGATGGTTTTAAATATCATCTGATCATGTAAATAAAGCAAGACAGATGGTATTTAATTTGTTGAAATGTCTTCTGTAACTTGAATCAATCGATTTTACAGTAGTTTAATTGGCTTTTGTATCATTTTATGCTGCGACAAACGGAAATATTCTCGAAAATACGCCTTCATAATTTTGATGCCCCTTATACCCCACCTTTTTATTGAAAAAAAAAAAAAATCTGAGATTTACAGAAGTAAACATTATTTTTCTTATTTCTGCTCAACAACATAATGGGTATTCGTTATGTTTTGAGCAGAAATATGAATTAATCAGAATTTTTTATCTGTTTTTTTTGTTAATGAAACAGAACGTTTTAACTTAATGTGCGCTTCATTTTCCAAGTGTTCAGCCGTACTTGGTAGGTGTTGTGATGCCTACCCCCGATACCCCCATCCCCCATTCCCCGCCCCGAACGAATTTTAATACTAAGAAAGACATTTTATCATCACGAAAACACGCCTGTATAATTCGGACCTTCTGATCCCCATGAATCCCACTTTTATATAATAAAACTGGGGTTTACAGGGGTTGACCTTATTTTGCTTATTTCTGCTATACAATATAGATTGTGGGTACTCGTTAGAACCGCCTCGATGAGGCGGTTCTAACGAGTACCTACAATCAATATTTTGAGAAGAAATAAGGAAAACATAAACAAATTTTCATCCTAAAGATTTAGTTTTTATCGGCGAAAAATTACTATGTATTTGTATAGGCGCGTTGTCGTAACGACAAAAAAGGCCTATACAACTGCCAATGGGATATGTACAAACTCTACAAGAATATGATCGACCAGTGATCATTTAGATTAGCCTTCGCATACGCACAGTCTGACCAGTCTTCGATATTCGCATGAACTTTCCAGATCATCGAGGTTATAAAAGAGCAGCAAGTGACGACTGGCTTCACACTCAGAATGATCTGAGTTTCACTTAGCGTATAGAGGATAGTGGTAGTGGGTCAAGACAAATGTGAGCCCCCGACCGTCGGGGCTTGGAGAAATAGTTTGGGCTGCATGATGCTTCCACGCAGAGCTGAATCCGACCGCACACGAGTACTGGTAAACCGACCGCACACGAGTACTGGTAAACAGCTTGGAGGATCTAAGCCTGCCCAGGCAAAGCGGTGCGAGTCGGTCCGTCCAGGCTTATAAACCCTATTGGTTTCATTGGGCGACAGTCATTTCATCTCATTGTCGGGTAAAAGTCTCACAAAATTGAAAGCAACGTCTCCAAAATGACCTTTATAGTGTTGATGGGAACGTTAAACCTCAAATCACCCAATAATAAAAAATCAAAACAAATGTTCTCATTAGTTTACGTCATTCAAACTTTGATCCTCTAATATGGCAAATACATTAATATATTTTGCTGACAAAAATGTGAGTAGCTTTTGCAAATGCAAAAGCTACTCACATTTTGCCAGCAAATATACCAGAGTATTAGATATTGTACTTGCTAGAACATTTAACATTTTAGGCCCATTGTTAGCTTAACGAGCTCGTTAGTGGTCAGATTGTCAACTGTTCTAGCAAGTCCGATGTCTATATTTGAAATACTCTGGTGAGTGAGTGAGTGTTTGAATTTTACGTCCCACCAACAGCTAAGGTAACACGGAGACGGGACCTCGGTTTAAAGACTCAACCGAAAGTCTGGAGAGGAGAAGCCCGGGATAGATCCTGCGACCCCTGGTTTAAAAGGCGAGTAGCGTAACCACTACGCCACGGAGGCTTCTACTAATACTCTGGTACTTGTGCTGAAAAAAAATATGAGTAGCTTTTGCAAATGCAAAAACTACTCATATTTTTTTAAGACTATTTTTGCTTTATAAAGCTTATTTTGAAGAGTACACTTAGTCTTTCTCTGTGTTTTCTGCCAACAGCGTCCTCTGGTCAAGGACCACCTTTGGGACTGTTCAAAGGTGGTCTTAATCTAGGAATTTTACTGTATTTGCCTAGCACACATGACTGAAGATGCATTTTCGCATGGGAGGGATCATAATATTGTCTGTTAGCGTAACAGTAAGTTCTAGCAAGGCGTGTCTCTTTTCTTCATTGATTTTTGGATGGAATATTTTCAAGAAGGACACCCTTTTAGAGAGCTGTTCCTGTGTGGATCATGATAAATAGTTTTAAAATGTCTTCATGGTGGTCTACGTTACATATACTTTGGTTTATGGATGCAGGTAATTCTATTTTTGTCCTAGTCTACATATCACGAAAACACGCCTATATAATTTTGACCCCCTTGAAACCCACTTTTATATAGTAAAACTGGGGTTTCCGGGGGTATACCTTATTTTTCTTATTTCTGCTCTAAAATATAGATTGTGGGTACTCGTTAGAACCGCCTCGATGAGGCGGTTCTAACGAGTGCCCACAATTTATATTTTGAGCAGAAATAAGAAAAATATCACAATTTTACATTTTCATTTTTTCGGCGATAAAGGTGGCAATGTATTTGTATAGGCGTGTTTGCGTAATGTAACGTTGACAAGTCCGTACAATAAGCATCATTGTAAACCCTACTTTATATAGGGAAAAGTGGCGTGTGGCGTTTATAAGGGTATGTATACATTATTTTCCTTATTTTGCACCAAAACATAGATGGCAGGTACTCGTTTGAACCGCCCCAGTGTTGACCTAAACAGTGCTGACGGGGACTTTAAACCTCAAATAAAACAAACAAACAAGAACCACCACAGTGAGGCGGTTCTAACGAGCGCCCGAAATCTATGCTTGTACATGCAACAGAAATACAATCTTCATCAGAAAAAAAATCAGTTTTTGGGATCATCATCAAGAAAACACACCTATATAATTCTGAACCCCTTGAATCCCACTTTTATGTTGTAAAACTGCTGGGGTTTACAGGGGTAAACCTTATTTTTCTTATTTCTGCTCTTAAATATAGATTGTGGGCACTCGTTAGAACCGCCTCGACGAGGCGGTTCTAACGTGTACCCTCAATCTATATTTTAAGCGGAAATAAGAAAAATGTCTTATTTTTTTATCTTAAAATTTTCATTTTTTCGGCCGTAAAATTTCCAATGCATTTGAATAGGCATACTTTCATAATGTAATCGGATGTACATGTTATCCTGATGCTTTGTTGTTTTTATATTCTCTTATATGCGTGCTCTCCTTTTACAGTGTAAATATCACAACAACAAGTCTGTAAAATACCTTGAAAATCCTACTTTATGTATAGAAAAGTGGGGTTTATAAGGGTTTTCATGCATTTCCTTAATTTTGTTCACATCATAGATTCTAGATGCCCGTTAAACCCTGCGTTTGGGAATATTTTAGGAAACTTATCTTTGTTTACCTCACTTTTCCCGACTCGAGTATAAACAAGAGAGAAAAAAAGAGCGTCCAGGAAGTCGTTACCACGGATACCGCGCGTCCCCGCCTATAGAAGCTTGGAAAAATACATTAGATTGGGCTGCATGGTGCTTCCGCGCAGAGCTGAAACCGGTGGTTAACCGCTAAGGTCTAAAATAGAAGTGAAGGCAATGCAATTAATCCACAGCTCCCATCAGAGACACCAAAGGGAAAGAAACACAAACATGAAACAACAGGCCCTGATGGAAAAGCCAAAAGGACAGTTACTCTCCCACAAAATGGCCAATTGGCTATCCAAAACAAAATAATACAAGCGATACAAACACTCAAAGACAAACCATAACAAAACCGCGACAGAAGAACCGCCTTGGAACGGTCAGTGAAACGAATGCGGGGCTCAAGTCGATTTTACGTGGCCACAATCCTCACCATTACCTCCGTCGCGATTTAGACAAATTACTTGTTCAGTCCGCATGATGGGCCTCTAACTCATCAGTGCAACATCCCCGTGAACACAAACAAATCAAAGAACCACAGAGATGAAACAACGGTGAGGACTCGACAGCAAGAAAACACTGAAATGCTGGAGCAAAAGAAAACCAACAATTAGACTCCGATGGGCCCGACCAGAGACAGAGCATCAGGCACCAACCAAAATAACATAGAATTAGATCTCTCTAATTCCCAGTGAGCTTTTACGCTGGAACCGTCATAAAATCTGAGGCCTGACCCACCGGCGTGCAATTAAAGAGGAACCGTGATTGGGTTAACTACCATGCATGCAATGTGTCGTGTAACATTTATGTTGTACCCTATCCTTTTATATCGAAGAATGATTTTACGACATTGGGCGTTGAAGTCATAGCGGGTATATATTTTTAGCTCACCTGAGCCGAAGGCTCATGTGAGGTATTAGTATACCACGAGCCGGCGTCCGTCGTCCGTCGTCGTCCGTCGTCCACACTTTCAAAGAAGTATATCTCCGGAACCAGTGGGCCAATCTTGATCAAATTTCATGTGAAGCATTATCAGGTAGGGGGAAAGGCTGCATACTGTTTTCGGGCAGATCGGATTGGAACTCTGGTTGCCATGGCAACAAATAGCTCCCATAGACTTAACATAGGAAAAAGTTTGTCATCACTCTAGCTCCGTCAATTTTTTCTGATTGTCTTCATTCTTGCAGATAACGAGGACAGGCATAAAATCTCGATCAAGTTCGTTTTTGGGCTGAATCGGATTATTCACTCAGGAGTTACGTGCCATTGAGCGTTGAAAAAATTGCCTATTGACTTAACATGGGGAGAATGTTGTCATCACCGTAGCTGCTTCAATTATTTTCAGATTGGCTTTATTCTTGCAGATAACCAGCACAGCCATGAAATCTCGGTCAAGTTCGATGACTGGCAGAATCGGATCATTCACTTAGGAGTTACCTGCCCTTGTGTGTTTTTGCATTAGGGTTAATGGGAATTAGGAAAAAGGTTGTCATCACTCTAGCTCCGTCAATTTTTTTCTGATCAACTTCATCCTTGCAGATAACGAGGACAGGCATGAAATCTCGATCAAGTTCGATTTTGGGCTGAATCGGATTATTCACTCAGGAGTTACGTGCCCTTGAGCGTTGAAAAAATTGCCTATTGACTTAACATGGGGAGAATGTTGTCATCACCGTAGCTGCTTCAATTATTTTCAGATTGGCTTTATTCTTGCAGATAACCAGCACAGCCATGAAACCTCGGTCAAGTTCGATAACTGGCAGAATCGGATCATTCACTTAGGAGTTACCTGCCCTTGTGTGTTTTTGCATTAGGGTTAATGGGAATTTCAAAAATGTATATCTTAAAGACTACTTGGCCAACTTTGATCAAATTTCATGTGTCGCATTATTGGGCAAGTGGAAAGGCTTCATTAGGTTTTCAGGCAGATCTGAGTGGAACTCTGGTTGCCATGGCATCATCTAGCTCCCATAGACTTCACATAGGAAAAAGCTTGTCATCACTCTAGCTCCGTCAATTTTTTCTGATCGACTTCATTCTTGCAGATAACCAGTACAGGCATAAAATCTCGGTCAAGTTCGATTTTGGACCGAATCGGATTATTTGCCTTGGAGTTACCTGCCCTTGAGCATAAAAAATACGTTGTGACCACGATAGCAACTTTATTTTTATTCAGATCAGCTTCAAACTTGCAGGTAACGTGGACAGGCATAAAATCTCAGTTAAGTTCGAATCGGAATATTGACCTCGGAGTTACATGACCTTGAGCGACAAAAAATTTGCCCATAGACTTTACATAGGGAAAATGTTGTGACTACGATAGCGACTTGAATTTTTTTCAGATCAGCTTCAAACTTGCAGGTAACGAGGACAGACATAAAATCTCGGTTAAGTTCGATTTTGGGCCGAATCGGATTATTTGCCTTGGAGTTACCTGCCCTTGAGCATAAAAAAATACGTTGTGACCACGATAGCAACTTTATTTTTATTCATATCAGCTTCAAACTTGCAGGTAACGAGGACAGGCATAAAATCTCGGTTAAGTTCAATTTTGGGCCGAATCGGAATATTGACCTCGGAGTTACGTGACCTTGAGCGACAAAAAATTTGCCCATAGACTTAATTAGGGAAAATGTTGCGACTACGATAGCGACTTGAATTTTTTTCAGATCAGCTTCAAACTTGCAGGTAACGAGGACAGACATAAAATCTCGGTTAAGTTCAATTTTGGGCCGAATCGGAATATTTGCCTTGGAGTTACCTGCCCTTGAGCATAAAAAAAATAGGTTGTGACCACGATAGCAACTTTATTTTTATTCATATCAGCTTCAAACTTGCAGGTAACGAGGACAGGCATAAAATCTCGGTTAAGTTCGATTTTGGGCCGAATCGGAATATTGACCTCGGAGTTACGTGACCTTGACAGACAAAAAAATTTGCCCATAGACTTAACGTAGGGAAAATGTTGTGACAGAAATAGCGACTTGAATTTTTAGCTCACCTGAGCCAAAGGCTCCAGTGAGCTGATAGTATACCAAGGCTCCGGAGTCCGTCGTCTGTCGTCCGTCCATCCGTCGTCCACACTTTCAATGAAGCATATCTCAGAAGGCAGTCGACCAATCTTGTTTAAATTTTATGTGTAGCACAATTGGGCAAAGGGAAAGGCTGCATTAGGTTTTGGAGCTAGTCTGGTTCATTTGTTCCTTCATTCTTCTTTCTCTCCATATAGAGATAATAGACCAATGTTAAATTTTTAATCAAAGATTTCTCAGGAACTAAAAAAACTAGAAGCATCAAATTTGGTATTCAATAGAATAATGATGACTTATTTTGTGTAAGAGACATTGGGCTTTCTCAGCTTATTTGTTCATCTGTTCTTTCATTCTTCTTTCTCTCCATTTTGACCAATGTTAAATTTTTGTCAAAGATTTCTCAGGAACTATAGAAGCTAGAAGTCTCAAACTTGGAATGCAATGCAATAATGATGACTTATATCCTGTAAGGGTCAATGGGCTGGATTCTATTAGCAGATTTAGTAGTCAAGTCTGTGAATTGTTAAAACTTAAGTTCCTCAGGTGAGCGGTTTAGGCTCATTGAGCCTCTTGTTCTTAATTTATATACTAAGTCACAATAAAAATCGTTTTCCGATAGACCTTGTTGCAGAAGAGATTTAAGTCCAATATTGAATTTTGAAATTAAATCAGAATGACGTCTATACAATATTGAAAAGGCTTTGCGTAGTTTATTGTACCGATAACCCTGATTAAGAAGTTTAGCAGTTAACAATTTATTACGAGTACTGAAGTCAGTTACATGACTACACACTCTGGCAAAACGAATTAATTGCGAAATATAAACGCCATAGTATGGCACACGAGGAACATCACCATCCAAAAAAGGAAAATGTACAATCTCAAAATCAAAATCATCGCGTTTATCATAAATTTTGCAAGAAACAAACCCATCTACAATAGATAGCTGTAAATCCTAAAACGGAGCCTCGGTATCAGAACAATTTGCTTTATTTAGCTGAAGTTTTTTTTTTTGGGGGGGGGGGGGTAAATTTGAATGATCAAACCATCGAAATAGGTATTGTCAATATTTAATAAATCATCCAAATATCTAGAAGTCGAGCTAAAAGCTTCAATGATTTCTGATTGGGTTTCAGCAGAAAGGGACAGCATGAAGTCTCTCTTATATCAAAACAAAAGCAGATCAGCCACAAGGGGTGTGCGAATAGTACCCATCGGAATACACACAACATGTCTAAATAACTTAGTACTAAGCCTGCCTAGGAAAAGTGGTGCAGCTCGGACCACTCCTCAAACCCTAGTGGTTTCTTCAGGTGATAGGGCTTGAGATGTCATTTAATCTCATTAATCAAAAGTAACGTCTCCAAAATGACCTAAATAGTGTTGATGGGGACGTAAAACCTCAACTCAAACACAAAAAGCACGGATATTGTAATTATGCGGTAGACGCGTACGGTAACTAGTCGGACACGAGAATACAAGATGGTCTTCACGTGTACATTGTGTGGTGTTGGCGTAAAATTAGGAGATAAATGTATATAAAATTGTCATTAAGGGAGGTAAATCGGCTGTTTTACGGTCGGAAATTTCGTTTTCCGGCGACGCGCTAGCGGAACCGTAAACTGACAAAATTTGCGACCGTAAAACCGTCGATTTGTCGCCGTAACCGTAAACGCCCCGATTTACCACCCCAAATAACTATTTTCAATAGAGTTAGCCCCATTCTGATGCACTTATTCATTTGTTCTATTGAAAAATATATATACATGTATATATATATATTTTTAAACCAAATACTGTCCAAAAGAAAGCGACGCTTCATCATGACATCGGGTTTCCGAAAGGATGTCGCAAATTTTTGCCGTTATCCAATCAGACTTCGCGTTACATACGAAAAATACAGAGTTGATGGGGACGTTAAATCTCAACTTTGATGCAAACAAACAAACAAACAAACGCAAGTGCGTTAGAATAAACAACATCTAGCTGTACTTTTTATGTTCTTTCAGCACTGCATTCAAATACAGGTACATGTAAATACAGTAAATACATGTACTTATCCAAAGGAATAACCTACCAATAAACAGAGAATACCAGGTGAGTGTCTTTTGATATCAAGTTTATCAGGCAAGGCTTCGAGAACGCTTGTAGAATCGCGAGGCTTGCCGAGCGATTCTACATGCTTTCTCGAAGCCGAGCCTGATAAACTTTATATCAAATGACACGAATCTGGTATTCTATTTATCAGTTTATCCCCTTGTGCACCCTTAAATTAGCAATTTACGATCAATAATTGATGGTCCTCACAGCGTCCCAGCATTCAGGCGGTCGATATTTTTAGTATTAGCTGACTATATTTTTCCTATAATATTTTTTTTTTCAAGTAATCTTTTCATTTTTTCCAGTAAAAATATTATTTTTGTCATTTTTCCCGCAGTCCGGTTCATTCGTAAAAGTGCAATGTCACGTTGACCTGATAAAGCTCACTTTTCCTGAGATAGCATATCTTTATCAGGTCAATGTGCTGCAATGCGTGACTGATAACTCCACATTTAACGTCCCTACACATGACCAGCATCAGAAATATCAAAATGTGCCCTAAAGCCATATTTTTCCTTTGAGCGTCGCAAATTATCAAACTTTGCATTAAAACTACATATACATGTATCCCTTGAGCATCACAACTTATAAAAATATGCAACAAAACTACACTTTTCCTTTAAGTGTCGCAACTTGTCATTTGCACAAATTTACATTTGACACTCAAAGGAAAATGTAGTTTTTGTGATATTTTCATAAAAGTCATGGACCAAAATGTAAAATAAAGTTATTTGCTATAATAACTTCAAAACGGTTTGTTTGTTTGTTTGCTTCATGGTTCGTGTTGAGATTTTACGTGCTCGTATATTACGCAAACACGCCTATACAAATACATTGCCACCTTTATCGCCGAAAAAAAGAACATTTTAGGATGAAAAATTGTGATATTTTTCTTATTTCTGCACAAAATATAGATTGTGGGCACTCGTTAGAACCGCCTCATCGAGGCGGTTCTAACGAGTACCCACAATCTATATTTTAGAGCAGAAATAAGAAAAATAAGGTTTATCCCCTGTAAACCCCAGTTTTACTATATAAAAGTGGGGTTCAAGGGGGTCAAAATTATATAGGCGTGTTTTCGTGATGATTTTGGAGACGTTGCTTCCGATTCTTCGCTTGTCGGACTGACTGGTCCTCTTGAATCATTTTATTTTTGTTTGATTTGAGGTTTAACGTCCCCGTCAACACTGTAAAGGTCATTTTGGAGACGTTGCTTCCAATTTTGTTGGACTTTTACCCGACATTGAGATGAAATGACATCTCAAGCCCTGTCGCCCAAAGAAACCAACATGGTTTATTAGCATGGACGGTACGCCTCGCACCGCGGTTCCTGGTGAGGCTTAGGTCCTCTAAGCGGTCTACCAGTACTAGTGTGCGGGCCGGATTCAGCTCTGCGTGGAAGCATCATGCAGCCCATATATTTCTTCAAGCCCCTATGGGCGGGGGTCATATAAAGGTAAGTTATTTTACAGTTGCAGGCCAGACAGAGTGCCAAGTTAATCTTTTGCTGAATCCTTACAGTGGAAATGAAACGAGGACAAACTTGGGAAAAACTTGTCAAGCATGGTAAGTAAGTATTAAGGGGAATTGGAACACCTTCAGGGGAGGCAACTCCTGTATAAGTATTTTTGTCTATCATGTCAATAGGAATCAACTCTTAAAGGAAAGAATTTGCTCCTGAGGAGCAAATTCTTTCCCTCAAGAGTAGACCCCGTTTTTCGTGGGACATGCCTTATAGAAAAACTAACAGGAAGACCCGAAATTTGTAAATCTTTGACAAATGGCTGAAAAAGCTGCCAGGTGTTCCCATTGTTCTTAAATGGCACTTGTATTATACGGATCCATCTTGGGTAGATCATAAAGCTACATTGTATGAAGGAAATCTTTCTCGAGGGAACCTGTTACGTTTTTGTTTTGTCTGTATGGAATTTAACAGCCCTGTCAATACAAGTTAGGTAATATGGAGCCGATTGGTCAGTTACCTAACCGCACTTTTTTCTGGTCACGCATTCACATAAACGATTAATCAGTACGGTGTACATTCTTTCTCCAGAAACTGACCGCTGCCCTTCTTTTATCAGCTGATAAAAATGTAGCTGACCGGCAGGTATCAAATCTGCGACCGTTTGATCGTCTGATCACCCGTCAGACACGCATCAAACTGTGCTACCGACTTGTCGAATCCTTGGTTGAAACATTTTCCTATTATTGGCTGACTCATGGTGGAAACTACCCCGGCGTCGACGTCAGTATTAGCATCGGCACTAGCGTTGGATTCGGTCTCGGCGTGCAGATTTACGTTAAAGTTTTTTTAAGAGCTCATATTTTCATTTTGTCGTCCAAGTAATGTCGCCTGACCTTTTACACGTGTAAGTCTGACCAGCAGTGGTTAGCAGAATGGGGGTTTCGCCCATTTCCGATGAACTTTTGCGGACACTCAAATATTATGGTAATGCTTTATATGAGTTCTGCGTTAACCCATAACATGCCAATCACGACAATTGTCGTCTGCTTTACCATCTGCCGGTTACCTTAAAAATCCTTTTTTGTCAACAGTGTGGACCCAGATCAGACTGCTCCTGTAGGAACACTCTGATCTGGCCCAAACTGTTTGCCCGTATACTACGCAAAAATATTTTTAAAAAGGTTTGCTAGAATAATCGGCAGACGACAAACATGTGAAGGTGAAGGTGAGGGTTGGGATCCCGTTAAGTTAACCTAAACCCACCTGTAAGTTTACCGCCCCCGCCCATAGGGGCTTGAAGAAATATATGGGCTGCACGATGCTTCCACGCAGAGCTGAATCCGGTCCGCACACTAGTACTGGTTAACCGCTTAGAGGATCTAAAGTAGAAGTAAAACAAAGATCAGGAATTGATACAATTAACTTACTCCATCCATAAAAGACACCAAAGGGAAAGAAATACAAACATTAAGCGACCAGACCATAATGGAAACCTAAACAAAGGAAGGCCATATGGACAGTTACTTTCCCACAAAATGGCCATATGGCCATCCAAAATTAAAAGACACAAGTGATACACACAGTAAGTAACAAACAACAACATAAATAAATCGCCACAGAAGAGCCGCCTTGGAACGGTCAGTGGAAGATTTCCACTGGGGGGCTTAAATCGATTTTACGTGGCCACAATCCTCGCCCTTACTTCCGTCGCGATTTAGACAAATAATTTGTTCAGTCCGCTAAGCCTGTCCAGGAACCGCGGTGCGAGGCGGACCGTCCATGCTAATAAACCTATTGGTTTCATTGGGCGACAGGGCTTGAGATGTCATTTCATCGTAATGTCGGGTAAAAGTCCCACAAAATTGGAAGCAACGTCTCCAAAATGGCCTTTAAAGTGTTGACGGGGACGTTAAACCTTCAACCAAACAAACAAAACCTGTAAGTTTTACTGACTGTTCCAAGTCGGTGATTTTGCTGTGGTTCCTTCATGTTTTGCGTTGGTGCTTCCGACTACTTTGCCCATATTGCTCCTTTTTAGTTAGGTTTAGATATTCTAAAGAGCTATTGACTCGGTTTACCCGTGGTCCGTTTTGTTTATTGTCGTCTATCAATATTTCGGCTTTTTTCCCATAGCGATAGTGTGGGAAGAATTTAGGACCTGATTGTATCAGTTCCTGGTCGTTTCTCTTTTAAATTTACAAATATTAATATTCCTATACAAATACATTGGCACCTTTATCGCCGAAAAAATGAAAATTTTATGATAAAAAATTGTGACATTTTTCTTTTTTCTGCTCAAAAATATAGATTGTGGTCACTCGTTAGAACCGCCTCATCGAGGCGGTTCTAATGAGTACCCACAATCTATATTTTAGAGCAGAAATAAGAAAAATAAGGTATACTCCCGGAAACCCCAGTTTTACTATATAAAAGTGGGGTTCATGGGGGTCAAAAGTATATAGGCATGTTTTCGTGATGGTCTTGTCTTTGGATGGTTTAAAACAAGTGCTCTTCGTATATATCATATTAACAAGCTGTATTTTCTTGAAAACCCCGCTTTATTTGGAGAAAAGTGGGATCATAACGAAAACACGCCTATACAAATGCATTGTACACTTTACCCCACAAAAAAACGAAAATTTTAAGATGAAATATTGTGATACTTTCTTATTTCTGCTCAAAATTTAGATTGTTGGTACGGTTCTAACGAGTACCAACAATCTATATTTTAGAGCAGAAATAAAAAATAAGGTTTACCCGTGTGTGCCCCTATTTCACTACATAAAAATGGCGTTAAAGGGGGTCAAAATTATATTGGCGTCATGTTGTTTACTATAATATCTATTTTTACTGTTGTATATTAAACATAAATAGCACTGACGTATTAATCAATAAACAGCAGGCTTATATAGATAAAATTATGTTGTGAAATATTGTGTGAGCCACAGCCCTGGGTCGCTAATCCAATGAGACTAAAGCACTTGGGTGTTATGATCCTCGGTATAACTCGACACTCACCTATTTTTTTTTTTTTTTTTACATGTTTTTGTTATTGTTGTTGCTGTTGCTGATATTGTTATTTGTTTTTAACTGCAGATACACATTATGAAAATACGACTATCCAAATGTAGTGAAAATCAGTTTTTCCAGCAGAAAATTCAAAACAAACAAACAAACAATGGTTTTCGTATTTCTGCCAGTGCCCACAATCTATGTTTTTTAATGCATTTGAGCAGAATAATAATAATAATAATAATAATAATAATAATAATAATAATAATAATAATACATCACGAAAACACGCCTATATAATTTTGACCCCCTTGAACCCCAGTTTTATATAGTAAAACTGGGGTTTACACGGGTAAACCTTATTTTTCTTATTTCTATACAAAATCAGCATTTTGCAGGAAGACAAAATTCACTCTCTTCTAATCGCTATTGGGCCATCGCCCCAAAAAGGAGATAGGGCCTTCCTCGTAATCATCGCCGGTGTCCTTGATTTGAGTTCCATGTAAATTGCTTGAACATATAGTCTGCTTCAACATCATGATCCGTTTTTTCAAACAGACAACATGCATTTTGGAAATGGCATAGTTGTAAAAATCTTGGACAAATGGTGACAGGTGACATATTTATCCCAGACTTTGAGAAGGCTTTTGAGTTTTGACACAGCCGCTTATGAACTACTGAAATCCAAAGTATTTGGTTATGGCATTTGGGGAAAAACTTTCTTTTCTGGGCTACAGATTAGAGAGTAGTTGATAATGGTGAATCTTCGGAGTAGGCTCCGATTTTGTCTGGAGTCCCACAAGGGACTGTTCTTGATCCACTATATTTCTCCCTGTACGTTAATAATACATGTATTTTCACTGACTTTGACTCAGAAATAAGACTATTCGCAGAGGCGTTTGCTACAGGGAAATATGAGATGCAGAGGACTCACTGATACTTTAGAATAATAGACTAGGACGTTCAGCACGAAAATGGGGCATAAGATTCCAGCCCGTTAAACGCAACATTATGCGGATAACTAGGAAGAGAACACGTTTGAGTGATTTACAGTCCTCGAAAATATGGATTCCATTAAATACCTTGGTGTGAGAATCACACACGATACACACATTAGCATCATGTGTACACGCACTAAAGCAAATCGAATGCTTGGTTTCGTAAGGTGAAGTCTTGGTGCGCAGAAAAAAAAAAGTCACAAGAAAATAAGTCACGGAAATAAAGTCACGAAAAATGTCACAGGATAAAAAAGTCACATATAAGAAAATAAAGAAATATTCCACTGAAAGGATGTTGCTACTAAATTAAAATACTGACAACAACTACTCTTCCAACTTTTTCCAATATAAAGTGGGGTTTAATTTATTTTTATTTAATAGGATGATTATTCCACAAATCACTGCCATCACTTCTAATTTGTTAATGTGATGCATACATGTATATAGAGAGTGTCGAGTTTCTAAGACGATGAATGATAAATGTTCATCCTATAATATGCTTATATTTAAAAAAAAAAAAATCAGGTCAACAAGGCCAAGCAATCAATATCCCTTTTAAAATAGCAGTAGAGGCAATGATCAGGAATCAATACAATTAACCCACAGCTCCCAACAGAGACACTAAAGGGAAAGAAATACAAACATGAAGCAACAGACACAAACGGAAACACCAACAGCGGTAAGCCAAAAGGACAGTTACTTTCCCACAAAATGGCCAAAAGGCTATCCAAAATAAAATAATATAAGCGACACAAATACCCCACTTTATATAGAGAAAAGCGAGGCTTTACGGGGGAATAATAATGATACCCTACCGATATTTTTTTCTCATTTTTGATCAAAATCATAGATTGTGGATACTTATTAGAATCACCTCCTCAAGGTGGTTCTTGCTAGCACCCACAATCTGTATGTTGACTAAAAATAACAAAAAATATTGAACAAGATTAAAACCAATTCTGTGACTTTTCTGCCGGGACTTTTTTTCCTACCCAAACCTGTGACTTTTTTTTTCCTTGACATTTTTTTCTACATTTGAAATCTTCATCAGTGTCCTCAGGATGTACAAGAGGCAGCATATAAAGGACTTGTTCACCAAATCTTGGAATATGGTAGTTGTTGCTGGGACACCAATGGAGTGATCCTTAATGAGGACATTGAAAAAGGTCAGATTTGTAACAAGTAATTACTGCTTTGAAACCGTGAGTATGACTAGAATACTGTTAGCCTATCAAGAAAAGCAGAAGAAACAGTAGGCTCATACTATGGTACAAGGGTCTAATGTATGCTGCCAGCATACCAACAGATGACATTATTCCCCTAGCTAGGCGCTGTAGAAATTATCATTCACTTGGCGTTTCAGACCCCCAACTGCAAGAACTAACATTTACAAAGAATCTTTCTTGCCTCGGATGAATGCCTTTCCCGATTCGATCATAGCCTTACATGAAGGTGCAGAGGATTACCTCTTTGGTGAGAGCTAGGGACTAACCTCCCATACCACAGGTCCTTGTGTATGAATAACATTTGACGTGTCACCAGTAACAGCTCTGCTTCTGATTATTATTATTATTATTATTATTATTATTATTATTATTATTATTACATGCATTATTATTATTATTATTATTTGCATTATTTTTGTTATTGTATAGGTCAGCCCAGTACCCTCGGCGCCATTCTTTGACCAAGGATACGATGTTCATTGATGGGTCTGTGGAGGCGGCCAAGAACTACTGCCGAAAAACAAAAGAAACTCCGTTGCCATGGTGTTTTACAACAGACATCGATATACCATTTGACTTCTGTGATTGGATGATATGCTTTCGTAAGTCTATGGGATAACAAACAAATAAGACATAGGGCGTTCTTTCATGTCTCCCAAAACTGCTATTTTTTCTTGCTAAAATGTGTGTTATTTTTTACCTTGTTTATATTCCAGACATAATTTGTTTGGTGTTTGTTAGAATCGCTTCTAACAAGAACCAACAAATTACAGTAGAACTTCGATGGCTCGAACACCGATGGCTCGTTTTCCATGGATGTGTCGAACCCATTCTCGAGCCCCTAGCGAAATCCTCTACATAAGAAATAGTGGGGGGTAATTAAGGATAGTTTAGTCTTTTATCTTGCAAATGTACATTTTCATTATATAACACCGAAAATATGTCTAAAAGTATCTCGTTATGCCTCCTGACAGTAACCTCAGTGGCTCGAACTACCCCTGTCTCGAACAGATTTTCGAGGTCCCAAAGGTGTTCGAGCCATTGAAGTTCGACTGTGTATGTCTATGAGCAGAAATATGAAACGTAATGTACAGTCGACCCTCTGTATACCGACATTCGGTATAGCGACAAAAAATTGTTCTTACGACAATGTAAGTGGAACAAATCTTTAGCACAAGATGAAACAATTAAAAGAGACATTCAAGAATGCAGTAAAACTTCGATGGCTCGAACTCCGATGGCTCGTTTACCATGGAAGAGTCGAACCCGTTCTTGAGTCCGCAGGGAGGTCCTCCAAATACGATATAGGGATAATTAAGGAAGATTTTCTTCATTTATCTTGCAAATGTATGCTCGATGAGGCGATTCTAATGAGTACACACAACGTACATTTATAATACAGAACACCGAAAAGATATCCACAATTATCTCCATTATGCCTCCTGGTATGGCACTAATAGTATCCCTCTGTGCCTCGAACTACCGCTGTCTCGAACAAATTTTCATAGTCCCAAAGTGGTTCGAGCCATCGAAGTTCGACTGTATTGTAGTTATTTAATACTCCAAGGAACAAATTTTGTGGATACTTGTTAGAATCACCTCGGCGAGGCTATTCTAACAAATGTTCACACAATTGTTTCTTGGACGAATTAAGGGTGAGTCTTTTATTGCCTATTATACAACTCCTTATTACATATAGAATTCTTTATAGCGGCAAATTCGCAATAGCGGCACATTGTTAGGGAACAAATACTGTCGGTCGAGGCCTTTCAGGGGAAGAATATAAGAATCTTACATGGGTGTGAGGGGTGGATTGAAAAATCCGTCCCGAGGGACACTGTCCGACATCACGAGGCTTGCCTCGTGATGCCGGACAGTGATCCCGAGGGATGGATTTTTCTATCCACCCCTCATACCCATATTGGATTCTTTTTCTTGCATACCTTCCATTTCTATTGCGAATTTTTAATGCTGCTGTCACTTCGGTTACCGATTTCCACCATTTTGTGATGACACAACAGGAATGTTTAGTGACGTCACGCATGACGACGCCGCGCATGAGGTTGTAATCAACCAGTGCATTTATCAAACACGCGATTATATTCGATTTGGGGTCGGAACACCAGGGTCAGAACATAAATTTCTATCCCAGGGTAAAATCACGGATTTCCTTGTCTGGTGTGCAAGAACATAAATTTCTATCCCATGGTAAAATCACGGATTTCCTTGACTGGTGTGCAAGAATGCAGTGGTAAAGCGTCAGATTAGAGAGCGAGAGGTAGCAGGTTCGATCCCCGCAAGCGCCAAGTGTTGTTTCCTTGAGCAAGAGACTTAATCCACATGCTTAGTACTGGTTTATACACAGGAAGAGGAAGTAAAAGAGGGTTCTAAATGTGTTACCCTCTGTATATAAAGTCGATTATTTGGGGTTGGGCCTCCGTGGCCTAGTTGATTCTTAATCATTAGGTCTCTCACCGCTGTCGTTCGAGACTGGCTGGTGAGACGCCAAGTTCTGCAACGGAAGGTCAGTTGGTTTTTCTCCGGGTAATATGGTTTTCGTCCACCTCTGTTTAATGTCGGCTCGATATGAGTGAAATAATATTGAAAGGGCCTTAAAACCACCCCGCCGCCAAAAAAAAATAAAATATTATTTGGGCAAGAGTGACAAGCAATGATTCACATCATCTTCCATGATACTACCGCACCTGTCTGCGTAGAGCTTCATTGGCTACGTAGAACCTCATTGGCTACAGCGAAATCACATTGGCTATAGTAGATTTTCATTAGCTACAGTAGAACCTCATTGAATACAGTTACAGTAGAACCTCATTGGCTACAGTAGGACCGCGTTGGCCACAGTAGAACCTCATTGGCTACAGTTATAGTAGAACCTCAATGGCTACATGTACAGTGGGACCACATTGACGGTCCCCGCCCACCGGGGCTTGAAGAAATAGATGGGCTGCATGATGCTTCTAGAGAGGATCTAAGCCTGCCCAGGCGAAGCGGTGTGAGCCAGACCGTCCATGCTTATAAACCATATTGGTTTCATTGGGCGACAGGGCTTGAGATGTCATTTCATCTCAGTGCGTAAAAGTCTCGCAAAATTGGAAGCAACGTCTCCAAAACAACACATACAGTGTTGACGGGGACGTTAAACCTCAAATCAAACAAGGACCACATTGGCTACATTAGAACCTCATCGGCTAAGTTGATCCTCATTGGCTAGGACACCCTCAAGACCGTGCAAATTCTGTTCAATATAGGGGTACAGCGAGCCGCAAACACAAAACACGCCTATAATTCCGACCCCCCTTGAAACCCTACTTTTATAAAGTAAAAAATGGGGTTTACAGGGTTAAACCTTATTTTTCTTTTTATGCTCTAAACTATAAAATGTGGGTACTCGTTTAAAACGCCTCATTGAGGCGGTTCTAACGAATACCCTCAATTTATATTTTGAGTAGAAATAAGAAAAATATCACATTTTTTCATCTTAAAATTGTCTCTTTTTCGGCAATAAAATTTACAATGAATTTGTATAGGCATGCTTTCGTAATGAGAAGTTATTACTAACGCCAGGTCAATAGGCTAATGGGGATGAGTTTTCTATACTCTTATAAGATCTAATCCTGTCCAGGAAAAGTGGTGCGAGTCTGACAGGCCATGCGTATGAACCCTATTGGTTTCAATGGGCGGCAATGCTTGAGTTGTCATTTCATCTCAGTGTCGGGTTAAAATATCCACACAATTGGAAACAACGTCTCCAAAATGACCTTTACAGTGTTGACGGGGACGTTAAACCTCAAATCAAATAAAATCTTCAATACTGAAATAAAGGTATGTCGAGGCGATTCTAATGAGTACGCACAAGATACCGTTTCACGATAAAATCAGAGGTATGCGGAGATTGATCAAGAATCTAAAGACCGAGATCGAATTGTTTGGTTTGAGGTTTAACGTCGCCGTCAACACTATTTAGGTCATTTTGGAGACGCTGCTTCCAATTTTGTGTGACTTTTACCCGACACTGAGATGAAATTACATCTCAATCCCTGCCGCCCAATGAAACCTACAGGGTTTATATGCATGGAGTTGCACCACTTTTTTATTCATTATTTTTTATCTCTCTCTTTTCTGTGGTTTTAGATTAACGGCCCTTTCAAGATTATTTGGCTTATTTCAAGCCGATAGACAAAACAAAAACAAAAACAAAACACCTTTGACCAGTTATATATCTGCAAACTGCAAGCTGATCTCAATCTTTTCTTATCTGTAGCATGCCTTGGATGGGGCAACGAAGAATTTATCAAAATTGAATAAAAATTTTGGTTGCTATGGCAACCCCAATGTCCCATAGGCTTACAATGGGAAAATGTTAGTCATCACCGTAGCGCCTTCAGTTTTGATCGGATCTTTCTGAAACTTATATATAAGGTGGCTGAGTATAAAAACTCGAAAGAGTTCGAAAACCGGCCAATTCGGTCCATTTGTCATAGAGTTACGACCCCTTGATTGCTGAAAATGCCGATTATTGACCTTGTGATCACAATAGCCCCTTCAGTTTTGATCGGATCTTTCTGAAACGTATATGTAAGGTGGCTGGGGATAAAACCTCGGATGAGTTCGAAAATCTGCAAAGTCGGCCTGTTTGTCATAGAGTTCCGTCCCTTTGATTGCTGAAAATGCAGATAGTTGACCTTGTCATCACCGTAGCCGCCTCAGTTTTGATCGGATCGTTCTGAAACTTATATTAAAGTTGGCTGGGGATAAAAACTCAGATGATGTCAAAAACCTGCCAAGTGGACCTATTTATCATAGAGTTACGTCCCTTTTATTGCTGAAAATGCCGATTTTTGACTTTGTCATCACCGTAGCCTCTTCAGTTTTGATAGGAACTTTCTGAAACTTATATGTAAGGTGGCTGGGGATAAAAACTCGGATGAGTTCGAATTTTTGACCTTGAATCACCATAGCCCCCCTTCAGTTTTGATTGGATCTTCCTGAAACTTAAGTACAAGTAAGTCAGGGTTAAAAGCTCAGATGAGTTCGAAAACTAGCGATGTGGGTCGAATACTGATGGAGTTGTGTCACTCCTTTGCTGAAAATGCTTATTTTGACCTTGTCATCATTGTAGCCCCTTCAGGTTTGATTGGATCTTTCTGAAACTTATATGTAAGGTGGCTGGGGATAAAAACTCGGATGAAGTCGAAAATCGTCCAAGTTGGCCCATTTATCATAGAGTTACGTTCCTTTGATTGCTGAAAGTGCCGATTTTTAGCTCATCAAAATTTCTATATGTAAGGTGGCTGGGCATAAAAACTCGGATGAAGTCGAAAATCGGCCAAGTCGGCCCATTTATCATAGAGTTACGTTCCTTTGATTGCTGAAAATGCCGATTTTTGACGGTGGCCCCTTCAGTTTTGATCGGATCTTTCTGAAACTTATATGTAAGGTAATGGGGATAAAAACTAGGATGATTTTAAAAACCGGCCTAGTCGGCCCATTTATCATAGAGTTACATCCCTTTGATTGCCGAAAATGCCGATTTTTACCATTGTCATCACCGTAGCCCTTCAGTTTTGATCGGATCTTTTTGTAACTTAAATGAAAGGTGGCTGGGGATAAAAACTCGGATTAGTTCGAAAACCGGCCAAGTCGGCCCATTTATCATAGAGTTACGTCCCTTTGATTGCTGAAAATGCCGATTATTGACATTATTACCACCGTAGCCCCTTCAGTTTTGATTGGATCTTCCTGAAACTTAAGTACAAGTAATTCAGGGTTAAACGCTCGGATGACTTCGAAAACTAGCAATGTTGGTCGATTACTGACGGAGTTATGTCCCTTCCTTTGCTGAAAATGTTTATTTTTGTCCTTGTCATCACTGTAGCCCCTTCAGTTTCGATCGGATCTTCTTGAAACAAGTAAGTCAGGGATAAATGCTCTGATGAGTTAAAAAAAACTGCCGAGGTTGGCATATCTATTGTTGAGTTACGTCCCCTTTACTGCTTAAAATGTCTACTTGTGGCCTTGTCATCACCATAGCCCTTTCAGGTTTTATTGGATGTTTTTGTAACGTAGATGTTAGTAAGTAAGGGATAAAACTTTGGCTGAATTCAAAATTGGCGAGGTTGGCCTATGTTTCGGAGATTTATGTCCCTCCTTGATTATAGAAAATGCCTATTTTTTTGACGTTGTCATCACCGTTGTCCCTTCAGTTTTGATCGGACCTTCCTGAAACTTACATACAAATAAGTTGGGGTTAAAAGCTTGGATAAGTTCGAAAAGTAGCGATGTCGGTCGATTAGTCAGGGAGTTTTGTCCATTACTCTGCTGAAAATGCTTAGTTTCGACCTTTTCATCACCATTGCCCCTTCAGTTTTGATCGGATCTTCTTGAAACTTACAAACAAGTCAGTCAGTGATAAAAGCTCGGATGAGTTAGAAAACTGACGCGGTTGGCTTATCTGTCGTAGAATAACACCCCCTTTACTGCTGAAAATGCCTAGTTTGACCTTGTCATAATGGGATTGTCTTGAGTAAGTAAGGGATAAAACCTCGGCTGAGTTAACAAATTGGTGAGGTCAGTCTATATTTCAGAGAGTTATGTCCCTCGATTACAGAAAATGTCTATTTTTGACCTTGTCATCACCATAGCTCCTTCAATTTTATCGGATCTTCTTGAAACTTACATGTTAGTAAGTCAGGGATAAAATGGATGAGTTCGTGAACTGATGAGGTCAGCCTATTTATCATAGAGTTACAACACTTGGATTGCAGAAAATTTTTGACTGTAACTCCTTCAGTTTTTCATCGGATCTTTTTGAAATTTATATGTTAGTAAGTTAGGGATGAAAGCTCAGACAAGTTTGAAAACTAGCCATGCTAGTCAATTAATCATGAAATCATGTCCCCTGCTTGGCTGAAAATGTTTATTTTCGACCTTTTCATTACTGCTTCCCCTTCAGTTTTGATCGGATCATCATGAAACTAACAAACAAGTAAGTCATGCAGAAAAGCTCCGAGGAGTTTGAAAACTGATGAGGAATGCCTTTATATCATAGAGTTACATCCCTTTGATTGCAGCAATTAATTGCTTATTTTTGACCTTGTCATCACCATAGCCCCTTCAACTTATATCGGATCTTCTTGGAAGTTACATATAAACAAGTCAGGGATAAAAGCTTGAGTGAGTTTGAAAACCGTTGGGGTCAGCCTATTTATCATAGTTACATTCTACCTGATTGCAGAAAATGCTTACCATGTCATCACCTTGTCCTTGAATAACTACTTCAGTGAAGACTGACACTTCCTGAAACTTTGAATCTGTTAGCTCAGGTGAGCGATATAGGACCATCTTGGTTCTCTTGTTCTCATTTCTGCTCAAAGTATAGATTGTGGGTACCCGTAAGAACCGCCTCATGAGGCGGTTCTAACGAATAGCCACAATCTATAGTTTAGAAATTGTCGTTATAACGACGCTAAAGTTTGAAGTTTGTTTTGTTGTTACAACGAATACTGGTATCAAGAGTGTTGACTGCATTAATTTCTTGCAATTTCAGCACCAAACCGTGACTGCGGTGGGCTGCTGACAGAAAGTTTCGGTAGAATCAGAAGTCCCGATTACAACGAAGACGGTTACTATGACAACTGGTTTGAATGTTTCTGGGAAATCAGAATGAATGAATCGAGCATTATAGAAGTCAGCATCACCACACTTGATCTACAATATGATGAATTTGGTTGCAATAAGGACTACCTTGAGGTGAATCAAAGCACTGAGTGTACTGGTGGGTAGGGCTGGCTAATCGGAACTGAAAAGATAATCGATTATCATCTTGTCATTGCGATCGATAATCGATTAGTAATCGCTAAGATTTTTGTCATAGTTTTACCTGTCTGGCTTTTTGTCTGAGCATGACTCTTACCATATGTTGCGCTTTATCATATGTATATTTGAACAGACTGGCCTGAGCAAACAGTGTAGACCCAGATGAGACGCCGCATTACGCGGCGTCTCATCAGGGTCTGCACTGTTTGCCACTCATCCCGCTATTTTAAGCATAACTTTGGGTAGTAAATTGTACCTATCAAGTAATCGATTAAAAGCAAATCAGGAATGATAATCATTTTTGTGGAACTTATCGATCGAAAAATCGATTGCACGATTTACGCAAAAAGTGCAGACTTTGATCAGACGCTACATTTTGCGGCATCTGATGCTTAACTTCCTTTGCTTTAAGCAAACCGTGTAGTTCCTGATCAGACACCGTGTTCTGGGGCATCTGATCTTGGTTTACACTGTTTTCCCAACCCAACACATGGTTCTATTGGTGCCCCTCTTACGCAACACTCTCAACATCGATATAAATAACCTTTACCTGGATTTTCTGCAAACCAGTTATAGCCACGTGAGCATCAGCACTGACAGAGCTTCTGTGCTTAGTAACTCAATCCACAATATCACGACCAAAGTCCATGTCATCACGGTAAACAAGTCTATGTAATGAATATCCAGTATAAGCCCCACTTTATATAGAGAAGACTGGGATTAAATGGGTATACATTTTTTTTTTGCTTTGGCATTGCGTATTGTAACTTTTTGGAACCACCTCAGTGAATCGGGCAGTCTGTTTTCCCAACCCAACACATGCCCCTCTTACGCAACACTCTCAACATCGATATAAATAACCTTTACCTGGATTTTCTGCAAACCAGTTATAGTCACGTTGACATCAGCACTGACAGAGCTTCTGTGCTTAGTAACTCAATCCACAATATCACGACCAAAGTCCATGTCATCACGGTAAACAAGTCTATGTAATGAATATCCAGTATAAGCCCCACTTTATATAGAGAAGACTGGGGTTAAATGGGTATACATTTTTTTTTTTGCTTTGGCATTGCGTATTGTAACTTTTTGGAACCACCTCAGTGAATCGGGCAGTCCGAGTTTCGAGAACAAATTAGAAAAAAAGCACCCACAGCCTATGTTTGTAGTATAAATAAGATAAAGTATCATGGATTTTCATCAGAAAAGTAGCAGTTTTGGAGATGTAAAAAAAATGCACAATGTCTCACGGGTGTGTTATCGTAATGAAAAGACTGGAAATATTATATTGAGATAGCAGTAGTTTGAGATAAAAGGCGTGGAAATCACAAACGACATCTTCGAAGATTAAAGCCTAGGTCACATAGCCCGACCGATGTCCGGCAACGGTGGAGCTCGGTAGATTTTTGGGGTGTCGCCGAGTGCCCCTCATCGGAGGTATAGCTCGGTGACGTGAACGGGCTCCGTCCGGAAATCTACAGGCGACCGACCAAACACCTGTCGATGACCGTACAGGGGAGATTTTTTCGGCCTATGTGGTAGCAACTACCGACCGGTGGTCGGTCGGACATCGGGGGTATACGGCCGGTACCCGAGCAGGTTACAGGACACCGTGCGATCACCGGACGGGTTGTAAACGGTCTTTGAACACTGCCCGGCCGATGTTCGGCAGTTGTAACTCGGACTTGGCGGGGGGGGGGGGGGGGGGGGGGGGGCGGGGGCGATGGTCAGCTATAACATCACTGTATATATGTCCAACCTGCACCGAGAAGACTTCTCCTCATCCCCATCATTGTTCCTGGCAACTTTTGGCATCCTTAAAGTCTGTCAAAAGAGGGAGTACACATTGAAATCCTGATGTTGCTCGTGTGAGATGTTGCTTGTGTAAACACAACTAGCTGAATGTTGTACACAGACTGGAGCGAGCGATTTATATGCAAGCAGCGATATCCGGCCGAGTTCCGGTCGAAGCCCTTACATCGGTCACCAACCGGTACTATATTTTCCAAGGCTCGGTCCCACATCGGTCGGACCTCGGCCGAAACTAGGTCGGTGTCTGTTCACAAAAGCTTGTCCTCTGGTGGCCTCAGGTGCACGGGACACCGGTCGATACTCAACCGTACACCGGCCGATGCGTATTCCGATGTGGTAAGGATGGGGCTGCGATGAAGGAGCTCGGTGAGAGCCCGTCGAATTTTAACTCCGAAGTTAAATTTCGCCGAGCTGCCCACCGATGCGGTTTTAAGCCCCAAACGCCGGCCGGTGACCACGGGATTCCGGCCGGTGTTTGGCGAAAGTCGCATCGCTCGCTCATCGAAACCTCATCGGCCGGGCTATGTGACCTAGGCATAATAAGGTCAATAAGTCCGTATAATAAACGCCCCTCTTAACCCCAATCTATATAGAGAAAAGTGGGGTTTACAGGAGAATATACAGTAGAACTTCAATGGCTCGAACACCGATGGCTCGTTTACCATTGCTGAGTCGAACCCGTTCTTGAACCCCTAGGAAATGTCTCTACGTAAGAAAAAGAGGGAACATTAAGGATATTATCGTCTTTTTTCTTGCAAATGAATACTGTTTGTACTCATTAGAATCGCCTCATGAGGCGATTCTAATGAGTACACACAGCATACATTTATATTATAGAACACCGAAAAGAAGTCCCAAAATTACCCCCTTATGCCTCCTAAAAGGAGCCCACAGTGGCTCGAACTACCCCTGTCCCGAACAGATTTTGATTGTCCCAAAGGTGTTCGAGCCATTGAAGTTCGCCTGTATTATTTTTACTTATTGTCGCTCAAAAACATAGTGTGTGGGTACTCGTTAGAACCGCCTCAATGTGGCGGTTCTAACGAGCATCCACTATCTACATGTATGTTCGGACTTGAAATAATCAAATTATAAAAGAAAATCAACTAAGAGCTATCAAACACGCCATTTTAGCACACGGGTGTTACGTGGACTTAACAGCGTTTGATTCAAATATCGCTGTCAGAGATAACGAGGGTAAGCTGCACCGTCAAACCTCCGTAGCTCGAATACCTTTTGGGCTGTGATCTAGACATGGGTATTGCGAGGAAATGGGGGCTAATTGTACCTCTGGCTAAGAAGGTATAACGCCTCAGGCAAATATCGCTCTCAGGCGTTGAATGTGATCCCACGTTCCCCGTCAAGACTATTGTTGCATTGCAAAGAAATGTCCAGGCTTTTGACTGGACAACACAATGTATACCCCCTGAGCAAATATATATACCCCTCTCGCGTTTGCCCTCTCTGAATTGTATAGTATCATTAAAAATTAATGATACATTGTGAAAAGATATGCTATTGGGTATTTTCACACTGTGAAAATAACACTATCATGTTATTTTCACAGCAACAGCCCAGGCTACTTTCTTTTGGTTTGTTCTCGTATAAAAAGAAAATTTACGTTGTTGAGGTGAATACCAAATCTGTTCCATTTCGTGTGAAAATATCATATCTTTTCACAATGTAAACATATCATTTCAATTGTCTCATTGATTCCATATATTTTCCAGGCTTGGGAACCTCATTCCAGGATTTTTAAGCTATGTTTTCCGAACGTTGGGCTGATGAAATTGATATATAGGACCCAGTACAATGTTTTGGTTTTACATTTTTTCGCGGATGAGATAACAAACCGGTATGGCTTCGAGCTCTCGTACAAGGAAAAGCCAGGTATGCATCATGTGAACAAGTCCGTGATATGAGCAACAAAATCCCGCTATAGAGAAAACTGGGGTTTATGGTGTGTACATTATTTTTCTTATTTCTGCTCCAAGGCATAGGTTTTGTGCAGAACAACCCACATGAGGCGGTTCTAACGAGCACCAACAACCTATGCATTGGAGCAGAAATAAGAAAAAAATCTCAGATTTTCATCAAAAAAGTAGCCATTTTGGAGATGCGAAAAAAATGCACTATGTTGCATGAGTGTGTTACCGTAATTTATGTGCATTGTTAGGATATGTTTGCACAAGTAACGAGTTTCCTACATTTCGTATGAAATGACCACGAGTGTAAGATTTTGTTTTTCATATCTGGTTTCGAGTCAGATTTTATTGCCGAAGAATTTCAATAGAAAACATAAGAATCATGACTTTAAACGCCACTTATAATGTGTTTTATCATATGTCGCGTCTGAGAATGTAATAACGCCATGTAATAAATTATGTAATGCACTAGTCGATTAATTATGCAATTTAGTTCCAATGTAGATACGGCCCGTAACGTTACATGCACGACGTCTTTAACGACGTCGCGTTTACTATTGGCGGAATATTGACATTTTTTGTAAACGAATAGTGAATAAAACGTCACATGATAAATAGAATCTTGTATTCATGCTCACGTATTATTAAATTTATTAAACTCGTTGAGGAAAGAGATAAAATGCTCGGCAAAGCCGCGCATTTCATCTCTTTTCCACAACTCATTTAATAATTCAATAATTCATTAACAATCCTATTAGATCCTCTATATGTTAGGGGTAGCCCCTATGTGCTTATAGCGGCCGGTTACCTTAAAAACCAGTTCAGTCAGCCTCTATATGTTACATGTGAGGTTATATTATTTAGACTGACATGTTGTAATGGACTTAGTGTTTACATTCCTAGTGCATTTACAGAAGTTAACTATTGTGACGTACTGTTGTTCATACTTCAATGAATGCATTGACTCACGCGACGTCAGTGGCGTCAAAATAAACATTGGTACACTCCAATATGATTTGACGACGGCGACGTTATGGCGCTGTTCCCCTGACAATAGGAAAACCGATGCAGTTCCATTTCAGTGTTGTTTGTTCAAGGTTTGTCAATGCAAGGAACACATATTTATCTAACAATCTACATGCATAGTCTGCTCGGGACCTCCTATTTTGACACGATACTTTCTCAGTTATGGAAAATGAGGCTTTGTTCTTACAAGCACAAGACTTCATCTTAACCCTTGTTCTGCTGAATATTCATATATGCCACACCCACTACCGATTATCAACCAATCAGATTACTTGATGCAAATTATTGCAACAAATTCACAATCTGAATGGCAAACAATGTAGATCCTGATCAGATGGCTTCGTCAGAAGCCATCTGATCTGGATCTACATTGTTTCAAAGATAAGGCATATCCGGGATTAGCAGAACAAGGGTTAAAGTCGGGAAGATTTTTCAGTCTAGGGTAAACGAACTAAAAGACCATTGTCCTAGTAAACTGCAGCAACACCTTGTGCATACGAATCGTAACTGTTTACCAAACATGGTGCCAGTCAAAACATCCGTTTCTTTCTGCTTACTCTCTAATCTTTTTTTCTCTTCAATACGATTTGCCCTATGTTCACTATCATCTTAAATTATGGTGAAATATCGCTCCCTGGAGCGGCCTTCGTGTGACTAAATCCTTTTTATATAAATCGTTCGCTCGTCGTGTTTAGCGGCAATTGGCTTAATCATTAACACTGTATGCTAATTTGCGTGCAATGACAGACGATCCACAGATGCCTAGGATTATCTCCTTGCTTTGTAAAGGCAAGTAGAAATGCGTACAACTTCCAACTTACATGTAATGGCGCCTCAAGAATGTTTAGAATACGTACTACAGCAGCAAACTTTCGGAGGTACATCTTCACCTCTCACGCTAAAGTGTTCTTCTACAATCATGTACAAGTACCCATGAATCTCTCTCTGTCTGTCTCTCTGTCTCTCTCTCTCCGTCTCTCCATCCCCCCTCTCTTTCTCTCTCTCTCTCTCGCTCTCTCTCTCTCTCTCTCCCTCCCTCTCTCTCTCTCTCTCTCTCTCTCTCTCTCTCTCTCTCTCTCTCTCTCTCTCTCTCTCTCTCTCTCTGAGTTCACAAAACGATTTGGTTTCATATTGATGTCACTATTTAACCATTATCCGAATACATTGTATACAATACTTGAACCTAGGAAATGACTTCCATATAAGCACTATGCTTACCGTCAGATCCTATGTCATTTTGCGAGTATGTATCTATGTATACCTTTTGTAATTTATTGCACGACCCGCAGAAAAAGCGACCGACTGAAGTCGGTTGATTTTCTAAGAGTGCCCTAAAATCACCGTGTCATTCTGTCATTCTGTCAGTCTGTCAGTCTGTCTGTCCGTCCGTAACCCGTTTGTGAAAATTGGTGATAGTCACTTGGAATATTTAAACAATTTTTGGCATACTGATAGATATCAATGAGATCTAACCAATGAACTTGGGAAATATTATATTCCATTTAGTATAGCCTCGCCGAGGCGAAAAATGTGAAAATTTTCGAACTGCTTCTCCTCGGAAACCGTTGGGCCGATTGAAGTCAAATTTCATATGGAGCCTCTATGGGATGGGGGAAACCAAAATTTGCTCATGGGGTCCAGGTCACATGACCAAAATGGCCGCCAAGCCATATATGGTAAAAACCCTTCAAAAATAGTCTTCTCCAGAACCACTGGGCAGATTTCCACGAAACTTGATAAATAGCATCTGGGACGTAGGCGCATCATAAATTGCTAAAATGGTGACCCTGGGTTTTGTGCCTAGATCAAACTTTGACACATATGCTTTTGTATTCAACCGCTTGGAATATTTAAACAATTTTTGGCATACTGATAGATATCAATGAGATCTAACCAATGAACTTGCGAAATATGACATTCCATTTAGTTTAGCCTCGCCGAGGCGAAAAATGTGAAAATTTTCGAACTGCTTCTCCTCGGAAACCGTTGGGCCGATTAAAGTCAAATTTCATATGAAGCCTCTATGGGATGGGGGAAACCAAAATTTGCTTATGGGGTCCAGGTCACATGACCAAAATGGCTGCCAAGCCATATATGGTAAAAACCCTTCAAAAATAGTCTACTCCAGAACCACTGGGCATATTTCCACGAAACTTGATAAATAGCATCTGGGACGCAGGCGCATCATAAATTGCTAAAATGGTGACCCTGGGTTGACCTTGACCTTCTTTGTGCCTAGGTCAAACTTTGACACATATGCTTTTGTATTGGAAAAGTTAGAATGCATTTTATCCTGCAAACGATTCAGAATACAGTACTAAAGTATAAGATATATTTTTGCTCCTTACGATAAGGCGCATTTATTGGGGGAACCGTTTTAGGTCCAGGTCACATGACCCAAATGGCCGCCATACCCATATATGGTAACACTCATAAAGCTAAAAGCATCCGGCGGGTCGCGCACTTCAGCTGAAGCACTGGTTTGCAAATAAATATTGTTTAAACCAAGAAGGGCAGTTTCCCGTTTCTGACGAAAAAAATGTGCACTGTACTGGTTAACCGCTTATGTATAACATTGCCCCAGCAAAGTGTGGATAGATAAACTGACCGGCACAAAAATAACCTAAAATAGTGTTGACTGGACTGTTAAACTCCAAAACAAACCAACAAACAAAAACTACGGAACACCCACGGAGATACCGGAAAAAAGGAGTTTTGCAAAATTCAGGTTTCGCCACAATAGTCAATCCAGATATGTCTCCATCGGCATAGCGAAGTAAACTGATTATTGCTGCAGTTGACCTTTTTAATATGCCTAGCATTCAATGAGCTATGACCATCATGGCGGCCCCCGCCCATCGGGGCTTGAAGAAATATATGGGCTGCATGGTGCTTCCACGCAGAGCTGAAACCTACCGCACACGAGTACTGGTAAACCGCTTAGAGGATCTAAGCCAGCCCAGGCAAAGCGGTGCGAGTCGGAACCGTCCATGTTTATAAACCCTATTGGTTTCATTGGGCTACAGGGCTTGAGATGTCATTTCATCTCAGTGTCGGGTAAAAGTCCCACAAACTTGGCAGCAACGTCTCCGAAATGACCTATAAAGTGTTGACGGGGACGTTAAACCTCAAAACAAACAAATTAAGAAACAAAACGACCATCATGGGTTTCAAGTATTCCTGGCCTATAAATGTAATAAAATTCATAATGCTATGCCCTCACTTTAACAGAATTAAAACATCACTGAGGCGATTCTAATGAGTACACACAGCATACCTTTATTTGGACCCCGTCAAGCGATTTTGGTACGCATCGCCTATGCGAGCAGCGAAGGTTCAGGCGAGCCTGCGCATCCGCGCAGTCTCGCCAGAACCTTCGCTGCTCGCTCATACAATTAGTGAATCAAGAGTACCTTCAGACATAAAGCCATAACCCTGGCCCCTCTGAATGGCTGGGCATGCGCAGTTTAAATTTGTCATGACGGAATGCTCGAAAACGCAAATTCGCTTGGCGGGGCACATTATATAGAAGGTCGAAAGGATATCCTTAAGTCATCCCCATTATGCATTATTCCATAAAAGATCGAAAGGATATCTTTAAGTCATTCCCATTATGCATTATTCCATAAAAGATCGAAAGGATATACTTAAGTTATCCCCATTATACATCATGGCCTAACACCAGGATTAACTCTCAGTAGATCGAAATACCCTTTCCTCGAACAAATTTCCATGGTCCCAAAGATTTTCGAATTATTGAAATTTGACAGCGTGAAATATATAGAGGATCTTACATGAGTGCTCATGTATTATTGATTTTATTAAACGAGTTGAGGTAAAGGGATAAAATGCGAGGCTTTGCCGAGCATTTTATCCATTTTCCTCAACGAGTTTAATAAATTCAGTAATACATGAGCACGAATGCAAGATTCTATTTATCATATGACATTTAAAACGCATTTTATTCACGATTGCTTACAAAAATGTCAACATTCTGGCATTAGTAAACGTGAAGTCGTTAAGGACGTAGTACATGTAACGTTACGGGGCGTATCTACCTAATTTGCATATTTAATCCACTAGTGGATTATCGAAAATATTACATGGCGTTATTACACTCTCAGACGCGACGTCATATGATAAAAAAAAACATTTTCTAGTCAGGGTAGATGGACATGCAGGTCTGTGACTTATACAGTCGCAAATCGCAAGGACAGGTTTTTCTGCTGATATAAGCTCATTTATTTCAGCCCCGCTGTGTGGCGGT
Source organism: Lucinisca nassula (assembly GCA_963580285.1). Classification (NCBI taxonomy): domain Eukaryota; kingdom Metazoa; phylum Mollusca; class Bivalvia; order Lucinida; family Lucinidae; genus Lucinisca; species Lucinisca nassula. The sequence continues at coordinate 60,134,356 of OY757023.1, forward strand.
GAGGCAAGAGGACTTAGTGGAGAAATCGCACCAGCAGACTTGGATGGAGATGGACTCTATGACGAGAATCTTAATTGTACATGGACCGTCCGAGTTGAGTATTTCCATGTGGTGCACATTAACATATCGGTTACTGAGATTGAGACCACTGAAGATTGTGTCTCTGATTATCTGGAAGTAAGTCTCATTACGATACATCCCAGCAGGCACACGTCGCTACGGCAACTTCAAATCAACGTCGGTGCAACGTCACGACTTTGCACCGACGTAGATATGACGTTGCATAAGGTCATGACGTCGTTGTTTACCTGATGATTTGGTAACAAAGTGTGTGTGTTCCTTTTGTGAATGCAACCGTTTTCTCAAACTGAATGGAAGCTTTAACCTGATATAAAGCAGGATTCAATTTCGAAATTTAGGAGAGTCATGTTGAAATATTTCAAGAATGTTTTTTATTTAAATTGGTTAAACATTTTTGCAAACAGTAAAGGCCCTTATTAGACGATGCACTGCGATGTTTGCCAGTGTCCCGTTTTAGGAGCTTTTGGGATGGGTTTGGGGTTATAGAATGGGATTGATGAACATTTTGGATGCAAGCAGCATGGGCCCCAAAGGGTTTCAGGTTTCTGTAAAGACAGCGGTTTCCCATCACATGTATAGTAGTTTAGTCAACCTGAGCTCAGCTTGGATAGCGGCGTCTGGGCTGACAAAGTTGCCGCACTGTAGAAATCTTGTTTGTTTTTCTATGTTTTGTGTTAAAGAAAAAGTTTTGTTTGTTTGTTTTGTTTGATTGGAGGTTTACCGTCCCCGTCAACACTGTATAGGTCATTTTGGAGACGTTGCTTCCAATTTTGTGGGACTTATACCCGACACTGAGATGAAATGACATCTCAAGCCCTGTCGCCCAATGAAACCAATAGGGTTTATAAGCATGGACGGTCCGACTCGCACCGCTTTGCCTGGGCAGGCTTAGATCCTTTAAGCAGTTTACCAGTACTCATGTGCGGAGGGTTTCAACTCTGCGTGGAAGCATCATGCAGCCTATCTATTTCTTCAAACCCAGATGGGCGGCGGCCACATGGTAGACAAGATTTATAGCTTTAATAATCTGTTTTGCCCTCTCAAATTGTGGATAACTGTATTCCAAATTGTCATTTGAGGTTTTACGGTCGGAAATTACGTTTTACGGCGACGCGTTAGCGGAGCCATAAAACGGAATTTGTGACCGAAAACCGACGATTTACCTCCCCAAATGACACTTTTCAAGACAGTTATCCCCATTTTAATGAACTTATTCGGCTGTTTTTTTTTTTTTTTTTTTTTCAGTTTTTTTAATGCACTATTTTGCACAAAGCGACAAGCCCTGTGAGCTGCGTAAAACCAAATACCAGCCAATGAAAAGCGACTTAACGTGATTACGTTGGGTTTCCGACGGTATATGTCGCAAAATATACTGTCGCAAATTTTGACGATATCCTATCTGACGTCACGTTACAAACGCAAGTGCATTAGTTTACAAGTGTAGGAATGCCCGGGTCCATCCCGACGTCTATAATTTTGGAAGCGCCTGCATCGATTCCATAGGAATGAAATAATATGCGTTTTCTTTATTTTTAGCTCACCTTGAGCCAAACTTCACGAAAACACACCTACATAATTTTGACCCCCTCGAACCCCACTTTTATATATAAAATCTGGGGTTTACAGGAGTAAACATTATTTTTCTTATTATATATAAATAACACAATTTTTCATCTAAAAATTTACTTTTTTCGGTGGTAAAATTTACAATGTATTTATATAGGCGTGTTTTCGTAATGTCTCAGGGTGAGCTTTTGTGAGCGATCGATGGTTGTCGTGCGTCGTGTGTCGTCTGTCTGTCAAAAATCTACTTAACAAAAGACATCTCCTCCTAAATCCGTGAACGGATTTTAAAATGATTTTACATGAACGTTCCTGGTGATACCCTATACCAAAATTGCCTAACTGGTTTTGCTCCCATGAACAAAATGGCCACCAGAGCTAAAAATAGAATACCTTTAAACAACATCTCCAGCCTTTTGAAATAATTTCATATGAATGTTCCTTGAATGATCCTATACCAAAATTGCTCGAACTGTTCCGCTGAGTTGAACATGGTCGCCACCAGAGCTAAAAATAGAAAAAAAGAAAACCTTTTACACGACTTTTCTTCCTTAGCCAGTGGATGGATTTTGAAACAGCTACAGGAGGTGACCCTCTACCAAAGTTGTTCAAAATATTCAGTTCTGTTGAACAAGTTGAAGATGGCCGCCAGAGATAAAAATAGTAAAACCCTGAAACAGCTTCTCCTTAACCTGTGGACGGATTTTGAAATAATTTTACCTGAATGTTGCATGGGTGTCCCTCTACCAAAATAGCTCAAACTGCTTCCTTCAGATGACCGATGACCAAGATGGCCACCAGAGCTAAAATTAGAACACAACTTTTAAAGGCATCTTCAGCGTAACCAGTGAATAGATTTTGAAATAATTTCACAGAAATGTTTCTTGTAGACCATCTACCAAAATTGCCCATCCTGATAAACAAGATGGCCACCAGAGGTTTCGTTTGTTTTGTTTGATTTGAGGTTTAACACTGTAAAGGTCATTTTGGAGACGTTGCTTCCAATTTTGTGGGACTTTTACCCGACATTGAGATGAAATGACATCTCAAGCCCTGTCGCCCAATGAAACCAATAGGGTTTATTAGCATGGACGGTCCGCCTCGCACTTGGGTTCCTGGACAGGCTTAGATCCTCTAAGCGGTTTACCAGTACTAGTGTGCGGGCCGGATTCAGCTCTGCGTGGAAGCATCGTGCAGCCCATATATTTCTTCAAGCCCCTATGGGCGGGGGCCTGGCCACCAGAGGTAAAATTGAAGATAAGAAAACATGTTTAAATGAAGACTACTGCGATTTTGAAGTAATTTCAAAGGAATGTTACTTGATTGACTCTACATTTCTCAACTGTTCACCTTGGTTGATTATTGTCACCAGAGATGAAAATAGAAAAATCTTAAACGACTTCTCCTTAATTGATGGATTGATTTTAAAATAATTTTACAGGAACGTTGCATGGATGGCCTTATAACAAAATTGCTAAAATTCCTCTGTTCCACTGCGCATGATGGCTACCAGGGCTAAAAAACAATAAAAGCCTTTAAATGACTTCTACTCCTAACCAGCTAGACTGATTTTGAAATAATTTACAGAAAATTAATGTTCCTCGGATTACCATCAACCAGAATTGCTCAAACCTTCCACCCCACGTTATACACGGAACGCCAAAAGAAACGCCCGCAACAAATTAATCACAGTAAATTTATTCCCAAGCATAACAATCAAACTTTCACCACTTGCTTTGGTAGCAAACTTCCTTAATTTCACGTCTATCAAAGAAAAAATGAGTTTATTCACTGCTGTTATGCCGTAATTTTCTCCCATGTGGCACAACCATCAAAACAAAAGTTCACAAATACACATTGAATATACTCGGTATCGAGTACGGCCTCCATTAGCTGCGACAGAGCGTCTTTGCAGGGATCCAATTAACGTATTTACCCTAGATTGTGATCGTTGACGAAGATGCGCCAGTCGGATATGCCTATCTTGCCCTCGGATGCCTATCTTGGTTGACGCACATCATCCCCGGCCTGACGTTTCATATACGGTCGTTAATACTGATACCATTCGGCTGATGACACTAGGATCTACCCCATAACTGGCAACGACAGCACGAGGCGTAACCACAGCGTCTGGTTGTCCAAGCGATCGGTGGCAATGGTTTACTTTCAGCAATGCCATCTGACGTCAGTGCAAAATTAGGCGTTTTAATTCGGTTTCCTGTAACATGCCCAAATTGCTGTGGCTGTACAAGGTCAGTGTACTTGGAAAACCTGTTTACCATACATGTGCAGCTACGCTTGAGCAGACTGTACTAGTACAAGAAAACCTGTTTACAATACATGTGCAGCTACGCTTGAGCAGACTGTACTAGTACAAGAACACTTGTTTACAATACATGTGCAGCTACACTTGAGCAGACTGTACTAGTACAAGAAAACCTGTTTACAATACATGTGCAGCTACGCTTGAGCAGACTGTACTAGTACAAGAAAACCTGTTTACCATACATGTGCAGCTACGCTTGAGCAGACTGTACTAGTACAAGAAAACCTGTTTACAATACATGTGCAGCTACGCTTGAGCAGACTGTACTAGTACAAGAAAACCTGTTTACCATACATGTGCAGCTACGCTTGAGCAGACTGTACTAGTACAAGAAAACCTGTTTACCATACATGTGCAGCTACGCTTGAGCAGACTGTACTAGTACAAGAAAACCTGTTTACAATACATGTGCAGCTACGCTTGAGCAGACTGTACTAGTACAAGAAAACCTGTTTACCATACATGTGCAGCTACGCTTGAGCAGACTGTACTAGTACAAGAAAACCTGTTTACCATACATGTGCAGCTACGCTTGAGCAGACTGTACTAGTACAAGAAAACCTGTTTACAATACATGTGCAGCTACGCTTGAGCAGACTGTATTAGTACAAGAAAACCTGTTTACCATACATGTGCAGCTACGCTTGAGCAGACTGTACTAGTACAAGAAAACTTGTTTACCATACATGTGCAGCTACGCTTGAGCAGACTGTACTAGTACAGTCTGCTCAAGCGTAGCTGCACATGTATGGTAAACAGGTTTTGTCAGGAGCAGGAGCTGCAGGCAGTGATTCTTGAAAAAATGACCCAATTATGAAACCAAAAAGTTAGAAAAATGAACCTCATGGAATTTCGACTGATATGTTTTCTTTTGGTTTATTTCCACATTTTAACATTTGATCAAAACCTTTACCCACACCATTTCAATAGTTTTTGAGTTTTTGACAGTAAAACCTGCTCGTTACGGAGGAGAGTTTATATTTGTTAGCCCATGTGTCTGTTTCATCCAACAGTCTATGCTAACCCATGAAGGGACAAACATTACCGACAGGGTATTTTCAAAATTGGGTCATTTTTTCAAGAATCATGAAGGTCAATACAGTGACTGACCACAGTTAGACGACCAGTACGTTCATTAAGGATATTCTGCGACCAACATGGCTGAAATAGCACAATATGCTCTTGAAAAATGAAATTATGAATTTGAGCATTAAGCAAAGGTCTCAAAAGTTTTTTCTTATTAGTGTAAAAAATAACAGGGCAAAGTTTACTCAAGACAAAACCACTTAAATATCTGAATTACTATAACGAGAGAAATGTAAAATCAATATTGCAATATATGCTCGTTTGTTTTAGACTTAGAACCAAATTGTTTATGAATAAATATAAAATATATTGCCACTTGTGTATGAGTTATTGCACAGGGAAGGTGCACCGGGACATATTTTTTCATAAAACAACTCCAAAAGCGAATAATTAATTTTCGTTCACGTGGTGTGTAGAAAATTTCGAAACAAAATTCATCATGGCCGAACATCTGGGGATGTGTTTACACGCAAGTTCACACGTTCGTATTGACGTAACCATGACGGGATCGTCAAGGTACTTGATATAATCTGAAACCCAAAACATACATCTTTAAAACCGCACCATTCGATTTTCACATAGGAACTATTAAATACTAACATTTCGACAATACATTTGTTGTGTTACTTTGTGTAAAGTTTTTCGGCAAGGGGCCGAACAACACCCTGGCTAAAACATTAGATTAATACGCCAAGGCACTTTTTTATCAGCGAAAGATCGAGTTATTTTTCGTCATATTTACATTATTGTAATAAATTTATGTACGTTATGAAAAGTAGAAGTAAAACAAAGATCAGGAATTGATACAATTAACTTACTCCACCCATAAAAGACACCAAAGGGAAAGAAATACAAACATTAAGCGACCAGACCATAATGGAAACCTAAACAAAGGAAGGCCATAAGGACAGTTACTTTCCCACAAAATGGCCATATGGCCATCCAAAATTAAAAGACACAAGTGATACACACAGTAAGTAACAAACAACAACATAAATAAATCGCCACAGAAGAGCCGCCTTGGAACGGTCAGTGGAAGATTTCCACTGGGGGGCTTAAATCGATTTTACGTGGCCACAATCCTCGCCCTTACTTCCGTCGCGATTTAGACAAAAAATTTGTTCAGTCCGCATGAAGGCCTCCTAACTCATCAGTGCAACATCTCCGTGAACACAAAAATCAAAGAACCACAGAGGTGAGACAACGGTGAGGACTCGACAGCAAGAAACCACTGAAATGCTGGAGCAAAAGAAAACCAACAGTTAGACTCCGATGGGCCCGACTTGAGACAGAACATCATGCACCAACCAACATTACCTTGAATTAGATCTCTCTAATTCTCAATAAGCCTTTACGTTGGAGCCGTCATAGAATCTGAGGCCTGACCCACCGGCGTGCAATTAAAGAGGGAAGCAAAGTTGCCAACCGTGATTGGGTTAACTACCATGCATGCAGTCTGTCGTATAACATCCATGTTGTACCCAATCTTTTTATATCGAAGAATGATTTTACGAAATTGGGTGCTGAAGTCATTGCGGTTATATATTTTTCTGAATTTATATACTAAGTCATTATAAAATTCGGGTTCCGATAGACCTTGTTGCAGAAGAGATTTAAGTCCAATATTGAATTTAGAAATTAAATCAGAATGGCGTCTATAAAATTTTAAAAAGGCTTTGCGCTGTTTATGGTACCGATAACCCTTATTAAGGAGTTTAGCCGTTAATAATTTATTACGAGTGTTGAAGTCAGTTACATGACTACACACTCTAGCAAATCGAATTAATTGCGAAATATAAACGCCATAGGATGGCGCACGAGGAACATCACCATCCAAAAAAGGAAAATTTACAATCTCAAAATCAAAGTTACGCATTTATCATAAATTTTGCACGAAACAAATCCATCTGCAATAGATGTAAATCCAAAAACGGGGCCTCGGTATCAGAAGAATTTGCTTTATTTAACTGAAGTTCTGGGGGAAATCTGACTGATCAAACCATCAAAATAGGTATTATCAATATTTAATAAATCATCTAAATATCTAGAAGTGGAGCTAAAAGCTTCAATAATTTCAGATTGGTTATCAATGGAAAGCGACAACATGAAGTCTCTTTCATAACGATACAAGAACAGATCAGCCACAAGAAGTGCGCAATTCGTACCCATCGGAATACCCACAATTTGTCTAAATTACTTAGTACCGAATCTAATATAAATATTGTCAAGTAGAATGGTCATGTCAGAAAGTGTGTGATGCCCTCACCTAAGTGTATAATTCTTATGCTCTTTAGAAGTGAAAAAATGCATTTCTGCCATTACATGCAAGATAGAGAGAATCTTCTTTTTGGATTCCAGGGGATTTCACCAGCAAAGAAAAATTATATACATTTATTTAATAAATACTTTTGAAACTACTTTTCATCCGCGATTTGTCTGAAGGGAGAGCACTGTTATAGAAATGCTGGTTTCCGGACGGAGCCGAGTACTTTAATTTTTAAACAAGTTTGGCTTTTACAAGAATTTTGTCATCTCTCAAAACGAAAGAAATGTATCGAGGAAAAGTGGTTCAGTAGCCTACATTTACTTTGGCAGCATTTTCAAGCTAAATTTATGTCAAGACCAGCTCAGTCCTGCTCACGAACACTTATAATTCCGTTCGACCTGGACGGAATTGGAAAAAAAAGCGCACTAAAAGAGAAGTTTTTTTCTTGGATATCTGTTTGGTTTCTTGTCTGATTCATGACAGACAAGCGTAAACCAGCAACATTTTATTGCTGGTTACCCTAGATTGTGATTTTTTTGTCTTGTAGATTGAAAAAATTGCTGACATTCTTTCCCGCCATTACCTCACTAGTGGGTGGGGTAACGTAAACTGAAATTCTTAGGATCAAAATTAGGTCGCTTTGCACATTCATTTTTTCTGGAGAGTCTGTGTGTTGTCAGATATTTGAGTGTGCTGAGCTGTATATAATTGGACCAGTATACTGATTAGCCCTTTGTAGTTGTCAGTGTGCTGGCTGTGACAAACTCGGAATCAGGATTGTTGCTTGACACCCATAATAAATCATTAGAAATCATCAAATCACTACCCGGTATATTAAAATGAAGGTCTCCCTGTTTCCCATGGTCTTAATTCTCGGGTTCACTCTTTGGAAAACAACTTACAGAATGCATCCAGATGATGGAAATCTGGAGTGCAAGATTTCAAATATGGAGAGCAGTAGTAGAATTTCCCAATACTTGACATTTACAATGAAGAATGGGAACAGAAGGTGTTCGGAGGGCTTTCGAAACTTCAAGTCCTCACCCGGTGCAAACTTGGCTTTACTTCTAATCTTGGCCGGAGACATTGAAACTAACCCCGGCCCTAGGTTTCGCTGCGGACTCTGCAAAAATATTGCAAAGGTTCCGAGAAATGGATAGAATGTGAGGACTGTAACAAGCGCATTCACTCCTCATGTTCTGATTTGGATAACAGCCAATTGTTAGAAATTGAATCTAGAGCTGGAACCTGGTATTGCAAAGACTGCAAAGCTGACTGTGGTCTTTGCGGTGGTGCTGTCCTTAATGGCCACAAAGCCGTTCAGTGTGATCAATGTGAAATGTGGATACACTCTGAATGTTTCGTCATTTCAGATGCAGGATATGGCACTTTGGTAAATTCAAGCTGCCACTGGATATGTCCAAAATGTGAGGTCTGTAATTTTTCAGACTCCTTCTTTGATGAATACGTAGAACTGAGTAAGCCAAACAGGTTTGAACCTCTGTCAGAGGATAAGAGAGGCAAAGCTTCGACTGCTGATGAAACTAAGTCACATTTTGTGAAAGGTTGAAACTTTGCAGTATAAACATAAATGGAATTAGAGGAAAAATTCTTGAACTTTTAGCTTTCCTCGATACATCTCAACCTCATATTGTTGCTATTCAGGAAACAAAGATTGACAGTTCAATTACTACATCTGAGATTTTTCCTGAAACTTGTCAGTACTGTGTCGACAGAAAAGATAGGAACTCTCATGGCGGTGGGGTGATGTTGCTCATTCATAGAGACACCCCTCACATGCCTTTCATGGAACTGAAAAATGACACCGAATCGGTCTGGGTTAAGGTTTTTGCAAATAAAACTTCCCACTTCGTAGCAAGTTGGTATCGACCACCAAATGGTACGATCGAAAACTTCCAGTTGTTTAAAGACCAACTGGATTCCATCAAATCGCAGCATAAGGGTAAAAAACTCTCGGCTGTACATGTTCTAGGTGACCTCAACTTCAGAGACATTGCTTGGCCCGACAGGCTCAGCAAACAAGGCACAATGCTGAGTCAGTCGGAAGGACAGATATTAATTGATATTATGAACGATCATGGCCTTGAACAAATTGTTAACTTCCCCACTCGTGATAAGAACACATTGGATCTGATCCTTACGACTTTGCCAGGACAATTCGAAGACATTCATTCCCCAGATAAAGTAAGTGACCACGATATTGTCTCCGGATATTTAAAAAAACTCACATCCCACCAATAAAGAAACCTCGGAGGAAGGTGTACTCTTATCAGAAAGGTGACTATGAAACTATGAGGAAGGATGCACTCAGATTTGCAAAGGAGAAATACTTTAATGGTCGTTCAAATGCTCGGTCTGTACAGGAGAATGTTGATTTGATAGCTTCTTTCATTCCTACTTCAGCCGAAAATCATATCCCCTCAAAAACTAGTAGGTCTCTATCTTCTATTCTCTGGATCACTCCAGAGATAAGGAGAAAAATTCGCAGAAGGAATAAGATTCATGCAAAGGCAAAAAAGGCGGGAAGTGGTAAACTCCGGACAAAATTTGAAAACTTGAGACGTGAAATCAAGACTGATATAAAAAAATCAGCATGATTTGTATGTGAATAACTTGGTAGGCGATGTAAAGGCAAATCCCAGAGACTTCTACAGATATATCAATAGCCAGAAGAAAGACAGGCAAGGTATCCCACCCCTTAATAAAAGAGGAGGGAACGGGGTTGCTGAATCAGACTCTGAAAGGGCAGAGGAACTAGTTGGTCAGTTCAATGATGCGTTTAATAAAACTGAGTTCTCGGAGGTTCCATTGACTGGAAGATCGGCCCCATTCATGAATAATATTGTTGTGACAGCTGCAGGAGTGATCAAGTTACTTCAAGGCTTAAACCCCAGTAAGGCCTTAGGACCTGATGAGCTTCATCCTAGAGTCCTGAAGGAAGTAGCAAATGAGTTGCGTCCAGTTTTTGCGCACTTGTTTCAACAGTCTCTTGATACGGGTGAAATCCCCAAAGAATGGCTCATAGCAAACATCTGCCCACTCTTCAAAAAAGGAGATAGGGCTCTTGCCCGTAATTATCGCCCTGTGTCTCTGACCTGTGTTCTGTGTTAATTGCTGGAACATATAGTCTGCTCAAACATCATGGCCCACTTGGACGAACATAAACTTTTGTCAGACAGACAACATGCATTTAGGAAAAGGCACAGTTGTGAAACTCAGCTAAGCACAGTTATTAATGACTGGGCAAAAATCTTGGACAAAGGGGGACAGGTGGACACAGTTATTCTTGACTTCGAGAAGGCTTTTGACACCCCTCCTCATGAACTACTTAAATCTAAGTTATTTGGTTATGGAATAGGGGGAAAGACCCTCAAATGGATAGATTCCTTTCTTTGCTACAGGAAACAGCGGGTTGTTGTTAATGGCGAATCTTCGGAGTGGGCTCCAGTTTTGTCTGGAGTCCCACAAGGGACCGTTTTTGTTCCACTTTTGTTCTCCCTGTACATCAATGATATTTTCACTGACATTGACTCAGAAATAAGACTGTTCGCAGATGACTGTGTTTGTTACCGGGAAATTAGAGATACAGATGACTCAGTGAAACTTCAGGCTGACATAGATAGATTAGGATGTTGGGCCCGAAAATGGGGCATGAGATTTCAGCCAGTTAAATGCAATATTATGCAGATAACTAGGAAGAGATCTTATAAAAATGAGGCTTCTTACATCTTAGAGGGAACGGTCCTCGAGAACGCGGACTCCATTAAATACCTTGGAGTTACAATCTCACACAACTTGAGATGGAATACTCATATTAGCAACATGTGTACTAAGGCAAATAGAACGCTTGGTTTCCTGAGGCGAAATCTTCATCAGTGCCCTCAGGATGTTAAAGAGGCAGCATATAAAGGTCTTGTTCGCCCAATCTTGGAATATGGTAGTTGTATCTTGGACCCCAGTGGAGTGGTCCTTAACGATGAAATTGAGAAAGTTCAGAATAGAGCTGCTAGATTTGTAACAGGCAATTACTGCTTTGAAACTGGGAGCATGACTGGAATACTTGGAAAATTAAAAAAGGAGTCTCTCAAGAAAAGGAGAAAAGACAGTAGGCTAAGCCTTTTATACAAAGGTCTAAAGGGTGCTGCCAGCATTCCAACAGATGACCTTGTTCCCCCAGCTAAACACTGTAGAAATCACCATTCGTTGGCGTTTCAGACCCTTACTGCAAGAACTGACTTTTATAAAGAGTCGTTCTTCCCCAGAACCATTAGAGATTGGAATGCCCTTCCCGATTCGATTATTTCGACAGCTGAAGGTGCTGATGATTGGCTGGCTAAATTTACCTCTTTGGTTAGAGCTAGGGACTAACTTCCCACATCACAGGTCCTGGTGCATGAATGTCTTTTGACGTGTCACCAGTAACAATTCTGATAAACGGCACAGACCGGTCGTTAGAGAAGAGTGATGTTGTAAACGCCCAAAGACGTAGTCAAATAATCTTGAACCAGATATGAAGCCGGTAACCAGATTGATGTCACAAACTGTCAGTTTTTCATGGAGGAAAATAATGGTCGCAGCGACGAGTTTCAATTGATTTTATAAATATTTCTCTTTAAACCACAACCATTTTTCGTATCTTTCGCCTTTACATATCAAGTAAGTTATTTTACACCCCTGGTCAATATACTGCATATCGATCCGTCTGTATTTTATGAGAATCCTCGTGTTAGTCGTTGGTCACAAATGTAAACATTAGACACGTGTGAGAAGTATACTTCACCGCCTAGTTTTACAAAATAGTTACACAGCATTAATCATGATTGTATTGCATTTTTAGATATAAATGATATGTTTGACAAAATTATATAAAGTTAATGGAGATTTAAGGCGAAAGAAATTTAATAACAACTTTAAAATCACAGTAGCTAGTGTTAAAGATTGGTCTTAATTTGTTCCCTTTCTTTTTTCTACCTGTAAACATTACACAGGTGTGTTCAGTCAGCCACAAAAATAAACTTATCTGCATATTAATTCCAATGAATGCAAGTTTATCTTTCCATACACAGAAAGGACTTCTTTTATTGTGTCAAGAAATGTGTAAACTAAAAAGACAAGATTTTTTTCCTGAACACAAAACAAGCCTTGGCTGAAAACAGTTTATTTGAATTTAGTGCAGCTAATCAAAAGGACGCGTTACAGTTTTCTATTGCAAAGTGCCTACTGAAAGAGCTAATTCTTGAAGTCAACAAAAACTGTTCAAAATACACTCATAAGGTGACCAAACATCTCTGGTTTGTTGGACAAATATTTAGTTTTTCATCCGCATGCGTTTTCATAACAAAATTTCCGGTTGAATACATGCACTACTGGTCGTGTGTAACATTGCGCCAATGGAAAAAGTGAAGATCCCTGTGGTGTTCAAAGGAACATTGCATGATCGTCCACATTGTTAACCAGAGAAACTACACATCACTTTATTTCAGAAACAATAATGCTTTCAAAAATGCTGATGTTTTGGCGGTTAACGATGTGGAGGATGTTGAAAAATAAACTTTTATCGATAAAATAAGGTGAGAAAATCAATGTAATCAAAGTACTGTGCATACTCGCACATGAAATATACATATACAAAAGGACAGCGGCTGGCCATCTGTATGAGCACGACCATCATTCCTTGCTGGGCAAACGGGAATGCTTTTCATTGATGAATTAAAGGACTATCATGTAAATGCTGTCGCATGCTGTGCATGTTACCTGTATGCTATTGATTCATGTTTACCTTCCATTACCAGTTTATGTTTTATATTGATTACAGAGTATGTAACATTTCATATTTTCTTCAGACGTACCCTGAATGCTGGTATAAATAAAAATGTTTTCAGAGGACAACAATGTCCCCTCACCATAAATGTACATGTATCTAAAACACCCATTTGACTTTGATAACTAGATTAAAGTCAACAAAGTGTAAGCTGCAAACCAGCCATTTTTGGTCAAAAGCTGACAGTTTTTGTGGGAGCCTATCACCTTAAAAAAACATACAGTCATGACAAAAGCTCAGATCACCAGACAAATTTTGTAGACTGTAATTAAATACTCTACCAATTTTCATAAATTCTTAAATGATATAGGTTACAGATAAGCCATTGCTGGCCCCAAAAGAACAGGTTTCAAGAGACCTTGGCCTTAGAGTGCAGACATTAAGTTGCAGAAAGGGTTATCCTTTGGAAGCAAGGAATACACCACAGAACTGTAAAATATGGAGTGTACATGTTTTTTTTGGGCTACACTACCTAGTTTGGGCCAATGGGGCTTCATCAGTGACCCTAAAATATTTTCAAAATTCAACAATGGAATCAATGATCCCAAAAGGAAGAGAATATATAAATAACACTATGATGTCGGGCAGGGAGACTTTTTACGGGCGCCACACATTCTGAGACACCAGCTCTAGTGACGTTAAATAAGTTGAAGAAATGGTTATCCTGAGCTATTTTTGGCCCAATTTTTTTTTGAGGGGGGGAGGGGGGCTGTGACCTTGAAAAAAGTCAAGGTCACCAAAATCTAATCAAATCTGCGGTATGTTGTAATGGTATAGTTTGTTTGATTTGAGGTTTAACGTCCCCGTCAACACGGTAAAGGTCATTTTGGAGACGTTGCTTCCAATTTTATGGGACTTTTACCCGACATTGAGATGAAATGACATCTCAAGCCCTGTCGCCCAATGAAACCAATAGGGTTTATAAGCATGGGCGGTCCGCCTTGCACCGCGGTTCCTGGAGAGGCTTAGATCCTCTAAGCGGTTTACCAGTACTAGTGTGCGGGCCGGATTCAGCTCTGCGTGTAAGCATCATGCAGCCCATATATTTTTTCAAGCCCCTATGGGCGGGGGCCGTAATGGTATAGTATACCAAGTTTGAATGCAATTAATCAATTTGTTTATGAGAAATTGTGCAGTCAAGCCTCTTTTTTGTCCCAAAATCGTCTGTTCTTGGGAGCATGTGACCTTGAAAAAAGGTCAAGGTCGACAAAATATAATCAAATATGCGTCTTGTTATTATATTGCACTAAGTTTGACTGGAATTAAGCAGTTTATTAATGAGATAGAGTGCAGACAAGCCATTTTTGGCCAAAATTGATTGTCTTTGAGGGCCTGTGACCTTAAAAATGGTCAAGGTCACCAAAATGTAACCCTATCTGCGGTATGTTATATTGATATATTGTACCACGTTTGACGAAAAATTGGTCATTCTTTAATGAGATAGGGTGCAGACAAGCCGTTTTTGGCCCAAAATTGACTGTTTTGGGGGGCCTGTGACCTTGAAAAAATGTCAAGGTCACCAAAATCTAATCAGATTTCCGGTATCTTGTAATGATATATTGTTCCAAGTTTGATTAAAATTAATCAATTGCGTTATTGGGATAGAGTGCAGACAAGCCATTTGTGGCCTAAAAATGACTGTTTTGGGGTCGCTGTGACCTTGAAAAATGAGGTCAAGGTCACCAAAATCCAGTCAAATCTGCTGTATGTTATAATGATATATTGTACTGTTCTAGTCTTTCTGCCAACATTTTAAATATATATTTCAGAATCGAAAATACATTCCGTATTATTAAGCACTTCTAACATATTATACTAAATACATAAAACTTCAACACAATATAAATTTCTTATGCACATACTGTACATATTATTGTGTCACGTGATACAAGAAACACAGATTATGATATGGACATGTAGATTAGCACAATTTAATGTGGTTAATTGTTAAAAAAATGTCATATTACTTTGGCAAATCACCAAATACTGACAATTACCCCACTTGTAGAAAAACGGAAGTCACGTGACTGCACATGTCATGGTTAATTAAATATTGTTGTCATATTAACGCGCATATGTTGGACTTTATTGCATATAAGTTTCATCAAGATCCATCGTAGGCACAAATATGGCTAAACTGTAACCCGCCCTTTAGATTCCTGATGCACCTTAAGGAAACATGTAACTACTCAGTGATTTCTTTTTGTCATTGTTACTTGTGGGAATTTTCCAGTTTTGATACACAAAGTTTGGCATTTTTCAGGTGAGTGAAGAAAAAACTCTGAACAATATTTTACTTTCCTAACAGGTATTTAAATAACTGTAAGAAATCAAGTTTATGTTCCAATTATATTAGTTGGCTAAAACAATAGGGTTGCATTCAATTTCTTGCATATTCAGCACCACTGTCATTCTTGCTCATTTGTCCAGGCGGCCATGTTGAATGTCCTTAAAGGACATTTGAAACGAAATTTCAACCGATTGCAGAATAATCAGAAGTTGAACATGCGGGCGTTTCTTTTGGCGTTTTGTATATTGCCTACCGTTTCATTTGCACAATATGGACCAAGTGAGCGCTCCAGGGACATGATGGTGCTCTTGTTTGTTTGTTTTTCTACCTCAGAGACAGGCAAAGTATCCTAGAGCAGATCGGAGACGAATGCATCACGTGAGCAATGCCGTGAAATGAACACCCCATTTAACCCCACTTTATAAAGAGAAAACTGGGGTTTATGTGGGTATGCATTATTTTTCTTATTTCTGCTCAAAGACATAGGTTGTGGGTACTCGTTAGAACCGCCTCAACGAGGCGGTTCTAATGAGCACCCCAACCTATATTTGTACTATAAATAAGAATAATATCACGGATTTTCAAAAGAAAAGTAGCCAGTTTGGAGATGGGTAAAATGCATTATGTCGCACGGGTGTGTTATCGTTATGCATGTGAACAATGCTCTTGATTCGATAATCGGATTGAGCTTTCGTTTTGACTGGGAATTTTGCGTTTTCCCTTTTCAGGAATGTAACTTATACAGTTAAACCTGCCTTAGTGGCCACCTCTATTATGCAAGCAACCTGTCTTAAGCAAAGGGCCATTAAGTTCCCGAAAAAAGGCAAATGCATTAAAATTCACATGTATTAAGCGAGCACCTGCCTTAAGCAAGCACATTTTCATTATCCCTGAGGTGCTTGCTAAACACAGGTTGAACTGCAGTCAAACCTGTCTTAGTGGCCACCTCTATTAAGCAAGCAACCTGTCTTAAGCAAGCAGACATTCAGTTCCCGAAAAAGGAAAATGCAGTAAAATTCACCTGTGTTAAGCAAGCATATGCCTTAAGCAAGCACTTTTTGAATATCCCAGAGGTGCTTGCTTAATACAGGTTGGACTGTATATGGACATTGTTCACTGCAGTTTTATATCAGGCTAACAAGTCCATGTAATATACACCCCTGTAAACCCCAGTTTAGGCCTATATCGGGAAAACTGGGATTTACAGGCATATACTATAAAATCTTACAGGGGAGTGAAGGGTTGATGGAAAAATCCGTCCCTCGGGATCACTGTCCGAGATCACTCGGCAAGCCTCGTCATGCCGGACACTAACCCTCATGACGGATTTTTCCATCCACCCATCACACTTATATAAGATTCTTATATTCCAGACCCAGAGCAAATGTCGAATATTCCGAAATGCTCATCTGGAATGCATGAATACTGTCTCTTTCATTTTTTTGTGCTACAAATCTATACGTACTTGCATGTGAGTTTTGGTGCACAGTGCATGTTTAAAGCACAAACCAGGAAACCAATACATTCCTTGTGCACGTAAGCCCCGCTGTTCTCTTCATAAATAGGTCCAGTCAAGAGATTTTGGTACTTATCGCCTACGCGAGCAGCGAAGGTTCAGGCGAGCCTGCGCATCCGCGCAGGCTCGCCAGAATCGTCGCTGCTCGCTCATACAAGCAGTGAATCAAGAGGAACCGTTAGACAGAAAGCCATATCCCCGGCCCCTCTGAATGGCTGGGCATGCGCAGTTAAAATTTGTCTTGACGGAATGCTCGAAGACACAAATTCGCTTCAATAGCCAGAAGAAATACAGGCAAGGTATCCCACCCCTTAATAAAAGAGGAGGGATGCCCCTGGGCTCAAATTGTGATTTACAAATTATTTCTTTTCTTGAAACACGCCTATTCAAATATATTGAAATTTTACCACCAACATATGAAAATTTTCAGATAAAAAAATTCTAATATTTTTCCTATCTCTGCTCAAAACATAGACAAATAAGGAAAAACATTGTATGCACTGTAAACCCCAGTTTTACTCTATGAAAGTGGGGTTTAAGGGAGTCAAAATAATGTAGGCGTGTTTTCCTGATGTAATATATATACATATATAAATACGTTCTTTCTTTCCTTCCTTCTTTCTTTCTGTTTTTTTTTTCTTTTCTTTTCTTCTCCTTTTTCTAGGTTTCCCAATTCGAGATAACCTCAGGATGGTACAAGCCTGTACTTGAAAGGGTTTGTGGGATCAACATAGAGATAAATATACAGTCCCAGAATGACCTGCAGCTGCAGTTTATTTCCGACAGCGGGGTAAATGCCCCTGGGTTCAGAGCCAGATATAATCAGACATTCGGTAAATTGTTTATTTGTTTGATTTGAGGTCATTTCCGAGACGTTGCTTCCAATTGAATGGGACTTTTACACGACATTGAGATGAAATGACATCTCAAGCCCTGCAGCCCAATGAAACCAATACACAGGCTTTATAGGCATGGACGTTCAAACTCGTATCGCTTTGCCTGGGCAGGCCTAAATCCTCTAAGCGGTTATCAGTACTCGTGTGCGGATCGGTTTCAGCTCTGCGTGGAAGCATCATGCAGCCCATCTATTTCTTCAAACCCTGATGGGCGGGGCCGCACATTCGGTAAATAGACATCAGGAAAACACGCCTATATAATTCTGACCCCTTGAACCCCACTTTTATACAGTAAAACTTTGGTTTGCAGGGGTGAACCTTATTTTTCTTATTTCTGCTCTAAAATATTGATTGTGGGTACTCGTTAGAACCGCCTCATCGAGGCGGTTCTAACGGGTACAAACAATCTATATTTTGAGCAGAAATAAGAAAAATATCACAACTTTTAATCATAAAATGTTCGTTTTTTCGCGATAAGGTTTTCGTATTTGTATAGGCATGTTTTTAAAATGTAGCATGTTTATACATCACGTTAACAAGTTTGTGTAATGAACACCCCTTATGTAGTCAAAAGTGAGGTTTACGGGGTATTCATTTTTTTCTTTGCTTAAAATCATAGATTGTGGGTACTCATTAGAACCGCCTCGGTTAGACCGCCTCACCGATGCGGCTCTAACGATACCTACAATCTATTACTGGACTTAAAATAAGAAACATATGAAATAAATTCAACTGAGAGCCGGCCTCGGTAGCTCAGTCGGATGCGCGTCTGACTGGTGATCAGGGGGATGCGGGTTCGATACCTGCCGGGGTTGGCAACATTCTTTCGTGAAGATTGATCTTGAAATCTTTTCTACGGCCATTCTCTTCCTTCCGCTGATATAAGAAGGGCAGTATTCAGTTTCTGTCGAAAGAATGTGCACTGTACTGGTTAACCGCTAATGTATAAGCCTGCCAAGTAAAAGTGTGGATAGGTAAACTGACCGACTCAAGAACGACCTAAACTAGTGTTGACTCGGCTGTTAAACAAGAGAAAATGCGCATTCTTGCACACATAATGAAGACCTGGACTTGAACCTGGGATAGAAATTCTTATCCTTACCTGTGATTGGATAAAAATCAAGAATTTTCATGTGTTTGATGTGGACTGGTTGAATATGACGTCACGTACGCTGTCGTGAAGTTTGACGTCAGTGCACGGTCAAAAATGCCGCACTGTTGTCCTCATCACGAAAACACGTCTATATATTTTTGATCCCCTGAAACCCAATTTTTAGATAGTAAAACTGGGGTTTACAGGGGTAAACCTTATTTTTACTTATTTCTGCTCTAAAATGCAGATTATGGATACTCGTTAGAACCACATCGATGAGGCGGTTTTAACGAATACCCACAATCTATATTTTGAGCAGAAATAAGACAAAATATAACAATTTTTCATCTTAAAATTTTAATTTTTTCGGCGTTAAAGTTTACAGTGTATTTGTATAGGCGTGATTTCGTAATGTCAACAATCGACCTGGCTGAAGTATAAAAATAATCCACTCTCAAAGAAAGGTATGTTTTGTTTGTTTGATTTGAGGTTTAACGTCCCCGTCAACACTGTAAAGGTCATTTTGGAGACGTTGCTTCCAATTTTGTGGGACTTTTACCCGACATTGAGATGAAATGACATCTCAAGCCCTGTCGCCCAATGAAACCAATAGGGTTTATTAGCATGGACGGGTTGCCTCGCACCGCGGTTCCTGGACAGGCTTAGATCTTCTAAGCAGTTTACCAGTACTAGTGTGCGGGCCGGATTCAGCTCTGCGTGGAAGCATCATGCAGCCCATATATTTCTCAAGCCCCAATGGGCGAGGGCCGGAGAAAGGTATGCAAGAAAAAGATTCTTACAGGGGTGTGAGGTGATAGAAAAATCCGTCCCGAGGGTCACTGTCCGGCAAAACGAGGCTTGCCGAGTGACGTCAGAAAGTGATCCCAAGGACGGATTTACATGTATCTATGCAACCCTCACAGCTGCATAAGATTCTTATAGTACATGTACAATTTTATCTAAAATCTACCGAGGGTTACCACAGACCCAGGTAGGAAAGCTACTTTCCGGGGATTTTGTTCATATATAGAGGATCTTACATAGGTGTTCATGTATTAATATTTACATTTCCAGTGTAAAGTCTAATGTAAACCTATAGAAAACAATTGCGTTCATACGTCAATGAACGCATCGAATCACATGATTTTCAGTGACGTTAAATGACGTCATTCTAAACCATTGTTCTCTACGGGTGTTGATGACGTCAACGCTGCTCCGCTCTTTGCAGAAAAACAGCGTGTAAATGTTTTTCAGCTTTAAAAATTTGCCCTACAAGCATTTTTTCACCCAGTGATGAGGGGCAAATAATGTAAATATAAAAAATAAACTTAATTTTTCTGCTTTTCATGAAAGTATGAACGTCAGTGAGTCGCTAGCAGAGTTTACATGAACCCCTTCGGGGTTCATTTACTTTGCACGCGACCCACTGCGTTCATACTTCCATGAACTGCAGAAAAAAAAAATTCATTTCTTAATTGAATTTATTAAACGAGTTGAGAAAAAGGGATAAAATGAGAGGCTTTTTCCTCGCATTTTGTCCCTTTTTCTCAAGTAGTTTAATAAATTCAATAAGATATTAGCACGAAAGCACAAGGTTCTATTTATCATACGGCATTTAAAACGCATTTTATTCACTAGTTTATTTTTTACAAATATATAGAGGATATTTACTTTTTGAGATGAGTGTGTCGAAAATATCAGAATTTTCACGAGTGCGAAGCACGAGTGAACATTCTGATATTTTCAACACACGAGATCAAATATTTTGATATTTATCGAAAAAAAAAAGTAAATTTTCTTTTTATTTGATAGTATTTGAGGACACTTACTGTAATTGATCAATAGGATCTTACGTCACAATTTTTGACTTGGCTATGACGTCACAACTGTCAGTTGCAAACCACAAACAGATCGCCTTTTTAATACAGCATTTATGCCTTTTCAAGGTATTTTACAGAATTATTCTATAGATGGCAAGAAAACTAGTCCGGCTGCTACTGTGAAAATAACATGGTGATGTTATTTTTCTCACTGTGAAAATATCATTTATATTATCCACAGTGTGAAAATATCACTTTTATTTGTTTCAGATATGCATTGATTTCATTGCCATGTATAAAATAAATCAGTATTCCGCCATTAGTAAACGCGACGTCGTTAAGGACGTCGAACATGTAACGTTACAGGGCGTATCTAACTAATTTTCATATTTATCACATGACGTCGCGTCTGAGAGTGTAATAACGTCATGTATTATTTTCGATAATCCACTAGTGGATTAAATATGCAAATTAGCTAGATACGTCCCGTTACGTTACATGTACGACGTCCTTAACGACGTCGCGTTTACTAACGGCGAAATATTGACATTATTGTGAACAAATCGTGAATAAAATGCGTTTTAAACGTCATATGATAAATAGAACCTTGCATTCGTGCTCATGTATTATTAAATTTATTAAACTCGTTGAGGAAAAGGGATAAAATGCTCGGCAAAGCCTCGCATTTTATCCCTTTTCCTCAACTCGTTTAATAAATTCAATAATACATGAGCACTCATGTAAGATCCTATATTTAATCCACTAGTGTACATGGCGTTGTTACACTCCCAGACGCTACGTCATATTATAAATCTTTATTTCTACATCAAACATAATTGCGGAAAAGAGAAAGAAGAAGAAGAAGAAAAAAATATCTACCCCTGCAAACCCCACTTTCTCTAGATACAAGTGGGACTTACAGGGGTGTTCTGATGTAACAAATAATAATAACCAGTGCTTCAGCTGAAGTGCACGACCCGCCGGATGCTTTTAGCTTTATGAGTGTTACCATATATGGGTATGGCGGCCATTTTAGTCATGTGACCTGGACCTAAAACGGTTCCCCAAATAAATGCGCCTTATCGTAAGGAGCAAAAATATATCTTATACTTTAGTACTGTATTCTGAATCGTTTGCAGGATAAAATGCATTCTCACTTTTCCAATACAAAAGCATATGTGTCAAAGTTTGACCTAGGCACAAAGAAGGTCAAGGTCAACCCAGGGTCACCATTTTAGCAATTTATGATGGGCCTACGTCCCAGATGCTATTTATCAAGCTTCGTGGAAATCTGCCCAGTGGTTCTGGAAAAGACTATTTTTGAATGTTTTTTACCATATATGGCTTGGCGGCCATTTTGGCCATGTGACCTGGACCCCATGAGTAAATTTTGGTTTCCCCCATCCCATAGAGGCTCCATGTGGATTTTGACTTCAATCGGCCCAACGGTTTCCGAGGAGAAGCAGTTCGAAAATTTTCACATTTTTCGCCTCGGCGAGGCTATACTAAGTGGAATGTAATATTTCGCAAGTTCATTGGTTAGATCTCATTGATATCTATCAGTTTGCCAAAATTGTTTAAATATTCCAAGCGGTTAAGTCACTATCACCAATTTTCACAAACGGGTTACGGACGGACAGACAGACAGACCATATATGGCTTGGCGGCCATTTTGGTCATGTGACCTGGACCCCATGAGCAAATTTTGGTTTCCCTCATCCCATAGAGGCTCCATATGAAATTTGACTTCAATCGGCCCAACGGCTTCCGAATAGAAGCAGTTCGAAAAATTTCACATTTTTCGCCTCGGCAAGGCTGTACTAAATGGAACGTAATATTTCTCAAGTTCATTTGTTAGATCTCATTGATATCTATCAGTATGCCAAAAATTGTTTAAATATTCCAAGCGGTTATGTCACTATCACCAATTTTCACAAACGGGTTACGGACTGACAGACAGACTGACAGAATGACAGAATGACACGGTGATTTTAGGGCACTCTTAGAAAAACAACCGACTTCAGTCGGTCGCTTTTTCTGCGGGTCGTGCAATTCCCAAATAAGCCTTTCTAAGTGTAAAAATCATTATCATATGACGTCGTTGATAAGCAGTGGATAACGTCGTGTAATACATATCGTATGACCACACGCGTAATAACACTTTGGCGGGATTAAGTAACGTCATGACGACGTCCATGTCAACAATGCATTTTTCGTAGAAAACTTGTCAAATTAAAAGGCGATAAAATCCAATGTAAAGTAGTCATATGATAAAGAGAATCTTACACTCGTGGTCATTTCATATGAAATTTATGAAACGAGCCTTCGGCGAGTTTCATAAATTTCATATGAAATGACCACTCATGTAAGATCCTCTATATAAAATATTTTGTTATTTATCAACACAGCAAAACTTTCATTCAGCCAATCAGTTGAACATCACCTCCTGCCATGTTTTCGCGTCAACTCCCTGCAATATATATTCATATGGTAAATTTCCGCTATAAAGACCAGTTAAATTAAGATTGATTCCGCTTCTAAAAGCATATTTTAAAGGTTTTCATTCGTTCATTCCTTGTGTTTTCTACGCAATGAGACCATCTTTAGGACTGTTCAAAAGTGGTCTTAAAGACCACTTTTGAACAATCCCAAAGCTGGTCCTATTATTCGAATTTTACTGTACACTCTTAAACGCAGTATATATACAGAGTCGTAGGATGTATTTGGGTGTCTGTTTGTTTGTTTGTATTTTGTTTCTTTTTTTAACGTCCCCGGCAACACTTTATAGGTCACTTACAATTTTGTGGGGCTTTAACGCGATATTGAGATGAAATGACATCTCGAGCCGCTTTTCCTGGGCAGGCTTAGATCCTCTTAGCGGTTTACCAGTACTCGTGTGCGATCGGAGTCAGCTCTGCGTGGAAGCATCGTGCCGCCCAGTCTATTTCTTCTAGCCTGATGGGTGGGGGCCGAGGTTTTTTGGGTAGCTGTCTGATTCGTGTCCGAGTGGTGTCTCGATATTGCCGGGGTCGGAAAAATTCCTTCAAAGAGATTTTTTTTTATTTGTTGGTGTTGCGGTTTTACGTCTTTGCATCCCCGTCAGCATTATTTAGGTCATTTTGGAGGCGTTGCTTCCGATTTTGTGGTACTTTTACCCGACACTGAGATGAAATGACATCTCAAGCCCTAATATCCAGAGAAACTGCAAACCAAATTGTCTGGACAGGCTTAGACCTATGCGGTTTACCATTACTCAAATGTTCGATTGGTTTCAGCTAGGAGCTGAAATGATAATCGATTATCATTCCTATCATTGCGATCGATAACCGATTAGTAATTACTGAATATTTGGTCATAATTTTATCTGTCTGACTTTCTGTATGAGCATGACTCCTACCATATGCTATACTTTGCCAAATATATTTGAACAGACAGACATGAGCAAACAGTGTAGACCCAGATGAGACGCCGCAGAACGCGGCGTCTCATCTGGGTCTGCACTGTTTGCCACTTATACAGCTATTTTAAGCTCAACTTTGGGTAGTAAATTGTACTTATTAAATAATCGATTGCAAGCGAATCAGTAATGATAATCATTTTTGTAGAATTTATCGATTGAATAATCGATTATCCGATTAATCGTATCAACCTTAGTTTCAGCTGCGCGGAAGCGTCATAGAGCTTCGAAAACAGTTACCATAAAATCTTTTCAACGGCCATTCTCTCCATTCCACTGCTTCAAAGTTTCTCGCGACTGACTATCAATGTACTGGTTAACAGCTTATGTATAACCCTGTTCAGGGAAAATATTGTTAGGTTTTGTTTGTTTGTTTGATTTGAGGTTTAACGTACCCGTCAACACTGTAAAGGTCATTTTGGAGAAGTTGCTTCCAATTTTGTGGGACTTTTACCCGACATTGAGATGAAATGACATCTCAAACCCTGCCGCCCAATAAAACCAATCGGGTTTACAAGCATGGACGGTTCCGACGCGCACCGCTTTGCCTGGGCAGGCTTAGATCCTCTAAGCGGTTTACCAGTACTCGTTTGCGGGTCGGTTTCAGCTCTGCATGGAAGCATTATACAGCCCATTTATTTCTTCAAGCCCCGATGATATTGTTAGGTAAACTGACAGAAGGGGAATGGGAACACATTCAGGGGTGGCAGCTCCTGCATAAGGAGTTTTGTCTCTCATGGCATTAGGGACCAACTCTAAATGGAAAGAATTTGCTCCTGGGGAGCGGATTCTTTCCTTTAAGAGTAGATCCTTTTTCAGTGGGACTGAGCCCATAGAAAAGTGAACAGGAAATTCATGAAGTTGTCCCCCATTTGAAACATGGCTGAAAAATGTGCTAGGTGTTCCCGGTCCCGGTAATAATACAGTGTTGAGCGGTCAAAAACAGCAACACCATTAATCGTACTGAAACATGTATACCTCTATAAACCCCCGTTTTCTCTCTATAAAACGGCGTTTACCATGGTGTTCATTATACGGACTTTTAAGCATGATGATTTTTCATGGTCCAAAGATATTCAAAAAATGAGTTCAACAATTCATCTTGAGTACTCGTTAGAACCTCCATGCTGAAGAGGATATAACGAGCACACATAAGTTATGTTAACAATAGAAAAAAAACATAAATTTTAAATTTACTTAGGAAAAATGTCATTTTGAGCGGCAGGAAGAAAGTCATTTTATGGAACATAACAGGAACCACTATCTTACATGACCGGGTATTTGTTTGTTTGATTTGAGGTTTAACGTCCCCGTCAACACTGTTAAGATCATTTTGGAGACGTTGCTTCCAATTTTGTGGGACTTTTACCCGACATTGAGATGAAATGACATCTCAAGCCCTGTCCCCCAATGAAACCAATAGGCTTTATTAAAATGGACGGTCCGCCTCGCACCGCGGTTCCTGGACAGGCTTAGATCCTCTAAGCGGTTTACCAGTACCAGTGTGCGGGCCGGATTCAGCTCTGCGTGGAAGCATCATGCAGCCCATATATTTCTTTAAGCCCCTATGGGCGGGGGCCTTACATGACCGGGTAAACACGAGTGCACTAAAAATGGTCTTTCATATCTCTGGAACAAGATGAAGATGTTTGGTATTTTTCTTATTTATGGGCCAAAACGAAAACACGCCTATATAATTTTGACCCCCTTGAACCCCACATTTATATAGCAAAAATGGGGTTTACAGGGGTAAATCTGATTTTTCTTAGTTCTGCTCTAAAATATAGATTGTTGGTACTCGTTAGAACCGCCTCGATGAGGCGGTTCTAACGAGTACCATCAGTCTATATTTTGAGCAGAAATAAGAAACATATTACAATTTTTCATCTTAAAATTTTCATTTTTTCGGCGATAAAGGTTACAATACGATATTTGTATTGGCGTGTTTTCTCAATTATGCTCGTAAGAACCGCCTCAATAAGGCGGTTCTAACGAGTACCCACAACAAATGATTTTGAGCAGAAATAAGAAACAAAATATAAACCCCGATAAATCACCAAAGTAAATTTACAGGGGGTTTCATCACGAGGACTTGTTAACACGGTGATCTATTTTTTCAAAATGTTGAGAGGCGAGAAAAAGGCCATTAAATATGACATGTCAGATAAGATTATCTCACACGTCTCTGTATTGCCTGTTACTTTTGGCTTAGATAACAGCGGGTGCTGGCAGGGGCGAGTGAATAGACAATACACCGGTGATCAACGGGTGACAGACAGAGGACTAGTTTGCCAAGAATGGGCCGCTATGGTGCCTCATGAGCATTCTTTCACCGACCTTGATTTTCCAACCGATGGCTCCATCGTGGATGCGGAAAATTTCTGTCGTGATCCTGCATTACGTGGCAATCCCTTTTGTTTAACTGTGGACCCAGAGCTTGAGTTAGATTCATGCGGTGGACGTATCTGCGCAGGTAACTATCAGTGCACATGCTACTGTAAGCACGGGCCATAATTGCCCCAGCCCGTCGGGGCTTGAAGAAATAGATGGACTGCATGATGCTTCCACGCAGAGCTGAAAACGAGCCACGTACGAGTACTGATAAACCGCTAAGCCTGCCCAGGCAAAGCGGTGCGAGTCGGAACATCAATGCTTATAAACCCTATTGGTTTCATTTGGCGGCAAGGATTGAGATATCATTTCATCTCAATGTCGGGTAAAAATCCCACAAAATTGGAAGCAACGTCTCCAAAATGACCTTTACAGTGTTGACGGGGACGTTAAACCTCAAATCAAACAAACAAAGCACGCGCCATGAATGTATAATAACATGAATTTTACGTCATTTTGCAAATCAAATGGGTTACTTGAAAATAAAAAAATAGAAGTGAAGGCGATGATCAGGAATCGATACAATTAACCCACAGCTTCCATCAGAGACACCAAACAGAGTCCATTTGAGGGTATTTTGATTTTAGATCGGACTTTATTGTCGATGAAACTCAAACAAAACTAAAATCATTAACCCACTCCTACAGGGGTACATTGGCATATAGTGCAGGTCCAGATCAGACGCCGCAGAATGCGGCGTCTGATCAGGGCATATACTGTTTGCAAAAAAGTTAATCCATTTCCCGAATCAATGTTTAAGAATACACAACCTGACACCCCTAAATTTTGAAATGGACTCCTGCTATATTTAAAGAGGAAGATTCCATTTGGTACAAAAAAGGGTAAATAAGCGGGTCTTTCACCGACGGACAGCGTCATGACGTTACGCACTGTTGCATATAACACTAAAAATGCAGCGATGTGATTTTGCAAAGCCCAGATTTCTTTACTGACAAAGGAATAGAATATATGAATCTTATACGGGTGTGAGGGGAGGATGGAAAAATCCGTCCCGAGGGACACTGTCCGGCATCACGAGGCTTGCCGAGTGATGCCGGACAGTGATCCCGAGGGACGGATTTTTCTATCCACCCCCCACACGCATATAGGATTCTTTTTCTTGCATACATCTCATTTCTTAGTGCTGTTTTTAAATGCTGCAGTCACTTCGATTACCGACGTCCGCCATATTGTGATGACACTACAGGAATGTTACGTGACGTCACGTAACGTGCTGTGACGTCAACCTTAACGACGGAGCCTACGAGGTCTTAATCAACCAGTGTATTTATCAAACACGCGATAATATTCGATTTTGGGTCGGAACACCAGGGTCAGAACATAAATTTCCATCCCAGGGTAAAATCACGGATTTCCTTGTCTGATGTGCAAGAATATAAGAATCCTATATGGGTGTGAGGGGTGGATTGAAAAAATCCGTCCCAGGGGTCAAACCTACGGAACCCGGGAAAGGACATGATTTTTTATTTTTTATAAGTTGTGCGCACAAGATAATATCTTGTGCGGACAAGATATTATCTTGTTCCGACAACATATTATCTTGTGCGCACAAGAAATTATCTTGTTCGGACAACATATTATCTTGTTCGCACAACATATTATCTTGTGCGGACAACATAATATCTTGTTCGCACAAGATATTATCTTGTTTGCCAACATAGATCTTGGGAAGTTGTGCGAACAAGATATTATCTTGTGCAGACAAGGTATTATCTTGTTCGCACAACATAGTATCTTGTGCGGACAAGATAATATCTTGTTCGCACAAGATCTATGTTGTGCAGACAAGATATTATCTTGTGCGGACAAGATAATATCTTGTTCGAACAACTTAATATCTTGTGCGGACAAGATAATATCTTGTCTGAACAAGATAATATGTTGTCCGCACAAGATATTATCTTGTCCGCACAAGATAATATGTTGTGCGGACAAGATAATATCTTGTCCGAACAAGATAATATTTTGTCCGCACAAGATATTATCTTGTGCGCACAACTTATAAAATAAAAAAAATCATGTCCCTTCTCGGGTTCCGTACAAACCTCAAATCTAAATGTCAAACCTATTTAAGTCAGGTGCTGACGTTGCTTCCAATTTTGTGGGACCTGACATTGAGATGAAATAACATCTTAAGCCCTACCACCTAAATATACCAATAAGGTATATACATGTATGCAGGGATGGTTCTATTGGTACTACTTTGCCTGGGCAGGCCTAGACCTTCTAAGTGGTTTACCAGTACTCGTGTGCAGTCGGTTTCCGCATATGCGTGGAAGCACCATGCAACCCAATCTCTTTCTCTAAGCCCCGGTGGGCGGGGGTCTACACCCCAAGAAGTAGTGGAGTATATGATGACCACAACCGTGCCACCTATCGTTAGGCGAAAGAATAACAATGTCGTTAAAAGTTACTGTGTCAATATTAAATTTGCTTGCAATCAAGTGAGTGAGTGAGTTTTAGTTTTACGTCCCACCAACAGCTACATGTAAGGTCATACGGAGACGGGACCTCGGTTTAAAGACTCATCCGAAAGTCTGGAGAAGCCCGGGATCGATCCTGCAATCCCTGGTTTACAAGGCGAGTAGCGTAACCACTGCACCACGGAGGCTTCTGCTTGCAATCAAACGCGTGAATGCAACTTGTTCAGTAATCCTTTCATTTCGAACTCGTTCTTCAGTCCCTAGAAAATTCCCATAACTTCTGATATATAGAGAATCTTACATGAGCGTTCATGTATTATTGAATTTATAAAACGAGTTGAGGAAAAGGGATAAACAATGTGTCGGTTTCAGCTCTGCGTTGAAGCATCGTGCAGCCCATCTTTTTCTTTAAGCCCCGATGGGCGGGGGCCTATTTGTTGCACAGACTCGTTACCAGTAGCATGTTCATTATGAAAACACGCCTTAACAAATACACTGTAAATTCCCCCCCCCCCCCCCCCAAAAAAAAAAAAAATAAACAAATAAATAAGATTTATGATATTTTTCTTATTTCTGCTCAAAATATAGATTGTGAGTACTTGTGAGAACCGCCTGTATGAGGCGGTTCTAACGAGTACCCACAATCTGTATTTTAGGGCAGAAATCAGAAAAATAAGGTTTACCCCTTTAAACCCCAGTTTTACTGTATAAAAGTTGGGTTCATAGTGTTGAAGACTATTTATCACAAACCGTTCGAGGTTTTAACAATCTTCAATATAATCGATACACCTGGGGGACAATTGCTGAGAAATCCTATTAGTTCTCCTGTACACAAAATTCCGCGAAAAAAAAAAAGGTTTAACCCTTGTCCTGTTTTACACGTTGAAATTTATTGAGAATTGTACTACCCACCCACCCCCCCCCCCACCCACCCAAAAAAAAAAATAATAAATATTTTTTTAGATAAAAATCCTGAAATTTGTTATTCTTCTACTCGGCGAGGCGGTAATCTATGTCTATGAACAGAAAAAATAAAAAATAATATATACCCCTGCAAATCCCGGTTTAACTTTTTTAAAAAAGTGGAGTTTTCGGTTGTGAAAATTATAAAGGCGTTTTTTCGTGATGACGACAATATCCACCTTCATCACAAAAACAGACCTATATAATTTTGACCCCCTTGAACCACACGGGGTATTCGACTACCTGGAACGCAGACGGATACCAAAAACGCCGACGGAAAAAACAACAACAAACATTCGTGGTGAGTTGAACAAATCGCATTTTAGGGGCATATATCATATAGATGCCCACAGATGTTGATAGCAATCTGTTTCGCAGTGTCTCGGAATACTTTCCACGAACTGTGGATGCAAATCCTTCTGTCAATGACGAATTATGACCTATTTTATTCGGCAAAATATAGATGCTTGATGCAAGTCGACAGTTTTTTTAGTTTTACAGCAATAATTCGTATATAATTTCCAATGTTTCCTGAATAGCATAAGAGTACCTGCCATGCGTTATTAGAATAAGCAAAAAGCAGGATTTTAGAATTATAGATGTGAATTTCTTGATGAGGGTGTTCGAATAAGGATACCAATGACGACCCGCACAGATACCATGCAATGCAGACGGCACAATGTTATGGTTACCATTGACGTGGAAACCACAAGCGTGGAAAAATAAAAAAGGAGTAAAATACATTCTGTTTTCGTTTAATTGGAAAGTTAATCTAGACACTGAGTCTTACCTCAGTGTACTTCGACCAAAGAGGGTATTCTCGATGTAGAAGGGAAGGCAATGACCAGGAATCGATACGATTGCCTTTCGCTTTTCGCCAAAAGACACCAACGTGACGGTTTGTCTTAATACCACATGTGGGCCATATTCGCGCAAATGACTTTATGTAGCGCACATGACCCGTCAATTCTTATTAGGTGTCATAAATCTATGATTTCATAATGTTAGATACTTTTACGATCAAATAGGCACGATTTGTAAATTTCCTTAGGTATATTAATAGCGTAGTCCCACAAAACAACCACGGACATGAATTCAGTCCTTCTCGCTACCTTTAGTCCACGCAGAGTACTTTTAAATTCATTATTTTGACAGATAAATATGAATATACAGTCGAACTTCAATGGCTCGAACACTTTTGGGACCAAGAAAATTTGTTCGAGACCACGGTGGTTCGAGCCACAGGGGGTTGATCTTGGAGCTACGGGAGGAGGCCGAATACGGACATATTTTCAGTTTTCTTCAAAATAAATGCATGTTGTGTGTACTCATTAGAATCGCCTCATCGAGGCGATTCTTGTGAGTACACAAAACATACATTTTCAAGATCAAATTAGACAATTATACAAACTATATTTATATCTGCAGTTATGGCATTTTCTTTCTAGGGACTCAAGAAAGAGTTCGATTCGGCCGTAGTAAATGGGCCATCAGTGTTTGAGTCATCGAAGTTTCACTGTACATTAAATTTCAAAACAGATCGTTTTTTTTTTTGTTTTGTTTTTTGTTTTTTTGCTTTTACGGCCCTTTCAAGATTATTTCACTCATGTCGAGCCGATCGTTAATCAGAGGTGGGAGAAAACCGAAAAAAACGACCTGACCTTCCGTTGCAGAACTTGGCGTCTCACATTTGACCCGAGCCCGGCTCGAACTCAAAACAGATCGTATTAGAACTGTACGAGTTTGTTTCATTATTTTGACAGATAAATATGATTATACACTATTGCAATGCCCATAGGGGCTTGAAGAAATATATGGGCTGCATGATGCGTCCACGCAGAGCTGAATCCGGTCCGCACACGAGTACTGGTAAACTGCTTAGTGGATCTAAGCCTGCCCAGGCAAAGCGGTGCTAGTCGGACCGCCCATGCTTATAAACCCTATTGGTTTCATTGGGCGACAGGGCTTGAGATGTTATTTCATCTCATTGTCGGGTAGAAGTCCCACAAAATTAGAAGCAACGTCTCCAAAATGACCTTTACAGTGTTGACGTGGACGTGAAACCTCAAATCAAACAAACATTATTGCAACGACGTTGATATGGCGTTGTTCCAGTGTGTGGTACGTGTTGGTAGGATCGGGTCCTACGAAATTACGAATCTTATTAGATAAACAATGTGAAATTTATAGAAAAATTTCGGGAAAATATGACGCACCTGAACGAATGGCAATATAATTAACCCATATATCCCCTCTTCTGGGATATTAGCAAACAGTGCCGATCCAGATCAGACACGGCGTCTGATCTGGGTCTACACTGTTTGCTAAAAGAAAATTCATTTTTGTAAAATTTGCCACAAATAAAAACAAACCTGACACACTAATAATAGGAAGTGACAAGTCCAAACTTACTAGGTGGAAGACTCCATGTCACATATGGATTAAAACATACGAAGAATAATTTGTTTCCCTCACCCCGCCCCCTTTAGCAGAAAAGAATGACAGTTGTCCAAAATTAAATATTGCCAGGATATTTGTTTGTTTGAATTGAGGTTTAACGTTCACGTCAACACTATTTGGGTCATTTTGGAGATGCTGCTTCCAATGTTTTGGAACTTTTACCCGACATTGAGATAAAATGGCAACTCAAGCCATGTCGCCCAATGAAACCAATTGGGTTTATAAGCATGGACGGTCCGACTCGCATCACTTTGCCTGGGCATGCTTAGATCCTCTAAGCTGTTTACCAGTGCTCGTATGCGGTCGGTTTCAGCTCTGCGTGGATGCATCATGCAGCCCATCTATCTCTTCAAACACCGATAGGCGATTGCGTTTGAGTTTTACGTCCCCACCAACAACAAGATCATGTGGAGACGGAACCTCTGTTTAAAGACTCGCCCGAAAGTCTGGTGAAGCCCGGAATCGATCCCACGACCACTGGTTTGCGAAGGGAGTAGATTATCCTCTGCACCACGGAGGCTTCTAACTTGACATATATGGAATATAATACCGAAACGGAGAGAGAGAGAGAGAGAGAGAGAGAGAGAGAGAGAGAGAGAGAGAGAGAGAGAGAGAGATGAGAGAGAGAGAGAGAGAGAAAGAGAGATGAGAGAGAGAGAGAGAGAGAGAGAGAGAGAGAGAGAGAGAGAGAGAGAGAGAGAGAGAGAGAGAGAGAGAGTAACCATTTACTCGTCTTACGCTATTTTCACCATCGTTGTTTATATACGGCATGGGAAATATTCAACACTGTTCATAACCGTGCTTTTTGGACCTCAAAATTAAAGAGAAATGGAAGTAGGCATTGATTTAGGCATTTATTGTAAATCCGTCATTGGTACCCATCGTCTGCGTTTCACGGTAACATCAAAGAAATCCGTCTGTCGTAAATATTATCTTCTTTCAGCATGGTGCACTCAAGTCAATGCTTATTGCTGCCCGAGCAACGTATGGCACAAGTATATAGGAGTTTATTTTTGAACAAGGACTATTTCTCTTTCAAGCTACAATGACATCTTTGGATAAATCGGTTTCATTTCTGGTACTTACACTAATTCTTTTAGAAATTGTGCATGTTTTGCATTTTAGTTGTCTGTAAAGACGCTTTTATGTAATCTATCGAAGCTAAAAGCACCATTACGAAACAGCTGTGACAGTTCCAGAAGAATACAGCAAAAAATCAAAACTGATTTTTTTAATAGGGTCGCAAAAAACATGATTTCATCGACTCACCCTCTGTCAAATCCAAGGTAAACAGTCGGCGTTTTTGGTATCCGTCTGCGTTCCAAGTAGTCGAATACCCCGTGTGTGAACCCCGCTTTTATTAAGTAAAACTGGGGTTTACAGGGGCAAACCTTATTTTTCTTATTTCTGTTCTAAATATAGATTGTTGGTACTCGTAAGAACCGCTTCAGAAATAAGAAAACTATCAGAAATTTTCATCTTAAGATTTTAGTTTTTTCGGCGGTAAAGTTTACAATGTATTTGTATAGGCGTGTTTTCGAAATGTCTGCAAACAGTGTAGATTCAGATCATCACGATCTACAATGGTTGTCATTAAATTTGTGAATTGAACAAATACTTTATATCGAGATATTTTATTCCAGAAAAAAATGGATTTGTGAGAACCGATAATATTTTGTTTTAAGAACAAAAATAAAATTAAAAAAAGAATGGTTCACTAAAAGAGTAATTTTCTCGCTCGTTAAGACTATAGTAAGGCCCCCGCCCATAGGGGCTTGAAGAAATATATGGGCTGCATGATGCTTCCACGCAGAGCTGAATCCGGCCCGCACACTAGTACTGGTATACGGTTTAGAGGATCTAAGCCTGTCCCGGAACCGCGGTGCGAGGCGGACCGTCCATGCTAATAAACCCTATTGGTTTCATTGGGCGACAGGGCTTGAGATGTTATTTCATCTCAATGTTGGGTAAAAGTCCCACAAAATTGGAAGCAGCGTCTCTAAAATGACCTTCATAGTGTTGACGGGGACGTTAAACCTCAAATCAATCAAATAAATAAGACTATAGTAACAACGCCAAAACAGACTAGACATCTATTGACATCAGCGATTCTCGTTCCGCATCCCCCGGAAGACGAAAATGTTTTCTTGCATAAATATTTATGCTCATGGCTATTTGAAGCCATTGTCAAATGGAGCCAAAGCCGTGCACAAACAGCAAAAACCATGTTCAAATCATGAAATTCGCGTGCTGTTTGAACATGGATTTTGAGATTTTGATATCAAGACTGGCCTTGCTTTGTTTACGTTACGTTGAGCGACGTAACGTTATCGTCCTGAACGTAGCGTTTTAGGGTTCTATGATGACGTCAGATGGTTACTGCGTAACAACGTCATTGTAAACAACATTCTCAACTGGCCGCCATGTTGGTTCGCCGGTCGCATTTGAAGAGTTTATATGGAGTTTTTATGGAGCTTTTGGGCGTTTTCGTCAAAATTTGCTGTAGGAATCGAAAGTTATGCAAGAATGGCCAAATTAATTTTGGGCGTTTTCGTCAAAATTTGCTGTAGGAATCGTAAGGTATGCAAGAACAACGATCATCCGTGGTTAATTAATTGCATTAACATTTGCCCTCCTTCGGAAGATATTTGAACTTCAAACAGCTTCCTCGGGACCCGGCGAATGTTAATGTATGAAAAACCATGGTTGATACCTATATTCACAACACAGTCGGATTGTAACACAATTGATTACACAACGGCTATATATCATTACGAAAACACACCTATACAAATACATTGCCAATTTTTTGGCCAAAAATTAGAAATTTTAAGATGAAAAATTGTGATATTTTTCTTTTTTCTGCTCAAAACATAGATTGCGGGGACTCGATAGAACCGCCTCGACGAGGCGGTTCTATAGAGTACCAACAATCTATGGTTTTGAGCAGAAATAAGAAAAATAATGTATACCCCCTTAAAGCACGGGATTAAAATTATATAGGCGTTGTCTCGTAATGTCACGGGAGACAATACTGGAATTTAGTGTGACTGCCACGGACGAAAGTCAATAGGTTAATCATCTAAAAAAGTTGGTCATGTGGTCGATAGTAAGCAATGGGTATGGCCAAATTAATTTTGGGCGTTTTCGTCAAAATTTGCTGTAGGAATCGTAAGGTATGCAAGAACAACGATCATCCGTGGTTAATTAATTGCATTAACATTTGCCCTCCTTCGGAAGATATGTGAACATTCGGCCTGGCGGCCTCATGTTCAAACAGCTTCCTCGGGACCCGGCGAATGTTAATGCATGAAAAACATTGGTTGATCCCTATATTCACAACACAGTCGGATTGTAACACAATTGATTACACAACGGCTATATATCATTACGAAAACACACCTATACAAATACATTGCCAATTTTTTTGCCAAAAATTAGAAATTTTAAGATGAAAAATTGTGACATTTTTCTTTTTTCTACTCAAAACATAGATTGCGGGGACTCGATAGAACCGCCTCGACGAGGCGGTTCTATAGAGTACCAACAATCTATGGTTTTGAGCAGAAAAAAGAAAAATAATGTATACCCCCTTAAACCACGGGGTTAAAATTATATAGGCGTTGTCTCGTAATGTCACTGGAGACAATACTGGAATTTAGTGTGACTGCCACGGACGAAAGTCAACAGGTTAATCATCTGAAAAAGTTGGCCATGTGGTCGATAGTCAGCAATGGGTATGGCCAAATTAATTTTGGGCGTTTTCGTCAAAATTTGCTGTAGGAATCGTAAGGTATGCAAGAACAACGATCATCCGTGGTTAATTAATTGCATTAACATTTGCCCTCCTTCGGAAGATATTTGAACTTTCGGCCTGGCGGCCTCATGTTCAAACAGCTTCCTCGGGACCCGGCGAATGTTAATGCATGAAAAACCATGGTTGATCCCTATATTCACAACACAGTCGGATTGTAACACAATTGATTACACAACGGCTATATATCATTACGAAAACACACCTATTCAAATACATTGCCAATTTTTTGGCCAAAAATTAGAAATTTTAAGATGAAAAATTGTGATATTTTTCTTTTTTCTGCTCAAAACATAGATTGCGGGGACTCGATAGAACCGCCTCGACGAGGCGGTTCTATAGAGTACCAACAATCTATGGTTTTGAGCAGAAATAAAAAAAATAATGTATACCCCCCTAAAGCACGGGATTAAAATTATATAGGCGTTGTCTCGTAATGTCACGGGAGACAATATTGGAATTTAGTGTGACTGCCACGGACGAAAGTCAACAGGTTAATCATCTGAAAAAGTTGGTCATGTGGTCGATAGTAAGCAATGGGTATGGCCAAATTAATTTTGGGCGTTTTCGTCAAAATTTGCTGTAGGAATCGTAAGGTATGCAAGAACAACGATCATCCGTGGTTAATTAATTGCATTAACATTTGCCCTCCTTCGGAAGATATTTGAACATTCGGCCTGGCGGCCTCATGTTCAAACAGCTTCCTCGGGACCCGGCGAATGTTAATGCATGAAAAACCATGGTTGATCCCTATATTCACAACAGTCGGATTGTAACACAATTGATTACACAACGGCTATATATCACTACGAAAACACACCTATACAAATACATTGCCATTTTTTTTGCCAAAAATTAGAAATTTTAAGATGAAAAATTGTAATATTTTTCTTATTTCTGCTCAAAACATAGATTGCGGGGACTCGATAGAACCGCCTCGACGAGGCTTTTTAATAGAGTACCCACAATCTATGGTTTTGAGCAGAAATAAGAAAAATAAGGTATACCTCCTTAAACCACGGGATTAAAATTATATAGGCGTTGTCTCGTAATGTCACGGGAGACAATATTGGAATTTAGTGTGACTACCACGGACGAAAGTCAACAGGTAAATCATCTGAAAAACTGGGCCATGTGGTCGATAGTCAGCAATGGGTATGGCCAAATTAATTTTGGGTGTTTTCGTCAAAATTTGCTGTAGGAATCGTAAGGTATGCAAGAACAACGATCATCCGTGGTTAATTAATTGCATTAACATTTGCCCTCCTTCGGAAGATATTTGAACATTCGGCCTGACGGCCTCATGTTCAAACAGCTTCCTCGGGACCCGGCGAATGTTAATGTATGAAAAACCATGGTTGATCCCTATATTCACAACACAGTCGGATTGTAACACAATTGATTACACAACGGCTATATATCATTACGAAAACACACCTATACAAATACATTGCCATTTTTTTGGCCAAAAATTAGAAATTTTAAGATGAAAAATTGTGATATTTTTCTTATTTCTGCTCAAAACATAGATTGCGGGGACTCGATAGAACCGCCTCGACGAGGCTTTTTAATAGAGTACCCACAATCTATGGTTTTGAGCAGAAATAAGAAAAATAATGTATACCTCCTTAAACCACGGGGTTAGAATTATATAGGCGTTTTCTCGTAATTTCACGGGAGACAATATTGGAATTTAGTGTGACTGCCACGGACGAAAGTCAATAGGTTAATCATCTGAAAAAGTTGGCCATGTGGTCGATAGTCAGCAATGGGTATGGCCAAATTAATTCATTCAGCAGGACAACGGTTAAAATAAGGAATTCGCCCTTGCAGAGACAGTGAAAACTACTACTGATAACTGATCAGGAGGGTAAAATATCTTACAAAAGTAACCTCCCCTGAGTTTGTATTTTTTCCCTTAACAGGCAATCCTGACTGTTTCCATGGCTTTGTCACAATGTTGTACAACGGCAAGGTGTCGACAACTAACCATGGCTACACGTGCCAGGCATGGGCCTCACAGACACCTCATCGTCATGAGTATAACAGCGATGCTTTCTTTATTTTTGATAATAAATCTGTTACTTCGGCGTCTAATTATTGTCGGGTGCTCGCCGGGGATATCAAACCCTGGTGCTTTACGACAGATCCTAATGTTCAGTGGGATTATTGCAATTTCCCGATTTGTAGAGGTGAGATCACATTACGAAACCGCTTCTATTCAAATATATTCAACATTTTACCACCAAAAAAGAATTTGTCAGAAAAAGAAATCTGATAGTTTTTTATATACAGTCGAACTTCGATGGCTCGAACCTCTTTGGGACCATGAAAATGTGTTCGAGGCAGCGGTAGTTCGAGCCATGGAGGATTGCTATTAGTGCGAAATATACCATATTGTGGGGTGTCTTTTTGGTATTCTATATTATAAATGTATGTTATGTGCACTCATTAGAATCGCCTGATCGAGGCGATTCTAATGAGTGCACACAACATACATTTGCAAGATAAAAACATGAGAATCTCCCAAAATTATTCCTATATCGTATTAAGACGAATTCCCTACGGAC
Source organism: Lucinisca nassula (assembly GCA_963580285.1). Lineage (NCBI taxonomy): Eukaryota > Metazoa > Mollusca > Bivalvia > Lucinida > Lucinidae > Lucinisca > Lucinisca nassula. The sequence continues at coordinate 60,173,234 of OY757023.1, forward strand.
TCAAGAGTGTGTTCGACTCATCCATGGTAAATTAGGCATCGGGGTTCGAGCCATTAAAGTTCTACTGTACAGTGAAATTCCGCTTTTAAGACCACCTAAAACTATGACAAATTATACATTAAAGGCATATTTAGAAGGTTTCAGGTAAATTTTCTTTGCGTTTTCTACATACAGTAGTTCTAAGTAGTTCCTAATGGGAAACCACCTTTGGAACCGTTCAAAAGTGGTCTTAAAGACCACTTTTGAACAGTTACAACGGTGGTCTTAATACAGGAATTTTTCTGTATCTGCTCCAAACATAGATTGGGGGAACTTGTTAGAACAGCCTCGGCAATGCAGTCCTAAGGAGTGCCTACAATATATGTTTTGGGGTAGAAATAAACCCTTGTATACTCCAGTTTTACTATATATTATAACACAGAGTGCCTATATAGGCAATGGAAAATAACTGTTTTATTCTGCAACAAATCACGGGTCGGAAGAGCGTGACGAGTAACGTCATTAAAAACTGTCAATTTATGACTTCACTAGTCAATTTCCTTGGCGTTAGACGGTAAGCATCGAAAACGTTAGAAAAGGATATAAATGCGTGTGATTCAGTCGATAATTTAGCGGGATTTCTTATAACAATGGCGAAAGGTTGTGAAATTTTGAAGGAAACAACAACATCATTGCCGACTTTCAGCGTGTTAGAATCGAAATAGATCAGCTGTAGTCGGTTGTAAGTAGACGAATCACGCGCGCTACTACGCGCTCGTGATTTGATCTAGGCCTATATTACAACTGACCTCCAATCTATGATTTATTACTCAACAAATCACAGCTAGAGCTGATCTACATCACCAAAACACGCCTATATAATTTTGACCCCCTTGAACCCCACTTTTATGTAGTAAAACTGGGATTTCCGGGGGTATACCTTATTTTTCTTATTGCTGCTCTAAAATATAGAATGTGGGTACTCGTAAGAACCGCCTCGATGAGGTGGTTCTAACGAGTACCCACAATCTATATTTTGAGCAGAATAAGGAAAATATCACAATTTTTCATCATAAAATTTCATTTTTGTTCGGCGATAAAGGTGGCAATGTATTTGTATAGGCGTGTTTGCGTAATGTTCATAAACACTTGTACACTCTACGATTTTCAGTTCAGTGTTGTAGTCCTTGCTTCTAAAGGATTACCCCTTTTATAGAGTGAGTGAGTGTTTGAGTTTTACCTCCCACCAACAGCTAAGGTCATACGGAGACGGGACCTCGGTTTAAAGACTCATCCGAAAGTCTGGAGAAGCCCGGGATCTATCCTGCGACCCCTGGTTTTCCAGGCGAGTAGCATTACCACTGCACCACTGAGGCTTCTACTACAGTCAGGTACAAAAAGTATTGGTGATTTGATGTTGTGACGTCGAATCTACGTAATCAGAGTACTTGAAATGACAAAAGAAAGCAAAAACAAAAAAGTAATCAGGATTATTTTTTATGTTAGTATCTAGAGTAATCACTTTGGATCAAGTACCTGTCTGTATAAGTTCGGTATCTTTGACATTCTTTGTTGCTTAGCAACAGTGGAACATCAGTGAAAATCAAAGATCTAGTGATATGGTAATACATGATGGGTTAAGTGTATTATTTTTATTGAAGATGTAGGGAAATGAATTCCTCTGACTATATTAACCCATTTAGTACCAGATACCCCAAAACGGGTACCCTGGCAAACAATGCATGCCCAGATCACACGCCGCAGAACGCGGCGCCTGATCAGGGCCTACACCGTTTGCTAAAAGTTCAGCTATTTTCCTAATAGTTTTTGAAGAAAACACAACCTGACCCCCTGACATCCCTAAATTTTGAAATGGACACATGCTATATATAAGGAGGAAGATTCCATTTGGTACAAAAAGGGTTAACCTGTAAAATATATCTTTTGCAAGAGTTTGGAAGTGGTGAGTGTTATAATTCAGTTTTAAGGTATCAAGGTGTTAAAATAACATTGACTACGGGAATGTTACAAAACCAATATGACTGATGGCAATTATTTTATTTGTCACTTATGAGAAATACATATATCTCGAAACAGTTTCAAGTCAAGTTTTTGTGGATGGCCAATGTTCCTTTCATAAGTTTGTTGTTTGGTTAAATCATAATGTACAACACAGTTACCATGGCAACACATCTCAAGTGATATGTATGTTTTTTGTTTTCGGTGATGTTCCACGGTTGCTAAGCAACAAAATGGAAATTGTCCCAAACTTGTATAAAACGAGGCTAGTTTAGAAAATGATTACATAGAGGATCTTACATGAATATTCATATATTATTGAATTTATTATGCATTATTGGATTTATTAAACGAGTTGAGGAAACGGGATAAAATGCGAGTTTAACAAATCCAATAATACATAGACACGAATGCAAGATTCTTTTTTATCATATGACATCAAAAACGCATTTTTTCACGATTTGTTGACAAAAATGTAAATATTCCGTCATTAGTAAACGCAACGTCGTATAACATGTAACGTTACGGGACGTATGTAACTAATTTGCATATTTGATCCACTAGCGGATTATTGAATTTATTACATGGCGTTATTACACTCTCATACGCGACATGATGCTAAAATGAATCTAGATGCTAACATAAAGCGAAGTTTCTCACGGGCCTCCGTGGCCTAGCGGTAAAGAGCGATGACTCTTGATCATTAGGTCTCTCACCGCTATGGTTCGAGCCTCGCTCGGGTCACAAGTGAGACGTCAAGTTCTGCAACGGATGGTCAGGTGGATTTTCTCCAGGTACTCCGGTTTTCGCCCACCTCTGATTAACGATCGGCTCGATATGCGTGAAATAATCCAGAAAGGGCCGTAAAACCAAACCCCCCCCCCCAAAAAAAAAATGCGAAGTTTCTTATTACTTGAGGTTTTAGTGCTATTCTGAAGTTCGTTCAAGCACTGTAGTCACAAAATTAAGACGTCGCAACGTCAAGTCACCAATACTTTTTGCAGCTGACTACAAAATATTAAACGAACCAATCGTGGTCGAGTAACTGTCGTTTTATCACTGGTTGGGAGCGTACAGTACACTTAACCCGGATGTTCCGATCTGTATAGTGGACAGATCTTTGTCTTTTGTTATGACCTTGAATGTGTATGTGCGTGGTCTGTCTTCTATATTTGTATATTTATTTTTTTGGACATAAACAACTTGGTAAGTGTGTTTTATTTATTTTGTTTTCCATACTGACCATCTTTGGGCACAGCAAGATGTCGTTTTCTATGCTTTAAATCTATTTTTCAGCTGCAAATCACTAGTGTTTGTAAGAATCACACCTCACCTGTGACCAGAAAATCGACCAATTGAGAGCTTTAATCGAAAGAAAAAATATCTTTTAAGATAGTTTTAAGATAGATTAATAATCTATAATGAGTTATACTAAAATAAGTGCCTCTAGAATTCCATACGAAATCACACGAAGAGCAAGACTGACCATCCCAAATAATTTCTGACTGTATGGTATGTCTCATATTTACTCTATAACTTGTCTAAGATACTTTGTTTTGACTGTATGGGATGTCGCTTTTAATGTGTGTAAGTTATTCAAAGGTACATTGCAATATTTGTCTATGCAATAAGATGACAACGCTTAAACAATAACAACTCTACCTAAAAATATTAATTTCCTATAAATTCCCGAAATCTTGGAGAAATTGCATGTGCAGTGTGCTGCATGTCATTGAACCTTTAGAGCACTACAGACAAGAGGTCTTAACCACTCGGCCAAATGAGCCAGCCTTCGAGGACTGTCTTCAGGTGCGAAATATTTAACAAAATGAGTTGCATCGTCACGCGTCTCTCTTCATCCACAGAACGCATAGCAAATACTCTGATCAGACTGCACAGAAATGCAATATGATTAGTTACGGACTATTTGTTCAATACATATACATGTAAATGTATATAAAGAAATGAAGAGCTGTGGACCAGTCTGTGAAAGATAATTTCCTTTTCATCCCCCGACCGAATAGATTCGGGGGATATAGCGATCGGCTTGGCGTCCGGTCGTCCGTATATTGATGATACTTGGCACAATGGTAAACAATGTTGAGAGGGCGTGTCTAGCGCAAGAACCACAACCCTGGGTGCCATGGTATTTTAGTTATCTCCCCTTCCAATAAAATAGAATGCCTATCTTGTGATCTCTATAACTCCAATATCCTTCGAGATATATTGATGATACTTGACAAAATTGTAAACAATGTTGAGACTGCATGTCATAGGCAATAACAACAACCCTTGGTGCCATGGTTTTTTAAGTTATCTCCCCTTCGAAAAAAAATAGAATGACTATCTTGTGATCGCCATAACTTCAATACCTTTCGAGATATATTGATTAAACTTTGTACAATTGTTAACAAGGTTGAAGCAGCATGTCATGCGCAAGAACCAACACTCTTCGTGCCATGCCATTTGAGTTATCTCCTCTTCCAAAAAAAAGAATTGTTATCTTGTGATCACCATAACTCAAATACCCTTAGTGATATATTGATGAAACTTGGCACAATTGTTCACAAGGTTGAAGCAGCATGTCAAGCGCAAGAACCACAACTCTTGGTGCCATGGCATTTGAATTATCTCTCTTCCAATAAAATAGAATAACTATCTTGTGATCGCCATATCTCCCATGCTCTTGGAGACATGTTGATAGAACTTGGTGCAGTTGTACATGAGGTTAAGCAGGCGTGTCATGTGCAAGAACCGCAGCTCTTTGCGCATGACATTTCAATTATCCCAATTTCCAATAAAAATAGGATGACTATCTTTTGAGCTCCATATCTCCAATATTCTTCAAGACATGTTGATAGTACTTGGTACAGTTGTACATGAGGTTAAGCAGACGTGTCATATGCAAGAACCGCGACTCTTGGTGTACTGTTTTTTTAGTTACTTTCCCTGACAAAATAACATTGTGATGGCCATAACTCCAAAACCCTTTGAGGTATATTGATGATACCTGGTATGTTTGTTCACAAGGTTTAGACAGCATGTCATTCACAAGGCCAATAACTCTGGGTGTCATGGTTATTTTTGAATTTGAGTTATCTCCCCCTCTAATAAAATTGTATGACTATCATGTGATCGCCGTATCTTCAACAGTCTTCAAGTTATGTTGATTGTTTATGTTATACAAGCCTGTCACGCCAAGAACCACGACTCTTGGTGCACTGGTCTGTGAGTTACCTCCCCTGACAAAATCTTGTGGGCCCTAGCTCAGAAACCCTTTGAGATATATGGATAATACGAGGACTGTTCAAATATGAATGCAACTAAGCACATAAAAATGATTCCGTGATAGATTTCGATGAAAAATTTATTTTGTCCCCTCAAAGTATTCCCCTTTAACAGATATACAAACTTTCAGTCTTCTGATCCAATCATTGAATACATTTTGGAAGTCTTTTCGAGGTATACTATGAAGGCACTAGAATATTGCAGAACCGAGGTGTTTGCGCTGTACAAATTTTCGACCAGAAAGGTATTTTTCAGCCGCGGGAACAAAAAAAAAAAGTCACACGGGGCAAGGTCAGGGGAATACGGGGGGTGAGGGAGTTCAACAACCTTTTCCTGCTTCAGATAGTCTTGCACAATGAACGCCTTGTGCGATGACGCATTGTCATGTAGCAATCTGACATTGGCCAAACTAGTTGCGGGTCTTCGTTCTTTGAAATATTTCTTCAATTTTCGAAGAACTTTATTCTTGTAAAACTTCGCATTTACAGATTTGCCTTTAGGCACAGCAACCTGAATAGCAGGGCCCTGATTTGAAAAGAATATGGCATACATTACCTTCTTGACGCTCATGGTCCGCTTTGCAATGCATGGTCTTTTGCAATACTTTGTTGCCATATTTTGTTCTGAATCTTTCGTTTTGGCTCAAAAAAGTGAACCCATGTCTCGTCACCTGTGACGATATTAGCGAAAGACCGTGCATTGTAATTTGGAAACTTTTTAAGCAACTTCTTGGCGCACTGAACGCGTGTATTTTTCTGCTCATCTGTCAACAGATGGGGAATCCATCTAGCACAGATCTTTCTCATTTTCAATTCCCGTTTCAGAATTGTATGAGCTGCTCCTAATGAGATGCCAACCATACTAGCATTTGCCTAGTGGTGTATCGTGCATCAGCAGCAACTATTTCTTTCACTCTAGCAACCATCTTGGCAGATGTTGCTCTATTCGGCCGACGATCATGTGGTGCATCTTCTGTTGAGCCTAGCCCACAGCTGAATTTCTTACACCAACGACAAACTTTCGGAAAAGACATTTCATTATGCCCATAAACCGAACATATTTCATCAAAAATGTCTTTGCACCGTATACCAAGAATACAACAATTCTTAATATAGGACCGTATTTCAACGGCGTACTCTGACCTTCTTCCAACCATGTTTTGTATTAGTATACAAGAGTAGACAGTGTTTATCGAACGATATACATGGCTAAAGTGGACGGATTTTAACAGGTTTGGTAAAATGTTTTTCTACGCTGTGATACTTATTTCCAGGTGATTTTCGCATTAGTGCATGAGAAAATGTTCTACTTGCATTCATATTTGAACAGTCCTCGTACTTGGCAAGATTGAGACAGCATGTCATGCGCAGGAACCACAACTCTAGTGCGATGGTATTTGGGTTATATTCCCTTCTAATAAAATTATATACATGTACTCTGAGACATAATGGTGGGACATGGTATAGTTGTACGTGAGGCTAGGCAGGTGTTTCATGTGTGAAAATCATGACTCTGGGTTCACTTTTTCTTAGTTGTTTCCGCAAACAATATAATCTTTTGATGACCATAACTTGGATACCCTGTGAGATATATTGATGGCACAGTTTTTGACAAGGTTGAAACAGTGTGTCATGCCAAAGAACCACCTACCGGGTCCACCACGAACGACTAATTCATCTCGATTGAAATTAGTGAAAGAAACAAAATTGGACTATTTCAACTTGAGCATAACAAAACAAAACCTCATCTATGCGTCAAACAAAGACTAATCTCAGTCTGAGCATCTGCCCAGTCTGCAGAGTGTGAAAAAAGTGAAAAAAACAACTCGAGTGGTAAACTACCCACCAAGTGCACAGCGAAGAATATTATCAGACTGGGTGGATGCGCAAGCTGATCTGAATCTTCGTCGGGCGCAGTCATTTTGTCATGTTTTGTGTTTCATCTGATACAGTTTGAAGAACCCGATGAAGAAAGTGTGTATATGCCAAGTTTCCACATTTCAGAAACAAAATAGCTAACGTATTTAAATGTTATCCTACGAATATGTCGAAATCGCTTTATAGTATTATCAGGACACACAATATATACTACTCAAAGTTTGATAGGGATCACTTTTTATGTACCAAATTTTGCACAGAAAATTTATAAGTTCTTGACAGAATTTGTACTCGGTATATTGATAAATATCTTAAGCAGAAACTCGTGTGCAGTTCAGTACTCATAAAAGTGTACACTTCTCACAATTCGCAAATGAATTCATGCACCCCCAAAATCTTGCGTAACACTGCTTTCCAACAGACCAATCAAACTTGTCAGTGTTCCTTTACCAAGCGTAAAAAGGACTTCATTTGATTTGTGAAACACTAAAATGCCTAGGGGGACAATTAAGAAACCGTCTGAGCCCCGAAGAAATGAATCGTTGCGTCGGAATGTTGGAATCTTGCGTCTCTCAACGTCGTGTTAATGGGATTCTGAATGTGTCTCAGAGCGTGGTTTCACGAATGTGGAGTCGGCATCTTACCCACGGAAATCCTTCACACAGCCGCGGCGGGGTCGAGAAAGGGCTACAACTCAACGTCAGGGCCGTTTCTTGTTGATTCAGTCTCGACGTCAACGGTTCCGGAACGCTACGCGTTTGCATAACGAGCTTATGAACGGAACTGGAGTACGAATTTCTACACAAACTGTCAGAAACGCACTCCACGAGTTCGGACTTAATGCCATGAGGCCTGCTGTACGTGTCCCGTTGACGAGACAGCACGTGCTAGACCGGTTAGACTTTGTCAGAACTCACGTCAGGTGGACGGTTCGTGACTTGACGCCAGTACTGTTTACTGAGGGGTCCAGATTCTGTCTAGACTTCACTTATAAACGTCAATTAGTGTGGCGAATGTCTAAACAGCGATTCGATGACTTGAATGTGGCAGAGCATGATCGCTATGGAAAGGGGTCAGTCATGGTTTGGGCTGGGATAAGCGTGAACGGTAAACCTGACTTGTACGTCGTTGAAAACGGAACGTTAATGGCAGTGAGGTACTGTAATGAGATTCTTGATGAGTTTGTGAGACCATATGAAGATGCTATCGGCCCGGACTTTATTCTGATGGATGATAATGCCCGTCCCAACCCTGCCAACGTCACTGATTCCTACCTGGAACGTGAGACAATCGTTCGTATGGACTGGCCTGCTCGGTCACCGCACTTTAATCCGATTGAGCATGCGCGGGACATGCTACAGAGTGCTGTTTCAGCCCGACCTGTGCATCCGAGGACTTTACAGGAGCTCAAAGATGCATTGGTTGCTGAATGAAAGCGGATTTCACAGAACCGGATACAGACTCGGATTACGAGCATGCGCAAGCGATGTCGTACTGTAATTGATGCCCTTGTACGCCATACACGTTATTAAGCACGTTTGTCTAAACAAATTTGGAAATTTGTGAAAAATCAGTTGTCCAAATGCCTTCGTGTAACGGCAAATTTTGGGGGTGCCAAGACGTTTGCTGTTGTCACGCTTGAATGCAGTACCAGTTGACAAAATTAATCACTAGGTTTTGTGAAGGATACGTTTTCTATCATTATGTATCAAATTTGGATTCAGCTGATTAATTCATCAAAAAAATTATTTTGCATTAAAAAAGTGATCCCTATCAAACTTTGAGTAGTATAGTATGATCGGAACACGACATACAGTGCTGAGAAATCAGTTTTGTGACATGCGATACAAACCAGTTTTTGACCCCTCTATCGTTTTCTTTGGAAATAATTGCCCTTACATGGCAAGATGTTTAGTACTATTAATAAAAGCTGACCAGAAATACATCATAAAATAGTTAAAATGCATTAGGAGTCGTTTCATGTAAGGTTGGTGGCAAACCTTGATTAAATTGTACCGGTGCAGCGTTTGAAATCGAAAGTAGGATTATGATTTTTTAGAAACAAATGTGAAAATAAACGAAATCATAGCAATAAACAGAAAATCAAGGTAGCATGTCGAAAAGACTTTTTAGTTATGCTTCCTGAACTACTGCTATGAAGTTGAAATTCTAATGATTAATAATTTCAAAACACAAAAATAAACATTCTGTAACATACCCGACATACCGGAACAAGGATCTGTCCACTATACAGATCGGAGCATCCGGGTTAAGTGTACTGTACGCTCCCAACCAGTGTTTATGGTACTAAGGTTTTGTTGTGTAGCATTACGAATACACGCCTATACAAATACATTGTAAATTTCACGGCCGAAAAATCAAAACTTTTATGATAAAAATTTGTGATATTTTTCTTATTTCTGCTCAAAATATAGATTGAAGCTACACGTTAGAACCGCCTCATCGAGGCGGTTCTAACGCGTACCCACAATCTATATTTTAGAGCAGAAATAAGAAAAATAGAGTTTATAAGTTTTACTATATAAAAGTGGGGTTGAAGGGGGTCAAAATTGTTTAGGCGTGTTTTCGTGGTGTTACTTAAGGCTAGCCTGCCTCGGTGACTCAGTCGGATGCACATTCGACTGGTGATCAGAAGGTTACGGCCCAATCCCAGTGGGGTCCGGCACCAATCTTTGGTGGAGATCGATCATAAAATATGTTCTTTAGTAATTCTCTCCTTCCCACGGATTCAAGAAGGGCAGTCGTTACGAAAACACGCCTATACAAATACATTGCAAATTTTTCCGCCGCAAAAGCGAAAATTTCTGATGAAAAATTGTGATATGTTTCTTATTTCTGCTCTAAAATATAGATTGTGGGTATTCGTTAGAACCGCCTTAGCGAGGCGGTTCTAACGAGTACCAACAATCCATATTTTAGAGCAGAAATGCGAAAAATAAGGTTTACCCCTGCAAACCCAGTTTTACTATATAAAAGTGGGGTTCAAGGGGTCAAACTTGTATAGGCGTGTCTTCGTGATGTGTCAGTTCCCGGCAAAAGCATGTGCACTAAACTGGTTAACCACCAAATGTACATGTATAAAGTGTGGTTAGGTAAACTGAGCGGCTCAGTATGAACTGCAGTTTGGATCGGCTCAGTATGGATACATACTGTTGCCTGGGTCTGTAAACTCTCAACAAAAAGACAAACAAACAAACTTTAGGTTGAGACGCCTGTATGTCATTCTTTCATGGCTCCAAACTCTGGATTTTTCCAATGAATAAATGAGCCAGCGCATGACAAAACCTACAATAAGGCATGTGCGCCCATCGAAGACTCAGATATGCCTGCACATCCAGATAGTCTAACCAGTGATTTCTCTTGCTGTATGAAGGAACATTGGGCCCTTAGCTATCCTTAGAGCGCAGAACGAAGACTGATCAGACTGCGCGGGTGCGCAGGCTGCTCTGAGTCTTCATTGGGCGCACATATCTTATTGTAGGTTTTGTCATGCGCTGGCTCAAATGATTTATATTTCTTATCATTACGGTAACATAGCCTATTGGGGCTTGAAGAAATAGATGGGCTGCATTATGCTTCCACGCAGAGTTGAAACTAACCGCACACAAGTACTAGTGAACCGCTTAGTGGATCTAAGCCTGCCCAGGCAAAGTGGTATGAGGCGGATCGTCCATGAAAATAAACCCTATTGGTTTCATTGGGCGACAGGGCTTGAGATGTCATGTCATCTCAATGTCTGGTAAAAGCCCAAAAAAGTTTGAAGCAGTCGCTCCAAAATGACCTATAAAGTGTTGACGGGGACGTTAAACCGCAAATCAAACAAACAAACATTACGGGTTCATACACGTGTCACATAGTGCATTCTTTCAAATCATCAAAATGGCTACTTTTCCGACGAAAAGTTGTGATATTTTTCTTATGAATACTCCAAACATAGTTTGTGAGAGCTCGTTTGAACCGCCTCATTGAGGCGGTTCTAACAAGTACCCTCAACCTATGTCTTGGAGCAGAAATAAGCGAAATACTGTATACCCATGTAAAACCCCGTTTTCTCGCTTTAAAATGGGGTTTAGAGGGGTTTTTATTTCACGGACTTGTTGATGTGATTTTTCTGCAGCAAACAGATTGTTTTTACTCATGGTGGCGGTTCTTACGAGTACCATCAGTCTATGGTTTTGATCACGAATAAGATAATAATCTTTAATCGTGTAAACCCCATTTTTCTCTATATAAAATGTGGCTTACATGAGTATTTATTACACTGTCTTGTTTAAGTGATGCGGCCAAATTTAACCATTAAGACGCCGAGAAAAACTACATTTGGAAATGTCGTCTGCTTATGTCGTCTGCTGATTTGGCAAACTTTTTAAAAATATTTTTGCATACAGGAGCAGTCTGATCTACGGGAGCAGTCTGATCTGGGGTGACACTGTTTGCAAAAAAAAAAAAATACTTTTAAGGTAACAGGCAGACGGCAAAGCAGACGACAATTTTCATGATTGGCATTTTATTGGATAATTTAGGTTACGTCCAGGACTGTGGTGGCACGTTGCGGAAAAGGGCCGGAACAATCTCCTCCCCTGACCATGATGGGGACGGGTTTTATGACCCTTACACTATTTGTTTATGGAGAATTGACGCCGGAGCAAACAGCCTTACAGAGATAACACTGCAGAAGATGGATATCTTCCCTACTGATGATTGTCAGTGGGACTATGTTGAGGTACATTACGATAACACACCCGTGCGACATAGTGAATTTTTTCACATCTCCAAAATGGCCATTTTCTGATGAAATTCCTTGATATTTTTCTTATAAATACGGCAAACATAGGTTGTGGGTGCTCGTTAGAACCGCCTCATTGAGGCGGTTCTAACGAGTACCCACAACCTATGTCTTGGAGCAAAAATAAGAAAAATAATGTATACCCCCCTACACCCCATTTTTCTCTATATAAAGTGGGGTGTAGGGGCGGTCTTCGTTTCACGGACTTGTTCACGTGATGAACTACCTCGACAGCCTATATAATTTCGATCGGCTTTAACCCCAATTTACCGCCCCCCCCCCCCCCCGCCCGCGCCCATCGGGGCTTGAAGAAATAGATGGGCTGCATGATGCTTCCACGCAGAGCTGAAACCAAGCCGCACACGAGTACTGGTAAAACCTTTAGAGGATCTAAGCCTGCCCAGGAAAAGCGATGTGAGTCGGGCCGTCCATGCTTTGTTTGTTTGTTTGATTTGAGGTTTAACGTCCCCGTCAACACTGTATAGGTCATTTTGGAGACTTTGCTTCCAATCTTGTGGGACGTTTACCCGACATTGAGATGAAATGACATCTCAAGCCCTGCCGCCCAATGAAACCAATAGGGTTTATAAGCATGGACGGGCCGACATGCAATGCTTTGCCTGGCCAGGCTTAAATCCTCTAAGCGGTTTACCTGTACTCGTGTGCGGTTAATTTCAGCTCTGCGTGGAAGCATCATGCAGCCCATCTATTTCTTCAAGCCCCGATAGGCGGGGGCCGGCCATGCTTATAAACCCTGTTGGTTTTCATTGGGCGCCAGGGCTTGAGATGTAATATCATCTCAATGTCGGGTAAAAGTCCCACAACATTGGACGCAACGTCTCCAAAATGACCTAGACAGTGTTTACGGGGACGTTAAACCTCAGATCAAACAAACAACCAATAAACCCTTATTTATTATAGTAAAACTGGGGACAATATTTTTTTATTTCTGCTCAAAAACATAGATTTGGGGTAGTCGTTGGAACCACCTCGACGAGGCGGTTCTAACGTGTACCCAAAATTTACGTGTTTTTTTTTTTTTCAGAAATACAAAACAATATCAGAATTTTTAATCAGACAATTTTATTTTTTCGGTGTTAAGAAATAGTTTGAAAACGGAATATAGAAAAATGAACTCAAAAAGGAATTTTGCAGTCAATACAAATACACCCGCATTTTCACTATGGTACACTCGTCATGCGAAACTACATGTCATTACGATTACACACCCGTGCGTCATAATGCATTTTTTTACATCTCCAAACGGTCAATTTTCAGATGAAAATTTGTGATATATTTCTTATTTTTACTCAAAACATAGATTGTGGGTGCTGGTAAGAACCGCCTCATTTAGGCGGTTCTAACGAGTACCCACAGCCTATGTCTATGAGCAGAAATAAGGAAAATATTGTATACCCCCTAAACCCCAGTTTTCTCTATATAAAGTGGGGTGTAAGGGGGTGTTCATTTCACGGACTTCTAAGCGTGATGTTTAGGCTGGCATTTCTGGTCTATTTATCGTTAATTACGATGGTGCAATCGAAAAGCTTCAAATGATTTCACAAAGCCACGTCGCCCCTACATCTACCGTGCTCTAAACCCCGATGCCAGTTTCTTCACGTTATGAAGTCCGTTTAATGAACACCCCCGTACACACCACTGAGTGTTGGGGGCGGGGGTGGGGTGGGTTGGAGGGTGCGGATTGCGTTTTAATTGATTTCACATCGCCACATTGACGTGACGTCACAATTACGTCATGTGCCTGCTGGGTTGTTTGACATAACGAAACTTCAGCGTCTCGAACACCGTTTGCTTATTTGTCATTAGAGGGATCAACCATTTTTTTTTTTCATGCATTAACATTCGCCGGTTCCCGAGGCAGCTGTTTGAACATGAGGCAAAATAGTATAATTTTTACTTATCAACCGAATAAGTGGATTAGAATGGGCATAAGTGTATTGAAAATTGTCATTTGTGGAGGTAAATCGTCGGTTATACGGTCGCAAATTACGTTTTACCATCGTGAAATGAAGACCCCCTAAACCCCATTTTATATAGAGAAAACTGAGGTTTACGGGGTTAGTTATAATTTTTCATATTTCTGCTCCAAGACATCGGTTGTGGGTACTCGTTAGAACCGCCTCATTGAGGCGGTTCTAACGAGCACCCACAACCTATGTTATGAGCATTTAGAAGAAAAATATCAAGGATTTTCATCAGAAAAGTAGCCATTTTGGAGATGTGAAAAAGTCACTATATCGTACGGGTGAGTTATCGTAATGCAGCTCCGCATACGCGTCGCCGTAAAACGAAATTTCCGACCGTAAAACCTCCGATTTACCTCCCCAAATGACAATTTTCAGTGCAGTTATCCCCTAATTCTATGCCCCTCATCACATGGCGAAAAAATGCTTGTATGGGCAAGCTTGAAAGCTGAAAAACATTTGCACGCTGTTTTTCTACAAAGAGCTGAATAGCGTCGACGTCACCAACGCCCATAGAGAACAATGGTTTAGACTGACGTCACTTGAGGTCACTGAAAATTATGTGACTCGATGCGTTCATGGAAGTATGAACTACACTGTTTTCTAAAGGTTTACATTAGACTTTACACTGGAAATCTGTGGCCCCGGAGCTTGAAGAAATAGATGGGCTGCATGATGCTTTCGCGCAGAGCTGAGTACTGGTAAACAGCTTAGAGGATCTAAGCCTGCCCAGGCAAAACGATGTGAGTCGGACCGTCCAAGCTTATAAATCCTATTGGTTTCATTGGGCGACAGGGGTTGAGATGTCATTTCATCTCAATGCCGGGTAAAAGTCCCACAGAATTGGGAGCGACGTCTCCAAAATGACCTATACAGTGTTGACGGGGACGTTAAACCTCAAATCAAACAAATCAAACAAACACTGGAAATGTAAATATATAGTTATGAAAATGGCTAAATGTGATGAGTTAAGGGGTTTGGATGCACCTTCAGTGGCAAAAGTATTTTGTCTACCATGTCAATAGGGGTCAACTCTTAAAGGAAAGAATTTGCTCCTGAGGCGCAATTTATTTTCCTTTAAGACTAGACCCCTTTTTCATCGGGATAGGGCTTACAGAAAAGCGAACAGGAAGTCCCGAAAGTTATCTCCCTTTGATAAACGACGAAAACATCTGCCAGATGTTCCCATTCCCCTTAAACTGAGCATGAAAAACTATTTTTCAGTTACCCCTATATTAATTGCATTGTAACACATTGGCAGGATAAAGATATGCTATCTCAGGACAAGTGAGCTTTATCGGGTCAGGGTTTCATTGCACTTTCATGAATGAACCAAACTACTGGAAAATGGTAAACAAATGATATCATTACTGAAAAAATGGAACAGCTACTTTAGAAATATCATAGGTTAGCTGATATTGAATATATCGACCACCGGAATCTTAGGACGCACTGAGGACCTTCGATAACTGACCGTGAATTGCTAATTTAAGAGTGTACAAGGGGATAAACTACCAGATTTGTGTCATTTGATACCAAGCTATCAAGCTCGTCTCGGAAAGCCTCGCGATTCTACCAGCGTTCTCGAAGCCTTGTCTGATAAACTTAATATCAAAAGACACTCACCTTGAATTCTCTATAATCCATGTAATCTGTGCCCCTGATTTTCATCCGTCGTGCATACATTTCAGATATTTACGGATGGTGTTTCCATACACCGGTTTTGCGGCAGTACTCTTCCCCAGCCAGTTTTGACAACGTCATCCTCGATCGCCATAAAATTTGTTGTCTCGGGAGATACAAAAAAGTATCCTGGATTTACTATCCTCTATAAAGGTACAGCCATTGCTCACTCAGGCTTCAAAACTCTTAAGCTACCGAGAAAAACAACATCTGAATATGTCGTCTGCTGAATCTTTTTGCAAACTTTGGAAAAATATTTTTTGCAAATAGGCAAAGAAAGCAGTCTGATCTACAGAAGCAGTCTGATCTGGGTCCACACTGTTATCAAAAATGTCTTTTTTAAGCAACCAGCAGGCGACAAAGCAGACGAAAATTGTCGCGATTGACATCTTATGGGTTAAAGATCCCATTGCCACAGATGCCTTATCTCGTTAGATGGATGTAAAGTTAGCATATATTGGAAATACATCTCTAATGATTGATTGTAATGTTAAAATTAAGGGCTGCTAAAGTCTCACGAAGTAATCCTTTTTAAACGATTCAAATAGAAAAAGAAAACCGACCCTATTTTGGTTGTAAATTGCTAGAAACCATACGACTTTCATTTTTTTCATCTAAACAAGGGCAGAGATTAGTGTTGAATTCATGCTGTAATGCTGCCATAGTTTGCTGTAGTTGCTGCCATAGTTTGTTTTGCTTGATTTGAGGTTTAACGTGCCCGTTAACACTGTATAGGTCATTTTGGAGACGTTGGTTTCAATTTTGTGGGACTTTTACCTGATAGCGACACCGCCTTGTGGCTGCGAAGCAGCCACGCGGTGGCGTCAAATGGTAACGCGTATGGAACTATGGGATAGAGCATACCATAGGCCTGAAAAACTTTCGTCAAGGTACGAAAAAAAATTCGAATGATTAAAAATCAGCGAATAATTTCGAGTATTCCAATTGAACCGTTATCCAATGAAATAACGTCTATGTTTAGGCTCATGAATAATGGTTACCGATTATTTGGCGTCTGTCTCGCCTGTGAAAGTAGACGACGGTAACCAGTACCTCCTGGCAACAAGCTCATTTGCATACGCTTGTTGACCGATATGACGCCATTTTTTTTTCAAGCTGTCAGCTGGCCAGAGGCGTATATTTACCAATGCCTTAGTTATTAGAAGAATTTCGGTAAGAACAACAATGCAGTAATTTCACATTTAGTTGGAACTTCAAAGACAACTATATTTTTATATAAATATTTCCGTATTTCTTACGTTACATTTCGCCGAGCACTGACGCTGAAACTGAAAGTACAAAAAAGCTGATGTACAATAACTGTTTGACATTGCATTCAATATTGGCGCCTCAATATTCCTACAAAGTAATAATGTACTAGTAATTCCCGCAGGGGTCTTTAACCTGCACAGGTTCCTGGTTCAAGTCTCACGCCAGAAATCGTTCTTTCTTCTTATACTCTGGTCGGAGGTGCACATTACATATATACACTCCAGGTTGCAGGGTTGAAAGCCTACAGTCACTAATCATGTAATGACAATTGGGGTCTTTAACCTGCACAGGGGGCCTCCAGTTAACGTTCAGATCCGAACGACTGTGCACTTTTTGGTATTCAGCCAATGGAATGTGTTCGGCCAACCGAAATAATCACCACCTACGGGGATCGAATAAGGGGCTCTAGCATTAGAGGCAAGTGCAATAACCACTGAGCCATTGACCATTCTTGAGCAAAACACTCAGCATTATACTGCTCTATCTTTGTTTGTTTGATTTGAGGTTTAACGTCCCCCCGTCAACACTGGCTATCAGCCATAAATACTGATTCTGCAGTTGGCACCGGCTGCAAGTAATTCCTAGTGATGCTCAGCGGGGCGACCATACCCCTCTGCGGCCACCGTAGCCGGATTGGTTTGAGTTGGACTAGTGGAATAGTCTTCCCTCTTCTGTGGTGAATGCTAAGACTGCAGAGGAGTTCAAAGCCCATACAGTGTAAGATTGAGACTCAGAGGTATGCGTTTTAGTATACCTCTGTTATTCAGATTGTAAATAGTTTTAAGGACTCATCCAGTGACTTCTCTTTTTTTTTTTTTTTTTTTTTTTTCAGCTAAATTCTAAATTTAGCTACGCACCCAACTGAGGTAATGGCCAAATATGACCGACTCAGTATAAGAAGATAGATAGATAGAAAAAAACAGCCAAGCCAAACTTTCATTTTTTTTTCTGCCTTTTATCTATCCGGTCTCTTATATCTTTGCTATCGTTAACTGACTCTGTTCTTTTTGACCAGCACCAACCGTCGCATAATAGTCAAGTGTGGCTGCGTTGACCTGTAGATGTAGACTGGGTAGGTCATGTTTAACGTCATTTGGAGACATTGCTTCCAATTTTGTGGGACTTTTACCCCACACTGAGATGGACTGACTTCTCAAGCCCCGTTGCCCAATGAAACCAATAGGGTTTATAAGCATGGACGGCCTGACTCCCACAGCTTTGCCTCGACAGGCTTAGATCCTCTAAGCGGTTTACCAGTACTCATGTGCGGTCAGATTTCAGGTCTGCATGGAAGTATCATCATGCAGCCCATCTATTTCTTCAAACACCGATGGGCGGGGGCCGCTACCCTATCTGTCAACAGGCCCTCATGGCCAAGTGGATAAGAGACTGTTAATCATTAGATCTCTCATGGTTGTGGCATGAGTGTTTGGGTCACATGTGAGATGCAGTGTTCTGCAACGGAAGGTCAGGTGGTTTCTCTCCAGTTTTTGTCCACAATCGGCTCGATTTAGTGAAATAAGAGTCTGATCTTGAAAGTGTTGTCAAACCAAAGCCCAAAAATGTCAATCTATCCTTCTTTTTCTTTCATCCAACACATCTAAAGATACGTCTGTCTACATGTATCTATCTGTCTACTGTTTAAAAGTACTGGTAAACTGGTAACAGGATCTAAGCCTGCCAAGGCATAGCAGTCCGAGTCTGACCTTGCATGCATATAAAACCTGTTGGTTTCATTGGGCGACAGGGCTTGAGATGTCATTTCCTCTCAATTTCGGTTAAGAGTTGTGACCTTATGAGCTCAGCCCATGACCCCAGGGTTCAGATAAAAATTTGGATACCCTCAAGGCTCATGCACATCTGCAGTACCTAAACAATCTACATGTATGTATGTAGCAAATTTTGCAACCATACTTGAAAAAATATTTGCTTGTTTGAATTGAGGTTTAATGTCCCCATCAACGCTGTATAGGTCATTTTGAAGATTTGATTGTTTTATTTTGATTTTACGTCCCTTTCAAGATTATTTCACTCATATCGAGCCAATCGTTACTCAGAGGTGGCCGAAAATTGGAGTACCTGGAGAAAAACCACCTGACCATCCATTGCAGAAATCATTTTGGAGACGTTGCTTCCAATTTTGTGAGCCTTTTACCCGACATTGAGATGAAATGACATCTCAAGCCCTGTTGCCCATTGAAACGGGTAGGATTTATAAGCATGGACAGTCCGAATCGCACCGCTTTGCCTGGGCAGGCTTAGATCCTCTAAGCGGTTTACCAGTACTTGTGTGCGGGTCGGTTTCAGCTCTGTGTGGAAGCACCATGCAGCCCATCTATTTCTTCAAGCCCCGATGGACAGCGGCGGCAGCATTAGCTGCATTCACAAGTATTTTCGTGAAAATTTTACTTTTGTCCTCACTACCCCAGGGGTTCAGATAAAAATTGATACCCTTATGCACATCTGTGCTCCTAAGCGATACATGTACCAAGTTTGGTGACCATAGTGCAAGAAATAAAAAGGAGTTACTGTAAGTGTTACATTCACAAGCATTTTGACTTTTGACCTCACCCAATGACTCCAGGGGTTCAGATAAAAATTAGGATACCCTTATGCACATCTGCATTTTCTAAGCAATACATATATGTGTATAGGGCAAGAAATAAAAAAGTAGTTACATTGACAAGGTTTGTGATAGATCACCCATGGAAAATATTACATTTTTTCACGTCTTCAAAATAGCTTCTTTTTTGATGAAAATCTGTGATATTTGTCTTATTTTGACTGCAAACATAGGTTGTGGGTGCTTGTTAGAACTGCCTCAATGTGGCGGTTCTAACGAGTACCCACAACCTATGTCTTGGAGCAGAAATAAGCAAAGTAATGTATACCCCCCGTAAGCCCCAGTTTTTATACCCGCCTTTTCGAAGAAAAATCGGGTATATTGTTTTCGTACCACAGTTCACTCCGGCGTCAGTCCGTCTGTCCGTCCATCACGTTTCTTGTGATTGGATCTCCTCTGCAACCACTGAATTTACACTTTTGAAACTTTGCATGTGGATAGTACATGGAATGTAGATGGCAGTGGGCAACTTTTTTGTAACCTTGACCCCAACATGACCCCAAGGTCAAAGGTCAAAAATTATGATTTGCCATATCTCCTTGACTATTGGAGTTACACTTCTGAAACTTTGCTTATTGGATGGTCCTTGGAATATAGAATATGTCAGGTTACTCTTGGTGTGACCTTGACCCCAAGGTCAAAGGTCAAAAAGTATGATTTTGCCATATCTTCTAAGCTATTAGAGTTACACTTCTGAAACTTTGGTTATTGGATGGCTGTTGGAATATAGAATAAATTTGGATACTTTTGGTGTGACCTTGACCTCAACATGACCCCAAGGTCAAAGGTAAAAAATTATGATTTGCCATATCTCTTTAACTATTGGAGTTACACTTCTGAAACTTTACTTATTGGATGGTACTTGGAATATAGAATATGTCAGCTTATTTTCAGTGTGACCTTGACCCCAAGGTCAAAGGTCAAAAAGTATGATTTTGCCATATCTTCTAAACTATTAGAGTTACACTTCTGAAACTTTGGTTATTGGATGGCCCTTGGAATATAGAATAAATTTGGATACTTTTGGTGTGACCTTTACCTCAACATGACCCCAAGGTCAAAGGTCAAAAATTATGATTTGCCATATCTCCTAAACTATTGCAGTTACACTTCTGAAACTTTGCTTATTGGATGGCCCTTGGAATATAGAATATGTTGGGCTACTTTTGGTGTGACCTCGACCCCAAGGTCAAAGGTCAAAAAGTATGACTTTGCCATATCTTCTAAACTATTGGAGTTACACTTCTGAAATTTGGTTATTGGATGGCTGTTGGAATATAGACTAAATTGGGATACTTTAGGTGGACCTCAACATAACCCCAAGGTCAAAGGTAAAAAATTATGACTTTGCCATATCTTCTTAACTATAAGAGTTACACTTCTGAAACTTTGCTTATCAGTTAGAATGTTCTTTGCAACTTTTTTTAACTTACATGTAGTTTTGGCTAGCTAATACATAGTCATTAGTGTAATTAATAGAAAAAGCGGGTATTTGCGATGGTTTACCATCGACTGCAGATCTAGTCTATATATAAAGTGATGTTTAGTGGTGTGTTCATTTCACGGACTTGTTTTTCACGGACTTGTTTTTCACGGACTTGTTCAAGTGATGGGAAAGACGGAGGGTCATCCAGACCAACACCCATGAAGAAACTAAAATATCAGTTTTTTTTTTTGTTTCTTTTTTTTATATAAAGCTGGTATAACAACATGAAACCACATTCTTGCTGTAATAAAGTGGGTCATTACAGGGACTTGTTATGCTGATGAGAAGAAGTGCTCTGATTTAGGTACATCTTTTTCATGTTTTATAAAATATCAGTATGTTGTGTGTACTTGGTAGAATTGCTCATCCAGGCAATTTTAATGCGTACACACAACTTACATGTTCAAGATAAAAGTAACTTAGTAAGATAAAAGTGAGAAAGTCTTAATAGATCACCCTTCAAATTCTCATCTACAGCCAAGATTCCCTATGGACACTCGAATGGGATTGACTAGGTCATGGTCAACATGCTACTGGGGCCGGCCTCAGTAGCTTAGTCGGATGCAGTCCGACTGGTGGCGGTGAGACTGGTGATCATGGGACGCTTGTTCTGTACCTGCCGGGATCGGCAATGTTCTTTAGTGGAGGTTGATCATGAAATCTTTTCTATGGTCATTCTTACCCTGATACAAGAAGGGCAGTTGTCAGTTTCTGGCGAAAGAATATGCACTGTACTGGTTAACCGCTTACGTATAAGCCTTCCCAGGAACTGTGAATGGGCAAACTGACTGGCTCAAAAATGACATAAATAGTGTTGACTGGGCCATTAAACTCCAATACAAACAAACAAGCTACTGGTGCCCATCGAGGCTTGGAGAAATAGATGTGGCTGCAATGTGATTCCATGCAGAGCTAAAACTGACTGCACATGAGTATTGGTAAACTGCTTAGAATGTCTAAGCTTGCCCAGGATTTATTTGTTTGATTTGAGGTTTAACATCTCCGTCAACACTATTTAGGTCATTTTGGAGAAATTGGGACTCTTACCCGACATTGAGAAGAAATGACATCTCAATCTCTGCCGCCTAGGGGTGAAACGATTCATTGAAATCATATTGCATCGCCATACTTTTGCTGACGATACGCATATCGTATCGTGGGGCTAATATCGCGATACCCGACAATAGGCCAAAAAGTACAATTTCCAAAGAAAATGACAGCTTTAACATATTTCAGGACCATTTTTATAACAAATTACAAAGATCTGAATTGTTATTGAGTTAAATTGATCACTTCTATGACAAATATGGGCATCTTAAAAAAGGCTTTGTTACAAAAGATTCAACTCTGAGATGGTATTGAGCCAGTTTGAAAATTTTTGAGCTGTGATTTAAGCAAGAAAGTAGTATCGTGATATGTATCCTATCGTGAGGCAAGTATCGCGATACACTTTGTATCATGGGGTGACTGTATCGTTACAGCCCTACTGCGGCCCAATGAAACCAATAGGGCTTACAAGCATGTAAAGAGCAACTCGCACAGCCTTGCCTGGGCAGGCTTAGACATTCTAAGCGCTTTGCCAGTACTCGTGTGGGGTTCAATACAGCTCTGCATGGATGGCAGGGCTTGAGATGTTATTTAATCTCAATGTCGGGTAAAAATCCCACAAAATTTGAAGCGACGCCTGCAAAATAACCTAAACAGTGTTGACGGGAATGTTAACTCCCAA
The DNA here is from genome assembly GCA_963580285.1 of Lucinisca nassula. Classification (NCBI taxonomy): domain Eukaryota; kingdom Metazoa; phylum Mollusca; class Bivalvia; order Lucinida; family Lucinidae; genus Lucinisca; species Lucinisca nassula. The sequence continues at coordinate 60,195,982 of OY757023.1, forward strand.
TTCAAGCAAGCAAACACACTGTTGGTGTTTGAGTCATTGAAGTTGTATGGTACATCAGAATGGTCATAAATACTCCATAGACCTGCATTTGCAGTTAATAATTAGCATGTCTTCCTCGAATTTCTGAAGTGTCAATGTGGACATCTTTGATATTGGATTCATCCATTATTGCATATATAGAGTGTTTTTAAAATCAGTTTTATTAACAAGATGTTGATCCTAATTGAATGACTTGTTATGAACTGTCTACTCTGGATCTACATGTTTTGCATGTATATGTTTCTGTACCAGTCAACATTGTTGAAATGGTTAACACAGACTTTTGTCAAATTTCCAACAGGTATGACAGGGACTTATGAGCCTGTCTCAGAACATTGGGGACCAAGTGAAACAGGAGCTGCATAAGACACATTCTCGCTGAAACATCACAGTAGCAGACAATTTATCAACTTTGACCCCAAACTGTTCTACAAGATATTAGCCATTCTGGGTTGGAAACCTGGGTCACACCTAATGAAGGTAAGTGTATTCTAGGTGAATGGATGCACCAGGGCCTAGTTGATGGTCAAAATGTTGACTGCATATGAATGCCCAAGCAAAGCCAAATATATTAATTATTATCTGGTAATAGATCAGAGGTACTACTACTATTTCAGCCCCCGCCCATTTGGGCTTGAAGAAATAGATGGGCTGCATGATGCTACCACACAGAGCTGAAACGGACTGCACGAGTACTGGTAAACGACTTAGAGGATCTAAGACTGTCCCAGCAAAGCAGTGCGAGTAGGAAGGTCCATGCTTATAACCCCTATTGGTTTCATTGGGTGACAGGGCTTGAGATGTCATTTCATCTCAATGCGAGGTAAAAACCCCACAAAGTTGGCAGCGACGTCTCCAAAATGATGTGTATCATGTTGACGCCTTTGTCAGGACGTTAACCCTCAAATCAAACAAACAAAATACAATTACTCAACTTTAAATTTTATAGTGATAATTTTACTGACACTAATCATGCTAATGTGGCATTAGATAACATATCACTATAAAATTTAAAATCTGGAGAGTTACTTTTCAAAAATACCACCGCCTATTGGGGCTTGCCCCAGCCCTTGAAGGCTTTGTGAAATGGATGGATGGACCGACAGCTGGATCCATCCATGGCAGAGCTTCAAGAGTGGATATGGCTTAACCGCATAGATAATTCAAGTATGCTCAAGAAAGATAATTTAGGTATGTTCAAGAGAAGTGATTTTGGGTTGTGGCTGCCCCAATAATTAAGTTTTTTAACTTTTTTTTTTTTTTTGGTTTTGGTTTTACGGCCCTTTCAAGATTATTTCACTCATATCGAGCCGATCGTTAATCAGAGGTGGGCGAAAACCGGAGTACCCGGAGAAAAACCACCTGACCTTCCGTTGCAGAACTTGGTGTTTCACATGTGACCCGAGCGAGGCTAGAACCACAGCGGTGAGAGACCTAATGATCAAGAGTCAGCGCTCTTAACCAAAAGGCCACGGAGGTCCGTAAGTTTTTTAACTTACATGTAGTTATACATGAACATTATGGTAAGAAGAGTTACTGCAGGACTTGAACATCAACTCTTTGTTCTCAGATCAGACGGGGCCTGACTAATCCACTGCCTGGCTGCCCGATACAAGTCTAAATTTTGGCCGGGCAAGAGATTTTTTATTTCACTTGCCCAGAAAAATATATAGGACATAAATAAAAAAAAATATGGTTATTCTAAGCTATTTTCAAGATGCTTTGGAATGCCGGGCAAGTGGTTGAAATTTTGATCTATCAGGCCCTTGATCAGGTAAAAAAGCCCACAGATTTGAAAGCAATGTCACCGAAACTATTGTTGGCAGTTGCTATTAAGGCTAAACCGCCTCCCCCCATTGGGGCTTGAAGAAATATATGGGCTGCATGATGCTTCCACGCAGAGCTGAATCCGGCCCGCACACTAGTACTGGTAAACCGCTTAGAGGATCTAAGCCTGTCCAGGAACCGCGGTGCGAGGCGGACCGTCCATGCTTATAAACCCTACTGGTTTCATTGGGCGACAGGGCTTGAGATGTCATTCTATCTCAATGTCGGGTAAAAGTCCCACAAAAATGGAAGCAGCATCTCCAAAATGACCTTTACAGTGTTGACGGGGACGTTAAACCTCAAATCAAACAAACAAAATGATCAACAAACAAATCTCCAAAAGAATTTCTAAAATATATTTGATAAATATGATCAGCGAGCTGTTATAAGGTTAAGGAAGTGTTAATTTAATAGAAGACTGTGATTGTTTTTTTGCTGTTTTTTTTGTTTGTTTTTTTTTTTCGCATTATTTTTCAGTGAAAATCAGGCTTGACATTTCATCTGAATTGTCTGCCCAATAGATTATTCACATGTAATGTCATGCCTTTTTTTTCACCGAAAAATAAAAAATAACATATACTTTGAAAACGCTGTCTTTTTTATTAACATTACTAAATCCACTTATAACGGCCCCCGCCCATCTGGGCTTGACAAAATATATGGGCTGCATGATGCTTCCACGCAGAGCTGAATCCGGCCCGCACACTAGTACTGGTAAACAGCATAGAGGATCTAAGCCTGTCCAGGAACCGCGGTGCGAGGCAGACCATCCATGCTTATAAACCCTATTGGTTTCATTGGGCGACAGGGCTTGAGATGTCATTTCATCTCAATGTCGGGTAAAAGTCCCACAAAATTGAAAGCAATGTCTACAAAATGACCTTTACAGTGTTGACGGGGACATTAAACCTCAAATAAAACAAAACAAAAATCCACTTATAAGATATACCATAAAAATCCTAAAATTTTTGACACTTTCAGGAGTTAATGTTTGTTCGATTTGCAGTTCATCGTCCCCTTCAACACTTTTAAGGTTATTTTGGAGGCATTGCTTTAAATTTTGTGGGACTTTTACCCACCATTGAGATGAAATGACATCTCAAGCCCTGTTGCCAAATGAAACCAATACAGTGTATTTTCATGGACGGTCCAAATCGCACCACTTTTCGGGCATGCACAGAACCTCTAAGCAGTTTACCAATACCCATGTGCAGTAGGTTTCAGCTCTTTGTAGAAGCATCATGCAGCCCAATCTATTTCTTCAAGCATCAATGGGATGGGATCGGAGAAGTTACTCTAATTGTAAAATTTTAACAAATTTGTTTCATGATCCAGCAAAGAGTCCAAATAGTGCACACAGAATAGTAAACAGTACAGACTCTGGTCAGACTGGATCTGGGTCTGCACTGTTTGTATAGGTCTGTCCGAATATTTAGGTTCATAATGGTAAATTTTTCAATTTATTTGATGGTTTGTTTTCCCTATCATTGGAGGGTGTGTGTGTGTTTGGGGGGGGGGGGGGGGCATTTTTTTCCTGGGATTCTGTTGGTGTCTGCATTTTGTCTGTTTGAAGCACTTAAATAGTTCTCCTGAACCAACAGGTGCTTTCTAACCAAGCATGCATCTATGCATGTAACTTTAAACAATCAGATTTGTTCACCATCACCTCATTCACAAGGCGCTCATATTTTGTACTTATCATGCTTGCCATTGCATCCTACATTGTACATGAACCAAAAACTTCAACAATAGATTTTTGTGACATTTACCTCAGCTTTAAGGTCAATCACACACACACACACACACACACACACATGCACACACATACACACAAAATTAATTTTGGGTAAAAATATATCTTCAAGTGAACAGATTTGTTGATATCTGTGGTATATGTCATTGAAACCTTCCAAATTTTAGATTATGCTAAGAATTGGTGCAATATAGCACAACATTCCCTACAATTTACATGTTTGCCTAGCGAAGACTCAGATCAACCTGTGCATCCACACAGTCTGATCGGTGTCTTTGTTTACACTCTAAGGATAGCTAAGGGCCCAATGCTCCTTCATGCAGCAAGAGAACCTTCTGGTCAGACTATATGGATGGGCAGGCTGATTTGAATCTTCACTGGGTGCACATGGACATTGTAGGAAATGCTGTGCCCTGGGGCCATATTTATAAAGCTACTTAAGTGTACTTAAGTCAAGATTTTGACTTAAGTTTGGTCTTATCTCAAAGATTTTGCTTAGTTTTCTTAAAATTTCTTAAGTGGTATTTATTATCTTACTTATCTCTTAAGGTGGCCGACCTTAATTTTTTTCTGAGATACCTGTCCTAGAGAATTTCCTTATATTATAGCAAAGTATCCAGCAAGGACTTAACTTTAGATTAAAGTCATAAAAATATCATGTCACCGAGACTGGGAAAGAATGGGGGTCAATCCAAAAGTAACGCCATTTTACATATATTTTGCATTGATTGTAATGGGAAATCGCTAAAATTAGACACAAATGCGAAAATTAAAGTGACTTCTGCCCTAGAGATTTTGGACTTACTAAATTAAATTATGTATATTCATATGACATTCAAAAACATGAAATAAAAATGGGGGGTCACCGGCCATATAAGAGAATGAGGGTCGTTTCAAAAGTAAAAATTACAGGCAAAATACCTTCTTTCCTGAAGATCGCTAACATTAAAATAACTGTTTTGCTAGAAATTATAACTCAACCCAAATAGATGATATTTATGCTTATTATCTAAAGCAATATGATGAAAGAATTCGGTTATAGTGTTATTTTAAGCAAAAAGGGTCGTTTCAAAAGTTATCTTAGCAGGCAAAACTTATTTTTTCGAAAACATCACAAAAATTATAGTTGCTTCTGAGCTAAGACATGATAGGTGATGTATCTATATGTAATCCGCAAAACTATGAAATGAAAACAGGTTGACAGGTTTCCAATAAGATAATGTGGGTCGTTTCAAAAGTAAACATAAACTGAAAAATATGAAAATATATACACATATTTTTCAAATTATTATAGGAATTTTTGCTATATTATTGATATGATCACTAAGAATGGTATTATATTTAAATACACGTATTATTTGCAAAACCTGTCAAATAAAAACAGTAGGTCGTTCATACAAAATGGGGGTCGTTATAAGAGTAAGCTTTTCATGCAAAATATAATTTATTTTATTTTTTTTTTTTGGTCAAAATCTCTTTTTTTTTTTAAGTTAATTGTATACTAAAACAAAGGTGTCACTCAGATAGGGCATGCATCTACATATGATTTGCCAAACAGAAATAAAGGCAATGAATAGGTATCGATAAAATTACCCAACACCTCCCATACAAGACACCAAAGGGAAAGAAACACCAACATAATACAATTTCGCCCTTCAGTGAGCAAATGGGGCACAAACCTAGCGCAAATCTTTCTCAAGCCCAGTACTTCGTCAGAATGGTTTGTACACCGCCTTCTGATAAGCCAGTGCATTAAGATATCTCTTTCACTGACAGTCGCGCATCTTCTTTGACCGCTGTCTTTACAGCAGCGATGGTTGCCTTGGTGATGGAGGTCTTTGGCCTAACAACACGGGCATCATCTTTGGTCGATTATTTACCAGCTTTAAAAGCTTTGACCCACCGATAAATTGTGCGCTCTAAATTTACAAGAGGTTCATTTTTGCCACACATTTCATCAACCTATTTCAAGCCTTACACGGCATATAATTTAGCTGCGAATTTCAGTCTTTCTGTCCATTTTACAATGTAACTCGTAAATTGGCTAGTGTATTTGACTGCATGCATTTATAAAAGCAATTTGCTAGAAATAAACTGTATCGGCGCGATTTGAAAGGCTATTCAAATGCAATGATGCGTTATCAGAAATACTTACGATAAAACTAGGGAAACCTATTAGTGACAAAACTTTTTGAAGGACCCTCGTACACCAGCTTCTCTTTAATGATTGGCTCGAAATTAGCGAAATATTCCTGAAAGGCCTTTAAAGCTAGAAACAACAACAAAAACAACAACAACAACAAGTAAAAAAAAAAGAAAAAAAAAAAGAAAAAAGAAAGAGAGAGAGAGAAATCATTTATGATTTCTAGTTTCCACTCCATGCGTTTAGGATTTTTACCCGTAAAGCTTTTACGGTTCCAGCTTTTGATTATTTTGACCAAGATCTCTCCCACTCTTTCGCTCTCTCTCTTAACTATGAATGACCTTTTTGTGTTTTAAATCCGCCAACTCAAATATATCATAGCCCCCGCCAATTGGGGCTTGAAGAAATAAATGGGCTGTACGATGCTTCCACGCAAGCTCCATTGGCATCATTTGCAGGGATAATGCCATATCTGAAGCGCATCGTCTTGTGGATCGGGATGTTAACTGGGGGTGTGGAGGGAGAGTTATGCCCTGTGCAGGTTAAAGGCCCCTACCGTAATTACACGATTACTGTGTAGGCTTTCATCCTGCATACCAGGGGCCAGTTGTTCAAAGCATCGTTAGCTTAACGAGCTCGTTAGTATTCATATTGTTAAGTGTTCTAATTTGGTATTTTTGCTGAAAACATGTGAGCAGCTTTTGCATATCCAAATGATCAAAGTTTTAACGACACGTTAACAAACGAAGTCGTTCGTTTCGAACAACTGCCCCTGGTATGTATGCAATGTACACCTGCGAGTATTGGTCAGATGTGACCAATCGCAGTATATAAGTACAGAGAAAGCCAAGGGACTTACTGGAGAGAGAGAGAGAGAGAGAGAGAGAGAGAGAGAGAGAGAGAGAGAGAGAGAGAGAGAGAGAGAGAGAGAGACTGTCAGCAGTTCTCGACCACAATAAAATTTAGTAGTAGGCCTATGCAGACAGAATGATTCATTCTACGGAAATAATTGTCAGTTCTCAGCCAGCAAAAAAAAAAAAAATCAGTAGCATGCGGACTGGAGAGAGAGAGAGAGAGAGAGAGAGAGAGAGAGAGAGAGAGAGAGAGAGAGAGACTGTCGGCAGTTCTCGACCACAATAAAATTTAGTAGTAGGCCTATGCAGACAGAATGATTCATTCTACGGAAATAATTGTCAGTTCTCAGCCAGCAAAAAAAAAATCAGTAGCATGCGGACTTTGATTCAATCCATCGGCTGTTTATCATGACGTCATAAATATGATTACGTCACAGCAAACTAAAAGTTTACACACAGGCCGTGTGTAAACGTATATATCCAAAGAACTATCATTTTAGTGTGTTGCAAGCGTAAACAAACAAGATAGCAAATGGATTGTACTTTACATGAGATATAGTATGGCATTCAACATGTTGTCCTGTTGAGGGATTGACTAAGGACGTGTCACCAGTAAACAATTCTGATTCTGATCTAATACTTAGATCTATACAGTTTACAAATTTAACTGTAACTGCCATTATGGAAAGATGACACACTTTCGGACGGGCTTTTCAATGTAAGGTAAGGTGCCTTCAGGAGCAAAAGATATCTTCGAGAAAAAGACGAATAAAAAGGTAAACAGTTCTGCTATTGTAAATGAGCTGCCTTATTAGGGCCCCGCACTGAAAGTGTGGGTGCCCTATAGTAATCACTCTGTCCGTCCGTCTGTCTGTCTGTCCGTCTGTCCGTCCATAAATTTCTGATAGCGCTGCCGGGGCCCTAGTCAGTTTCACTGACAGCTCTAGTTGGCTCAATTGTGACCGACACATTCGATCGTTTCTGAACTCGATTTTTTCTACTTTCACTTTGTCTGCTTTGACAGTGACAAGAAATGATAACTGTTGGCGTATTTTATCCATGTGTGGTGGAAAAAAACAGTCAATCGTAGAAAATTTACTTCGTTTTAGAGGTCGAAAAGAAAATATAAATTCCACTTAAAAAGTGAATGTCGTTAGAGTGCCGATTGACGGCAATGCGCAGAACGTTGCGCAACCGAAATTAAGGTCGGCCACCTTAAGATGACTTAAGATGTGTCTTAACTTTAAGATGAGTCAGAAGGTATCTTAATTTTCTAAGATTTTCTTAAGAAATTTCTTAGGTTTTCTGAGATAAAAAAAAAATGGCTGCCAGAATAAGACAACCGAGATTATTTCACCTAAGAAACAATCATTTTGAAGACTTGTCGGATGAAGAATTGATTAAACGTTATCGTTTAGATAGAGCGGGTATTTTGTTCATCGTTTCATTGATTGATACTTTGATTCAGCCGGCTACTAACAGGAACCAAAGCTTATCTGCATTGACAAAAGTCAAGGTCACACTAAGGTTCCTGGCAACAGGAAAATTTCAACAGTGCAGTGCTGTTGAGTTTGGCCTCTCACAGCCAACTGTATGCAGAGTCGTCTCGGAGGTTTTGGATGCTATCACCCATCCCAATATTATAAAACACTTTATAAGTTTTCCTCAAACCATCGATGAGGTCAGACTGAACCAAAGAGAGTTTTTTGCTGTTTCTCACTTCCCTGGTGTTGTTGGAGTAATAGATGGCACGCACGTCCAGATACAAGCACCCTCAGCAGATGAACATGAATTTGTTAATCGTCATAACTACCATAGTATAAATGTCCAGCTGGTCTTCGATGCGAAGGAGGAGGTGATTGACGTTGTCGCCAACTGGCCAGGGTCGACCCACGACGCCCGCATTTTTCGGGAGAGTGGGCTAAGACTGCTCTTCGAACACAGTCTGATACCCGGAAATGCGCATTTGCTTGGTGACAGTGGCTATGGATGTAAGCGCTACCTACTCACGCCCTTTTTAAGGCCTACGCCAGGTCATCAGGAGAACTACAACAGGTTTGTATACCTACTGCTAGATCCGCGCTTCCTTCCTTTATTTATTTGTTACCTCCCTTACAAAGGTATACTCTGAGTACACATTTCAATGTATTTTAATTTGATGTTGACAGTCCTAACTTACCTGATGCTAATAATTAGAAATTAATAACTGGATCATTTTATATGAAAAATGTAACTGCTGTAATGTTATGATATTCTGCATAAAGGAATAAAAAAAATCAATAGATTATTTAAATTTACTTCCCATTTCCAAGTTTAATATTTATTATACTTGATATTTTTTTGTTACTAGCGATGGTCTCCCTGTTCACCGGCAACGGGGAATAGGGGTACCACCGAACGGCTACGGTGTAGTGCCAGCATGGATTCGTTCCCTGGGACCCCACCAGCTGACGACCCGCGACACGGGGAAACTGGAAAACAACAACAATTTGTTACTAGTCATGATCTTGCCTAATAATTAATAAGGCGGACAATAATTTTGTTCATTCCAGTTCAGAACGTTAAATTTCTTCCATTCCCTGTTACTACTATCTAGAAGAGTAGCGACAGTTTGCACGATGTTTCCACGAAGAGTTGATACCGACCGCACATGAGTACTGGTAATCTGCTTAGAAGGTCTAAGCCTGTCCTGGCAAACTGCTGTGAGTAGGCCCACTCATGCACATAAACCCTATTGGTTTTAATGGGTGGCAGGGATTGAGAAGTCATTTCATTTCAGTGTCTGTTAAAAGTCCCACAAAATTGGAAGCAAAGTCTCCAAAATGACCTAAATTGTGTTGACGGGGACGTTAAACATGAAATCAAACTAACAAATCCACTGGGGATATATTTGCATAATACCAAACCCCTCCGCAATAACCCGCCACTGCGGGGGAACACAGAGGGTAACTTCCCTGCTCATAAGCCCCGCTATCCCCCGCCCATCCCCGTAGGTGGGGGTGGCAGTGGTCACAAATGACTTGTACATTATACTTAATTGTCTGGGACCTCTGCTTAGGCCTTAAACTGAAATGTTCCCGGTTGCCGGAGCACCAAAATATTATTTTTACAAGTAAAACATAAATTTTAGTTTGTTTAGCAAGGAAACATCAAATTTGGGTCAGCCATTTACATGGATGGTAATCAGGGGAACTAGCACGAAAATGAGACAATGGAAATTTGTTCCCTCGACACATCCGGGAACTCTCGAGCTAGCTCCATCACCAGGTTTATCATAGTTTTTTTTCTTTGTAAGCTATTTATAAGAAAATCCGACAATGCAGTGCCACAAAGGAATGATTTAACTTTGTACTCCGCTAGAATTTGCCATGGAAATCTGCAGCGCTGAAGTATGAATGTATGCAAACTTTTTATGGCGGATTTGAAAAAAAATGTCAATCTATGTCAACACGGAGATTTTGGCCGGCGATTTTTCCGTCAAAAGTACGCCCTTCACAGCCCAAAAAGCAACATCCCTGGTGAAAGGAACATAAAATGCTTGAAATAAGCAAAAATAAATTGGTCGTTATTGCGTAACTTATGAGTTATGACGAAATTACAGCCCGAGCTAGTCTTCTCGACAAGGAGCTAGTTCACTCGACATGTAGATAGTGCCCTCAAAGAACGAATATGAAACGCTAATTTCCATGTCAAATTCTAGCTGAGTACAAAGTTAAATCATTTCAATGTGGCTTTGCATTGTCGCATTTTCTTATAAATAGCTTACAAAGAAACGAAAACCGCTGATAAAACTCTTCGAGACCTACCTTTCTACCTTTGTTTATAAGTTTCCTGGTGATGGAGCTAGCTCGAGAGTTCCCGGATGTGTCGAGGGAACAAATTTTCATTGTCTCATTTTCTTGCTAGTTCCCCTGATTACCACCCGTGATTTAAATCAATGTAAAATAGACTAGTCTTTATGAATCCTAGAATGGAACCTGAGTTGTCACAAACCCTTCATTAAGGGTGTAATTTTCGTCCGCACAAGGGCAGTTATTGGACCTTGTGGGCCATAGCAGTTATCAGCCAACATCCCCCAGGAAAAAATCAAAGGACTGAAAGCCCTCATAGTCAGTGAAATTTACAGAGACAGTTGTAACAATTTCTCCTTTTGATACATTTGTGTTGGAAACAACTGGAATACACGATCAAATTGTCACACGCTGGAGTTCACAGTGTTGCTCCAGTCTCAGAATGTAAGCCTTGATGGTATCTTGGTTGAGTTCGAATATGGGTTATGTTGGTTGATAAACTAGGTCAAATGTCTTCAAAACCTTAATGAATCTCTCGAAGCCAGTTTTGCTTCCATCGTGACGAAACTTTGCAATATATAATGTTCGCCTTGATGTTATTAAAATAAAGTATATATATAGGTTATTCAAAATGCATAACCAGGCCACTAGAATAAGTATGCCCTTTCATGTGGACCATCAGTAGAAGTTCCATCAAATAAGACCATCATGGTCCTCTTGTTTGAAATGATCTTCACAAGGAAAGGAACCCTCTGTCATACACACGCACGCACACACGCACACACACTATAATTAAAGTGAATATTATTGAAAATTGACCAAAACAGATAAAAGTTCTGCTATATACAGATTGTGTAATTCTCCCCCGCCCATCGGGGCTTGAAGAAATAGATGGGTTGCACGATGCAGAGCTGATACCGACCGCACATGAGTACTGGTAATCTGCTTAGATGGTCTAAACCTGCCCAGGAAAACTGCTGCGAGTCGGCCCGTCCATGCATATAAACTTTATTGCATTACAAAAACTTGCCTATACAAATACATTAGCATTTTTTTGTGAAAAAAAAAATGCAAATTTTAAGATTGTGATATTTTTCTTATTTCTGCTCAGAACATAGTTTGCGGAGACTCGTTATTACCACCTTGATGAGGCGGTTCTATCGAGTACCCACAAATCACGTTTTTGAGCAGATATAAGAAAATAAGGTTACTCTTTTTAAACCCCAATTTTAATATATAAAAGTGGGATTTAAGGAGGTAAGAATTAAATAGGCATGGTTTTTTTTGTGGTTTTATTGGGCGACAGGAACTGACATGACATTTCATCTCAATGTCGGGTAAAAGTCCCACAAAATTGGAAGCAACCTCTCCAAAATGGCATTATTAAGTAAAATAGGTTTACATTGCTGATGTCCATGTGACTTTTAATCCCTGTAATGTTGTTGCCAGAGATCTATCTATAAATTTTAAACTTGTCACAGTTGTTGAGACAATGGCAAACACTCTGAAACCAGATAAGAAACCACATAATGTAGCATCTGATCAACGTCTTCACTGTTTGCTTAAATCCGATTCTTGTCATCGTGGCATTAGAATGCTCTGCATGTGTATAATATTGCATCATTTTATGTGCCTGCACACTGACGTTAGTCTAGAACCAGATTAAACACAGAATAACGTGGCATATGATCAGGGTCTACATTGTTTGCTTAAAGTATGGAAAGTAGCAGCCTGTTCTTGAAGTAGTGACATCAGTGTGCTGTCTTTAAACATTGATCCCTCTCATGCGCATGGTTCTTTTACAGTTCAACAATTGTGTAGATCCAGAAGAGTTGCAGCAGTATATGGTCTTTGACCCAGCTCTACACTGTTTGTTTTAAGTGCATGAATCTATTCAAGAAGGCTGAATGACAATGGACACTTTTGATAGGGAAATTTGTATCAACACATGTTAACTGAGAGATTTGGCATTAATTTATGACTAGATACATAAAATTAGATAAAAATCTGAAAAGCCAGTGGTAAAAGAAGTTAAAGTCCTTTTCATGACCATGCTTTCACTCAGAGACAATCTGTGAGTGCTGTCACTGCTTTGATTTATTTATCCTCATACACTCTCATCCCTGAGTTTCGGGAATGCAATCTTCCATTACTCATGTTGGACACGTCCATTCTACTAAAGGCATCAAGCTATGCAGCATTTCGCGGCATCTGATAAGGAAATACAGTGTTCTGGCGGATACAACTAGCATTAATATTTTGCTAATAGACCGATAACCATAACATTTTTTTCCACAACTTAGTGATAGCCCTTGGACAACAGCATTAATTGAATTTCCGCCTTTATTAAATTCGAGTCGACCCAAAAATATTGAGTAACCTGCATGGTGCAGTGATTGTTCTAAAGCCCTTATAAGCTGGGGTCGTGGGATCAATCTCTGGCTTCTCCATTTACCAAGGTCCCGTCTCCGTATAACTGTTGCTGTTGCTGTGACTTAAAATTCAGACACTTACAGATTATTGGCGCTTCTTAGAATCGCCTAATTGGGGCGCACACTCTATGTTTACTTCGTACTTTTGCATAAAAAGGCACTTATGGGTCATAATCATGTTATGTACATGTGTAGGTCTTGTCCTGTTTTGGTGATGAAAAGAGCCCAAAACACAAAGTGCACAACACTAGATGGATAAATGAAAATGATTACGATTATCATTATGAGTTTCTCACACGTTTTCAGAGCCCATAAGAAGACACGCAGTACCGTAGAAAGGGGTATAGGTCAGTTGAAGAGACGTTGGGGAGTGCTACATGGTGAAATTAAAATGGCCCCTCCTAAAGCATGCAAGTGAGTTGTACATCAAAAGACCAATATATTTTTATACTCTAATTTGATACACATATTTAGCGATGCTTTTATTGTTCAAGACATAAACTTTCCCAGTATTGTCATTATCAGATTTTTTATGTGGCTCTGATACAGATACCTCAGCAACCATGGTAGACAAAAATAAAAAAGTACATGTACATCCTAAAAAAAGGTTTGATTTACAATGATGTCTATTTTGCCTTCTGATTCTATTTTTCCATCTCCTTTTTAATACACGTAAGATTACTTTGATAGTAGTTGAAATAGGACGATTTAGGAATGACCACATGCATTTTATAAGAATCGAAAACGCGTGTACTGTACAATTTAGGTATGTGAACATCCTTAAAATGCATAAAAGTTTTTGTTAATGTTTACGTTCTGAGCAGGTTATATATACCCTATAGACCTGTTTTAAATGCATAATTCATTGTGCGCCCTGTGATAACTTCGAATGTGGAGGCTGATCTGACCTGAGTCTGCTGTTTGAAAGTATGAAGTTGTATGAAATGCTGTATCCTAGCAGTATTAATGTCTTTTCAGAATAATAATTGCATGCTGCATACTACACAACGTTTGCAAACAGCGGCGGATCCCTATGATGTTTGATGATCCTCAAGGCCCCCCAGGACAACCTCATGTGATTGTGGAAGATGGTCATGGCCAGCCAGTACCAGGTGGAGATGGAATGGCCTATAGAAATTATATTGCTAATACATACTTCTAAGGTATGTGTATCACTTATATGTGTTAACTCCAAAATTAACTCAAACGGTTTTACAAAATGTTGAGACTTCTACTGGCCACCTATGTTGTGCTAAGGGGTCAAAGATGGACTTCAGGTGAGCTGCAGGACAGTTGGTGCCTTTTATCTGTTTTGAAATTTTAATATCGTAAGCCCTAAGCACATGTAACTTGAAAGGTTTAAGGCAGTGACATGAGGGAAACATAATATTTTCTATTGTTCTTATTGGTGAGTAAAAGATTTTTATGGGCACTGCAGGCTATACATAACACAAAACACTGGAAACAGAGAGCATTTAACAAATCCAATTCTTCTGTCAGAACCATGGCATTAAACAAATAGCAACAAGTAACACCTTATCACTGTTTTTTTAGGGAAAGACACCAGTTTGCTGGTTTTATCACAGTATTGCTAAATTGTGTGCTATGACTGAAAACTTTAAATCACACACACAACATATTTTAAGTTAATACAGCATTACTCTTCTTCATCTGGATGTTTCCGTTTTAGGGTACGCGTGTCTCTTTGCAGCAAATCTCTCTTTAGCAGTTCAATTTGCAGCTTCAGTTTTTGAACTTTCAGATCATGAATCTCCTTGCAACAATTACAAGTTGTTGAAGTTTGTGGCACAATGCTCAGCAGCACATCATCTGCTGCTGGTTGGTCAGACTGTTCCACTTGGTAGACATTCACGACTGCTGTCTCTGGTTGTTCCATTGGCGCATGACTGAAAGCAAAGACCTTCGCAATAAAATATGGATTCTTGCATAAATGCGCATGGCTGTTTGAAGCCATAGTCAAATGGATGGAAGCCGTACTTAAACAACAAACCATGTTCAAATAATGAAGTTCTCGTGTTGTTTGAACATGGGTTTGAACTTTTGATTTCACGAGACGGGCCTGTGTTTGTTAATGTTTCGTTGAACGCCCTGAACATAGCGTTTCAGATGACCTCAGAAAGTTAACTTGTAGCAACGTCATTGTAAACAAGCCGCCATTTTGGTTTGCCGGTCGCATTGGAAGAGTTTTATATGGAGTTAATGAGGAGCTTTTGGGCGTTTTCGTCAAAATTTGTTAGGGAGCCCCGGTAGCTCAGTAGGTAGTGTGCTCGCCTTCTGATCTAGCGGACCTGAGTTCGAATCTCGCCAGAGGCAGGATTTCTTCTCAGCTGTAAACGGTGTTCCATTGCACAGGGCATTTCATTATCACCCTACCAGCCCCATCGGCTCGATATAATCAAAAATGGTTGAAAGGGCCGTAAAACCCCAACTCATCATCATCGTCAAAATTTGCTGTCTGAAGTGTAAGTTATGCAAGAACAGCGATCAACCATGGTTAAATCATTGCATTAACATTTGCCGGATCACTCGGAAGATATTTGAACATTCGGCCCAGCGGCCTTATGTTCAAACAGCTCCCTCGGGACCCGGCAAATGTTAATGCATGAAAAAACATGGTTTATCCCTATAGAGAATTGCAAGCTAATTGCACCTGTAAAACCTGGGCTGGGACGATGGGCTTGTCGTGCTAAAGTATCCGATAACTGACTTAGGTATGCTAACGGACACACATTAATGCATATTTAAATTCAAACGAGGCCTTCAATGGCGTAGATATAGAAACAGATGGTCTACTACGACTCAACATAACTTTATTTTTTAATAACTAATAAAGTTATGTTGAGTTGTATAGTTGAGTCTACAACGAAAGGGGAAACAAGAGGGCTCAGAGGGCCCTGGTTCGCTCCCCTGATCCAATATATAACAAATGGGCCCGGGGCAGGGTGAGTTTTAGCCCCAGGGCAATAATTTGAACAATCTTGGTAGAGGCCCCCTAGATGAAGCTTCATACCAAATATGAAAGATGTGGGCCTTGTGGTTTCAAAGAAGAAGACTTTTAAAGGTTTTCTCTTATTTTCCCTTTTTGTTGTCATGGCAACTACGGCCCTTTCAATATTATTTCACTCATATCGAGCCGATCGTTAATCATAGGTGGGCGAAAACCGGAGTACCCAGAGAAAAACCACCTGACCTTCCACTGCAGAACTTGGCTTCTCAGACGTGGTCCGAGCCAGGCTCGAACCTACGGCGGGGAGAGACCTAATGACTTAGAGTCAGCGCTCTTATCCATTAGGCCACAGAGGCCCGTTGGGAAAATGGTTGTAATTACACAGTGTCCTTTACTTGCTTGTCCAGTATACAGAGCCACTGTATTCGAAGTGTTATAAATATGTCATCCGGGCAAAGGTGATTGCGCTCGAAAGGAATTAGTTCATTTCTTTGAAAGGATATATTTCCTTATGGGAATTAGCGCTTTTATTTGTATCAGAAAGAACACAGATAGTAAAAACGGCATGAAACTTGTTTTGTACCTCAATATTTCAGGTAAATGAAAAAGGACCTGCAAAGGATCATTCTTGGGGAAGGACATTTTGGAAATCGTCAACTTCTGCCACGAAATCGAACTAGAAACATACAACAACAAATAAACAGGAGTGAACCCATGTTCTGCATTCTTCAACCACTTTGAGAACGACACTCGTTCAGCTTTCTCAAGTTGAGAGACCCACTATATATATATATGTAGAAAAGTTACCTATGCAGCAGCTGCTGTCATAAATTAAGGATATCCGCAAAAAATATTTAAATGGTCTTTAGTGTGACAAAAAAGGCTTAGAATGATTAAAGCTTGATTTCCCACGTTCAGCCGTTTAATTTGCTTCTAAAAAATCCAAGAAAGAGGTGTAATTTTATTTTCAAAAATGAACCATAAATACACTTACCTATAATTGCTTTCCAATGACTTCTGTTGGCAAAGATTGGACGATGAAAAGCTGGATTTACTACTGAAAGAAAGAATATGTAAATTTAGTAAGGAGATCCTAGCATGGTTAAAAAAGCTGAAAATAGGGATCTTGTTTTCCTGATTACAACAGTGAAAATTGCATCAAAATGTCACATTTTGGTATTTGGCTGATATTACTGTATATTTGTTTTTCAGTTTACTCAATGACGAACTTGTTTCTGTGGTCATGAATTTTTTATAAGCCAAACTAGACAAACGTTGACATTCTGTGTGAAATTTCAAAGTCTGTTATTGGGTGTAAGAGCATGACTTTTCTTTACGAAAACACGCCTATACGAATACATTGTCAATTTTTCCGCGAAATAATGGAAATTTTAATCTAAAAATTGGGGATATTTTTCTTATTTCTACCCAAAACATAGATTGTGGGGACTCTATACAACCGCCTCGATGAGGCAGTTCTATTGAGTACAAACAAACTATGTTTTCGAGCAGAAATAAAGACATAGAGGATCTTACATGAGTGCTCATGTATTATTGAATTTATTAAACGAGTTTTGCCGAGCATATTTTGCCTTTTCATCAAAGAGTTTAATAAATTCAATAATACATGAACACGAATGCATGAATTTAATAGTACATGAACACGAATGAAAAATTCTATTTATCATATGACATATAAAACGCAATTTATTCATAATATGTATACAAAAATGTCAACATTCCGCCATTAGTAAACGCTACGTCGTTAAGTACGTTGTACATGTAACGTTATGGGCGTGTCTTACTAATTTACATATTTAATCCACTAGTGGATTACGGAATTAAATACATGACGGTATTACACTCTGAGGCGCAACGTCATATGATTAAATATTATTACATAAATTCCCGTATCGCATGATATTAACACCCATGTTCTAATGCGGACAAATCCATGTATAAACAATGCAATTCACGTGCTGTTAATGACCTGTGATGTCATTATGTGACGTCAAATTATGCGCACACCGGGCTACGTAGTGAATGAGGTTGGCCCTGAGAAAGGGTATTTGTAAATAGCGCGTTTTGTGAAGTGGTGTAAAAAATATTACGCAATTCTGTGACACATTTTCTTTAAATCGTTTGAATTCATGCAATAATAGCGATCGAACATGGTTTTTCAATGCATTAGCAAATGTTAATGCATAGAAAACCATGTTTGATCCCTATAATGTATACCCCCATAAACCCTAGTTTAATTGTATATAAAAGTGGGTTTGAGGGGATCAAAGATGTATAGACATGTTTTTATGATGTTTTCTTTTTTACCTCAGTAAGGACAGGTTATCTCCAAACAGGTTGCTGATTGGTTTGGTCCTCTGGGTATTACTGAAAAAAATAAAATAAAGCAATGTTAATATGACGATCATTGGTTCATTTCATTATGGCCCAAACTTCCGAGAGGTTACATTTTCAGTAGTGATTTACTGAGATTACTCAGTGAGTTATATATGATAATTCCACAGTGTGAATTATTTCATTTGTTCACTTCAAACGTACTTACGTCTAAATTGCTATAAGCGACGTTGCTGGCGTCGATGGCAACACCAATAACAATACATGTAGTTGAAGTTTGGCGGAACATCTGATAAAATAATGGAGACCAAAGTTCAATTTTCACGCCCATTTCATGTTTTTGAAGAAAGAACCGCAACACGAAGATTAAAGTTGATTTTCTTGATTATACAGTTCTACTTAAATGACTTTCTTGAATCTGTATTTCAAGCAGAGGATGAGTTTTGCATTGAAATGGAAACAAGATGACGACTGATTTTAAAACTAAATCACGCCTCCTGAAATCCATGCACTTACTGGAACTATTCTGGTAGGAAATTTGAATGACTGAATTTTAAAATTCAAAGCAAAAACATAAATGAAAATGTAATAAACAATGTATTTTGTTTATCCGATCGATTAAGGAGAAATAACTCATGTTCTAAGGCTTTCCTGCAAAAACAAACTCATTCGCTATCGCTCACACGTTCATTTTCCTCGGAAGCCTTAAAGCACTCGTGAATTGTTTCACTGTAATCGATAACAAAATAAAATAAAACTCCATTTACATGGGAAACATGCAAGATTAGCAGTAAAAGAAAGCCTCTTTGGCATCAATGAGCACCCAGACTGGATGAAGGTCAGTTGACTGCAAGATGTTATGAGCAGTTTACCTTGTGTCAAAGAACTGCAACATAGATGAGTCGCACTTGTCGGTAACGCCAACTACTGACACGTTGTCTAGTCCAATAAGGTCTGCAATCGCCTGTGTGACAGGATCTAGTGGTTTAGGTGGTGGACCTCCTCCTAAAAAGTATATGGAATTAAACTGTCTGTTTCTCAACATGTTTGTATATACAGTAAAACTCCAATATTAAGGCCACCTTTGGGAATGTTCAAAAGGGGTCTTAAAATACCACTTTTGAACAGTCCTGAAGGTGGTCTCTATCTATAAGACAATGACTGTAGAAAAATGGAAGAAATCATAACTGAAACCTTCTCTACAAGCTTTAAAAAGCAGAAATTTTATCTGGTCTTAATAGCGGAATTTTACTGTACATGTTTCGCATATATATAAATAATCAGATATCTCATACACTTTATAAGACATCTTATATGTTAAATGCTAATTAAGATACCTCGTCCAAGATATAAGGTATCCTATATAAGATAAATTTTCACACTGGTAAAGGCAAGCGCGCAGGATAAGGAACGAACGCGCAGGATAAGGAATTTTTCCGCTCAGGATAAGGAAGAAAATGGCGGACTCGGGATCACTTGTGCAGGTTTGTTATTGTTCTAGATCTCGTGTTAAGGTTATTAATCAATACGGCTGTTGATATTAGCTTCACGGAACCCACATGTCACTCACAAATTTATCTTCGATGGTCCGAATTCGAAAGTTACGATCAGTAAAACGGAGAACCTGACACAGAAGAGACACTCATCCACGAAATCTCATTATATTACATGGAACACTCTTCTGGGAAGATTGCATGCACTGTTCTGTTGGTTGTAGGCATACATATGATATATCGGACTGTTGCAAATACGATTTAAGAAAATAATTGAGATTGGAAGGCCGACATTGAAAAATCCTAGTTCCATTTTCAATAAAACGCCCATGGGTAAGGAAATGGGTACAACGCCTATAATATGGCACACAATTTTCCGGGGTGAAATGGTTGTTGTATGGTAGTAGCACTAGTACATTTCCATCTCAGATGAGGTTTTTCGATATCAATAATTAGTCAATAAACAGTTTAAAGCACCAGAGGTTATAGTATAGATACTCGTTAAAAGGCGGCCATAACAGGTTTGGAGTATAAAAGTAAAACAACAATACAAAACAAGATCTCTCACCTGATCCAAACTACAAGATAGTAGGTTATATGTATAGGTAATTCTATTAAAATCCATCAATAAATGTTGGAGCTATTGTTAAGAGTTTTTTTTTTCTACAGACAGCAACAAGAACCTTAACCTTGATTTTTACACCCTGAAAGCCATGCCAAACTAGAGTGTTTTTCTATGATTTGACCTACTGACCTACACTTTGACTAGACAGGTCCCATTTTCGAACTTGATCGAGATATTGTCATGACAATTATTCTGAGAAAATTTGATGATGATTGGGCCAAAACCGTGGTCTCTAGAGTGTTCACAATGTTATTGTATATAGGACCGGTCGCTAGACAGGGTAGTTCACCGGAAGTCGCGCTTTTACTAAGTTACGCGTAGTCAAATTTTCAAAACATTTATACGCAGTTTGGCATATGAATTGGCTCAGTGAGTATTTTCCCTTGGTTAAATTTAAGTAACATACCACCGATCATGTAAAAAAAAGTCTGTATCATTAATATCCCCATATTATTTTTCTTTATTTCTGCTCGAAGACAGAAGTTGTGGGTACTCGTTAGAAACGCCTCATATAGCCGAAGA
Source organism: Lucinisca nassula (assembly GCA_963580285.1). Taxonomy (NCBI): domain Eukaryota; kingdom Metazoa; phylum Mollusca; class Bivalvia; order Lucinida; family Lucinidae; genus Lucinisca; species Lucinisca nassula. The sequence goes on from OY757023.1 coordinate 60,216,784, forward strand.
AATGTGTTTAAAAACACACTTATTACATCACAAGAACACGGCCATACAGTAGGCAGCCATGTGAACCCAGCTTTATATAGAGAAAACTGGGCTCAGCACTTTTTTATGGTTTTACATGTTTTTTTTTGTGGCTCATCAAAACCGCCTTATCGACGTCCCCATCAATTTTATATAGGCTACATTGGAAACATCGCTTGCAATTTTTTGGGAATTTTAACCGACATTAGTATACGAAATCACATCTCATGTCCGACTGAAACATGAAACCATACGCATTGATGGTCAGACTCATACAACTTTGTCTATGCAGGCTTTGCCTCAAGTACTCGGGCGTAGTGGCTTTCAGCTCTTCGTTGAAGCATCCCATGGCCCAATCCATTTATCCGAACAAAGATTAGCGGGGGCTTTCCGGGAGGTCGTATCAGGGCATTATGAATACAATCTACATTCGATAACTCGAACATCTCCGGGACCATAACATTGTTCGAGACAGGGTTGCTTCGAATCACTGAGGTTTAGTCATGGCACCAGATAAAATATCTTTCAGATCCGTTAAATAAATGTAATTAATTTGAGCTCATTGGGGTCGCCTCATCGAGGCGATTCTGAGTGCATACAACATCCTTTTACAGATAATGATAAGAAAAAACGCCAAGAAATGACCAAATATATGTATATAGAATTCTTAGTGGCTTATGAACCAGTTCGAATGGTAAACGAACCATCCGTGTTCGAGTTATCGAAGTAGTAGCCTACTGCTTCTAATTGTTTGAAATAGATGTCATTGATGGTTTGCATGGATGAAGATGTGGCATATCCACGGGTGGGCATCAGGGGAGCTACCGCGAAATCGGGGTAAGGTAAATTTGTTACCACGACACATCCGGGAACTCTAGCGGTAGTTCCTAGGACCAGAAAATCACAACTATCCAGAACATAACCAGCCAATCGAGTCAGAATATCTTTCTCAAATAGGTGGTTACTCAGAGCTACACACCTTTTAAAGTAGGGGAAACATACGTAATGGTAGTCGAAATTATAAACTATAAACATGCTCTCCATGTGATGGCATGATAGACTCGTGGGAACTAGAGCGTGTTTTGGGAGCTGCCGAGACGTCGTGGGAGCTACTTCGCCTGAAAATTTCGGCATTACTCCTTTACCGTACATAAATTGAAAATTTTGTTTGCATCTGAATGATGAATAAGGGCCAACATTCCCATAACGTGCACTCTCGTTTTAGGCGAAAATTTGCAAAACAGTTCCATCATTCACTCGTGTTGACATAAAACTCAAATCGGGCATTACTCACCCCTGGTAGACTCGTAAGGGGTAATCGATGGTTATGCACTCAAAATCCTTACGAGAACTTCCTGTTATGACTCACGAGGCTTCAAAAATGTCAACAAATAGGTGAGTGTTCACGATTGATGATTTCTAGTCAATTTTGTAAACATATTTTGAAAAATCGGACAATGCTATTCTCAACAACTTTCATTTCGGCATCAGAAATGATAGGTTTGGTCATAAACAGGTAAATGGTCGATTTTTAATTTTATTTCTTCCTGCAAAAGGGTGTCAGATACTTCTGATTTTACCTGTTTTCTAGTGCAATTTTCAGCTACCCTGACTATGCAGAAATTATCTATCACGTCAAATGAGACATTATTCGAATTACTTCCATGTTCAAATGCATAAGCTGCAGAATTTTCGAAGGATTTGTTCCAGACGCTTAAATATTTGTGCCAATCATGACTTACCAGGGCGATTATCCCTTACGGGAAGATTGCCCCTTACGGGGACAGGAGAAACCAACTGATTGATATCTGATTAAAATTTGTTTCTTCATTCAGTATTGTTTAAGTGCATGGTTATATAAGCTTAATATATTAAAAATGTACTAAACTCAAGTTTTGAACAGCTCGTCCGAGCGCATGAATTTTGATACATTTAATCTCAGTTTTCAGCAGACAATACCGTTCTTGATAAAATTAATAGTATTTTTAGTCGTACCAAACAGCTGCAGTGGTTTCAGGGCTTTGATTAACCGTTTGTGTGGGTTATTGAATGAAGAAGCGAATTGTAATCAGACACCCGTCAGCTGGCTGTTCCTGTCCCCGTAAGGGGTAATGTTCCAGTAAGGGGTAATCGCCCTCGTAAGTCATGATCACCACAAACGTTTAAGCCCCTAGAACAAATCCTGCGAAAATTCTGCAGCTTATGTGTTTCAACATGGAAGTAATTCGAATAATGACTGATTTGACGTGATAGATAAGTTCTGTATGACCCAGGTAGCTGGAAATTGCACTAGAAAACAGGTGAAAACAGAAATATCTTACACCTGTCCTCAGGGAGAAATTAAATTAAAAATCGACCACTTGCCTTTTCATGTTCATACCTATCTTTTCTGACGCAGAAATGAAAGCTGTTGAGAATAGCATTGTCCGATTTTTCAAAATATGTTTACAAAATTGAATATAAATCATAAATCGTGAACACTCACCCATTTGTTGACATTTTTGAAGCATCGTGAGTCATAACAGGAAGTTCTCGTAAGGATTTTGAGTGCATAACCATCGATTACCCCTTACGAGTCTACCAGGGGTGATTACTGTGTTCGATGGTTTTACAATCGCCAAGTCACGGCAGCGATTTTTTCAAAATTGACTTCGGGCTCTTTAGAAAGGTAAATCATCTGGTCATGACATAGCATTGTCCGATTTTTATATTATTCGCTCATTCTTCTGCAATAAATCAAAACACACGAGCGTACCTACCTTTGTTTACAATTTTCTGGTCCTAGGAACTACCGCGAGAGTTCCCGGATGGGTCGTGGGAACAAATTTACGTTACTGCGATTTCGCGGTAGCTCCCCTGATGTCCACACGTGGTATCGTGTCGTATTGGACCAAGTGGCTTGGGGGATCTTCTTGTTTGACATATGAATTGGCTCAGTGTAGCATGATATGGCCTAGCGCGGGAAGCTAAGGTGGGGCTTGGGTACAGTATTGACTGTGCTTCTAATTTGAGTGGGCCTTGCTTTGGAACGGAGTTTTATTTTTAGGCATTGTATCGTTTGGGGCGTAGCATGAGGATGTGTGAAAGACGATGGATGATGTACTGAGTACTCGAGAATGTGTTTGTGATTAAAGTGGGTTTCATGTATACTTTCCGTACATTGAGAATATGAGCCATGTCGCAGACCATGAATAACCAGTTACTAGAAACAGTGTGCACATGTCCAGCCTGTTCAGAGACTTTGCTGCTACTGTCCCACACAATTTTCAATACTCGTATGGTTGGCTGAATCGGCCGGGTGGGTTTGTTTATATTTGGCCCACAGGCCTTTACGACATATATTCACATGACGTGGCTTCTTTTATTGGACTGAATCACCCTGTAAAACGGGCTGTGTGTAGTGAATTTTTTCCGTCGATCAGAAGGCATATTAACCTTTCTTTTCCTTAACACCCTGCCTTTTTCTATTCGACAGCGCACCATAAGGTAGTTGGCGTTGTAAACCTTTCGTGATTTTTATTGTTAGTATACCATGAAAAAATTAAGTTGTGTTGGGATCAGCAACTGGCATACAAATCTGTCATTTCTAAAATTCATTAAGTTATTATCATTGATTTTGGGATGAATATTGTATTTTCTTATCTACTAAAAAGTATCAGAATTCCAACGACAAGAATAACCTCCAAATCGGAAACTGAAACAATTTGTTTTTCAGTAATTTAAACATGTTCAAGAGTATTTTCCCTTGGTTAAATGTACAAGTTTAAGTTTTTATAAAAAGTGGCTAGATTTTTTTTTGACAAATGTCACTGAGCCAAATAATTCATGTAACTAGAGGGATCGCGTGTTTGATACGGGGCTTCTCCAGTCTTTCAGATGAGTCTTTAAAGGTTCCGTCTCCGTATGACCTTAGATGTTGGTGGGACGTTAAACCCATATCGGGTCAATGTAAACCAAAGCTAGATCCGCAAAATAGACGCGATATCGGCGAAAAGCATTATGAACAAACAACAAGGAAGAATCTACACAATACCCGTTCTCTGACTCTCCCGTCGATACTCGGAAATTAGTGGCTTAGCCTTAGCCATCAGGTTAGACCATTTCTTTTCTGTTTGTTCTGCCGTTCGGTTGGACCCAAACTGGGCGGAGAGGTCCCGGGAGATCGTCTCCCAACGATCCTTTTTCATCTTTCCATTCAAACTGGGCCCAAATTTCCCCTTTATCACTGAAAACCCTTCCTTTACTTGTGCTATGAGGAACAGACATTCGTCCATGGTCCAATTTGCCTGTCTCCTGGCTTTTTCTTGTTCCATTTTGAAATGTCGTCTGACAATTCCTTCCAAAATGCGCGTGCGGTCTTAGAAAAATGCGCGTGATTATTTAGAAATCTAATTTAAGTATTCTTAGATGGCTTAGGGTTAAGTTTTTCTTAGCTAAGAATCTGCCTAAGATGCTTTTTAAATATCATCTAAAGATTTTGTCTTAGCTAAGATGAAAATTTAAGATAAGTTAAGAATTTAGAATAATTTCTAAGAATCTTTATAAATATGGCCCCTGGCTCAGATATCAAATATTTGAATTTGGTGATCTTCTCTTTTCATGACCAAATGATGCAAAGAATTCTAATTTTGCCTTGTCTGCACCATATCTCATACAACAATGGATGAATTCTGGCAAATTGAACATATATAAAGACTTGTGTGGGTTTTAGAGGCCATTAACTACAGTAAAACTTGTTATGGTCGCCACCACTGTTAAGCAAGCAACCTGCCTAATGCAATCATGCTTTTGGTTAATGATAAAGGCAAACGCAAAAAGATTGACATGTATTAAGCAAGTACATGTCCTAAGCAAGCACATGTGCTAATGTGCTTCCTTAATACAGGTTGGACTGTTTTTTTCCTAGGTCTCTCGAATTTATAGATTGGTCAATTTTTGCATTTACCATATTGATCCTTAGTTTTGGGACATTCAGCCCTAAGCGAACAGTGCAGACCTAGATCACACTGCTCATGAAGCAGTCTGATCAGGGTCTCCACCGTTTGCCATTCTGTCTCCACTTTTTTGACTCCTTGCTGGAGCGGGAAACAAATTTGCTAACATTTTAGGAGAATTACAGCAAGTCCTCAAGGTGTCTGAATTTTTGGGATTTTTGCGGTATGCACCTTCCAAGTCCAAGTGGTTGTAACAGTCATATTTATGGTTGGGACAGGATGGGAGGATGCAGTTTTCTTCTAAAAACATTTCTAGTCTTTGTTATGGTCACATGTACATTTATTTTGTTCCATTCCTTATTTTCTTTTATTAAAAATCTGTTCCAATTTTTGTTACAGGTTCAGCATGGAAAAACCCACATACAGTTTAATACAGAGGAACCTTGCTTTTGCCAGTAGCTACATGTAACAGCTGACAGCCTATGTGGTCCTACTACCCACTGAAAGAAAAAGGACTGGATTATTTAATGCCTAGAACTTCTTAATTGTTAATGCGAGATGGCAGCAATGTTTTTGAACCACTGGATCATGACTGACAATAATTTGTTTGTTTGATTTGAGGTTTTACATCCCCGTCAACATTGTAAAGGTCATTTTGGAGATGTTGCTTCCAATTTTGTGGGACTTTTACCCGGCATTGAGATGAAATGACATGTCAAGCCCTGTCGCTCAATGAAATCAATAGGGTTTATAAGCATGGGCGGTCCGAATTGCACTGCTTTGCCTGGACAAGCTTAGATCCTCTAAGTGGTTTACCAGTACTCATGTGCAGGTCGGTTTTAGCTCTGCATGGAAACATCATGCAGCCCATCTATTTCTTCAAGCCCCGATGGGCGGGGGCCGTTGACTGACAATAAAGAAGGGAAGAAAGATTAATAGCTTTTGAATAGTTTAGGTGTTAACATTAATATATTTTAACAGCCAGAAAAGTCACATAGAAGATGGTGATGACACAGACTTGTTTGGACATTCGCAATTCAAGTACTTTGATAGAAGTGAAATTCCTATATATTAATACCACCTTTGGGACTCATTAAGAATACTTTTGAACAGTCCCAAAAATGCTACATCTATCATGAAAACATGCCTAATAAAGTTTGGCCTGCTTTTTAACCCAGACTACTTTTGAACAGTCCCAACAATGCTGTCTATCATGAAAGTATGCCTAATATATTGACCAGCTTTAAACCCTACTTTAATGAGGCTAACAAGGGTACATATTAATATTATTTTTCTTACATGTTAACTGCTCAAAAACAATGATTGTGGGTACTCGTTACAACTGCCTGGTCGAGGTGGTTCTAACCAGCACCCACAATCTGTTTTGTGGAGAAATATAAAAAAAAATATCATATTTTTTATTTGAAAATTTCCATTTTTGGTGAAAAAAAAAATATATATTTGAAAAGGCATATTTTCATAATGTTACATAATAGGACACATGCTGTAGAAAGTACATGATGAAAACTGAAGCCTTTTAAATAGGTGTTTAAAAGAAGAATAAGTTACGATTTTAGCATGTCTGAATAGTTCAATTTCAATGTACTAGACAAATTCATTTATGGATCAATTTTTATGCCCTGCCACAAAAAGTGACAGGGTATGATGTATACCCTCCGAAACTTTGAGTATCCATCCATCCTTCCCTCAATCTATTTGAGATATTTTCATGAAACTACACAAATATGTAAAGGCCCATAGGATGACATGCACAACATATGAACAAGTTGATAAAATATCGTCAAAATTGGTACAGTATATAATTGAGTCTATCAAAGATTTAATTAGATTTTGGTGATCTTGACCTTATTCTCAAGGGCACATGCCCTCAAATCTGTCAATTTTTTGGACAGAAATGGCTGGTCAGCACCATAAATGAATTGTTGAAAATTGCTCAATCTTTGTACATTATGCCACAGCAACGTACCAAAGATTTTAGTAGATATTGGTGACCTTGGCCTTATTTTCAAGGTCACAAGTGCCTGAAAACCATCAATTTTGGCTTGTCTGCACCCTATGTAAACAAATTCATTAAGTCTGCTCAAACTTGGTGCAACATGTTAATGCAACCTACCAAAGATTTGATTAGATCTTGTTGACCTTTAACTTGTTAATGTTTCAAGGGCACTGCATTGGGGTGTTGTAAAAAATCTGCTTTGAAACCAAAATGACCAGGCCTTTTATTTTATGTGTAGCATTGCTCCAATCATATCCGTGTGGTCAAACATTGCCCTGCTTTAGGGGGTCACTTAAAATTTTCTTGCCAAATACCAAAAGCTTTTGGTATTCATGCGTAGTTTTGATGATCTAGACCTCTACCAACATTGATCAAATTTAAGCCCTGGGGCAAAAATGAACCTTCCACAGGAGTCTTTTTGTTTAGCATAGACCATAGCTTTGATATTTGGTATGCATCAAATGGAACTCTACCAAACTGTTCAAATTCTGACACAATGACTAAATGCAAGGTTCACATATTGTTCACTGATTATTTTAGAAAAAAACCTTAAAATATTCTTTTATCACATGTCATCGTTGATAAGCAGTGGATAACGTCGTGGAATAAAAATCTTGGAAATATTGTCAAATTTAAAGGCGATAAAATCCAATTTAAAGTGGTCATATGATAAACAGGATCTTACACTCATGGTCATTTCATATGAAATGACCACTGTCATTTCATATGAAATGACAACTCGTGCAAGATCCCCTAATTGTGAATCATAAAACACGAGCTGCTTGTCATTTACCACATTGGTACTCTATGTAGGACCATCCTGTCAATCATCCGAACAACAATCTTGAAGCAGTCCGCTTGTGTTCAATTCATTACTTAGGATTTCGGATTGGCCATCCAGGACCATCAGTGTCCTTGTTACAACTGTAAACTTGTAAAGTTCTTAAATAAAGTATGTGGACAGTCTTAGCCTAATGTTATGCTGTTTTGAATTTGAAAGTTAAAATTAAATAAACTTCTTTGTTTCATCACTACTTGTACATGTTTCTTTTAATAATTTTGCATCAGTGGGGACTGAATGAATTTCTCCCGAAAAAGGGTATCCTTCAGAAGCAAGGAATACTCTGCAGAACTGATAAGTATGGGGTTTGCCAGTTTTCTGGGCCAGACTTCAAGTAAACTACATTTGCTATGGGGTGCGGTTTTACTATTTAATCAGGCCTCATATTTTTCAGGCATTTGCAGGATTTCAGGCTTTTAAAGCTTGATTTTTTTCTTGATTTTAGGCTTTTAGATTTTGATTTTTCTTCTTATATTCTGTTTAAAATGACTATTAAACCCTTATCCTGCTAAATAAAATTATTTAGCCAAACCCATTTCCGACTATTCACCAATCAAATTACTTGATATGATGCACAATTGTTCAATTTACAAACTGCATTACAAACAGTGTAGATCTTGATCAGATGGCTTCCGAAGCCATCTGATCTGGATCTACACCTTCTTCAGAAGCCATCTGACCTGGATCTACACTGTTTGCAAAGGTAATGGTTGTCGTATTCAGCAGGATTAGGAAAAAGGCTGGAAAATTGGGCCTTTCAGGCATGGAAAAGCTGGGTCAGTATGAGGCCTGTTTAATACAATTTCAAGATATCTATAATTTTATTATAGATATCTATAAATCAAATTATAGATAACTATAAATCAAATTATAGATATCTGTAAATCAAATTATAGATATCTATACTTAACATTGATACCTGTAATTATCAATATTTGTGTTATATCATAAAATGTAGTCAGTGATATGTAATATATATTTCTTTATATTTTAATTCCTTAGCATATATAGATATCTAAAAATCCAATTATAGGTATCTAATAGTATTGATATCCTGTATTTTTATTATACATATCTATAAATCAATTTATAGATATCTAAAAATCAAAATTTAGATATCCATAAATCAAATTACAGAAATCTATAATAGAATTATAGATATCTCTAATTAACATTATTGGTATCTATAATTATCAGTACTTTTGATATCATAAAATGTAATCAATGATATGTATTATATATTTCTTGATATATATAAATTTGTTTTATGATATCTACTATTCCTTTGCATATATAGATATCTAAAAAATCAGTATTTGATATCTATATATCAAATAATAGATATGCATAAAGGAAACAGGATTCTGATACAGTCCCTTATCTTAGAATTATGCGCCCTTAAAAGACAAACGTGTTGGCCATAAGCTTAGCATTGGAGGTAAAATAGTACCGTACCGTTCATGTCTCAGCAAATTCTCCTACAGCATTTGATCCTGGACTTCGAAACTTGCAACACAGTTCAGACATGCACTGAACATTTGCATAAAGGAAACACGATTCTGATTTAGCCCAATTGAAATACTGATCTTGTGAGGCATATGGTGTGTGCAGTCATCATCCCTAGTGATTGTCGAGTTGCTGTTTTTTTATCTTTTTTATGTCACCGTCACGAAGTGTGAGAGCCATATAGTTTTCCACTTATCTATATGTCACACTTTTTCGTTACTTTCTTGTCTCTGCAACTCATCCTACAGTATTGGGTGCAGAACATTGAAACTTGCAACACACTTCCGACATTCATTGAACATAGGCATAAAGGAAGCAGGATGCTGATCCAGCTCTTATTGCGGAATTATGTCCCCTTGAATGACATTTAGGTCATCAGATCAGACTTGTTACTGGTGACACGTCAAATGACATTCATACACCAGGACCTGTAATGTGGGAAGTTAGTCCCTAGCTCTAACCAAAGAAATAAATTTAGCTACACAATCATCAGCACCTTCAGCTGTCGAAATAATCGAATCGGGAAGGGCATTCCAATCTCTATGCATGTGTAGCAAAGAAGGTTAAATAGGACTGTTCGTGTCTCTGCAACTTCTCCTACATATTTGATGCCGGATTTTGAAACTAACAACACAGTTCAGACAATGAACATGTGCATAAAAGAAATGTTAAACTACAGAATTATGATCCAGCATATTATCACAGGTTAAATAGTGCTTTTTGTTTGTCCCCAACTCCTGTAGTATTTGGCGCTGGACATCGAAGCCTGCAATACATTTTAGACATGCGTTTAAGATGTGCATACAGGAACCAGAATTTTGATCCAGCCTCTTATTGCAGAATTATGTCCTCTGGAACGATGTATACATTTTGGCCATGTGTTTCTTGGAGAATATTCAGTTTATAGAATGTCTGCATTGCTACTGCATATGCCAAACAAATTACTCATCTAGTGAGGCATATGACAGGGACACTCATCACCTTAAGTGATTTCTAGTTTATTGCACCAAGCGTGTACAATGCGGTGTCGCAAAGAAGGCAATGCCTTAATTTCATATTAATGAGATGAAATGGCGTTTCAAGCCCTGTCGCCAAATGAAACCAATAGGGTTTATAAGCATGGATGATCCGACTCGCATCGCTTTGCCTGGGCACTCTTAGATCCTCTAAGCGGCTTACCAGTATTCGTGTGTGGTCGGTTTCAGCTCTGCGTGGAAGCATCATGCAGCCCATCTATTTCTACAGGCCCCGATGGGCGGGGGCCGCATTGCTGCCATAGATGTTATCATTACGATAACACACACGTGCGACATAGTGCATTTTTCATATCTCCAAAATGACCCTTTTGCTGATGAAAATCCTTGATATTTCTCTTATATCATTGAGGCGGTTCTAACGAGTACCCACAAACTATGTCTTGGAGCAGAAATAATAAAAATAAGGTATCCCTCCCTAAACCCCAGTTTTCTCTATACAAAGTGGGTTGTAAGCGGGTGTTCATTTCACGGACTTGTTCACGTGATGTGCACAACAAGCACATACACAACTCTTTATGACTCATCACTGAAGGTTTGAGCTTTCTTTAGGTCACAAGTCAAGTGTGCCAGGTTGTTTTATCCGAGTATTCGAGTTTCGCTCTCCTGTTATAGACGGAGGCTCTTTTATATGAAATATTTTTGAAACGGATAAACTTAATTATAAACATCACAAAAACACGCTAATATAATTTTGACCCCCTTGAATCCCACATTTATATAGCACAACTGGCGTTTACAGGGGTAAACCTTATTTTTCTTGTTTCTGCTCTAAAATATAGATTGTGGGTAATGGTAACGTGTATTAACAATGTATATTTTTGGCAGAATTAAGAAAAATATCAAAATACATGTAGTTCATCCTAAAAGTTTCGTTTTTTCGGCGGTAAATTTTGCAATGCATTTGTATAGGTGTGTTTTCATAATGTACAAAAAAAAAAGAAAAAAAAAAAAAGGTAACAAAGAAATACACAAACATATAAATTAATAAAAACATTTATTTATTCATTTATTTATTTTAAATAAATAAATTAATTAATAAATAAATTTATTTTATCTATTTATTTATTTAGTCATTGTTTATAAATAAATAAATCAATCAATCAATAAATAAATAAATTGGTGAAGTTTGTCAATTTCAAACTATTCTTTCTTTCTTTCTTCTGATACTGCGATCGGTCACATTTACTCGCAGGTGTACATTACATACACTTCAGGTTTGCAGGATGAAAGCCTACACATTAACCATGTAATTACGGTAGGGATCTTAAACCTGCACATGGGGATGGTTCTCCCTGCAAATCGGGCCTCAAGCTAACATCCCGATCAGAAGGACGGTGCCCTTGTTGCATTCATCCCTGCAAATGATGCCAGTGGACCATGTTCGAACACCACGATTTTAATACCGCTGCCGGGAATCGAACCGGGGGTCTCTGGCATCAATGGCATGTGCACTAACCACTGAGCTACAACGATCCAAGCTGTTCCATCACGTTAACAAGTCTTTGAAATGAACACCCCCTAAACCCCACTTTATAGGGTGTTTACATAGGTATTTCTTATTTTGTTTATTTCTGTTCCGAGACATAGGTTGTGGATATTCGTTAGAACCGCCTCATTGAGGCGGTTCTAACGAGCACCCACAACCTATGTTTGGAATATTAATAAGAAATATATCACTTATTTTCATGGGAATAGTAGCCATTTTTGAGATGTGAAAAAATGCACTATGCCACATGGGTGTGTTATCGTAATGCAGCTAACAAAAGCAAAACATATATAAATAGATGCCCAGGAAAAGCCACAATCAAAGATTAAAGCCTACCAATGGCAGCAAATGGAAGAATAACTAACAATGCGGAACACAAAAAGAAACAACAAAAAAAAAATAATAATAATAATAATAATAAACAGCACAGCAACCAGCTTCTTCTTCCCCACAGGAGGCACAATTAATGAAATTTGAATAAATAGAGCACATTTACTTTTTTGAGATGAATACCAAAAATATTTCATCGAGTATGGTGAAAATATCAGAATTTTCACAAGTGCGAAGCACAAGTGAATAATGTGATGTTTTCAACACAAGAGATGAAATATTTTTGATATATATCGAAAAAAAAGTAAATTTTCTTTTTATTTGGTAATATTTTAGGACACGTACTGTAATTGATCAATCGGATCTTACGTCACAATTTTTGACTTGGCTATGACGTCAAAACTATTTTAATACAACATTTTTACAGTTCAATAAATGCTTTTTCAAGGTATTTTACAGAATTATTTTATAGATAACATGTGAACTTTGGCGAGAAAAGTAGTCCGGGCTGCTACTGTGAAAATAACATGGTTATTTTTCACACTGTGAGAATACCATTTATAGTTTCACAGTGTGAAAATATCACTTTTATATGTTTCAGATATGCATTGATATCTTCGGAACCTGGGAAGGGACATGACTGTTTTTTTTAATATGTTGTGCAAACAAGATATTAAGTTGTGCGAATAAGATATTATCTTGTGCGGACAAGATAATATGTTGTGCGCACAAGATAATATCTTGTTCGCACAACATATTGTCTTGTTTGCACAATATAGATCTTGGGATGTTGTGCGAACAAGATATTATCTTGTGCTGACAAGATTTTATTTTGTTCGCAAAACATATTATCTTGTGCGCACAAGATATTATCTTGTGAGGACAAGATTATATCTTGTGCGTGCAAGATATTAAGTTGTGCGAACAAAATAATATCTTGTTAGCACGACTTAATATCTTGTGCAGACAAGATATTATCTTGTGCGGACAAGATAATATCTATTTCGCACAACTTAATATCTTGTGCGGACAAGATAACATCTTGTCCGCACAAGATAATATGTTGTCCGCACAAGATAATATCTTGTGCGAACAAGATAATATCTTGTGCGGACAAGATAATATGTTGTCCGAACAAGATAATATCTTGTGCGGACAAGATAATATGTTGTCCGAACAAGATAATATCTTGTCCGCACAACTTATAAAATAAAAAAAAAATCATGTCCCTTCCCGGGTTCCGTAGATATCACTGCAATGCATGAAATAAACAATAATAATACTAATACATAACCATAAGCACATACAAAATGAAGAGCCCCATCTCAAAATCCGATAAAACTACATTTAACCCTTTTTCGTACCATTCATTACACCCCTGCCCATCGGGGCTTTAAGAAATAGATGGGCTGCATGATGCTTCAACGCAGAGCTGAAACCGACTGCACACTAGTACTGGTAAACCACTTAGAGGATCTAAGCCTGCCCAGTTAAAGCGGTGCGTGTCGGACCGTCTATGCTTATAAACCCTATTGGTTTTATTGGGCGACAGGGCTTGAGATGTCATTTCATCTCATTGTCGGGAAAAGTCCCACAAAATTGTAAGCAACGTCTCCAAAATGACCTATTCAGTGTTGGCAGGGACGTTAAACCTAAAATCAAACAAAAAAAAAAAACAAATGGAATCTTCCGCCTTGTATACAGCAGGTGTCCATTTCAAAATTTAGGGGTGTCAGGTTGTGTTTTCTTCAAAATTTATTTGGAAAATGACTGCACTTTTAGCAAACAGTGGAGGCCCTGATCTTGGTCCACACTGTTTGCCAAGGTACCCCATTTAGGGGTTTCTGGTACTAAATGGGTTAAAGTAAACAACATTAGAACCACAAAATGTACTGAGAAAAAGAGAAAAAAATAATTAGAACGACCATTAAAACCAAGCTCTTCTTGGTATAACAAACAGGATCTGGTTTTTCATAATAAGGAGCCTAATTGGCACAATTATTTCCCACCTCATTAGTATTATATGGACTCCGCCAGGGGAAAATGTAGTCTCTGCTCGCGCATCACGAAAACACACCTATATAATATTGACCCCCTTGAACCCCACTTTTATAAAGTAAAACTAGGGATTACGCGGGGTATACCTTATTTTTCTTATTTCTGCTCTAAAATATATATTGTGGGTACTCGTTAGAACCGCCGCGATGAAGCGGTTCTTACGAGTACTGCAATGTTTATTTTGAACAGAAATAAGAAAAGTTCACAGTTTTTCATCCCCAAGTTTTCGTTTTTAACTCACCTGTCACGTAGTGACGAGGTGAGCTTTTGGGATCACTTTTTGTCCGTCGTCCGTCGTGCGTGCGTGCGTCCGTGCGTCCGTAAACAATTTCAAATAAGTATATCTCCAATACCCCATGGCCAATCTTGATCAAATTTCATGTGAATCATCATCAGGTAGGGGGAAAGGCTGCATAAGGTTTTTGGGCTGATCAGATTGGAATTCTGGTTGCCATGGCAACATATAGCTCCCATAGACTTATAATGAGAAAACATTTTAAAATCTTCTTCTCTGAAACCACAGGGCCCAGAGCTTAGATATTAAGCATGTAGCAAGGGCAAGTTGTCAACTACATAATTCCTACCAATCATGCCCCTCGGTGCCAAACGGGCCACGCCCTAGGGCCTCTTCGCTCCCATAGACTAATAATGGAAAAAAGCTTCAAAAATCTTCTTCTCTGAAACCACAGGGCCCAGAGCTTAGATATTTAGCATGTAGCAATGGCAAGTGGTCACCTACATAATTCCTGCCAATCATGCCCCTGGGTTCAAAAAGGGCCACGCCCCGGGGCCCCTTCGCTCCCATAGACTCATAATGGAAAAAAAGCTTCAAAAATCTTCTTCTCTGAAACCACAGGGCCCAGAGCTTAGATATTTAGCATGTAACAATGGCAGGTGGTTACCAACATAATTCCTGCCAATCATGCCCCTGGGTTCCAAATGGGCCACGCCCCGGGGCCCCTTCGCTCCCATAGACTCATAATGGAAAAAAAGCTTCAAAAATCTTCTCCTCTGAAACCACAGGGCCCAGAGCTTATATATTTAGCATTTAGCAATGGCAGGTGGTCACCTACATAATTCCTGCCAATCATGCCCCTGGGTTCCAAATGGGCCACGCCCCGGGGCCCCTTCGCTCCCATAGACTCATAATGGAAAAAAAGCTTCAAAAATCTTCTTCTCTGAAACCACAGGGCCCAGAGCTTATATATTTAGCATGTAGTAACAGCAAGTGGTCACCTACATAATTCCTGCCAATCATGCCCCTGGTGTCCAAAGGGACCACGCCCCGGGGCCCATTAGCTCCTATAGACTCATAATGGAAAAAAGCTTCAAAAATCTTCTTCTCTGAAACCATAGGGCCCAGAGCTTAGATATTTAGCATGTAGAAAGGGCAAGTGGTCAACTACATAATTCCTGCCAATCATGCCCCTGGGTTCCAAATGGTCCACGCTCCGGGGCCCCTTCGCTCCCATAGACTCATAATGGAAAAAAAAGCTTCAAAAATCTTCTTCTCTGCAACCACAGGACCCAGAGCTTAGATATTTAGCATGTAGCAATGGCAAGTGGTAACCTATATAATTCCTGCCAATCATGCCCCTGGGATCGAAATTGGCCACACCCCTGGGCCCCTTAGCTTCTATATACTCATAATGGAAAAAAAAGGTTCAAAAATCTTCTTCTCTGAAACCACAGGGCCCAGAGCTTAGATATTTAGCATGTAGCAACGGCAAGTGGTCACCAACATACTTCCTGCCAATCATGCCCCTTGGTTCCAAATGGGCCACGCCCCGGGGCCCCTTAGCTCCTATAGACTCATAATGAAAAAAAAAAAAAGCTTCAAAAATCTTCTTCTCTGAAACCACAGAGCCCAGAGCTTAGAAATTTAGCATGTAGCAATGGCAAGTGGTCACCAACATAATTCCTGCCAATCATGCTCCTGGGGTCCAAACAGGCCACGCCCTGGGGCCACTTAGCTCCTATAGACTCATAATGGAAAAAGCTTCAAAAATCTTCTTCTCTGAAATCACAGGGCCCAGAGCTTAGATATTTAGCACGAAGCAACGGCAAGTGGTCACCTACATAATTCCTGCCAATCATGCCCCTGGGTTCCAAATGGGCCACGCCCCCGGGCCCCTTCGCTCCCATAGACTCAAAATGGAAAAAAGCTTCAAAAATCTTCTCCTCTGAAACCGCAGGGCCCAGAGCTTAGGTAATTAGCATGTAGCAACGGCAAGTGGTCATCTACATAATTCCTGCCAATCATGCTCCTGGGGTCCAAATTGGCCACGCCCGTGGGCCCCTTAGCTGCCATTGACTCATAATAGAAAAAAAGCTTCAAAAATCATCTTCTCTGAAACCACAGGGCCCAGAGCTTAGATATTTAGCATGTAGCAACAGCAAGTGGTCACCTACATAATTCCTGCCAATCATGCCCCTGTGGTCAAAACGAGCCACGCCCCGGGGCCCCTTAGCTCCTATAGTCTCATAATGGAAAAAATGCTTCAAAAATCTTTTTCTCTGAAACCACAGGGCCCAGAGCTTAGATAATTAGCATGTGGCAATGGCAAGTGGTCACATACATAAATCCTGCCAATCATGCCCCTGGGGTCCAAATGGTCCACGCCCCGGGGCCCCTTAGCTCCCCTAGACTCATAATGGAAAAAAGCTTCAAAAATCTTCTTCTCTGAAACCACAGGGCCCAGAGCTTAGATATTTAGCATGTGGCAATGACAAGTGGTCACCTGCATAAATCCTGCCAATCATGCCCCTCTGTTCCAAATTGGCCACACCCTGGGACCCCCTTAGCTCCCATAGACTCAAAATGGAGAAAAGCCTCAAAAATCTTCTTCTCTGAAACCATAGGGCCCAGAGCTTAGATATTTAGCATGTAGCAACGGCAAGTGATCACCTACATATTTCCTGCTAATCATGCACCTGGGGTCCAAATGGGCCACGCCCCGGTGCCCCTTAGCTCCCATAGACTCTAAATGGAAGAAAGCTTAAAAAATCTTCTTCTCAGAAACTGTGAAGCACAGAACTTAGATATTTAGTCCAAATTGGCCAAATCCTGTGGCCCCTTAACTCCAACAAACTTATAATGGAAAAAAGCTTCAAACATCTTCTTTGAAACCATGATATACAGACCTTAGATTTAGTATATAGCAACACAAAATGGTCACCTACATAAATCCTGCCAACCATGCCCTTTGGGTCAAAATTGGCCAAGCCCCAGGGCTCATTAGCTTCTATAGACTTATACTGGAAAAAAAAATAAAAAAAATTCTTCTTTTCCAAAACCCTAAGGCACAGATTTTGTTTGATTTGAGGTTTTACATCCCTGTCAACACTGTATAGGTCATTTTGGAGATGTCTCTTCCAATTTTGTGGGACTTTTTACCCGACATTGAGATGAAATTACATCTCAAGCCCTGTCGCCCAATGAAACCAATAGGGTTTATACGCATGGACACCACTTTGCCTGAGCTTAGATATTTAGTAAGTAGGAATATCAAGTGGTATCCCACACTAATGATTTTCTGGTACACAGGTGAGCGATATAGGGCCATTGGGCCCTCTTGTTTTTCGGTGCTAAAGTTTACAATGCAATTGTATATGCGATTTTTCGAAATGTGTATGCCCATGTACTATGTAGATAATTATTCACACAAGCTTCTTCAAGCAGTCAATGAATGTTGTATTCCGACTAATATAACTTTAATTTACAACCAAAATTGAATTGCTAGCTCCCCTTTGCGATGTATTTCGACCTCCATTATGAAAACACTCCCATACAAATGCATTGTAAACTTCACTGCCGAAAACATAAAAAAAAAAAACATATCGAAAACACGCCTATATAATTTGGCCCCCTTGAACCCCACTTTTATAGAGTAAAACTTGGTGTACGGGGGTAAACATCATAATCTATATTTTGAGCAGAAATAAGAAAAATATCACAATTTTTCATCTTAAAAATTTTCGTTTTTTTTTTCAGCGGTAAAGTTACATTATAACTGTATAGGTGTGATTTCGTAATGAAGACGATGAAAAACTGTGATATTTTTCTTATTTCTGCTCAAAATGCAGGCAGTGGGTACTCGTTAGAACCGCCTCGGCATGATTGGTCCCGCATCTCTTGACCAAGGAGTGTAAAATGACGAAGGAGTGTAAAATGACGAAAATCTTTTGAAAAACTACAAACATTTTGACAAACGAAGAATCTCATGATGAGACGCATCAATAACAAGCAGTGGCTGCGAAAAGACCAAGTAACGGCGGTCATTTTCAAATGAATTAAAAGCTCGGCAAAAGTTTTGTATGTGGCATTTTTCAATTTCAATGGACCGATTGTTCAAATTCCCGCACCAAATGGCAAGATAGTCACACGTAAAATTCATAAGAATGGTGTGTTTTCAAAAGTGAAGGCATACTTTGAAAAACGAAGACATGCAATAGGTTTAAAAGGTCTGTGTCTTATCCATGACAACGCACCTGCTCACAAGACTTAGTGTGTTCTTGCCTAAGACTTCTTTAAGGGGGAAAAAGGTGTTCAGCTCTCTCATCCACATTATTCGCCAGACCCAGTCCCTGTGACTTTTTCCTGTTTCCTTTACTAAAGAAAACCGTCGGCTGGTCGTCGGTATAAATCCCGAAGTGCACTTGGGAGTGCAATTTACAAGTGCCGTCAGGGTATGCTTAAACAGTCCTACTTCTCTGCCTTTACCGAATCTATTTCGAGACTTGAAAAGTCTGTTTCCGTCAAGGGAGAATACTTCGAAGGGTTGAAGTAAACGAAATGAAAATGGGATTTATTGCGCGCACTGTATTTTTTTATTTTTATTTAAACATATATATGTTTATAGCGGGTAACGCAATAAGATGATTCAGCTATTCTACATTTCGGTCCTCTGCAACAATAATACAAACATTATACATGTATATACATATATACAAGAAATCAGATGTGGATCGATGCATGCACGTCCACTGCCATTTGATGATTTGTATTAAGCTTTAAAAATAAAACCGAGCGTATAACAATAAAATATATTGAGTGTAAAAGCTTTAAAAAGAACATTAGGCTATTGCACATTGGAGTATTGATGAGTCTCATATGGAACATGCATTAAAATATATACTAGTATATAAGTTTGATTTTCTTTTTAAAAGTGTCAAGAGAGTCGGAGTCACTGACTGTTTGAGGAAGAGCATTCCATAGCTTCGGAGCTGAACAGGAAAATGAGCCTTTATATATTTCAGTACGTGCGAAGGGTATATAAAAGGTGCCGTTAACGGATGATCGTAGGTTCAATGCATGAGTTTCGCTTCACCTTCGAACTGCGCACCTCTTGTGGCTGATCTGTTCTTGTATTATTATGAAAGAGACTCCCCGTATATCCATCATAGTGCAGATTATATTTTCTGGTCATGAACAGACTCAATAAAACCGAGACTGCTTTTTTCCTTTATTTGGTATATTCTTTGCTTACAAAGGATATAACTATTCAGAACTTATTTATCTTCATTGCAGCTGGTGCTGTGCCGTGTGGCGGCCGTAAAAGGTCTCCCCGTACATCCATCATAGTGCAGATTATATTTTCTGGTCCTTTGGGATCATTGAGTTCATTCAGAATCATTTTGAAAATAGTGTTCTTCTTAAGCCGGTGCTAGGGTGCGTGGCCGGTGTAGCACATTTCAGTACTGGTCATGAACAGAGTCAATGAAACCGAATTTGCTACTTTCGTTTATTTGGTGTATTCTTTGCTTCCAAAGGATCTAACTATTCAGGACTTATTCATGTTGTCGCTTTCCATTGATAACCAATCTGCCATTATTGAAGCTTTCAGTTCTACTGCTAGATATTTAGATGATTTATTAAATATTGACAATACTTACTTTGATGGTTTGATCAGTCAGATTTATCCCCTAGAACTTCTGTTAAACAAGGCAAATTCCTCTGATACCGAGGCCCCCTTTTTGGATTTACATCTATCTTTTGTAGATGGATTTGTTTCTTGCAAAATTTATGATAAACGTTATGATTTTTATTTCGAGATTGTAAATTTTCCTCTTTTGGACGGTGATGTTCCTCTTGCGACATCGCTCGGGGTTTATATTTCGCAGTTAATTCGATTCGCTAGAGTGTCTAGTCATGTATCCGACTTCAACACTCGTAATAAATTATTAACCGCTAAATTTCTTAATCAGGGGTATCGGTATCATAAACTACGTAAAGCCTTTTCTCAGTTTTACAGACGTCATTCTGATTTGGTTTCAAAAATCAATGTTGGACATAAAACACTTCTGCAACATGGCCTATCGGAACCCGAATTCTATGGTGACTTAGTATATAAATTTAGAAAAATACATGCCTGTAATGACTTCAGTACCCAATTTCGTAAAATCGTTCGTCGATATATAAAGATTGGGTACAGCATAAATGTTATAAAACAGACTGCATGCATGGTGGTTAACCCAATCACGGTTGGCAACTTTGCTTCCCTCTTTGATTGCACACCGGTGGGTCTAGCTTAAGATTATATGACGGTTCCAGCGTAAAAACATAAATGAAATTTTATTTTATTTTAGTATTCTTTATGTGTTTATGTTGGTTGGCGCCTGATGCTCCGTCTTTGGTGGGGCCCCTCGGAGTCTAACTGTTGGTTTTCTTTTGCTCCAGCAATTCTGTTGTTGTATGCTGTCGAGTCCTCAACCTTGTTTCATCTCTGTAGTTTTTTTTATTTGTATGTTCTCGGAGATGTTACACTGATGGGTTAGGAAGCCTTCATGTGGACAGAACAAAATTAGTGTATACCGCGACTGAGGTAAGGGCGAGGATAATGGCCATGTAAAATCGATTTAAGCCCCCCCCCCCCCCCCCCCCAGTGGAATTCTTTCCACTGACCGTTCCAAGGCGGTTCTTCTGTGGATGTTTATTTATGTTGTTGTTTGTTACTTATTGTGTGTATCACTTGTGGCTTTTTATTTTGGATGGCCATTTGGCCATTTTGTGGGAACGTAACTGTCCTTATGACCTTCCTTTGTTTAGGTTTCCATCATGGTCTTGTCGCTTCATGTTTGTGTTTCTTTCCCTTTGGTGTCTTTGATGGGTGGAGTAAGTTAATTGTATCGATTCCTGATCTTTGTTTTACATCTACTTTAAAGGGAGTGGATATATAGTCGGGTGTTAGGTTATTCAGGGCCTTATACGTGTAAACTGCTTTATTGTATTTTATTCTTTGCAGAAAACATACATTTTCAAAATAAAATAAGAAAACTTTCTCCGCATAATCTGAAATATATTAATGACTGCGGTGCTTTACATTATATGAAATATACTAGAGGAAAAAAGAAACTGTGGATGTATGTGCATTTCGTTGTCCTTGTGCAGATGAGGGTTGGGCATATTCGTCGGTGTAAGATTGGACGGATTGCTGGACGCCGAGGGCGAATGTTCCGTTCACGCAAGCGGTTTCTGACGGTTCTTGGACTAATGTTCCTCGATGCAGGAATGCTTCTAGTCGTCAAAGCAACAGTTTGAAATCGGTAACGAACAATTTTAGAATTATAGAAAATTTATTTTTTATACATGCACAGTTTCTTTTTTCCGCAAGTATATATTAATGAAAATTTCATAGGGACTCAAGATCGGTTTCTAAAAAGCCGAGGTAAACAAGAAACATCACGAAAACACGCCTATATAATTCTGATCCTCTCGAATCCCACTTTTTTGCAGTAAAACTGATGTTTACAGGGGTAAACCTTGTTTTTCTTATTTCTGCTCTAAAATACAGATTGTGTGTACTCATTAGAACCGCTTCAATTAGGCGGTTCTACCGTGTACCAACAATCTATATTTTGAGCAGAAATAAGAAAATATTACAATTTTTCATCCTAAAGTTGTCATTTTTACGGCGGTAAAATTTGACATGCATTTGTATAGGCGTGTTTTCGTAATGCGGGTGTTCAAGTTATCGAAGTTAACTGGGATTGCCAACTTAGTAACTATATATTTAAGGGATAACTGTACTCAGATTTGTAATTTGGGGTGGTAAATCGGCGGTTTTACGGTAAGAAATTTCGTTTTACGATTTACCTCCCAATCGACAATTTGCAATACAAATATCCCAATTCTAATGCACTTATTCATTATTTGTTTTGTTAAAAAATGTTCTTTATGCCCCAAAAGGCAAACGCAGTGAGCTGCGTAAAACCAAATACCAACCAATCAAAAGCGACGTCATACGATGTCGGATTTCCGACAGTATATCCCAGAATATACTGTCGCAAAGTTTTGACGTTATCCAATCAGACGTCGAGTTACATACGCAAGTGCACTATAGTTGTTTTACGTGTCATATAACACCAGTGAACTTTCGTAACTATCACTGATTTGTATGTTATCAAGGTAAAGGTTATTTATAACCTTGCTTCTCAGTGTGACGTCAGGGTGCTAGGTAAAGAGAGCTATAGATTTTTCAAACATGGACTAGCTCATATGCTGGGACATGGGTAAACAATGAAGACCCAGATCAGACGCCACAGAACGCGGCGTCTGATCAGGGTTCTCACTGTTTGTCTGAAATACTATTAAGAGCTGGTAAAATCCAGTTCTTAAATGTTCTTCTAAATGTGGGGAATTAGTCCAAAACACAGGAGACAGTATAAAGTTCTATTTATCATATCAACACAATACAGTAATTGGCAACATCCAAATTACATGTACATTCAAAGTTCAATTTAGCAACTTAACAATTTCAACAATATTTTGCTGGTAAACTCCAAGCATTAATTTTAACTATTATTTTACGCCTTTACTGTTTAGTTGGAAATTCCTGACTGATTCTACCATTTTCAAAAATCTACAAATTCACACAAAACTAAAAAAGAAACGCCCACTAATCAAACAAACAAACTCTTATCAACCAATAACTTTTACGCATTAAACTTAGATGCTCAGTTCACATAAACTGTGGAAACTACAAACAACAAAAATGGTTTCCGCTGCCAAACTGGCATTTTTAGCAAGATTAACATCTCAGTCTCAAAAACGTGTTTGCTTAACAAAGTGAGAACTTAACCGGCTTATTCTACAATTCAATGCACGGCTTCCGTCAGGACGCGAAACCAAGATTAGCTAATCATACATCAAAACATGCTAAAAGCTAGTCCGATTAGTCTAAAGGTTGAGACTTGTTTCTTTGTTTCAAAAATGCAAAAATGAACAAAATGAACAATTTTGACTAAAATTTTATATTTTAAAGGTAAAAATGACAATTTCAGAATCTGCTTTTTATAAGGAACATTTTGATACCAAACATGATAATCTAAATTACGCATTCAGATTTATTGCAAAATACCAAAATTTTGCATCATAATAACTCCTTCGTTGCTGAAAAACTTTGGCCTCCAAAGTTAGCTTTGTTATTTTTTCCCGTTGGTATATGTTTTTGATAATAACAGTATATACAACAAGGTATTTTGTACAAATCAAAATCAACATACAACAAAAAATCCTAGCATCCTTTACTTGACCATACATGCAATCGCCTACATTTAATAAATTTGCAAAAGTATGTACGAATGGTACATGGCGGTGATATCGTCGGTATAGCGGGACTGTTATAGAATACACGTTTGTATGTCTTAATTCTGACGTAAGTATGACAACGATGTCGATTAAATGCTAGTGAAAGCATGCTGACTTAGATTATCAATACGTACGCGCTTGGCAGTTATCCTCAACCATACATGTATCAGAGTCCTACCCAACGCCACTATACAAATGCAACTTGATGCAGGGTGCATGATGCGCTACCTCGCAATGAAATTACGGACAAAATCATGCTTGCATATTATTATTTACATTGAAAAAGTATAACGATCTACAACCTACGTTTATATACAGTTTACAATAGTAGGCGTCCCTACTTCAGACAACAGTACTAGTACCCTTTGATTTGGACCAAGGCTGCATTTCCTATTTCCAGGTCTGAACAGCCCTGTCCTGCATAGTTGCTTCGGACTCAGATTGCTTAATGTTGGCAACAAATGTCCTATGTCGTGACGGGCTCTGATTGCCAACACAAGTTTATGCAACATGCCCTGTATGACTATAGACTCAGATTGTAATAACAAGTTAGCAACAATGTCCTTAAACAAAAATGCAGAATGTATCTTCAATACATTACAATAAAACATGTTGCAACATCTTTAAATTACATTACAATCTATCTGACGAACAGCACTACGTTTTGGTATGGTTTGGAAAACTTAGACCGACGGAGCAGATATCGAATAAACGACGTCCTCGAGGCTCCGACTTACGGTACCAGTTCTCAATTACCGGTATTATTGTTCCGTCCAGTAGATGTCTTCACACCACGGTAAATTCCAATTCACTCGTGCGTGTGGAAATTCTAAATGACACAGTCCCGCTAACGAACAACACTGCAATTTAGTTTTGGCATGCTTGGACAACTGACCTGCAAAGCCAATAGCAAATGTCGACGAGCGACTGCTGGGCTCGGGTTTGCAGGGACAGCTGCCAGTTACCCCAATCAATGCTATTCCGTCTAGCGAACTTGTCCTAAAATTAACTGTAGGCCTACCAGTCTGCATATGCTCTATTATTGGCACGTCCTATGTTTACCGCATAGACACATATCAGAAAATTCCCAGCGGAATAACTACATGTACATGTACAAAATATCATTAAAATACTCAGTTGCTACTCGCAACAATTGTAGTCGACTCCAGCTATCACGACTCTTGATAGCGAGTGTGCATCAACGAAATCTACCCAGCTATAAGCATTAAATTTGTCTGTGCCATAGAACAGGTTGTCTCTGGGCACACGACAGTCTTAATCTTTTCTACACAGGTCAGATTCCTCATTTCATTTCCCATATTAAAACTTGATTAATACCTACACGCCAAGCAAGGCTCGAAGCAGGGACTTTAATATTATTTAAAAAAGAAAAAAAAAACATTTCCGAACGAACCTACGTCCTCTATTATACGAGCGCATTACCGTGAATTTGCGTTTTATTCAGAATGACAACAATGACATATCTAATACCGCTTTTAGGAAAGTGCGAAACATACCGTACCCGAACCGCAATGGGTAAACTTAATCTGACAAAGGACTTACCCAGTACTCTTTTTTAAAAGCAAATTATGTTCAAAGTGTGCCCTTATGCTCGATATATTTGTAAAACCCTTTGATTTACGGAAAGAAAAAACAAGATACTTTTCGATGCTATATGCTCTAAAATTTTCAGAATCTGAACGAAAATCAATGCACTTGCTGTAGCCTAATAAGTTATACAAAAACGAACTCTTCCTGATTAAAATAGGCCTGCCGCGATGATGATTTTAGTGACCATGAATAAATTTCAGGATAACCTTTCTGCTAAAATCCGCCTATAACAAGCGATACGGAGAGAATAATATGTCTACATTTAACCAAATAAAATGTGATTTGTGAACCCAATCCGACTTTGAGCCGAAGCATCTTCACAATTTTTGACAATAATAATAATAATAATAATAATAATAATAATTTGTAACATTTTTTTTTTTTTATTATTTTTTACCGACCCAAAATATACCAAATTTGACTACATGTGTGCCATGACATGTACGCGTAGCTGCACTTAGAAACAAAACAACGTTTTTTCATACTTTGATTAATAAAGTTTTACATGTAGTTTCAGCGGGCAGATGGGGTACCTCCATCAGTAGCACTATAGTCAACAAATTTTCATTTGTTTAGGGTTGCTTACAACTACATGTGAAAGGTTGGTGCTACAAGCAGATTTTTTTCTTTTTGTGTGCGTCCCTTAGAATATATTTCTTAAATATTTATTGAAGTATGTGTTTATTTTAATCGTTTAAAAAGCATGCATTTTACATGTACGACATACGAGTATATAAGAAAGTTTATAATATATTTCCATATCTGCCCAATGCATGAATTGCGGGGACTCGACTGGACCGCGTCTATCGAGTACCCACAATCTATGTTTTTAAGCAGAAATAATGAAAATAATGTAAACCCCCGTAAATACCAGGTTTACTACATAAAAGTGGAGTTTGATGGGGTAAAAGCTACATAGGATCATTGATTCCATTTTGGAAATCTGAAAATATCCGAGGGTAGTTGGCCGAAACTAGCTAGTCTGGCCCACAAAAAATGTACACTCCATATTTTTCACTTCCATGGTGTATTCCTTGCTTCCAAAGGATAGCCCTTTTATAGAACATAATTAAAGAATTGTATTCCAGAACGAAAGTTATGCTTTAACATCGAAATGAGAAAATTTAAAACTATTTGATGGACAACAAATTACGGACTAGTAAACATATCTTTATAAAAATATTTTGAACAACGAACCTCCTTTTTTAATTTCCGGTTGTATTGAAATCAAGAAATTTTGACCAAGTAAATATCGAGACAGCAGTGTGCGTTCCAATGTTGTGTCCATATGAATGTGTCAAAAATGCATACTTATGTCACATGAAGTATGAAAAAAAAACATTTTTCATAGGTTTTTCGCCTTAAATAAATATCAAGGGTATTATATTTTCAGTTGCATATAGGTGTACATCTACATTTCATTGAAATCAAAACATACAACTTAAATACTCTATTATACATTCCCCATAAAACTCTAATGTGTCAAGTAAAACGTGTTAGCAAACATGTTCTAAAATATAACTGAGGTCTAAAAAAAGTCAAAAATAAAAAATGATATCATCACGAACGTAAGTATGAAAACATTTTAACTCAACAACATAGAAAAAAAAACTGAAAATAATACCATTAACTTCATCCTACTCAAGTCTTTATATTAAATTTATGTTCTTCTAAACTGTTCATAAATTTATTCGGGCGAACACACTCTGTAAAATGCCTCAACAATGCTACACCACTCACAGTTCAAATCCTCACTATTCGTCTGATTGTTCACATCTTTGTATGCTTGTAGATTTTCGAAGCATTGTTGCACTGCATTCGATAACTTAGTCTTGTCGTCATGTAGTTTCTCGCATGCAGAGTTTACCAAGTTGAAACTCTCCTTCAGTTGTCTGTTCCTCTCCTCGAGGTCTGCATTCTTCAGGCGACAAAGTTCGGCATCGAATTTGTAGCAGTTAAGTGTCTCCATCATTTGTTCCATTTCTGTCGAGTGTCGTTGTTGCAGAGTACACTGCACCGAATTCACCTTTTCAAGTTCGCGTTGAAGCTCGGAAATGCGAGTGTCTGATAGTTCTAGACTGCGAACTAATGCATTGTTTACCACTGTATGATGGTCGTCTAGTCTAGAGAAAACTTTACAAAATTGCTTATCTGGCAAGTCGGCACCCGGTAGTAAAGAACATACCGCTTTCCTCTCCTCTGGTTTAGATTTTGAATAAGACTGCCTTTCCTGAAACACCGTGTTACTTTCTTGCTGAAGTTCTAGATTGTCAAGTTCAAAGAAAGGCAGTCCCGAACAAATTGTTTTATTTTCGAGAAATGTTTGTCTACGTTTGAAGTCCCTAGTTCTCGTTGACTTACTTTTTGTTTTCACGAAGTGTTCCTGATCAGCCCTGTTGAAAGTCGGCTGTTGATCCCTGAACGGCGATCGTGTTGTTACTGGAACATGGATCACCAGTACTGGAGGCTGTCGCAACTGTCCATAAGGCAGCCAGTATGGCCTACCTAAGCCACCGTAGAAATTTACAAAGTTCACTTTCTGTCTCCTTTTATAATCCATGATTTTCACGAGATCGTGTAGCAAGCTTAAAAGATGCTACTCCAGATTTCTCACACCAAATTATTAAGGGCTGGTAAAATCCAGTTCTTAAATGTTCTTCTAAATGTGGGGAATTAGTCCAAAACACAGGAGACAGTATAAAGTTCTATTTATCATATCAACACAATACAGTAATTGGCAACATCCAAATTACATGTACATTCAAAGTTCAATTTAGCAACTTAACAATTTCAACAATATTTTGCTGGTAAACTCCAAGCATCAATTTTAACTATTATTTTACGCCTTTACTGTTTAGTTGGAAATTCCTGACTGATTCTACCATTTTCAAAAATCTACAAATTCACACAAAACTAAAAAAGAAACGCCCACTAATCAAACAAACAAACTCTTATCAACCAATAACTTTTACGCATTAAACTTAGATGCTCAGTTCACATAAACTGTGAAAACTACAAACAACAAAAATGGTTTCCGCTGCCAAACTGGCATTTTTAGCAAGATTAACATCTCAGTCTCAAAAACGTGTTTGCTTTACAAAGTGAGAACTTAACCGGCTTATTCTACAATTCAATGCACGGCTTCCGTCAGGACGCGAAACCAAGATTAGCTAATCATACATCAAAACATGCTAAAAGCTAGTCCGATTAGTCTAAAGGTTGAGACTTGTTTCTTTGTTTCAAAAATGCAAAAATGAACAAAATGAACAATTTTGACTAAAATTTTATATTTTAAAGGTAAAAATGACAATTTCAGAATCTGCTTTTTATAAGGAACATTTTGATACCAAACATGATAATCTAAATTACGCATTCAGATTTATTGCAAAATACCAAAATTTTGCATCATAATAATACTGTAATTTAAGGGATAAACGAAACAGTCAGAGTCTCCGTTCAGGACCATTTTACTAGTCTTTACTGAGAGACAGTCGACCCATTGTTGTCAGTACTTTGATTCTCCTTACTACGTCAACATTACGATAACTCGCCCGTACGACATAGTGCATTTTCACAGCACCAAAATGGCTACTTTTCTGATGAAAGGCCTTCATATTTTTCTTATAAATGCTCAAAACATAGGATATGAGTGCTCGTTAGAACCGCCTCAATGAGACGGTTCTTACGAGTACGCACAACCTATGTCTTGGAGCAGAAATAATAAAAATAATACCCCAGTTTTCTCTATCTAAAGTTCACGTGATGTTGTTTAACCCATTGTATGCTAGTAGACTCTTCCATGGCTATATGTTGGACAAGTCAATTTGTCATATAAGGGCTGTCAGGCTTATTTTTTCGTTTTTATTAAATTTTTCACAGAAATTTCTGTTAACAAATAGGGCTTTAGGGGTTTCCCGCATACAGTGGGTTAATCTTTTTATCTGTTTTTCAGTTTTGCGAGTAGGCGATGAAATAATTTCTACCAGTACCAGTACTCCATCTACTTCAATAGTAACATCTGCTTTACCGCCTAGCACGCCAACATCAACTTCTTCCTCTACCAGACTCGAAGACCTCATCAAAACTAGTACGATTGCTAACTTACCACCAAGTACAAAAGAACTGCCAAGTTCTGAAAACGTCAAGAAATTATCAACAAATCCTGGGGAGCCGACAACTACGGAAAATATCATGACATTATCAACAAGTTCTGGCGAGCCAACAAGTACGGAACATATCAAGAAATTATCAACAAGTTCTGGAGAGCCGTCAAGTACGGAAAATATCATGAAAATATCAACAAGTTCTGGAGAGCCGACAAGTACGGAAAATATCATGAAATTATCAACAAGTTCTGGAGAGCCAACAAGCACGGAAAATATCATGAAATTATCAACGAGTTCTGGAAAGACAACCAAATTGTCGACTCGACCAGGAACATCACCAGAAGGCGTTCAGACAACAGGAAGTAGTCACAGGAACTCGGAACACCCTCAGACATCAACTAATCTCCCTGGTTCATCTTCAGCTTCAACTAAAAGACAGCCTCTTCCGACCATTCTGACAATACGCTCAACAGACGAGGCTAGGAAAGCAGAAATGTCAACTAAACCTCTTGTGTACGATAGTACCACAGTGACCATCTCAGTACCACCCTCTGCGAAAATCAACACATACCCAGGACATACAGAGTCTACGATTTCATCATCAGGCATGCGCGCAAAATTACCCGAAATGAGGCTGTGGATTTTAATCAGTACCTTACTGTTTTATCCTTAGTGTTTTCCAGTCTTAAGCGTTTTTGATGCTAGGTATTGAAACGGAACACGAAATATATTGAAAACTTGATTCAGCAAAGGTTACCAATATGTTAACATGTCCATGCAAAAACGTTTCTGCTTTGCAGAACCTTTTTTGCATAGCCATCACGAAAACACGCCTGTATAATTTATACCCCCTTGAACGCCACTTTTATATAGTCAAACTGGGGTTTACAGGGGTAAACCTTATTTTTCTTATTTCTGCTCTGCTCTAAAATATAGATGCGGGTACTCAATGAGGCGGTTCTAATGAGTACCCGCAAATTATATTTTGAGCAGAAATAAGAAACAATCACTTTTTTTCACCGTAAAATTGTCATTCTTTCAGTGGTAAAGTTTACAATGCATTTCTATAGGCGTGTTTTCATAATGGCCATTTTAACATAAGAGTAGATCAGTTTTAGAGGCACTTAAATTCAGAAACAGATCACCTTTAATAGTGAATTGTTGATTAATAATCACAGTTTAGGGGTTGGCTGTAATGACGATCAGGGGCAAATTGTTCAAAACTAACGACCTCGTTGGCTCGGCCCCCGCCCATCGGGGCTTGAAGAAATAGATGGGCTGCATGATGCTTCCACGAAGAGCTGAAACCGACCCGCACACGAGTACTGGTAAACCACTCAGAGGATCTAAGCCTGCCTAGGCAAAGCGGTGCGAGTCGGCCCGTCCATGCTAATAAACCCTATTGGTTTCATTGGGCGGCATGGCTTGCGATGTCAATTCATCTCAAGGTCGGGGAAAAGTCCATCATAATTGGAAGCAACATCTCCAAAATGACCTTCAAACAAACAAACGACATCGTTGGTTAACGTATCGTATAAACTTTGATCATTCAATATGGCAAATATACTAATATTTTGCTGAATAAATGTGAGTATGCAAAAGCTAATCACAATTTTTCAGCCAAACATATCAAAATGTTAAATATTGTACTTGCTAGAATAGTTGACAATATGACCACTAGCGAGCTTACGAGGCTTTGAACAACTGTACTGTTATTTATTACTCAATAATTCACACACTTGTGTTATTCTATTTCGATTCTAACACACTAAAAATGATAATAATTATGTTGTTACCTTTAAAGTCTCCAACCTTTCGATACGTCAGTCTGAGAAATTCCGTCAAAAATATCGCGCTGTCGCATGCTCTGCCGACACTTTGTAACGTTCTGGATGTATAATATCATCGAGTGTGATATTATCCCACATTACGCCAATGATTCAACGAGGGACGCAATTGGTGTCACGCTCTTAATTCTGCCTTTTTATTTATTTTAGAATACACCACAGTTACTTTCCATTGCCTATATAGATGCTCTGTGTTAGAAAAAGGAACTCATAAAGGGATACACATTTGTTTGTTTGATTTGAGGTTTAACTTTCCCATCAACACTGTTAAGGTCATTTTTGAGACGTTGTTTCCAATTTTGTGGGACTTTTACCCGACCTTGAGATGAAATGACCTCTCAAGCCCTGCCGCCCAATGAAACCGATAGGGTTTATTAGCATTGGCGGGCCGATACGCACCGCTTTGCCTGGGCATGCTTAGATCCTCTAAGCGGTTTACCAGTACTCGTGTGCGGGTCGGTTTCAGCTCTACGTGGAAGCATCATGCAGCCCATCTATTTCTTCAAGCCCCTATGGGCGTGGGCCGGGATACACATTTTATGTGTATGACTACGCCATCAAGGGATGTTACTCTTTCCAAACTGTATTTTGTTTATAATATTTTTTTCGGTTTGATTGCCATGAAATCTTCAAGCTTATATGAATAGCTCTTGAACACTCATTCCGGCTATTATCACGCGCGCGAGAGATAGCGCGCGCGAGAGAGAGGCAGTAACTTTTACACTTCTGCTACTCATTTACACCTTTGTGGAGTGGGGCATGCCCAAGGACACACATCGCCTCCAGTGACCGGATTCGAACCCGCAAACTCTCGATCATAAGTCGAAAGCGCTAACCACTGTTTTATTTGTTTCCTTAATCAACTGGTTGGTTGTATTGAAGTTTAACGGCTCAATCAACACTATTTTTGGTCATTTTGAGCCGGTCAGTTTACCTATTCACACTTTTCCTTTGCAGACTTATACGTAAGCGGTAAACCAGTACAGTGCACATTCTTTCGCCACAAACTGACAACTGCCCTTTTTTAAACAGCGGAAGGGAGAGAATGACCGTAGAAAAGATTTCATGATCAATCTCCACGAAAGAATGTTGTCGATCCCGGCGGTTATCGAACCCGTGTCCTCCTGATTACCAGTCAGGCGCGCATCGGACTGAGCTACCGAGGCCGGCTCCTTAATCAACTGGGATTTGCTACTGAGTGAGTTATAAAATAAAGGATATTTACTTTTTTGATATTGGTACCAAAATATTCCATCGAGTGTGTTAAAATATCAAAAATTTCACGAATGCGAAGCACAAATGAATAGTAAGATATTTTCCGTACACGAGATGAAATTTTGTTTGGTACTTATCGAAACAAGTATCTTTTAGACGTGCCTTTGGCGAACAGCTGTTTGTAATATGCTTCGGATTCGTGAAAATCTCTGGTTTTCAAAACATTCGATGAAATATGTTTTCAACACATTCAATGAAATATTGGTATTTATAGAAAAAAAAATGAATTTTCTTTTATTTTATACGAAACACAAAAGCAAAAAGGTAGTCAGAAATAATATGATCATGTTATTTTATATCATATAATATTTTCACACTGTGTAACTATCATTTTTATTTGTTTAAGATATGCATTGATATTACAGCTTAATATAAAAATGCTACATATTTATGGGTTTGTGAATTGGTATGACATTATGATAACACACCCGTGCGACATAGAGCATTTTTTCACATCTCCAAAATGGCTACTACTTTTCTGTCAGATGATAATCCTTGATACTTTTCATATTTATAATGCAAACATAAGTTGTGGGTGTTCGTTAGAACCGCCTCATTGAGGCGGTTCTAACGAGCACCCACAACCTATGTCTTAGAGCAGAAGTGAGAAAAATAATGGATACCCCTGTAAAGTAGAAGTAAAACAAAGATCAGGAATCGATACAATTAACTTACTCCACCCACCAAAGACACCAAAGGGAAAGTAATACAAACATTAAGCGACCACACCATAATGGAAACCTAAACAAAGGAAGGCCATAAGGACAGTTACTTTCCCACAAAATGTCCATATGGCAATCCAAAATTAAAAGACACAAGTGATACACACAGTAAGTAACAAACAACAACATAAATAAATCGCCACAGAAGAACCGCCTTGGAACGGTCAGTGGAAAGATTTCCACTGGGGGGCTTAAATCGATTTTACGTGGCCACAATCCTCGCCCTTACATCCGTCGCGATTTAGACAAATAATTTGTACAGTCCGCATGAAGGCCTCCTAACTCATCAACCCCAGTTTTCTCTATATAAAATGGGGTTTAGGGGGTCTTTATTTCACGGACTTGTTCAGGTGATGACTTCTAAGAGGCACATTAGAACAAAGGGTACCAAAATATAGTACATGTACATATATTCAACAAATGTAACAAGTTGACATAATAATTAAAGTGTTCTAACCACCATTTTGCTAAGAAACCGGTTATATACTCAGAAAACGCACCACTAGTACTATACCTCAAATTTTAATTGATTCACATTATTTCCAGCATTTGATCACGTTTAATGAATTATCACTAACTTATCCACAGACTCACTACAGAGTTACAACATTTCATTGGCTGCAGAGATACGGAGACTCGAATGAGTCCGCACACCCGAAAAATCAAAATCACATATCCTAATACTGGGTATGTCCACCATTAGCATCAAGTGTTGCTTGGTATCGACGCCTCATGCTTCGAATTAAACCTGTGTGATGTTGTCCCATTCTTCCTGTAGCACCATGGCAAGCGGCGGATGACGTCGGCTGTACGAACGCTTTCCGAGCTGGTCCCAAAGGTGCTCATTTGGGTTTAAATCCGGCGAAAACGCAGCCAAGGAAGAACTTGCACAACTTGGAACATCATTTTGATTGAAAAAGTCCATGGTTAGCCTCGCAGAATGAGCACGTGCAATGTCATGTTGGATAAGCGTAACATCACCATTATTGCATAAAAATGGTACCACCTCAGGCTCTAAGATTTCATCGATGCACCGACGGCCGTCAAATTGCTATCAACAATGATGAGTTGGGTTTTGTGGCGCCATGAGATCCCTCCCTACACCATTACGCTACCACCACCCCAACGTGACACCTGTTTAACACGATATACTTTTCGCCGTCTATCAAACATTTCAAAACAAAAACGGCACTCGTCCGTAATCAGTACACAACGCCAACGCTGTTGTGTCCATCGGATAACCTGTCGACACCAATTAAAGCGACTGATTCGACGTTCCGCCGTCAAAACGTTCCCCTATACGTCTTGTGACTAGAAATACCGCGTTCATTGAGACGCCGCTGTACAGTTAAGGCACTTACGCGTCGGTTATGGATTCCCACTGTCTCCTGGGCAGTTTCGACAGATGTCTTGAATCGGTCGCGTAAATATCTCAAAACAATGTATCGGTCCTGCTGACGTGTTTGTTTGTTTGATTTGAGGTTTAACGTCCCCGTCAACACTGTTAATGTCATTTTGGAGACGTTGCTTCCAATTTTTTGGGACTTTTACCCGACATTGAGATGAAATGACATCTCAAGCCCTGCCGCCCAATGAAATCAATTAGGGTTTATAAGCATGGACGAGCCGACTCGCACCGCTTTGCCTTGGCAGGCTTAGATCCTCTAAGCGGTTTAAAAGTACTCGTGTGCGGGTCGGTTTCAGCTCTGCGTGGAAGCATCATGCAGCTCATATATTTCTACAAACCCCGATGGTCGGGGGCCGCATCTGCTGACATGTAGTAACACATTAACGTTCAGGGCGTTGTTTATCGTCCACAGACCCCGTAGTGTTGTGCCTTTCAACCAATCGAGCAATCGTAGTGTGCGAACAACCCATACGTGCTGCAACTTGTCTATGAAAATATCGAGGGCACGCTGACGATCGACGTTACTTAGACGTCCTATTGGCTTGGTGTTATGAAATGTTTCGCTGGCTTTTAACGTAAATGATTCCGGACCTTATAATGACAATTTAAGAATGTGCAAAAATATCGTGATTACGAAAATTTTGCAATTTTTGCATTTTGCACTTGTACATGCATATAAAAATCACGCCGTGTTCGTGTCAAACAAACTCATGCTTCGGTGACAACTTTAAAATACTGGATTTATCAGTTGAAAAGTCAGTCATTAAGAAATCAAAATTCTAAAAGTGGTGCGTTTTTATTGAATCTGAGTTTATAATCAAAGCAAATTACAACCATAATCTGATTTGACATATCCGTGGTATAATGTATTAGTTATACAACACTTGCAGCCATAGTTAACCAACTGGCCTAAGCCCCGTCTACCACACTTAGTCTTCAAAAGCAAATTATTGAAAATATCCACACGACAACTTCAAGGGAAAACAGCAGACCTTTATACAACATTGTATTTTTCCTACATACGCAAAAATATGTAAAAATCTGAAATTTTACACGACTGCGGTTTGGGTGAAGGTGTAACCCATTTCAGGCTGTAATGCGAAATCTAACGCCATTACGTGAGCTCATTTTTACCGTTGTTTCATCTCTGTGGTTGTTTGATTTTTATGTTCACGGAGATGTTGCACTGATGAGTTAGAAGGCCTTCATGCGGACTGAACAAATCATTTGTCTTAATCGCGACGGAAGTAAGGGCGAGGAATGTGACCACGTAAAAACGATTTAAGCACCCCAGTGGAATTCATTTCCACTGACCGTTCCAAGTTCGTCTGTCACGGGTTATTTTTGTTATGGTATGGCTTTGGGTGTTTATATTATTTTATTTTGGATAGCCTATTGGCCATTTTGTGGGAAAGTAACTGTCCTTTTGGCTTTCCGCTATTGATGTTTCCATAAGGGTCTGTTGTTTCATGTTTGTGTTTCTTTCCCTTTGTTGTCTCTGATGGGAGCTGTGGGTTAATTGTATCGATTCCTGATCATTGCCTTCACTTCTATTTTATTGGAAAACCTTGGTTTTACGCTGGTTACAGTGTTTTAAATATAACGCGTTTAAAACAAAAGAAATGAAGTGGATTAACATTAAATTGTCATTTTGAAAGCTAAATCGCATGTGCTTTATGGTTCAGCCTACGAGTCACCGTAAAGTGAAGATTCCGACCGTAAAACCGCCGATTTACCTCCACAAATGACACTTCCGAAGACAGCCAGTCCCCAAATTTCACTTTGAATCTACCCTGTCTATGCGGAAAAAATGATTACCTTTAAAATTCTAAAAAATCGAACACGTTAATGACTTGCTGCAATTCTTCTAAAATTTTAACACATTTGTTCCACGATCCTGCAAGGTGTCCAAAAGGTGCAGACGGAATTGAAAACAATGTAGATACTGATCAGATTGCTCCTTCAGTCTGTTTGCTTAGACCTGTTTGTCCCAATACTAAGGATCATTACGGTATAACCGTTGTAAATATAATGCACTCATAAGACGCCAATCACGACAACTGTCGTCTGCTTTGTCGCCTGCCGGTTACTTTAAAAACTAATTTTTGAAAATAGTTTTTGAGATCAGCAGACAATAAAAGCAGACGACATTTTCAGATGTAGTTTGCACATGGATCGTTACAAATACCATGCACCTTCATTCCAGGACACAAAATGAACATAGCAACGCAACCGTAATAAACATACTTCAAATAAACGCCAAAAGGACAGTTTCTTTCCCACAAAAATG
This sequence comes from Lucinisca nassula, assembly GCA_963580285.1. Classification (NCBI taxonomy): domain Eukaryota; kingdom Metazoa; phylum Mollusca; class Bivalvia; order Lucinida; family Lucinidae; genus Lucinisca; species Lucinisca nassula. Next base: position 60,253,859 of record OY757023.1, read on the forward strand.
ACCAAACGGCTAAGCAGTGTTTACATTCAAAGACAAACAATAAACCTCATAGAAGCACCGCCTTGAAATAAAAGGCTAAAGCAAAAGAAAACAAACTGTTGGACTCGTGTGGGCCCGAACAGAGGTGACTCTAATAAATTTCCAGAATATTTGTTTATTAGCTCATCACGAAAACACGCCTATATAATTTTTACCCCCTTGAACACCACTTTTTAAAGTAAAACTGGGGTGTACAGGAGTAAAACTTATTTTTCATATTCTGCTCTAAAATATAGATAGTTGGTACTCGTAAGAACCGCCTCGATGAGGCGGTTCTTACGAGTACCTACAATCTAAATTTTGAACAGAAATAAGAAAAATATCACAATTTTTCATCTTAAAATGTTCGTTTTTTCGGCGGTCAGTTTTGCAATGTATTTGTATTGGCGTGTTTTCGTTTTGCGTTTTTACAGTATTGAATTTCTCCATTTGAGCGAAGGAAAATGTCGTTGTTGTGAGTTGTGTCGTTATATCGTTTATCGGGGTAAAGAAGGTTGACTGTATGGCAGATATATCCAATCTGCTTGAACAACAACAACAACAAAAACAACAACAGCAACAACATATCGGTGTAAAGAAGGTTGACTGTATAGCAGATATATCCAATCTGCTTGAACAACAACAAAAACACATCGGTGTAAAGAAGGTTGACGGTATGGTAGATATATCCAATCTGCTTGAGCAACAACAACAACAAAAGCAACAACAACAACAGGTCTGTGTTAAGAAGGTTGACGGTATTGTAGATATATCCAATCTGCTTGGACAACGACAACAACAAAGACAACAACAACATATCGGGGTAGAGAAGGTTGACTGTATGGCAGAAATATCCAATCTGCTTGGACAACAACAACAACAAAAACAAAAACAACAACAACAACATATCGGGGTAAAGAAGGTTGACTGTATGGCAGAAATATCCAATCTGCTTGGACAACAACAACAACAAAATCAACAACAACAACAACTTATTGGGGTAAAGAAGGTTGACTGTATGGTAGAAATATCCAATCTGCTTGGACAACAACAACAACAAAAACAACAACAACAACATATCGGGGTAAAGAAGGTTGACTGTATGGCAGAAATATCCAATCTGCTTGGACAACAACAACAACAACAACAACATATCGGGGTAAAGAAGATTGACTGTATGGCAGATATATCCAATCTGCTTGAACAACAACAACAACAACAACAACAAACTGCTACTTAAGAATGCAAAGGTAACAGGGCGCACATTGTATACTGAAACAATATACAGTAAAATTCCAATATTAGGACCACCTTTATGACTGTTCATGAGTGGTCTTGCAGACCACTTGTGACCAGTCCTAAAGGTGGTCTTTTGCTGGTGGATACTGGGTGTAGAAAACACAAGGAAAGAACAGCTGATACCTTTTAGATATGCCTTTAAAAGCTGAATAACATTACGATTACACACCAGTGCCAATTGGTGCATTTTACACCTCTCCAAAATCGGTGGCCATTTTTCTGATGAAAATCCGTGATATTTTTCCTTATAAATACTGCAAACATAGGTTGTGGTGCTCGTTAGAACCGCTTCAATGAGGCGGTTCTAACGAGTACCCACAACCTATGTCTTGGAGCGAGAATAAGAAAAATAATGTATACCCCTGTTAACCCCAGTTTTCTCTATATAAAGTGGGGTATAGGGGGTTCATCACCACGCAACCTTATTATAAACAGTAACTGGCATCAAAGATATCCTGTAATTTATCCTGTAAAAATGTTCAAAGGACATAGACTACTGCTGCAAATATCAGCATAAGATACCAACATAGCATACAATCCCCAACCAAACTTCTCCAAAGAGCAGCCTGATCCAGGTTTATACCAATGCAAGAAGTGCAGGTCCAGGTCCAGGCCAGTGTTCCAAAGAAAAAATCTGAACCCGAACCATCCACAATGACAACCATCCCCGAAAACACGAGAGTCCCCAGGGTTGTTTAACTTGTTAATAAGTCAGTCCATCATCAATGAATCCTGGCCGTCATCCATGAACTGCATTTCCTATAAACAAGATAAAATGTTCTTAAAAAATTCTGAAAGGTTTAAGAAGCACTTTGCAGAATTTCGCAACTTTAAAAGGAAACTGACAATCACTACTATTTGAACTCCTGATATTCTCAAATTATATAGAACTTATCTCTTGAAAATAACATTTTTATTTTTAAAAATAAGTGTACTCCAACAAAAAGTTATCACCTTCAAGTCTGTAAACATTCTATACATTCTGTCGTCCCTTGCAGTACCAAGGAATCTTCCCCTTTCGATAGGTATTTCATGGTTGAGAGATCATACGTGGTAGAAAGGAATTGCAAGATCTCTTTTCGTAAACTGGTGAAATAGTTTTGATGGGAGGTGTGAGGTAATTGTATCGGTTCCTGATCATTGCCTTCACTTTTATTTTATACTGTTACTCCTCTAGTTTAAACATTTAGGAGCTTCATAAACAGATATGCTTTAAAATAAAAATCAAAAATGAGTTCCTTTAAGAGCAATGAAAACATTCATAAGAAAGAAGATGGGCCATACTACGTAGTTTCGGCTAATAAAGCCTCATCAGTGACCCTGTAATGTTCCGGCAAAGAAAGCTGAATTGGTTTCAATTTTAGCTGGTCTTAACAGCGGAATTTACTGTATGTATTTTGCCAAGTAAGGCTGACACGATTAATCATATAATCGATTAATCGATCGATAAATTCCACAAAAATGACTATGATTTCTGATTTGCTTTTAATCGATTACTTGTTAGGTACAATTTACTCCCCAAAGTTATGCCTAAAATAGCGGGATGAGTGGCGAACAGTGCAGACCCTGATGAGACGCCGCATCCTGCGGCGTCTCATCTGGGTCTACACTGTTAGCTCAGGCCTGTCAGTTCATATATACATATGGTTAAGTGCTACATATGGTAAGTGTCATGCTCAGAAAGCCCGACAGGTAAAATTATGACAACAACCTTAGCGGTTACTAATCGATTATCGATCGCAATTACAGGACTGATAATCGATTATCTTTTCAGCTGCGATTAGCCAGTCCTAGACTGCCAAGTAAAAAAAAGTCAGACATGTTCATCTTGCAAAGATCCGGATCATTCTTATCAGAGTCTGCACTGGAACCTTATCCTTAAGTTTCGCAAGACGGAGTGAGAAGGCTGTGGACCTGATTAGTGTGTTTGCCTGTTAATTTGTCCTCCATCACCTGAACAGGTTGGTAAAATCACAGGCGCTTGAAGTTTGGTCCATCAACATGTATTGAAAATGTCCAAATATAAAGACTCTGCTGCAATTTCAAAGCAATTGCTTTCTTACGAAATGGCTTAGTGTCACTTTTGATTTTGAACCTTATGAACTACTTATGGACAGAACTCCAAGCTCCTGTGGTAAAATAAACACCCCCCTAAACCCCACTTTATATAGAGAGAATTGGGATTTACGGAGTACACATTATTTTTTATTATTATTTCTACTCCCATACATAGGTTGTGGGTACTCATTTGAACCGCCTCATTGAACCGGTTCTAATTAGCACCACAATCTATGTTTGCGGTATAAATAAGAAAAAATATCTTGAATTTTCATAAAAAAGTAGCTATTTGAGCCGGGGCACAGCATTTCTTACAATTCATAATTATGTGAGCCTAGCGAAGAATCAGATCAGCATGCGCATGCATATTGTCTTACCAGAGACTTCCCTTGCTGCATGAAGGAACATTGGGCCCGAACTATCCTTAGAGCGTACAACGAAGACTCTGATCAGACTGCGCTAATGCACAGGTTGATCTGGGTCTTTGCTCGACGCACATGTAAATTGCTGGAAATGCTGTGCCCGGCTCGTTTTGAACATGTAAAAAAAATGCACATATTATTGTAATACGCTTAATGGGAACGGGAACACCTGGACCTTTCAAAGAGTGACATTGTTCGGGACTTCCTGTTTACTTTTCTATAATCCCTGTCCCACTGGAAAAGGGGTCTACTCGTAAAGGAAAGAATTTGCTCCTTAGGAGCAAATTCTGTCCTTTAAGAGTTGACCCTTATTGACATGGGAGACAAAAATATTTTTGCCTCTCCTGAATGTGTTCCCATTCCCATTAAAACCATTGACAGAAGCTATATTATTACTCGTCACGACACAAATTAATATCATAATTCTATGAACATCAACATCTGTCATCTACAGTATTCAATTCAAACTGACACGGCTCTGGTTTCTTATTAATTTCTTCAAGTCAATAAGTGGCTAACAAGCTGTTACCAAGACGGTTGTTAAATCTGTAAGTATGAACAGCAGGGCCCAGTTTTTTGTTTTTTTCAATCGACCAACATTTACTAAATGGCAAATCAGAAATTAATGCTGTTGTCAAAGTGACTATCACTGATTTGGGGAAACCAATATTATTGTTATTAATAAAAAAAAAAGTCGCGCTATTTTTATCGATGTTAGATGAAGGTCAGAGCTATCTTAGAGTCTGGTCAGGAATCGTTTGCTGGGTTTCTCAAACAGCGAATGCCCAGATTATAATGTCGCACGGAATGTGGCGTCTGCTCAGCCGGTTGCTCAGGGCCTACATTGTTTCATAAAATACTGGCATTTAAGGGTTAAACGAAATAGTTCAGGCCAATGCCAGGCTGCCCACGTCATGAAAGGAAAACAAAAGCAATATCTTAATATTGCCCTAGCTCTCACGTGAAGACTTCCGGAACATTCCATATTCATAAAACTGTTATTTTTTTTATAATTTATTCTGAAGACATACATAGACATACACAGCAAATTACGTGTATAACACATTAATGAATATTTCCCAAGTATCAAGTACATATATACATACATAGACCTGTACACATATACATGCATACACATACATATACTACACATATACACGCGCCTATCGGTGTGTGCATATATACACCCACAAATATAAGTGCAATATGACATAGGCACGTCACATACACACACATACATATATTCATGCGCATATGATCCTATATATACTCATATACACGTATACATGGACTTGAGTTGCAGTAATTAAGCTCAATTATTCACAATGGCTTTTAAGACGACATTTTTACTATCATAGTTAAAGGTTCTTAATTACGGTCAGACTACTTTTTGTCAGGCTTAATATAAGTCAGTTCGAATCTTCAAATATTGTTATCCATTTGCCCCAATATTTTTGAAATTTTGTATAGCGATAGTTTTTAATAGCGATCATTTTTTCTGAATCCAAAGCATTTTTAATTTCAAATTTCCATATGTTAAAATTTAAGGGTTTATTATTAATTCTACACTTATAAATAAAGTATTTTGTCAAAATAATGATATAGTTGAATGGCTTATTGCAATCTTGGTTGTAGGAAATACCAAAAAAGACACAAAACATAGCTATACTAATAGACCCATTAATCTTTTCATTAATCCATTTTTCAAATTTGATCCCAAAAATCAGAAACTATTCTACAATTCCAAAATAAATGAACTAAAGTCTCGGGCTGTACGTGGCAAAAACTGCAGAAATTATCATTTTTTATATTAATCTTATGGAGAAAGTCGTTGGTTGCTAAAATCCTGTGGAGAATCCTATATTGAAACCAATGCAATTTTGTGTTAGCACAAGATTTTGCAGGTATGTTATATATAGTTTTCCAATCTAGTTCTCTGTTAAAAATTTCATTCCATTTCCGTTGACTTTTTAACGTAATTACTTTTTCATTAATAAGATTATAAATATGTTTGCTTCCTTTTTTGTGTTTCATTATTTCTTTTATACTTAATGAAAGATAGCAATTACTCAATGGTATAGGCGTTAATCTGATATTGACATTTCTGACATAATTTCGCACAGATGAAATTATGCCAAAATAATCAAGATAGTTAGTATTTATATCAAATTTCTGTACAAACTGATCATAATTTAAGAAAGATCCATCTTCGCTTATAAGATCTCTTATAAAGCATATATTTTTTTCAAACCATTTTTGATAAAAAATCGATTTATTATTTATTTGAATATTGTTATTGTCCCATAGATTTACTGATAATATATCTTCAACAACGGAAATTTCGGTATGTTTATTTACTTCGACCCAGGCCTCTAAAACATCATTCCAAAATAGATTTGTATTATTAGATCTAATTTGTTTTATAAATTCTGTTCCTCTTTTCATTAACTGGTCTAAAGGAGCATATTTAGATTCGAAAAGTGTCTTATATTTAGTGTCTTTTACAATTAATCTCCGTATCCATGTGGATTTAAGAGCTACTATATAATTTACTAAATTAATCATCTTTAAGCCACCGTATTCATAGTCTTGCACGAGTACATCTCTTTTCACTCTATCTACTCCGGTTTGCCAGATAAAATTAAAAAAATTCTTATGGAGGCTATTAATAGTATCCATTGATGGGTTTGGTAATGCTATGAATAAGTGATTTAACTTAGATATTATCAAGGTTTTGAGAATTGTTATCCAGCCAAATGGCGTTAAAATCATTTTAGACCATTGTTTAAGCTCTTTCACAATCTGCGTTATCGTATCTTTATAGTTCAACTCTAATATATCATCTAGGTTACAAGAAAAATTAATTCCTAATATTGTAAAATTTCGCTCTGTCCAATCCAATTTGAACCTATGGTTAAAGGTTTCTCCACAGAATTTTCTGCTCCCAATCCAAACCGCTTTGGTTTTAGAAGAATTCATTTTTAAGCCTGACATATGAGCAAACATACTAAGAGTAACAAGCGCCTCTGTTAGTGACTGCTCAGATCCATCTAAGAGTATTGTGGTGTCATCTGCATACTGCGACAGTGTATACTCTACTCCACCAATGTTGATTCCTTTAAGATTAGTGTTATTTTATAACATAAGGGACAAGATCTTTGCACATAGAAGAAAAATATAGGGAGACAGGGGGTCGCCTTGGCGACAGCCTCTTTGTATTGAGAAAAATTCTGACAGAAATCCGTTTTGTATAACCGAAGATGTTATTCCATTATAAAATGTATTAATCCATTTCTTTATTGAATTACCAAAATTAAAAAAAGTAAAACTTTTTGAATAAAGTCCCATGAAATTGAATCAAATGCTTTTTTCAAAATCCACGATTAAAAGCAGACCTGGTATATCTTCGTCATCGACATATTTTAAAATATCATAAATAAATCTAGTATTTTCACCTATATATCTTCCGGATATGAAACCGGTTTGATCATGAGAAATAAGTTTTGAAAGTTTTGATTTAATTCTTTCAGCGATACATCCCGATGCTATTTTATATATAACATTTAACAAGGTATTTGGTCTCCAGTTTTTAATGAAATGCCTTGCTTTTTCTCCCTTTGGGAGACACGTGATTAAACCCTGTCGCTGGGTAACCGATAACATCCCTAATCTATAGCCCTCATTTATTGCCTTAACAATGAAATATTTTAAATCTGAATAGAAAAATTTAAAAAATTCTGCTGAAAAACCGTCAGAGCCCGGGCTTTTATTGTTTGTCATTTTACTCAGTACAAAAGCGACCTCCTGTTCCCTTATTTCACCTTCTAATTCATTTTTCTCCTCTTCTGATAAAACTGGGTAATCTATGTTTAAAATTTCGTTGATGTTTAAATCATTTATATCCCTATGTTTGTATAGATCTGCATAAAATTGTTGTACCGCCTTTAAAATATCATCTTGTTTCGTAATAAAAATTCCGTCATCTGTTAAAACCTTAGGTATTGTTTTATTAGTATAATTTCTTGACTCTAAAGCACAAAAATACTTTGTAGGTTTTTTCGCCTTCTTCGGCCCATCTTAATCTTGCTCGTACCATAATACCTTGTATTTTTTCTTTACGTAAAGTTTGCAGTTCTGTTTTCTTTTCCTCTTATAAAGGTAGATTTAAAGTATCGGATTCTTCAAGCTGTTTTATTTCTTGTTCTAATTGTTTTTCTTTAAGATATTTTTGTTTCTTTTTATAGGCAGCATAGGAAATAGTTTTACCCCGGATTTCAATAAGGAGAGTTTCTAAGGTCTGAAATAGTAAATTGTAAATCATTACTGTTTCTGTTTTCTATGTAATCTAGGTTATATACTGGTAACATATATTGCTCTTTAACTTTTTTAATGCATTTTTGAACAGTTTCTACATATTCCCTATCTTTTAAAAGGCTATTATTGAATTTCCATAAACCTTTACCTTTTTTAAACTCATTTAGTAAAATTGATAGTACTACAATAGAATGATCGGACCTATAGCCCGGTAAAATTTCAGTATTGTGTATACTACTCATAAAATTATCAGAGACTAAAAAAAAATCCAGCCTAGCTTGTTTTAGAGGGTTAGGTTTACGCCATGTGTATTTCTTTGTATGTTCGTTTACTTCCCTGTATGGGTCAACAAGATTTAACTCCTCTTTCATAGAAAGTATGTATGCTTTTGCCTTCGGGTTATTAATATGTACATAATTATAAGTATCTAAGTCTTGATCTTGGACTAAGTTGAAGTCACCGCAAGTAATACATGTATCATTCTCGAAATCTTCAATACCTTCTACCAAAGCTTGGTAAAATTCGGGCGAGTCTTCATTGGGTCCATATAAATTTATAAGTGTTACCCTTTTCCCTTCTATTTCCATATCTAGTATCAAGCTATTACCCCCCATATCTCTTTTAACTTTATGTTCCTTATATTCAAAGTCATTGTTAAATAGAATGCAGACCCCTCTGGCGTTTGAAGTAAAAGAATTAAATATCACTTCCCCTCCCTATTCTGCCCGAATATAAGGTTCTAATTTATCAGTACAGTGACTATCTTGTAAACAGTACATTTGGAATTGTTTACTTCTCATATGACAAAACATGTCCCTACGTTTTTGTTGATCATGCAGTCCTCTAACGTTGGCGCTTAAAATCTTAACTACGTTTGGTATATCTGTTTTTGCACCGTATAATTATTTTAAATTTAGACCATTGTAAAGTAGCCGAAAGCGGTATTCGGCTAAAATTAAAAGACAAGTCTATATGAAAGTAAAAAAATCCGGGAACAATTTTTTTTCAATGCGCACACTGTATATGTCTTCAGAGAAAAACGAAATAACAATAAAAAATGAAAAAAATTTAGAGATTAAGATAACCAGCACATCCAGCTCGATGTATAGACAGTGTAATGACGTGAGTAAAACTGTTTATCATATGTATTTTGTTTGATTTTAGGTTTAAAGTCCCCGTCAACACTGTAAAGGTCATTTTGGAGACGTTGCTTCCAATTTTGTGAGACTTTTACCCGACTTTGAGATGAAATAACGTATCAAGTCCTGTCGCCCAATGAAACCAATAGGGTTTATAAGCATGGTCAGTTCGACTCGCACCGCCCTGCCTGGGCAGGCTTAGATCCGCCAAGCGGTTTACCAGTACTCGTGTGCGGGTGGTTTCAGCTCTGCCTGGAAGCATCATACAGCCCATATATTTCTTAAGCCCCGATGTTAACCATATGTATCCCAAATAATCTAATTTCATTCAAACAAAAATACACCATATAACGTTACTTTTCGTACTTCTGCTAACAACCATTTAATGTGGTATCGTTATTAGACCTACAGGATAGACCCCGATCGGATATACAGTACATTGCGTATGGTCATGGTCGGCATTGTTCGCCATTTAGAACACGATTTAGGCCCGTATGCAGACTCTGAAAAAAGTGTTGGGGGGATTTCCGGTATTTTGCAGAGGGTGAAATACTGCATGAATCTGAAATAATTTAAATAAAAGAGGGAAGAGGTGCAACGGGTAGAATTAACTAGGCTACTTTGTTTAAACATTGCGCTGAAATCACCGTTATTCAGTACATGAAGCTGGAAGAGAAAGAGGAGAAACTATGGCAGTGTAGATCCTGATCAGCAGAAGCCATCGATGAATCTACACTGTTTGCAAAGGAGCATATACATGTAATAACTTTTCCAGTACATATTGTCTATTGTTCGAAGTGATCTGTTCCCTTAATTCTTCAGTGGATTGCTTTCATATTATGATATTTGCTTTATTAGAGGTACCTATTTCATATACAATCCATTCATGGCACCAAGAACCAAACGGTAGGGATAAACCTAATTTTTCTTATATCTGCTCTTAAATAAAGTGTGTGGGTTCTCGTTAGATCCGCCTCCATGAGGCTGTTCTAGCGTGCACCCACAATCTATATTTTTAGCAGAAATAAGAAAAATATTCCAATTTTTCATATTAAAATTTTCGTTTTCAGGTGGTAAAATTTACAATGTATTTGTATAAGCGTGTTTTCGTTATGTATCTTTATTCCTTCATTTACTCAAGAACGGTTGCACTTTTGTTGTGAAGATAAGGGATTTACTTTAAATAGCTCCTATACCTACTTCTTGATATTCTTCTAGGCAGTGAAAACTATTTCTTGCACACCAGATACGGAAATCCATAGTTTTAGCTTGGGATAGAAATTATGTTCTTGCACACCAGACAAAAAAATCTGTGATTTTACCCTGGGATAGAAATTTATGTTCTGATCCTGGAGTTCCAACCCAAAATCGAATATAATCGCGTGTTTGATAAATGCACTAGTTGATTACAACCTCGTATGTGTCGTCGTTAAGGTTGACGTCATGCACGTTACGTGACGTCACTAAACATTCCTGTAGTGTCATCACAATATGGCTGACGTCGGTAACCGAAGTGATTGCAGCATTAAAAATTTGCTCTAAGAAATGGAAGGTATGCAAGTAAAAGAATCCTATATGGGTGTGAGGGGTGGATAGAAAAATCATTCCCTCGGGATCACTGTCCGGCATCACGAGGCAAGCCTCGTGATGCCGGACAGTGACCCTCGGGACGAATTTTTCCATCCACCCCTCACACTCATATAGGATTCTTATATTCTGCTTCCGCTTAATCTGATGGAAAATGGTTTTAGTGTGGATATCTAGTTCTGTTGTTAACTGTTATGGTTTGAAATAATCTATCAAATGGTTAAAACTGTTTTGCTCTAGGACTGGCAGATTTTTGTCCCAGAAAAAGGCCTGTTCCAGAAATGGACTGAAAACCCCGCCCATAATGCCTTTAGAAATTTATTATTGTTAAAGAAAATTACACTTTAATTTCGTGAAAGGAATAGTCTTTGAAACCTAATTCACATAGAAAAAACTGAGTTTTATTGTGGGAATACGTTATTTTTCTTATTTATGTTGCAAGCCATATATTGTGGGTATAAATAAGACACAAATCACATATTTTGACCAGAAAAAAGAACTGTTTTGATATATGAACGAACGTAGATGTTGTAGTATTTTTTTGTTTTGTTTTGTTTTATTTTAGCTGACCTTTAAAGCGGAATTTATTTGTGCACGCGTGTCCTAGGTTTTAGTATCTTTGGAACATTGGTGCTTCTACATTTATGTTCATTTAATACGATAAGAACATAGTTATATGTACTTATCCATGCAACCACAAATAGAATATTTACACATCAATGAGGAAGGAGGCGCCAGCTTGACATTTTGAGCTCGAGAAATCAGACCTTAGAACACACGTGATTAGCAAAGACACGGATTCGTTTGTCCGTTAGAGCTTGCCATATACTTAGGGATACCTAGTAGCTTATCTAAAGTGAGCAGATTTTGGCCAGAAGTGATGTTGCAGGGTTACACAGATAAAGATGTGTCTATCATGACGTATCGGACAATGATCAAAGTACCTTTCGCTATGACTGTGTCTAATTTCTTCTTGTACGTAAGAATTAAACTGATAAATCAATTTTTATGGCAGCGCGTAGTTTATGAATCCCTCCATTGTTTCTTGGATTACGTTGCGTACACACACAATTAAATTGACACGCAGTGCTCAGATGATGCAGGAATTATGATTGTACATACATTGGTATGTTAACCTTTTTTGTACCAAATGGAGTCTTCCTCCTTATATACAGCAGGATTTCATCTCAAAATTTAGGGGTGTCAGGTAGTGGTTTCATCAAAATTTTTTTGGAAAATGAATGTACTTTTTGCAAACAGCGGAGGCCCTGATCAGACGCCGCGTTGTGCGGCGTCTGATCTGGGTCTACACTGTTTGCCAGGGTACCCGTTTTGGGGTTTCTGGTACTAAATGGGTTAGAGCATAATCGTATCACAATCATGTGATATAATGTTATGTATGTTCAAGGTTCGTAGCAAATCATTTCCAGACATCTTTTGGGTCGACTGTTTGTGAACCGACCCAAGCAAAGCCATATTGATAATGTCACGTGGCTTTCACTGAGCAAATTGTACGACATATATGTTCGCGCTATCTCTATAACCCGGTTTCCCATGGTACCAAGGTAGTTGAGTGTGTTGAAGTTTTACGTCCCACCAACAGCAAAGGTCATACGGAGACGGGACCTCATCCGAAAGTCTGGAGAAGCCCGGGATCGATCCTGCAATACCTGGTTTATCAGGCGAGTAGCATAACCACTACACCACAGAGGCTTCTAGTTAATGTTACGGTATAAATATTTCAAAGTTAGAGCTATTCTGCACTAAAATGATTTTATTTTAAATTTCTATAGGGTCTTTTCTTACAGTTAAAGAGGAGTAATTATCACAATACTTTGGCGTGTATAATTTTGACCCTTTGAATATGTTCTATAAAAGGGTTATCCTTTGGAAGCAAGGAATACACCACAGAAGTGAAAAAAATATGGAGTGTACATGTTTTCTGGGCCAGACTAGCTAGTTTCGGCCAGTTAGGCCTCATCAGTGACCTTAAGATATTTTCAAAATTCCACAATGGAATCAATGATCCCAAAGGACAAGAAAATATAATCTACACTATGGTGTAGGGCAGGGAGACGTTTTACCGCCGCCACACATTCCCGTACACCAGCTGTAGTGAAGTTAAATATGTTCTATAAAAGGGTTATCCTTAGAAAGCTAGGAATACACCACAGAAGTGAAAAATATGGAGTGTACATGTTTTCTGGGCCAGACTAGCTAGTTTCGGCTAATTAGGCCTCATCAGTGACCCTCAGATATTTTCAAAATTCCACAATGGAATCAATGATCCCATAGAACAAGAAAATATAATCTACACTATGATGTAGGGCAGGTGAACCCCACTTTTATATAGTACTCGGGTTTACAGCGGTAAACCTTATTGTTCTTATTTCTGTTCCAAAATATAGATTGCGGGTACTCATCGTTCAAACCAGTACCGACAATCTTTATTTTTGAGCAGAAATAAGAAAAATATAATAATTTTTCATTTTAAACTGTTCTTTTTTTTCATGATAAAGTTTACAATGTATTTGTAAAAGCGTGTTTTCGTAATGTACAACAAACCTGTCAGATATATACCTAGGTAGAATTTTCTCACGCCAACAGGTATTCCTATGGTACCAAGGCAAATAGAAAAGTGACAAATGTAAGAAACCTATTTGACTAAAAATGCATGTAATGGAATTTTATATTATTAAGAGCAATAAACATTAGATTTTCAGATAGGGAAGACTGCAAAAATGATGTAAAATAAATTTTGACTTCTTTTATTCCTGCAAATGGTATACTGAAGTAAGCTACAATTGCGACACAGGGGGTACAATTCATCATGAAGGTTATGTGAAAGTTTACATGTTGAAATGAATACGTGCAAAGACTGTCTGTGGGCGTAAAGCTAACATTTACTTTCAATGCTAAATGAATACCCATAACTATAGAGGGCAGTATATATCAAAATGAATTAGAAATGGCTACGTTCAATATTCAAAGGGGAATAGCTCAAAGGTGTAGGAAATTCGGAGTTACAGTTCATATGCTCTGCACTTTGTCTTATGGTGTGAAGTGTCATGAAAATATCTCAAATTGCATCGTGCTTGATTGATAGTATAACTTGATTTCAATTGTGATTTATAGGATGGGGATTGAATTACACTATAGTCGCCAAGGTATTGAACATCAATTCCTTATAATAATGTCCCTTCTCTTAATGTCAGGTATAGAGCGTATTCCAGGCCCAGCGTTGGATGTTTCTACCAGTACCAATTCTGATGAAATATTGATCGAAAGAATTATAAATGACAAATATTCAATTGTTCATTATAATGTTCAGAGAATTTTAAACAAACTTAACTTAATAGAAGCCGAATTATGCAATTTTGGTGTAATATGTTTAACCGAAACATGGCTAGACCACAGAACCACAGACGATGACTTGCATTTAGATGATTTTAAATTATTTCGACGCGACAGACCCAGTGATAATCACGGTAGAATCTGTGTCTATGTTAGAAGAAACATTTATTCTAAACGACGAACCGACCTCGAATTACATAATATCGAATGCGTTTTGGCTGAAGTCGCAGTTCACAACAGGAAACAATAATTATTGATTGGCACCTTCTATAGACCGCCAATTTCCATTAACGCCGTTCTATTGATCATTGAAGACTCTATATGCCTAGCGTTTGATACAAATATTCAAAACAGTTTAATTACTGGAGTCTTCAATCTCAAGATTTTGAAACAAAATTCAAACAAAACGATAGCAGATTTATGCCCGTATTTCGACTAAGAGCAATTGAAAACTGAACCAGCACATTTTACGGAAACATCTTCTTCAATTATTGACATTTTTTAACTGCAAACAAACAGAACATGCTCTTAAGTGGAGGCGAACCATTTCTGGACCAGAATATTAGATATCACTGCCCTGTTTTTTTTGCGTTATCAACTTTAATAAAATTAAAACTCCTGTTTATCAACGGAAAGTTTATTTATACGATGGAGGGGATTATCAAGCTTTTTCAATAGACTTTCGACAAACAGACTGGGACACTTTGAAAAGTGATGATATTTCCGATAGAATAAAAAATTTACAAACAAACATATTCCCAATAAAATAATAACAGTAAGACATTCGGACCCCGACTGGCTCACAAACAACACAAAACGACTCATTAGAAAAAAGAAAAAAGCTTTATAACATATATAAAAAAAATCACAAAACGTGAATCACTTTGAAAATTACAAAGGAGAAGGAATTTGGTCACAAGCGAGTTAAGTAAATCTAAAAACATAGAAACGGAAAAGTTGTCTGAAAGGTTAGAAAATATGAACATATGCCCATAAGACTGGTGGAAAACACTCAAAGGTTCTATTAAACCAGATCAAACTTCTAGCTTGCCACCTTTAAACAGGGAAGAAATTGCGTATTCTGATGACTAATCTAAAGCAAACATTTTATATGAATATTTTACGGAACAAACACTACTGGACGAGATTAATATAACTCTCCCCTTAACCAACAATATTCCGCCATCTATATTTGACACGATATCTGTCACGCTTGAGGAGGCTCATAACCTATCGGCTCTTTTCAATTCGTCTCTTGACACGGGAAATTTCCCAAAATCTGGAAACCAGCAAACGTCTCCCCAATTCATAAGAAAAACGACCCATCGAATGTTTCAAACTATAGACCCATTTCTTTCCTTAGCAATGTAGGAAAGGTATTAGAGAAAATAGTTCACAAACAAGTTTTTAATTTTTATCACGAAAATCATATCATTGCATCATTACACGGTGGCTTTGACCCTGGTGATCAACTGATGGATATCTATAACACATTTTGTAAAGCTGTAGATGAAGGAAAGGAAGTACGAGAAATATTCTGTGATATAAGCAAAGCTTTTGACAGAGTTTGGCATAGAGGTATTCTTTTCAAGCTTAAGTCTATAGGACTTTCTGTATCTCTCTTAAACTGGTTCACAGATTACCTGAAGGATAGGAAATGAAAGAAATGTTTTACCTGGTGCATCTTCCAATTCGACTCCTATCAAAGCTGGAGTTCCCCAGGTTCTGTACTCGGTCATTTTCTATTCACCTTATACATTAATGGCTTTGTTGAAGATATAGATTCTACAATAAGACGTTTTGCTGACGACACGAGCCTTTATTTTAAAGATGAAGACCCCATCCTCGCTGCTGACTAACTAAACTCTGACCAGCAGAAAGTGCATCAATGGGCAAAGAAATGGTTAGTGAAATTTAACCCTCTGAAATCCGAATCAGTTATTTTCTCTAGAAACAAAACAAACCCTACCATTCTCCCGTATTATTGGATCAAACTCCCATTTATGAATTCCCCAGTCACAAGCACCTAGGCGTTTTTCTTTCTAACGACTGTACATGGCACGACCATCTTGAATATATTAAATCTAAAGCATGGAACAGAATAAACGAAATGCGGAAATCAAAATTTAAACTCAACAGAAAACCTCTTCAGACAATCTATTTTTCCTTTATTAGGCCACTCTTGATGTTGTTTGGGATAATTGTATGCTATAAGCAAAATACTTGGCCAGGTTCACCATGCTAGGTTAAATCAACATCTGTACTCCTAGAATATCATTAAGAGTCTTACAGGTACCTGTGGATCAGTAGAAAACACTCACCACTTCTTTTTCTTATGCAATCGTTTTCTCATCTCTAGACTGGAAATCCTAAACAAGGTATCCGAACTGTGCCAGCCGACGCTTAATGTACTACTTTTTAGCAATCCAGAACTATCTTTTGAACAAAATACGAGGCTATTCTTAGCTGTGCAAGACTTCATAATAACATAAAACACTTTACTTCCTTAATCTTTTCATTCAGGCGTTTCCCTAAATACAGAATGGTCAGAGATAACTTTTGTCGGCATGCTCGATCAAATGTCTCTTAAAATAGACGGATTATGATATGTAAGTCGAAAACAGTACTTGGCGACTACATAAAATTCTTGATACTTGCGATGAGATGAACACCCTTAGTTCATTTGGTAAATACCATTTTCCTCCCCGTGTGTTCTCCAGCTGCATGGGAAAAAAATAAATAAAATAACGTTGGTTTACTTTGTGTTGTACACCGTTCCAACTCGTAACAAAGTTTGATACTATAAAAAATTTATGCTAAATTACCATTACTATATTTGCAATCCTAAACACAGATAGTCAGTATTTCAAATCACAGGTTATTTGTCTTACCACTGTGTAATATGCGGGATACAGATGCAATAAGTCAAATGACTTCCTTCTGAATCCCATTTGTATTTAAACATTGTTTGGAATCTCTTTGTATGTTATATATGTCGTGATACAAATAAAATATAGATTAAACCAAATGCCATCAGAGTAATGGAGCGGACACGCAACTGTGATACAATTGGCTATGTTCAATGTTCAAAGGGTAATAACTCCAAATGTAGGGAAGTCAGGGTTGCTGTTTATATCATTACAAAAACACGCCTATACAAATGCATTGTAAACTTTACCGCCCAAAAAAATTAAGATGAAAAATTGTGATATTTTTCAAATTTCTGCTCAAAATATAGATCAAAAATAAGGTTTACCCCTGTAAACCCCAGTTTTACCATATAAAAATGGTGTTCAAAGGGGGTCAAAAGTATGTAGGTGTGTTTTCATGATGGCTCTGAACGTCGTCTCATGGTGATAGTTTCGTAAACATATCTCAAATAGTATCAGAGGTATGGAGCGCACACGAAACTATACTAGAAAAGGCTACGTTCACTGTTCAAAGGACAGTAACTCCAAAGCGAGAAAATCAGAGTAACGGTTTATAATTTCTGCACGTCGTCCAATTGCACTCTATATATCTGTGAAGTTTCGTGAAAATATCTCCTATGGTATCGAAGCTATTCAGCGGGCACGTGACGCACGGACGTACGGACGGACATTTAAAATCTGGGAGGGTATAACATAATACCCCGAAACGTTTTGAGTGGCGGGGCATAAAAATAGGGCTAAACAGTGTTACTTATATATCTGTTCAAAGACATAGGTCGTGGGTATTCGAGCATCCGACACATACGTTTGGATGATGAATAAAAAGAATCATAGTTTATATTAGGAAAAAAAAAAACACTTTTAGAGATACGAAAGAATGGACTATGCCACACGGATGCGTTATGGTTTGAACGGAACAAAAATGTCACGCAATCACACTTTACTTTCAGACGATCATTGAACCATGGATGTCGACTCTTTTCGACAGTCTCATCTAAGCCTTGTGTCAGGCAGTGCCAATTGTACAGGGGGACATGACTGGGTCTGGATGGGTCTAGGTCAATGTCTTGAGAGAACAGAACAGACTATTGGATTTGTGTGTGGGATACTGGCTGTATTCCTATGGACAGCAGGACACGTTACGTAAGATTTTCTTGACTAGTCGCTTATTCATATAAATTTGATTTTTGTTTGTTTGATTTGAAGTTTAACGTCCCCGTCAACAATGTAAAGGTCATTTTGGAGACGTTGCTTCCAATTTTGTGGGACTTCTACCCGACATTGAGATGAAATGGCATCTCAAGCCATACCGCCAAATGAAACCAATAAGGGTTTATATGCATGGACGGGCCGACGCATACCGTATTGCCTGGGCAGGCTTATATCCTCTAAGCGTTTTACCAGTTCTCGTGTGCGGGTCGGTTTCATCTCTGCGTGGAAGCATCATGCAGCCCATCTATTTCTTCAAGCCCCGTTGGGCGGGTGCTATATAATGGTGATTACAATTAGATATATAACGCGGGTCCTCTGTATTATGAACGTTTTCTATTAATTCACAGTATTGTCACTCTCTAATTATAATGGTGATTACAATACTTAGAGTGTGGTAATACTGTAAATTAATAGGAAACGTTCATTATACAGAGGACCCGCGTTTTAACGGCAGTATTTGTTCCCAATTATTGTGCCGTTATAATGAATTCGTCTTGATAAAGAATCCCAATTAGTAGTATGAAGGGTTATAAAAGGTCTTTTCCACAACATTACTAAAACAACAACAAATGTTATAGACATTTGTTAGAATCGCCTCGTTGAGGCGATTCTAACAAATATCTATAACATTTGTTTCTTGGAGTATTAGTTTACAAGAATCTTTCATGACTATGGTTCGATTTCTGCATTTCCAACCCGAGGGAAGCCCACGTCGCCAGGTATCTAGTCTAAACCTTTTCCATTCAAATTGCCGTTATAATTAGTTTTTCCGTTATAACGAATGTCGGTATAAAGAGGGTTGACTTTCTATCCATTTTAGTATGAACACCATCGGGTCACGAGTGTGCTCGTGATCAGGTCACGAGTTTCCGATTTTGTTCACATAGACATAGAGATAGAAATTTTATTCAAAGTCGAATATTGACAACATATACATGTAACATAAGCCTAGTAGGGCTTTTACTTCGACACACATTATGAAAAATAACAATCACATACTAAGCCCCCGCCCATAGGGGCTTGAAGAAATATATGGGCTGCATGATTCTCCCACGCAGAGCTGAATCCGGCCCGCACACTAGTACTGGTAAACCGCTTAGAGGATCTAAGCCTGTCCAGGAACCGCGGTGCGAGGCGGACCGTCCATGCTAATAAACCCTTTTGGTTTCATTGGGCGACAGGGCCTGAGATGTCATTTCTGTATCTGTATCTGTATCTTTACTAAGTAGAGACCAATACTGGTATAATACTTACTCAATGTTGGGTAAAAGTCCCACAAAATTGGAAGCAACGTCTCCAAAATGACCTTTACAGTGTTGACGGGGACGTTAAACCTCAAATCAAACAAAACAAACAAATTACATACTTGAATGGAAGTTAAAAGGTAGCTTTGTCTAATTGAAATGATTGCGTTGTATATAGAACCATGATACACACAACTATTGTAGCATGCTCAGTTTCATCACAAGCATGACTTGACGCTGCATCAGTTAAATGCATACAATCGGTTCGCACGCTTGACAATGCAGAGATTGCGAACGATTATAAATCTGTTTCGGAACAACTCATGAGAAAGGATACTTATCGCATACACTAGATGCATAGGCTCAGGCAAGCCTCTGCATGCATACAGTGTGCCTTTGTTGTTCGCATGCAGGAGGAAGCTTCATGCAAGATGCCATGCATACAGCATCCAGTGTTATTAGTTGTCTGCGCTGGCTCGGCAGAGACTCATTTCGAAAACACGCCTGTTCGAAAGTATTGAACATTGCACCAGTACCACCAAACATGAAAATGTTAACTGTTGTCGGAGGATAAGTAGACAGTGACGAAAAAGAGTATACTACCACAGGCAGGTTTGACAAGCTGCACCGTTTTCATTAGCATACCCATCAATGGCTGGCAAGACAGACTATACCGTTATAATTATCATTACCGAAGCATCGTTACCTTTGACAACAGTGGACAATGCTAAATAACAAAAACATTCGCTGACGTCACTTTCAAATTATCTTCGGACAACAGTAGATATAAAATTCTGATAGTTTTCATATTTCTGCTTGCAACATAGATTGCGGGTACTCGTTAGAACCGCCTAGGCTTGCCTGAGCCTATGCCACAAGTGTATATGATAAGTATCCTTTCTCACGGGTTGACCTGAAATAGTTTTATAATCGTTCGCCATCTCTGCATTGCCAAGTATGTTTTAAGCAGCCAGAAAAAAAAATAATGTATATTCCCCTTAACTCAAGTTTTGCTTTATAGAAGTGGGTTTAAGGTTCATCAATACAGTTATTTCACTATATATGATGTATTGAAAAAGTCATATTTGCAAACAATAACCCTAACAGATTTCTCATCAGATGGTAGTCCATGAAAATGTAAGAATATGAAAGCGGAAGATTTTTATTCGAAAGTCATTGTTTTAGTAATTTATTGCATTTTTCCTTGGTTTTGAAAAAAAAAATCAACAGAACCACAATCTGTTAAATACTATCATAGAAATGAGGCTCAAGGTTGCCTTTAAGCACTGCAACAGAGGTATTTAAGTTAAACACCTACATAGTACTAGAAGTTAATGATTCCCCCAAAATACTAAAATCTAATTATCTCACCTGATTCTATTTTTAAATTCAGTGTATGGTAGCCAAAAATGACCAGTTCTCCCAATTTAGCAACAGGCTCATTGATTGGTGTGGTGTTGAAATCTCTTGCTTGTAAAATGATTGCCCTTCTTCAGTCTTTTGTCCATACTAAATTAGTACTTCATTTAATTTCATTCATACAATTGATAACAATTTATGCAATCACTGCACTTCGTTAGTCATTGTGCTTACAGTATGGGTGCTTTGATATTGGAACTAAATCAAAAACAAAAATTTGAAATGAAGATAAAAACAGCTTATCCTAAGACTTGAACTGAAAGACTGAAAGAAGCCTGGTCAGCACCATAAACTTGGTCCGAAAGGCTTCTGATCTCTTTCCATAACTACCCTGGTATATAAATGATTTTTACCCAGTGATTTGTTACATTGGTTCACATGAGCCACCATAAAGAAAAAATGATTTTTACACAGGTGAACTACCAGACAAAACAATGTTTATATTTATCTAATCCAATTAATGACCTGTTATGTCACCTACTTACCCATGTGTAGGCTAGTCAAAACTCATAAAAAATCAGTGCTTTTATTTAGTGTTGATGAAAAAAGTATCAAAAAGAAAATGTCTTTTTATTGTGTTTACTATTGCTGGAGCCGAACAACACAAACCGGACGATGTTACGCGTATAAACTAGTCCGGAAATGTTAAATATTTATAAATTTACGAACAAGTTATGTTAGAACCTACTTGAATTTAGTTGCAAGACAGTTTCAAATATAAAAAAAAAATGTTTTAAATTAAAATCAATAGTGCACTATTTTTATTTTTGCGAAATTAGTTCTAAGTAGAAGTAAAACAAAGATCAGGAATTGATACAATTAACTTACTCCACCCATAAAAGACACCAAAGGGAAAGAAATACAAACATTAAGCGACCAGACCATAATGGAAACCTAAACAAAGGAAGGCCATAAGGACAGTTACTTTCCCACAAAATGGCCATATGGCCATCCAAAACCAAAAGACACAAGTGATACACACAGTAAGTAACAAACAACAACATAAATAAATCGCCACAGAAGAGCCGCCTTGGAACGGTCAGTGGAAGATTTCCACTGGGGGGCTTAAATCGATTTTACGTGGCCACAATCCTCGCCCTTACTTCCGTCGCGATTTAGACAAATAATTTGTTCAGTCCGCATGAAGGCCTCCTAACTCATCAGTGCAACATCTCCGTGAACACAAAAATCAAAGAACCACAGAGGTGAGACAACGGTGAGGACTCGACAGCAAGAAATCACTGAAATGCTGGAGCAAAAGAAAACCAACAGTTAGACTCCGATGAGCCCGACCAGAGACAGAGCATCAGGCACCAACCGACATTATCTCTCTAATTTTCAATAAGCCTTTACGTTGGAGCCGTCATAGAATCTGAGGCCTGACCCACCGGCGTGCAATTAAAGAGGGAAGCAAAGTTGCCAACCGTGATTGGGTTAACTACCATGCATGCAGTCTGTCGTATAATATCCATGTTGTACCCAATCTTTTTATATCGAAGAATGATTTTACGAAATTGGGTGCTGAAGTCATTGCGGTTATATATTTTTCTGAATTTATATGCCAAGTCACCATAAAATTCGGGTTCCGATAGACCTTGTTGCAGAAGAGATTTAAGTCCAATATTGAATTTTGAAATTAAATCAGAATGGCGTCTATAAAATTTTGAAAAGGCTTTGCGTAGTTTATGGTACCGATAACCCTGATTAAGGAGTTTAGCCGTTTATAATTTATTACGAGTGTTGAAGTCAGTTACATGACTACACACTCTAGCAAATCGAATTAATTGCGAAATATAAACGCCATAGGATGGCGCACGAGGAACATCACCATCCAAAAAAGGAAAATTTACAATCTCAAAATCAAAGTCATCGCGTTTATCATAAATTTTGCACGAAACAAATCCATCTACAATAGACAGATGTAAATCCAAAAACGGGGCCTCGGTATCAGAAGAATTTGCTTTATTTAACTGAAGTTCTAGGGGTTAATCTGACTGATCAAACCATCAAAATAGGTATTATCAATATTTAATAAATCATCTAAATATCTAGAAGTAGAGCTAAAAGCTTCAATAATTTCAGATTGGTTATCAATGGAAAGCGACAAAATGAAGTCTCTTTCATAACAATACAAGAACAGATCAGCCACAAGAGGTGCGCAATTAGTACCCATCGGAATACCCACAATTTGTCTAAATAACTTAGTACCGAATCTAATATAAATATTGTCAAGTAGAAAGGTGAGGGCATCACACACTTTCTGACATGACCAAAGTGTATAATTCTTATGCTCTTTAGAAGTGAAAAATGCATTTCTGACATTACATGCAAGATAGAGAGAATCTTCTCTGTGAAAAGTCCATTCAATTAAATCATTAAGCTTTTCTTTTATAAGATTATGAGGAAGTGTAGTGTAAAGAGTGGAAAAATCGTAGGTAGACAGACTAGAAGCACGAAAATGTCTAGATTTCAATTTATTTAAAACCTCATTCGAATTTTTTATAGACCAAAACAGATTTCTTCCTGATCTTTCAAAGACTTTATCACAATATTTAATTACATGCGTTTTAATAGCAGTAAGACAGGAAGTTAATAATTTAGAAAGTTCAGTAGTAGTGCAAGAGCTAGAATTTGCAATAAACCGTGCTTTGTAAGGTTTTTTATGAAGTTTTGGTAACCAGTATAGCGTAGGAAGCTTGTCTTGGCCTTCGTTAACACACACAGCAAACTTGGTGGCTGAAAGACAAAAATGTTTATCTACTATAGCTCTCTCTTCAGCTAAAGGCTGAAGTTCATAGGCCATAGTACCACCAAGCTCCTGCTTAAGCGTGTTAACATAGTGGAGCCGTCACACAACGACGACGTTGTTAGCGGCCTTGTCTGCAGGGGCCAAAACAAACTTCTTATGAAATTCTTGAATACCTAGTTTAAGATGACGTAAAGACGTCTTGGGCTTAGGAGGTAATAAGTTAGTATTTTGAGAATAGAAAGAAATGCGTTTATTTACTAGTTTTAAAATGCTAAGTTTCCAGTCCTTAAGGGCTTTATGCTCAACATACTCTCGCTTACACCATCGATTACCGAATTCATTCAAGGAAGCAGCGATTTCATCTCTACATTTACTGAAATCAATATTAGAAGGAAACCGATATTTCGGTCCTTTAGAAATTATATTCCTTATCCTAGAATCAGGAATAATTTTCAAATTGCCAGTAATTACATGACCAGCAGCAGGATAGCAATACTTTGAGTTTTTACAATCACATGAATCAGGAGTATTAGTATCAATATCAAGATCTGAAACAAGTTTATTGAAATTAAAAATGATAGATCTAACAGGTTTGTTATATTTATAGCAAATTATAGGTGTTTCAGTATTTTGAAAATAAGCAGGAATGGAAGAAAGCACCGATCTCTCACGGAAGATACAAGGCAAATCTATAAAATCCATACCCTTATTAATGAAGGATATTTTGAAGAAATGGCGTTTATGATTAATTTCAGAATCAATGTAAGGACGGAGAGTATGCTGAGTATAGCCTCTAGTTAAGAGAGCCGCATCATATAACTGATGAGAACTATCGTAGAATTTATTCGCCTCGGTGTCCAGAAGACGTAAAACAGAAACGGGTAATGAACTTAAAAATGAAAGCATAGAGTGGCGTCCATGATTTAATAATATAATTGACAGTCACTTCAGTCTAGTATTGTTTCGTTTAAACGCACGTGTTTTACGTTTAAAGTTACCATTTTTCCTGGTGCCGTGAGATCTAGTTCTGCGTTTTCGACATTCCAGGAGTGAGAAAATATCAAAGTCCGGCATTCTGGAAATATTACCCTCATGATAAATGTTGTCATTAAATCCCAGTGGAAAAGGGGTCTGTAAAAATTTAATCCATTTCAGTTCAGCTTCATGTCTTTTGATTATTTTGAATCTAGATGTAGAATTTGCATCGTAATAAAGTTTTTCCACTGGTTGTATAACAATGTTATTTACAGAATGACCTGTACGTCGAAAGTGACGGTACAAGAAAGTACGGCTTATGAATACGGTTGTGGCTTGATAAGAAAAAAATCTCTTCCATTTGACAGCTTCAGTAATTTATCATTGATGACAGGCTCCCAATATGAGCGGTGTCATTATGTTATACGCAGGAAGAAGGCTACATAGCTGCATTTTCAAGGTATATACATTAATTGTGGGTAAAAAAAAAAAAAATCTGGAAGGCATGTTTGGTAAAATCTGAGCATTCCAAAGTTACCACAAAAAAGATGGCGCGCCCATGATGGGAAATCATGTCAAAAAAAATCTGGTTTTCGAATCAGGTAATAGGCTTTTTGATAGAAAGCTTTGTCCGAGTCGTTTGTATTTGATGTGAGCTGTCGTTCTGCAGCTGTTTGATTTGTTTGTTTGATTTGAGGTTTAACGTCCCCGTCAACACAGTAAAGGTAATTTTGGAGGTGTTGCTTCCAATTTTGTGGGACATTTACCCGACATTGAGATGAAATGACATTTCAAGCCCTGCCGCTTAATGAAACCAATAGGGTTTATAGGCATCGACGGGCCGACTCGCACCGCTTTGGCTGGGAAGGCTTAGCTTCTCTAAACGGTTTACCAGTACTCGCGTGCGGGTCGGTTTCAGCTCATCTATTTCTTCAAGCCCCGATGGGCGGGGGCTGGCAGCTGTCTGAGGAACTTCTAAAAAGTCTAGAAAGCAGTTTCATTTTTTCTGGTAAAAGTGAAATATACTGAATTGCATTTATTTTCAAAGGCACTGGGATGCTGCTAATGCAAGAAAGTATTTGCTGTATTTAACGTAACGAGCATTTTAAAAGGAAATCAGGATCATATTTTGGGTAAATATAACATGCCAATCTGACACCTATATTTTTCTTGTGCAAATGTATTGAGGAACCTTAAGAGTGTCACTGTCGAAGTTATTTAGGCGAGTTTCCGTGATGTTGTGATGAGAGCCATTTCCTTATAAGCCGGCTTTCTTTAACAATTTCGGTGTTTATTATTTCTTTGTTACACAGGATTTACAAGCTACAGAGGCAGCATGCACGCGCAGAACGTATGTGTAACATCCGGATTTTCTTGACAGTTCAATGGTTTTCGGATGTCCTTGGTTGTATAGGTGCTGGTTTAGCGCAGCAATTGACCACTCAGGTACAGATATATACAACATGCAGGCAAATGCAGATACCAACTGAATCCGATTTATGTGGCCTATGACCACGTGATTATCAGTGATTTGTAGAAAATCAAAGTAACGGTTATGTTCAATCACGCTTTTTTGTCGCTTTGGCCCCAGAGTGTTGTGCAAAGAAGGTTTATCAGTAAAACCTTGACCGGGGATTGCACGGTGCTTCCGCGCAGAGCTGAAACAGACCACGCACATGAATACATGTACTGGTTAACCATTTGAAGGCCAAAGCCTGCCCAGGTAAAGTGGTGCGAGGCGGACCGTCCATATACATAAGCCCTATTGGTTTCACTGGGCGACAGGGCTTGAGATGTCATTTCATCTCAATGTCGGATAAAAGTCCGCAAAAAATTAAACAACACAACCCTAGATGTGACGCCTACGATTTTGTTATGCAAATAGTAAAGTCTCAGATCCGACGCCACAGAACGCGGCACCTGATCATGGTCAACACGATTTACTCCAAGAAGATGAATTTTTAGGTTTAAGAAATAGATCAGCTCTAACTGTGATTTGTTGTGTAATAAATCACAGTTTGGAGGTCAGTTGTAAAGTAGACAAATCACGAGCGCGTAGCGCGCGTGATTTGTCTACTTACAACTGACCGACAAACTGTGATTTATTACACAACAAATCACTGGCTAGAGCTGATCTATTTCGATTCTAACACGCTGAAAATCGGCAATAATGTTGTTGTTTCCTTCAAAATCTTACAACTTTTCGCCATTGTTAGAAGAAATCCCGCTAAAATTAACGACTGAAACACATGCATTTACATCCTTTTCTAACGTTTTCGATGCGAAAAATGACGTTACATCGTCTAACGTCAAGGAAATCGACTAGTGACGTCATCGATTGGCAGTTTTTAATGACGTCACTTGTCACGCTCTTCCTAGCCGTGATTTGTTGTAGAATAAAACACAGTTGTTTTCCATTGCTTATATAGGCGCGCTGTGTTAGAATAAACGTTAAACATTAAAACTGTATAAGGACCATTCTCGTTCAAGCAGCCACTTTATTAGAAAACTGTTTTGGCTATCATCTACGGAACCCGGGAAGGGACATGATTTTTTTTTTATTTTATAAGTTGTGCGCACAAGATAATATCTTGTGCCGACAAGATATTATCTTGTGCGGACAAGATATTATCTTGTGCGGACAACATATTATCTTGTGCGGACAAGATAATATCTTGTCCGCACAACATAATATCTTGTCCGCACAACATATTATCTTGTGCAGACAAGATATTATCTTGTCCGCACAAGATAATATCTTGTCTGCACAACATAGATCTTGTGCGCACAAGATATTATCTTGTCCAAACAAGATATTATCTTGTCCGCACAAGATATTATCTTGTCCGCACAAGATAATATCTTGTCCGCACAAGATAATATCTTGTCCGCACAACTTCCCAAGATCTATGTTGTGCAAACAAGATAATATGTTGTCCGCACAAGATAATATCTTGTGCGGACAAGATATTATGTTGTGCGGACAAGATATTATCTTGTCCGCACAAGATAATATGTTGTCCGCACAATATAATATCTTGTCCGAACAAGATAATATCTTGTCCGCTCAAGATATTATCTTGTTCGCACAACATAATAAAAATAAAAAATCATGTCCCTTCCCGGGTTCCGTAATCATCTGAACAAGTTCGTGTTTTGAACACGCGTCTAAACCCCACTTTCTGTGGAGAAAACTGGGTTTACGGGGGCATGCGTTGTTTCCTTATTTCTAGTCCAAAAGTAAGGTTGTGGGTACTCGTTAGAACCGCCTCACTGAGAAAAATATCACACAGATTTTCATCAGAAAAATAACCATTTTGGAGATATGAAAGATTATACGATGCATGTATTTGTTACCGCAACGGGGTTTGCGACCACAGTCAATGAGATGATATGGCTTTTTTCAAAAGCATTTTTTGTCCAAGGATATTCCCACAATGAGGCATTTTACATGTAAAAACTCATTGAATGAAGTTCTTTGACATGTTGTCGTATAAACTAATGACTTGACGCGATGTCACCGTAAAGTCCAAGACATGAGTGATGTAAAGTTAAAACAAAAAAAAAAAAAAAAAACACCATGTAATAAAATGCCTGTGCATGCAATGCAAATATGTGTATACCTATGGCTAGTTTTGCCCAGCTGACCAAATGAAAGTGTTCGATTCTCACGCGCGTGAACAGAGTATTAAATTTGCGTTAGTCAGATACACATGCAGTCACTGTATAATAAATTTCCTTGACCAGGGGTCAATTGTTCAAAATTAACGATGTCATTAGATAGCGTATCGTAAAAACTTCGATCATTTACCATGGCAAATATGCTCATATTTTTGCAGAAAAAAATGTGAGCAGCTTTTGCAAATGCAAAAGCTGCTCACATTTATTCAGCAAAAATACTAGAGTATTAGATATTGTACTTACTAGAACAGTTAATAATTTGACCACTAATGAGCTTGTTAAGCAAACCAGACTTTGAACAACTGGACTCAGGACTTCTTACCATCACGTGAACAAGTCCGTGAAATGGACACCCCCTAAACCCCAGTTTATATAGAGAAAACTGGGGTTTAAGGGGGTATAGATTATTTTTCTTATTTCTGCTCCAAGACATAGGTTGTAGGTACTCGTTAGAACCGCCTCGATGAGGCGGTTCTAACGAGCACCCTCAACCTATGTTTTGAACATTTATAACAAAAATATCAAAGATGTTCATCAGAAATGTAGCCAGTTTGGAGATGCAAAAAAATGCACTATGTCGCACGGGTGTGTCATCGTAATGCCAGGACTTTTTCTTCTTCTTGTCTTCGTTGTTGTTGTTGCTGTTGTTGTTTTTTGTTGTTGTTGTTGTTCTTCTTCTTCTTCTTCGCCTTCCTCGTGCCCGTCATCGTCAACGACGTAGGCCTATTGCCTGAAAACAGCTTCAAACAGTTTTTCTTCATTTCTTCACAGATCATATTCAGCTTATCAGCAGTATTTGTGAACACAGTTTGCAGCGCACATTACCTCATCATACCTCTAACAGCCAAACGAAAGAAATTCATTCCCCAAAGAAAAGGTAACACAGAGGACCCTCGTTATAACCACGGTATTTGTTCCCTGATATTGTGCCGTTATAAAGCATTTGCCGTTATTACACGGTTGGTAATCAGGGGAACTAGCTCGAAAATGAGTCAATGGAAATTTGTTCCCTCGACACATCCGGTAGCTCTCGAGCTAGCTCCATCACCAGAAAACTTGTAAACAAAGGTAGGCCTCGAAGACTTTTATCACAATTTTTTCTTTGTAAGTTATTTATAAAAAAAAGTACTCCAGCGCTGCAAATTTCCATGGCGATTTCTAGCGGGGTACAAAGTTAAATCATTTCTATGTGGCACTGCATTGCCGGATTTTTTTATAAATAGCTTACAAAGGAGAAAATTGTTATAAAACTCTTCGAGACCTATCTTTGTTTATAAGTTTCTTGGTGATGGAGCTAGCTCGAGAGTTCCCGGATGTGTCGAGGGAACAAATTTCCATTGACTCATTTTTGAGCTAGTTCCCCTGATTACCACCCGTGTATTAAGATTCCCAATTAGGCGTGTGAACGTTGACAAAATGCCTTTCCCCTTGATTACTCCAAGAAACAAATGTTATAGACATTTGTTGGACGGCCCCTGCCCATCGGGGCTTGAAGAAATAGATGGGCTGCATGATGCTTCCACGCTGAGCTGAAACCGACCCGCACACGAGTACTGGTAAACCGCTCTGAGGATCTAAGCCTGACCAGGCATAGCGGTGCAAGTTGGACATGCATATAAATCCTATTGGTTTCATTGGGCGGCAGGGCTTGAGAAGTCATTTCATCTCAATGTCGGGTAAAAATCCCACAAAATTGGTAGCAACGTCTCCAAAATGATCTTTATAGTGTTGACTGGGACTTTAACCCCTAAACCAAACAAACAAACAAACATTTGTCAGAATCGCCTCTGTGAGGCGATTCTATCATATGTCTATAACATTTTTTGTTTCTTTGTGTATTAGATTACATGAATCTTTCATGACTATGGATTCGATATGTATGTTTTTTTTTTAGTTTTTTTTTTTCAATCCGAGGGAGGCCACAGACGGTAGGAACCAAAGGTTAGCCTTAAGGTAGGGATTCATGCCATTCAGATTGTCGTTAAAAATCCGTCCCGAGGGACACTGTCCGGCATCACGAGGCTTGCCGAGTGATGCCGGACAGTGATCCCGAGGGTCCGATTTTTCTGTCCGCCCCTCACACCCATATAGGATTCTTTTTCTTGCATACCTTCCATTTTTAGCGCGGAGTTTTAATGCTGCAGTCACTTCGGTTACCAACGTCCGCCATATTGTGATGCCACTACAGGAATGGTTAGTGACGTCACTTAGCGTGCATGACGTCAACCTTAACGAGTTTTGTCGTTATAACGAATGTCGGTATAAAGAGGATTGACTGTATCCATGGCACCCTACACGGTGTTTTACTAAACTTTATCGGAGAATAGGGCCTGTCTGCGTGTGTTTGTTTTGAGGCTTTACGTCCCCGTTAACACTATTTAGGTCATTTTGTGGACGTTGCTTTCTATTCCATCATGCGAACAAGTTCGTGAAATGAAGACCCCCCAAACCCCTCTTTATATAGAGAAAACTTGGGGTTACGGGGGTAAACAATATTTTTCTTATGCCTGCTCCTAGACATAGGTTGTTGGTACTCGTTAGAACCGCCTCAATGAGGCGGTTCTAACGAGCACACACAACCTATGTTTGAAGTATAAATAAAAAAAAATTCAAGGATTTTCCTCAGAAAAGTAGCCATTTTGGAGATGTGAAAAATGCACAAAGTCGCACGGGTGTGTAATCGTAATGCTGTGGGAAATCTACCCGATATTGAGTTAAGTTACATCTTAAGCCCGACCACCCAAAGAAACCGGTAAGGTTTAAGGAATGGTCCGACTCGCACTAGTTTCCAGGTTTAGTCTTTCTAAACGGCTTACCATTACTCAAGTTGGGTCGCGGAACCACTGTGCAAATCAGTCTATTTATCTATTTCGATGGACAGGGGCGCGGCCTGCGTAAGTGGTCTATATGCTTAACCCTTACATGTACATATACCACTCTTTGGACAAATTCAGCAGACGATATATATTTTTGTTTTTATTTTTTCCTGAAAAAAAGGTTTTGACTGTTCATTCGAATTGTCTCCAATGGAGATAATTTTTGTGAAATGTCCAAAAAATAAGACAAATATTATTTTAGAGCTTTGTACCCAGGGTGCTCAAAGGACACCTTCAATTCTCCCTATATTCGTATATGGAGTGACCTAGGTGCTTGAGAGAATATGATCGAAACAGCCATGGTAAACGAGCCATCGGTGATCAAGTCCTTAACGGTTGACTTATACCCACTTGTAAAGCACGTTTTAACTTTATGAAGGATGTTGGTTAACAAACGTGTTTATTGGAAGTTATCCCGCTAAATAATGTATTTGTTTGTTTGAATTGAGGTATAACAACCCGTGAACACTATTTAGGTAATTTTGGAGACGTTGCTTCCAATTTTGTGGGATTTTTACCCGACATCGAGATGAAATTACATCTCAATTCCTGCCGCCCAAACAAACCAAAAAGGTTTATATGTAGGGACGGTCCGACTCGCATCACTTTGCCTGGGCTGGCTTAGACTCCAAAGCGGTTTACCAGGACTGATGTTCCGTCGGTTTCCGCTCTGCGTGGAAGCATCATGCAGCCCAATGGGCGAGGGCGATAAATAATTTATTTAGCCACATACATTTCTGACTGAAACAATCAGATTTCTTGATGTACATGTAATTTATCCAAACAAATTCACAAACTTAATGACAAACATCCGCGTAGATCCTGATCAGATGGATATCTGATCAGGATACACGCTGTTTGCAAAGTTATGGATTGTTTTTCTCAGTGGGACATTGTATATATACCTGCGTACTCACAAAGACAGCAAATACAATATGTTAGGCTGTCATTTTGAAAATGCACCCATAAGGCACT
The DNA here is from genome assembly GCA_963580285.1 of Lucinisca nassula. Classification (NCBI taxonomy): domain Eukaryota; kingdom Metazoa; phylum Mollusca; class Bivalvia; order Lucinida; family Lucinidae; genus Lucinisca; species Lucinisca nassula. The sequence continues at coordinate 60,286,111 of OY757023.1, forward strand.
TGACGTAATTGTGACATCACATCAACGTCGGCACAACGTCATGACGTTTATGCAACGTCACATCTACGACGTTGAGTTGACGTTGCCCTAACGACGTGTGCCTGCTAGGCATGTACTGCAGCCCTGCTTATCCATTGTCTTTGTTTCAGTTCATATTAATTTACCTCTTTAATTTCATACAGGTAGAACCATACCAGCAAGTCTAATCAAATGCCTATTCCCACTCATCACTTTGCTTCCTTTGTTATCAGTGGTCGAGACAGTTTCCTCCGCCACAATGGTGGCGCGAGAGGTAGTCCATGTGCAATACTTACAGGTCAGTATAGATTACGAGGTAGTTCGATCACGAACCGTGGTTAACCATGGTTAACCAGTGGTTGACCAAAGTGTGATCGAACTCAGTCTGGTAGCGGTCTGGTAGCATGGCGGAAGTGTCGTGACGTCACTCTGGTCGAACCAGACTAAAGCGTGGGTTACTCTGTAAGATTCGTCACACCATACGTAACAAAGATGGCGGCGAAAGGTGCGAACACTATTGTCCGGTAATTGACTGCTTCTATTCAAGAAATAGAGGGTCTGTGTACCAGTCAACCAAACATCTACTAGACGTCGTTCGATCACACCGGTGAAAAAAACATGGAAATCATGGGAAGAACGTGCACAATTTGACTTCCGCTACCATGGTCTGGTAGATGGTCGAACTCCCTCTATGACTTTGATACAAACGTGAACAAGTCCGAGAAATGAACACCCCCTAAACCCCACTTTATATAGAGAAAACTGGGGTTTAAGGGTGTATACATTATTTTGTCTTTTTATTTCTCCAAGACATAGGATGTGGGTACTCGTTAGAACCGCCTCAATGAGGCGGTTCTAACGGGTACCCACAACCTATGTTTGCAGTATTTGTAAGAAAAATATCACGGACTTTCATCAGAAAAGTAGCCATTTTGGAGATGTGAAAAAAATGTCACACGGGTGTGTTATCGTTTTTGCTTGTTTGATTTGAGGTTTAACGTCCCCGTCAACACTGTAAAGGTCATTTTGGAGACGTCGCTTCCAATTTTGTGGGACTTTTACCCGACATTGAGATGAAATGACATCTCAGTCCCTGCCGCCCAATGAAACCAATAGGGTTTATATGCACGGACTCGCACCGCTTTGCCTTGGCAGGCTTAGATCCTCTAAGCGGTTTACCAGTTCTCGTGTGCGGGTCGATTTTTGATATACAATTCTGCTTATTCGGCTAACGAAACCAACGCATTGTTCAAGGAAAAAACGTTTTACAGTTTTCGAACGCCCAGTCCAATCCAGAAAGGCCAATACTGGAAATACAACATTGCGAGTTTCTTCAGAACCCTTTGGTGAATCTCATCGGTCTTCAAGAAAGATTCAAACCTTTTAGTAATTTAATCACTCCCTCTGATGACCATGAAAAGAGCGGGTTTTTTTTTTTATTTTATTTTTTTTTCTGCTCAAAATATAGATTGTGTGTACTATTTAGAACCGCCTCATTGAGGCGCGCATCCGACTGAGTTCCTGAGACCGGTTAGTCATGTACCGGTATATCAATTTTGATGTTTGTACACAAAAACATGCACCTATATTTCCTAGGAGGGGGGGGGGGAGGGGTGAGGGGCCATGATGAACATGCATAAACTTATTGTTTGCATAAATACGCATTAGATCACGAAATAAATACGTTAAATGGCAAAATGCGACTTTAATGGCATTAAACTAGGGATACTGTTTTCATTTTCAGCCAATTGTACCTGCGTGGTGGATTGTAGGCTACACAATGGGTTCTTTGGCGGGGTTGCTTTATTGTGGAGTTAAACTGGTGGACATATGTGATTCAGTAAGTTAAGTAGGCACATAATGTTTTACCGCCTATGTGTGATCTAAACTAGAAATATCGCCGCCTTCCCATCGCATTACGTAAACACGCCTATACACATACATTGTAAATTTTCCACTGAAAAATGACAATTTTCAGATGAAAAAATGTTGTTTTTTTTTTCTTATTGCTGCTCAAAACATAGAGTGTGCATACTCGTTAGAACCGCCTCGGTGAGGCGGTTCTAACGAGTACCCACAATCTATGATTTTGAGCAGAAATAAGAAAAATGTATATCCCTGCAAACCCTAGTTTTCCAATATAAAAGTGGGGTTTAAGGGGGTCAAATTTATATAGGCGTTTTTTCGTGATGAGGGCTTGAAGAAATGGATTGGGCTGCAATGTTTCTTCCAGCAGAGCTGAAACAGACCACACATGAGTACTAGTAAACCAATTAGAAGGACTAAGCCTGCCCAGGCAAAGTGGTGCGAGTCAGACCGTCAAGTGATTATAAGCCTTGTGGTTTCATTGGGCGGCAGGGCTTAAGATGTCATTTCATCTCAGTGTCGGGTAAACGTCCCTCAAAATTGGAAGCAGCGTCTCCAAAAATGACCTATATAGTGTTGACATTAATTCAAACAAACAAACTAGAAATACGTTTTTTACTCGAGTTGACGACCAAGTAAAACACACGAACGAAAGGCGATAAGGTGCATCGAATTCTGTGTTCATGTCTGCATACTGCTAAGTATGACCTGCTGAAGACATTACCATTTTATTTTCCTTTGATCAAGGATTCGGGTATTATCTTGTCAAGAAATGTACGTGTGATATATCAAAATGATTATTTTCAGTTTTGTTAGTCTAACACGCATTGGGTGAGATAAACGGGATTTAAGTTTCTATACCCTGTGCAAATGACGGTGCAAGAATTCTTACATGGTTGTGAGGTGCGGATGAAAAAATCCGTCCCGAGGGTCACTGTCCGGCATCGCGAGGCTTGCCGAGTGAAGCCGGACAGTGTTCCCGATGGACGGATTTTTCTATACACCCCTCACTCCCATGTAGGATTCTTTTTCTTGCATACCATCCATTTCTGAGCGTGGAATTTTAATATTGTACTATCACACGGATGTGTTATCGTAATGTTAGGAGGCGGTTTCAACGAGAACACACTATGTTTGGTGCAGAAGAACGATCTATATCTCAAACATTTATTTGAATATAAGAATCTTATATGGCTGTGAGGGGTGGATTGAAAAAACCGTCCTTAGGGACACTGTCCGGCATCACGAGGCTTGCCGAGTGATGCCGGACAGTGATCCCGAGGGACGGACTTTTCTATCCACCCCTCACACCACTATTGGATTCTTTTTCTTGCATATCTTCCATTTCTATTGCGAATTTTTAATGCTGCTGGCACTTCGGTTACCGACGTCCGCCATTTTGTGAATGTTTAGTGGCGTCACGCATGACGACGCCGCGCATGAGGTTGTAATCAACCAGTGCATTTATCAAACACGCGATTATATTCGATTTGGGGTCGGAACACCAGGGTCAGAACATAAATTTCTATCCCAGGGTAAAATCACGCATTTCCTTGTCTGGTGTGCAAGAAAAATATTTCTGACATCACACGATACCGAAACGCATGTAATATTTAATAGTACATGCATTTTGGTGTCGGGTGATGTCAGAAGGATGTGTCAGCTGAATGAATGCCAGAGCCAGAAAAATGCTACATCACAAGAGCCGTTACCGGCCCCGATAGCTCAGATGGTAGAGTGTACTGGTGAGCAAAGTGGTTTTCAACAATAACCCTATTGTTTTTATTTTACTTTTCAGTATTTTATGTCGGAATTTAACCTGTTTATTGGAATAGCGTATGGGTCAAGCATATTGGCGGAGTTGTCATACGTTGTCAGCGTCTGTACACAGAGTCAATCACTTGGGTTTTTCTATCACTCTCTTCCGTGGACTTTACCAAGGTTTGTATCTTATCTGTTTATTTAACACAGAAACGCCGATGTCTCGAACTCTGATGGCTCGAAGTCCAATGACTCGATTACCACGGCTGTTTCTAACTCGTTCTTGAGTCCCTAGGAACAAAATAACAGCACTGTATATAACAAAATACTTCGGATCAGTTACGGAGATTTTTAATAACAGATTCAATCTGTCATAGATTCAATCTGTCATTTCTACCTGTCCTAGGCGTTTTAAAGTAGCTCCGGCTTTACACCGGCTTTGATCGCCATAGTATTATGAGTACGCACAAAATGTAGTCCGGTTTTTATTCAGTTGCAGGCGCTGTAAACAAAATTGAACAAGAGTGTTAGTTATCCCAAAAGCGCAATAAAAAGTTTGGAAGCAGACGACTTTTCAATTTATCTTACCTCTCAGAGATTAGATTCAGCATTTCATATAAGCAGGTGAGTCGTAAGAAATGTGAAGTCATGTTTTATGTGACGAAATAATAATAATAATAATAATAATAATAATAATAATAATAATGATAATAAGATGACATTACCTCTGCTACAGTTAAACATGGTCAGATTAAGCTCACCCACGAGTTTCTGAATGCACTCTTCTACCACTGAATTTGTAAACGTCCATTCTACTACATGTAAACTGACGCCCCCGCCCACCGACGACCAACGTCAGTAGGTCAAGATTGATTCATCCGTCTGACCATCTGCGAAACAGATTTCAGCCGGCAGCTGCTGCCGCAGACAAACAAGCGGTCTCAACAACCAACTAATAAGCGCTGACACAGTAGGCCGCCTTTGTGATGCAGGTTTGAGAACTGGACGTCCATGTGGTGACCAAAGTTAACGCGTCGACACAGGACGGAACGCTTACACTGGTGTATGAATGACGTAAATTGGCGTCTATGATACTGACATGACATGCGTTTCAGCGACAAAACACACTTATGTGTGAATCACGCCGATGATCGTTTCTGGGTGTTTCGACGTACAAGTGTAATGTATGCCGACGCGACGCGAGCGTAATATAGCGTGACAGATCGGGTTGAACAAGCGTAATTGTATCTAGAGGAGGTATCGCGTACGGTTAGCGAACGCAGCTTAATGTCATTAAGAACTTTCAAGACTTAAAAGCGCGACGTTACATCAATCAAGTGCTTCTGCCTCACGTGTTTTCATATTTTACGCTCAGAATCCGGATTATCTTTTCCAGCAGGATATCGCGCTGGCTCATAGACCTGTTCTTACCAAAAACTTTCTTCAAGCCAATGGAATTCACATCACGAAAGCACGCCTATATAATTTTGACACCCCCCCTTGAACCCACCTTTATATAGTAAAACTGGGGTTTCCGGGGGATTACCTTATTTTTCTTATTTCTGCTCTAAAATATAGATTGTGGGTACTCGATATGAGGCGGTTCTATCGATTGCCAACAATCTATATTTTGAGCAGAAATAAGAAAAATATCACATTTTTTCATCCTAAAAGTTTCATTTTTTCGGCGATAAAGTTGGCAATGTATTTGTATAGGCGTGTTTGCGTGATGATGTACTGGACTAGCCAGCCTTTCTCCTCCGATCTCCCTTTGGGGCGCGTTGGGGAGATATATCCAGAACCGACCAGACAAAACTGTTGTTTATGGATTACGCCAGTAGCATTGTTAAAACTTAAATTTCTTTACATCTGTTGTGTTGATGATTATAAAAATTTTGTATAGATTTTGCGGACAATTATTAAAAATAAATCCACTACCAAGATTGTTCAAATTATAGCCCTGGGGCCAAAAATGGCCCCGGGGCGGGGCCCACTGGTTTTACATAGGGTTATATAAGGAAAACCTTTAAAAATCTTCTTGTCTGAAACCAAAAGGCCCAGGTCTTTGATATTTGGTGTGAAGCTTTGTCTAGTGGACCTCTACCAAGATTATTCAAATTATAGCCCTGTATGTATCTATGTATGTATGTATGTATGTATGTATGTATGTATGTATGTGTATGTATGTATGTATGTATGTATGTATGTATGTATGTATGTATGTATGTATGTATGTATGTATGTATGTATGTATGTATGTATGTATGTATACCTACCTACCTACCTACCTACCTACCTACCTACCTACCTACATGTATGTACATCGAGTTGGGGAGATATATCCACAACCGACCAGACAAAACTGTTGTTTATGGATTACGACAGTAGCATTGTTAAAACTTTAATTTCACTACATCCGTTGTGTTGATGATTATGAAAATTTTGTCTGGATTTTGCGGACAATTATTAAAAACAAGAGGCCCATGGGCCACTACGCTCACCAGAGGTCATGGGGTTTATACCATATACAGACATGGTGCCCATCTTGGTCATGTGACAACAAAAGGCCACCATGCAATCAGTAAAATCCACTGTCTTGCCCATTTTCCATACAACTGTCTATGTGACCAAATTTGACCGTGAAGTAAAAACAGGTCAAGGTCAACCAAAGGTCATCATTTGAACAAAATTGGTAGGGTCCGCGCCCTCGATGCTGCATACCAAGTTTCAAGGTCATCGGTCGTTTGGTTCCTGAGGAGAAGATTTTTAAGGCTTTTACTATATATGGGCATGGCAGCCATATTGGTCATGCGACCATGTCCTTACGAACAAACTTTCATTCCCCCTTCCCATAGAAGCTCCACATGTAATTTGGTTTCAATCAACCTAGCAGTTTGAGTAGAGAAGAAGATTAAAATACTGAATCTCAGCCATCCAGGACAAAGGTCAGAAAATGACCTTCACCTTTGTTGGAAAACTTCCATTTAGTTGATTGCAAATATCATTTCTGATGCCACAGGTTACCATGCAATCAGAAAAATCCACTGTTTTTACCCTTTTTCCATATATATGTCTCAGTGACCATATTTGACCTTGAGGTAAAATAGGTAAAGGTCAAAAGTCATCCTTTGAACAAACTTAGCTGCCACTAGCTACCATGCAATCAGAAAACACAACTGTTTTGCCTTTTTTCCATACAAATGTCTAAGTGACCATATTTGACCTTGACGTTAAACAGGTCAAGGTCAACCAAAGGTCATCATTTCAACAAACTTGGCAGGGCCTAGAATTCCCGATGGTGGATACCAGGTTCCAAGAACATCGGCCATTCGGTTCTTGAGAGGAAGATTTTTAAAGGTTTTTACCATATATGGGCATGGCAGCGATATTGGCCATGTGACCCAGTCCTCACAAACAAACTTTCGTTCCCTCTTTCCACCGAGGCTCGACATGTAATTTGGTTTCAATCATCTCAGCAGTTTAAGTTGAGAAGAAGATAAAAATACTGAATCTGAGCCTCCCGGACAAAGGTCCGAAAATGACCTTGGCTTTTGGAACGGACAAAATTTCATTCAGCTGAGTGAAAATATCATTTCTGATGCCACAAGCTACCAAGCAATCAGAAAAATCAACTGTTTTGCCTTTTTTCCATACAAATGTCTAAGTGACCATATTTGTTCTTGACGTAAAACAGGTCAAGGTCAACCAAAGGTCATCATTTGAACAAGCTTGGTAGGGCCCAAGTCCCCGATGCTGCATATCTAGTTTCAAGAACACCAGCCATTAAGTTCTTGCGAAGAATATTTTTAAAGGTTTTTACCGTATATAGGCATTGCAGCCATATTGGTCATGTGACCCAGTCCTCACGAACAAACTTTCGTTCCCCCTTCCCACAGAGGCTACACTAGTAATTTGGTTTCAATCCACCAAGCAGTTTAAGTTGGGAAGAAGATAAACATACTGAATCTGAGCCTTCCCGGACAAAGGTCAGTAAATGACCTTGACCTTCGGAACTGACAAAATTCCATTCAGCTGAGTGCAAATATCATTTCTGATGCCACGAGCTACCATACAATCAGAAAAATCATCTGTTTTGCCTTTTTCCATACAACTGTCTAAGTGACCATATTTGACCTTGACGTTAAACAGGTCAAGGTCAACCAAAGGTCATCATTTGAACAAACTTGGTGGGGCCCAGAGTCCCCGATGCTGCATACCAAGTTTCAAAAACATCGGCCGTTCGGTTCTTGAGAAGAAGATTTTTAAAGGTTTTTACCATATATGGGCATGGCAGCCATATTGGTCATGTGACCCAGTCCTCACAAACAAACTTACGTTCCCCCTTCCCACAGAGGCTGCACATGTAATTTGGTTTGAATCGTCTCAGCAGTTTAAGTTGAGAAGAAGATAAAATTATTGAATCTGAGCCTTCCTGGACAATGGTCAGTAAATGACCTTGACCTTCAGAACTGTCAAAATTCCATTCAGCTGCGTGTAAATATCATTTCTGATGCCACTAGCAACCATGCAATCAGAAAATCCACAGTTTTGCCTTTTTTCTATACAAATGTCTAGGTGACCATATTTGACCTTGTTGTAAAAAAGGTCAAGGTCAACCAAAGGTCATCATTTGAACAAACTTGGTAGGGCCCGAGTCCCCAATGCTGCATACCAAGTTTCATGAACATCGGTCGTTCGGTTCTTGAGAAGAAGATTTTTAAAGGTTTTTACCATATATGGGCATGGCGGCCATATTGGTCATGTGACCAAGTCCTCACGAACAAACTTTCGTTCCCCCTTCCCACAGAGGCTCCACATGTAATTTGGTTTCAATTGGCCAAGTAGTTTCAGAGAAGATGTTGTTTGAAAATGTTGACGACGCAGACGACGCAGACAACGACGACGACGGACGACGGACCATTGCCTATACTATAAGCTCCCCCGGAGCCTTCGGCTGTGGTGAGCTATTAAATCCATTCATAATTAACATGTACGATGAGCATTTGTCAAAATATACTAAAATGAAATGGTTTTTCGCGTTGTTTCGCTGTTCAGTATATATCTCAAAAACCTAACTGCACTGAGAATGAAAATTATGCAAACTGCGGTTTTGACCCAGTATATATTAATAAATGCATAAATCTGCAAAAATACACAGTCAGACATATTTCTTACGGGTCAAAAAGACCGGCGTATTGATATGCGATATGTTAATAGCATACATATAAGGTTTACATGACTCAGATCTTTTCGCATTAATTGCGACATTTCTTCAACAATTAAAATTTCATTTTGGCGGCATGTTCTAGGTCGCAGACAACATGATTAGCAAGAAAATGCCATCATCTATTACAATAACAATAGAGCATGACGCTCTTCTTTTGTGCAGATGAATATTCACCATATTTGCATTATTTGCTGGCCCCCAGCTTGCACATTGTCAATATTGGAAAAACAGGTAACCAGACCCCCCTGACCTTTCAAGGTCAGGGGGGGGGGGGTCTGGTTACCTGTTTTTCCAACACTGATAACCTTCAGACTATGAACCAGCAGATAATGCAAATAAGGTGAATAGTTGTGAAAGTCGGTTATACCGGTAGCATAATAAATCAAAGCATCAAAGGCACTGAAATGACAGATTCTATGAGAAAATCATGGCACTTTAAATACTTACAGAAAGCCTTTCTAAAAAGATCGCAACATTTAGGTTCTGCAGGTTGGAATAAAGGTATTTTAATTCGCCTTGGGTAGACAGTCTGAAGTTCGCTAAACGTGGCGTCTGATAAGGGTAAATCAAATGGTTTAAAAATGATCTTTTTTTTTTCGTCAAGTTATTCTCCTCTTTAAGTCCCCACGCCAGAAGGAACATAGCTCCGAGCGGCTGCACAACATATGTGCAGCTTCGTATCAACGCGACGTTGATGCGACGCTGCTACGACGGCATGTGCCCGCTAGGAAAACTTCTCTGGCAGATTACAAGCACAGAATGTACTGAGTTAATTTATAAATTTATGGTTTTACCATGAAGAAATTAGCAGACACGTTTATCTTTCTTCCTTTTTTCGTGGGGATGATTGGGTAAGGCATAGGTGATGTTTATTTTGTGTCACTGGGGAGTCCAGCTGATATTGACTTACATTTGGGCAATGCCTGTTGTCCTTGCAGAAGGTAACGGTAGAGGGAGGGGTGTTGTTGTTATTTCTTCAGTTTCTACACTTCCATTTATTTTCCTATTTTCTCCTCTGTCCCTCACTTTCATCTCCTCTACTATCTCTACTATCTCTTTTCTCCCTTTTTCTTGGAGAAGAGAAAAAGATCCACAAGGGTTGACCTGTCGTTACACTCTAAACAATCGATGGATAATTCTTCGTCGAATTTATTAACCCTCTGGGACCTTCTCAACAAACTATCTAGATGACTGCTTGATCTACGACTGACATTGTTATCATAATAATTATTCCTCATAAATTAAAGCAATATGGGCTGCAAATTTTCATTATTTTTATCATGAAATTTTATTAGCTTATTTCACCAAAATGGCTAGATTTTCCAAGCACCACCTTGCAAAGTCTCGTTTTATTAAAGTATTTCCCCATTAACAGACTAATTATTAGCAAAAAAATAATTTCATTCGGTCCGAATTTATCTCTAGCTGTTATGCACACAAAGCACAGTTATTCACATGAACTTTCTTGACCCTGGTTTTCCAAGGAACAGTCTATAAATAAAATATGCAGCATTATACACACAGCAGATAATTAATGTTTATTTGCACAGAAGCATGAAGAAACTTTGCATATTGTTATTCTGTCCCATCTAATGAGTTTTTAAGAACCTGATAGGAGTGTGGAATAAGAAATATGTCAAGGATAAATAATGATTATGCAATGTTTTACAGAAAGGTCATATAATGGGATTAACCTACGGTAATTGCCGAGTCTGCTGTATCGGAAATAGCCGAAAAATAATCAGATAGTTACAGTGGCATAGACTATACTGCAGACGATATTTATTCAATTTTATTCTTTTATTTTTATGGCTGATTTTGATTATTTCATTGAGATAACTGCATGATACTTTATCAAATTGATCTTTCTATCATATTTGATACAATTTTTTGACATTTGAAACAACAACACTTGCAGCTTTAACTTTCCTCAGTACTTTCAGTACTTTGATTTATCTTGTAGTTCTAAATGAATATTCAAATATTTATGTGTATGGGTAACAAGTATTAGCTTTCACAATAAGTTTTCGCTTATCGAACCAGATAGATGCTGATGAACTGTGTAAATCCTGCTGTCTTATAGTATCTGCAGATTTTGTTTATCAATGAAAGCACAATTTTCCTTTTTATCACGCTAACAAGTCTGTGAAATGAACACCCCTTTACACCCCACTTTATACAGAGAAAACTGGGGTTTAGGGGTTATGCATTTGTTTTCTTATTTCTGATCCAGTACATAGGTTGTGGGTTCTCATTAGAACCGCCTCAATGAGGCGGTTCTAATGAGCACCCGCAAGCTAAGTTTTGAGTTAAAATAAGAAAAATATCACGGATTTTCATCAGAAAAGTAGCCATTTTGGAGATGTGAAAAATGCACTATGTCGCACGGGTGTGTTATCGTAATGTATCAAATCGAGATAGAACACCTGAAACTCTCCACACACAGTCCCCCCAGTAGCATACTGTACAGCGCGCGTTTAATTATCTCGAAATATTTATACCCTTAAAAGTGACCCGTACCATCAAATGTAAAACCCAAGGGTAAACGCACCACTTAATCAAAACGTTGGTAGGAATGAAGAAATTATTGCACGACCCGCAGAAAAAGCAACCGACTGAAGTCGGTTTTTTCTAAGAGTGCCCTAAAATCACCGTGTCATTCTGTCATTCTGTCATTCTGTCATTCTGTAATTCTGTCAGTCTGTCAGTCTGTCTGTCCGTCCGTAACCCGTTTGTGAAAATTGGTGATAGTGACTTAACCGCTTGGAATATTTAAACAATTTTTGGCATACTGATAGATATCAATGAGATCTAACCAATGAACTTACGAAATATTACATTCCATTTAGTATAGCCTCGCCGAGGCGAAAAATGTGAAAATTTTCGAACATTTTTGAACTGCTTCTCCTCAGAAACCGTTGGGCCGATTGAAGTCAAATTTCATATGGAGCCTCTATGGGATGGGGGAAACCAAAATTTGCTCATGGGGTCAAGGTCACATGACCAAAATGGCCGCCAAGCCATATATGGTTTGTCTGTCTGTCCGTCCGTAACCCGTAAGTGAAAATTGGTGATAGTGACTTAACCGCTTGGAATATTTAAACAATTTTTGGCATACTGATAGATATCAATGAGATCTAACCAATGAACTTGCGAAATATTACATTCCATTTAGTATAGCCTCGCCGAGGCGAAAAATGTGAAAATTTTCGAACTGCTTCTCCTCGGAAACCGTTGGGCCGATTGAAGTCAAATTTCATATGGAGCCTCTATGGGATGGGGGAAACCAAAATTTGCCCATGGGGTCCAGGTCACATGACCAAAATGGCCGCCAAGCCAAATATGGTAAAAACCCTTCAAAAATAGTCTTCTCCAGAACCACTGGGCAAATTTCCACGAAACTTGATAAATAGCATCTGGGATGTAGGCCTATCATAAATTGCTAAAATGGTGACCCTGGGTTGACCTTGACCTTCTTTGGGTCCGTCCGTAACCCGTTTGTGAAAATTGGTGATAGTGACTTAACCGCTTGGAATATTTAAACAATTTTTGGCATACTGATAGATATCAATGAGATCTAACCAATGAACTTACGAAATATTACATTCCATTTAGTATAGCCTCGCCGAGGCGAAAAATGTGAAATTTTTCGAACATTTTTGAACTGCTTCTCCTCGGAAACCGTTGGGCCGATTGAAGTCAAATTTCATATGGAGCCTCTATGGGATGGGAGAAACCAAAATTTGCTCATGGGGTCAAGGTCACATGACCAAAATGGCCACCAAGCCATATATGGTTTGTCTGTCCGTCCGTAACCCGTTTGTGAAAATTGGTGATAGTGACTTAACCGCTTGGAATATTTAAACAATTTTTGGCATACTGATAGATATCAATGAGATCTAACCAATGAACTTGCGAAATATTACATTCCATTTAGTATAGCTTCGCCGAGGCGAAAAATGTGAAAATTTTCGAACTGCTTCTCCTCGGAAACCGTTGGGCCGATTGAAATCAAATTTCATATGGAGCCTCTATGGGATGGGGGAAACCAAAAATTGCTCATGGGGTCCAGGACACATGACCAAAATGGTCGCCAAGCCATATATGGTCTGTCTATCTGTCCGTCCGTAACCCGTTTGTGAAAATTGGTGATAGTGACTTAACCGCTTGGAATATTTAAACAATTTTTGGCATACTGATAAATATCAATGAGATCTTATCAATGAACTTGCGAAATATTACATTCCATTTAGTACAGCATCGCCGAGGCGAAAAATTTGAAAATTTTCGAACTGCTTCTCCTCGGAAATCGTTGGGCCGATTGAAGTCAAATTTCATATGGAGCCTCTACGGGATGGGGGAAACCAAAATTTCCTCATGGGGTCCAGGTCACATGACCAAAATGGCCGCCAAGCAATATTTGGTAAAAACCCTTCAAAAATAGTCTTCTCCAGAACCACTGTGCAGATTTCCACGAAACTTGATAAATAGCATCTGGAACGTAGGCCCATCATAAATTGCTAAAATGGTGACCCTGGGTTGACCTTGACCTTCTTTGTGCCTAGGTCAAACTTTGACACATATGCTTTTGTGTTGGATTTTATCCTGCAAACGATTCAGAATACAGTACTAAAGTATAAGATATATTTTTGCTCCTTACGATAAGGCGCATTTATTGGGGGAACCGTTTTATGTCCAGGTCACATGACCAAAATGGCCGCCATACCCATATATGGTAACACTCATAAAGCTAAAAGCATCCGGCGGGTCGTGCACTTCAGCTGAAGCACTGGTTATATCTATTTACCGCATAACAAATACATTGTAAATTTTACCGCCTAAAAAAGGAAATCTTTAAGATGAAAAATTATGATAATTTGAGCTCACCTGAGCCAAAGGCTCAGGATGAGCTATTGTAATCGGTCACCGTCCGTCGTCGTCGTCGTCGTCGTCCGTCCGTCCAATCGTTCACAATTTATTTAAACAACATCTCCACCTAAACCACTGAACAGATTTGGACAAACCTTGGCAGAAATAATCCTTAGGTGGTCCTTTCTCAAACTTGTTCAAAGAATTCAATTCCATGCAGAACTCTGGTTTCCATGGCAACAAAAATGGAAAAATAGGAAAAAAACCTTTAAAAATCTTCTTGTATGATACCACAAGGCTCAGGCCATTGATTTTTGGTATGAAGCTTCATCTAGTGGACCTCTACCAAGCTTGTTCAAATTATAGCCCTGGGGCTAAAAATTGCCCCGGGGCGGGGCCCACTGGTTTTACATAGGGTTATATAGGGAAAACCTTTAAAAATCTTCTTCTCTGTAACCAAAAAGGCCCAGGTCTTTGATATTTGGTGTGAAGCTTTGTCTAGTAGACCTCTACCAAGATGATTCAAATTATAGTACTGGGGCCAAAAATGGCCCCGGGCGGGGCCCACTGGTTTTACATAGGGTTATATAGGAAAAACCTTTAAAAATCCTCTTGTCTGAAACCAAAAGGCCCAGGTCTTTGATATTTGGTGTGAAGCTTTGTCTAGTGGACCGCTACCAAGATTGTTCAAATTATAGCCCTGGGGCCAAAAATGGCCCAGAGGCAGGGCCCACTGGTTTTACATTGGGTTATATAACGAAAACCTTTAAAAATCTTCTTGTCTGAAACCAAAAGGCCCAAGTCTTTGATATTTGGTATGAAGCTGCATCTAGTGGACCTATACCAAGATTGTTGAAATTATAGCTCTGGGGCTAAAAATGGCCCCGGGGCGGGGCCCACTGGTTTTACATAGGGTTATATAGAGAAAACCTTTAAAAATCTTCTTGTCTGAAACCAAAAGGCCGAGGTGTATGATATTTGGTGTGAAGCTTTGTCTGGTGGACCTCTACCAAGATTATTCAAATTATAGCCCTGGGGCCAAAAATGGCCCCTGGGCGGGGCCCACTGCTGTTACATAGGGTTATATAGGGAAAACCTTTAAAATATTCTTGTCTGAAACCAAAAGACCCAGGTCTTTGATATTTGGTGTGAAGCTTCATCTAGTGGACCTCTACCAAGATTGTTCAAATTATAGCCCTGGGGCTAAAAATGACCCCGGGGTGCGGCCCATTGGTTTTGCCTATGGGTTATATAGGGAAAACCTTTAAAAATCTTCTTGTCTGAAACCGGAAGGCTCAAGTCTTTGATATTTGGTATGAAGCTTCATCTAGTGGACCCCTACCAAGATAGTTCAAATTATAGCCCTGGGACCAAAAATGGCCCCGGGGCGGGGCCCACTGGTTTTACATATGGATATATAGGGAAATCCTTTAAAGATCTTCTTGTCCGAAACCAAAAGGCCAAGGTCTTTGATATTTGGTGTGAAGCTTTGTGTACTGGACCTCTACCAAGATTGTTCAAGTTATAGCCCTGGGGCCAAAAATGCCCCCGGGGTACGGCACAACTGGTTTTAAATAGGGTTATATAGGCAAAACCCTTAAAAATCTTCTTGTCTGAAACCCGAACGCCCAAGTCTTTGATATTTAATATGAAGCTTCATCTAGTGGACCTCTACCAAGATGGTTCAAGTTATAACCCTTGGGCAAAAAATGGCCCCGTGGCGGGGCCCACTCTTTTTACATAGGGTTATAAATGGATAACATTTAAAAATCTTCTTGTCTGAAACCAAAAAGCCCAGGTCTTTGATATTTGGTGTGAAGCTTCTTCTAATGGACCTCTACCAACATTGTTCAAATTATAGCCCTGTAGCCAAAAATGGCCCAGGGGCGAGGCCCACTGGGTTAACATAGAGGTATAGGGAAAACCTTTGAAAATCTTCTCGTCTGATACCAGTCTTTGATATTTGGTTTGAAGCTTCGTCTAGTGGACATCTGCCCATATTGTTCAAATTATAGCCCTAGAGCAAAAAATGGCCGAGGGGCGGAACCCACTGGGTTTACATAGAGGCATTTTGGGACAACCTTTGGAAATCTTCTTTTCTGAAACCAGAAGGCCCAGGTCTTTGATATTTGGCATGAAGCTTCATCTAGTGGACATCTACGAGGATTTTCAAATTATAGCCCTAGAACCAAAAATGGCCCAGGGGCGGGGTCAACTGGGTTAACATAGAGGTATTTTAGGGAAAACCTTTGAAAATCTTCTTGTCTGAAACCAGAAGGCCCAGGTCTTTAATATTTGGTTTGAAGCTTCATCTAGTGAACCTCTACCAAGATTGTTCAAATTATAGGTCGTGGACCAAATATGGCCTCGGGGCGGGGCCCATTGGATAATATATATATTGACTTACATAGGGAAAATCTTTAAAGATCTTCTTGTCTGATTCTTTTTAACCAGAAGGCTCAGATGTTTGATATTTGGTATGAAGCTTCTTCTAGTGGACCTGTACCAAGATTATTTAAATTATACCCCTGTGACCAAAAATGGCCCCACCCTGGGGCCCACTGGTTTTACATAGACAGAAGGCACAGGCCTTGGATATTTGATATTAAGCTTCATTTAGAAGACCTCTACCAAGATTGTTCAAATCATAGACCTGTGACCCACATGTGAATCTCTTAGCTCAGGACCATCATGGTCCTCTTGTTCTGATTTCTGCTCAAAATATAGATTGTGGGTACACGTTAGAACCGCCTAATCAAGGCGGCTCTAACGAGTACCCACTATCTATATTTTAGAGAGAAATAAGAAAAATAAGGTATACCCCTGTAAACCCTATTTTCACGTGCGCGCGAGAGAGGTAGTGACTTTTACACCACTGCTACCCTTTTACACCTGGATGGAGTGGCATTATGTGTCTTGCCCCAGGATACACCTAGGCTCCAATGGCCTTATGCGACTATCGAGCATAGATAGATAGATAGATAGATAGATAGATAGATAGATAGATAGATAGATAGATAGATAGATAGATAGATAGATAGATAGATAGATAGATAGATAGAGAGATAGATAGATAGATAGATAGATAGAGATAGATAGATAGATAGATAGATAGATAGATAGATAGATAGATAGATAGATAGATAGATAGATAGATAGATAGATAGATAGATTGATAGATAGATAGATAGATTGATATATAGATAGATGAATAGATAGATAGATAGATAGATAGATAGATAGATAGATAGATAGATAGATAGATAGATAGATAGATAGATAGATAGATAGATAGATAGATAGATAGATAGATATAAAGATAGATAGATAGAAGATAGATAGATAGATAGATAGATAGATAGATAGATAGATAGATAGATAGATAGATAGATAGATAGATCGATCGATCGATCGATAGATCGATAGATCGATAGATCGATCGATCGATCGATAGATAGATAGATAGATAGATAGATAGATAAGTAGATAGATAGATAGATAGATAGACAGAAAGGGATAGATAAATAGATAGATAGATAGATAGATAGATAGATAGATAGATAGATAGATAGATAGATAGATTGATAGATAGATAGATGAATAGATAGATAGATAGATAGATAGATAGATAGATAGATAGATAGATAGATAGATAGATAGATAGATAGATAGATAGATAGATAGATAGATAGATAGATAGATAGATAAATAGATAGATCGATCGATCGATAGATAGATAGATAGATAGATAGATAGATAGATAGATAGATAGATAGATAGATAGATAGATAGATAAATAGATAGATAGATAGATAGATAGATAGATAGATAGATAGATAGATAGATAGATAGATAGATAGATAGATAGATAGATAGATAGATAGATAGACAGAAAGGGATAGGTAGATAGACAGATAGATAGATAGATAGATAGATAGATAGATAGATAGATAGATAGATAGATAGATAGATAGATAGATAGATAGATAGATAGATGAATAGTTAGATTTATAGACAGACAGAGAGGGATAGATAGATAGATAGATAGATAGATAGATAGATAGATAGATAGATAGATAGATAGATAGATAGATAGATAGATAGATAGATAGATAGATAGATAGATAGATAGATAGATAGATAGATAGATAGATAGATAGATAGATAGATAGATAGATAGATAGATAGATGAATAGATAGATAGATAGACAGACAGAGAGGGATAGATAGATAGATAGATAGATAGATAGATAGATAGATAGATAGATAGATAGATAGATAGATAGATAGATAGATAGATAGATAGATAGATAGATAGATAGATAGATAGATAGATAGATAGACAGACAGACAGACACTTACATACATATATTCATACTTACATACATACATACATACATACATACATACATACATACATACATACATACATACATACATACATACATACATACATACATACATACATACATACATACATACATACATACATACATACATACATACATACATACATACATACATACATACATACATACATACATACACACATACATGGGCTTAGGAATCACACTCGTTTCCAATTACACCACGACTGTCTCATGGCTCTATTTTGGGACAGGTTCTGTTCCTCATCTGCATAAATTATCTGCCAGATCTTGCTACTTCACAAGTACGAGCATGATAAAATGTATTTACTAACGAAACAGCCGTATACCTAACGGTTTTGTTTGTTTGTTTTGGAGTTTAACTGCCCAGTCAACACTTTTTAGGTCATTTTTAGCCGGTCAGTTTACCTAGCCACATTTCCTTGCAAGCTTATACCTAAGCGGTTAACCAGTTCAGTGCGCATTTGTTCGCCAGAAACTGACAACTGTCCTTCTTGAATCAGCGGGATAGAATGACCGTAGAAAAGATTTCATGATCAATCTCCATGAAAGAATGTTGCCGACCCGGCAGGTATCGAACCCACGTCCTCCTGATCACCAGTCAGACACGCATCCGACTGAGCTACCGAGGCCGGCCATATACCCAACAGTTGAGTGCCCGAATGATGGCCGAGTGTTTTAACATGCTCTCGACAGCCTGTCTGTGTGGGAAGCCATATTGGATATGGTGTTTACCCCTCAAATTGATAATGTGTAGAAAATACAATGATCATACTTCTGTAAGAAAATAAAATTGGCCTTTCATAGTCACTTGTAAAGAGTTTGTCATTTTCAGGGATATTGAGCCCTTTGATTATTTTACCTAAAAATGTGTGTTGAGTGTACTGATAAGAATCGCCTCGACGAGACCTTGACCTATACGTTTGACCTACATTTTAAAAACTTCACCATATTCGTCATAACTTTCGATCGGTGAGTGATAGGACTTTCATATTGCACCTTGTGACATTGCCCTTGACATCTCACCTTCTTTGTAAAGACATTAACATTGGCCATCACTTTCGATTCGTAAGTGAACATGGCTTTTACATTTTACGTGTGCATTTCTTTCGCCAAGACCTTTCCAGTTGTACCATAACTGTTAACCTTGTGACATTGACCTTGACATTTGACCTACTTTTTAAAAACTGTGACATTGTCGATAACTTTGGATTGGTAAGTGATTGGGCTTTCGTATTTCACATGAACATTCCTTGTCACAGGCATTTTCAGTGGTACCATAATTTGTGACCTTGTGAGCTTGACTTTGATGTTTGACCTACTTTTCAAAATCTTTAACATTGGCCATAACTTTCGATTGGTAAGTGAATGGGCTTTCATATTTCACGTGAGCTTTCCTTGTCACAGACCCATAATCATTGACCTTGACCTGCTTTTCTTTTTAAAAACTTGAACACGACACATTCCTTTAGATTGGTTAATCATGGGGCTTTCTTATAAGAATCTGATATAGGGTTCTGTTGTAGATGAGCGTTTCCAACCCGCGGGATGACTGAGCGGAACCGATGCTACGACGAGGTTCCGCTCAGCACGGTCATCCCGAGGGTTGGAAACGCCCATCTACAACAGAACCCCATATTGGATTCTGTTTCTTGCACAACATTTGACAGCTCGCACATGTATATTGTTTTCAATATAAAAGTAGTGCGGAAGTAGTTCCGGTGTCCAAGTTTATCTTGACCCCTGGGTAGCTTTTCCCCCGGGGGTAAAGCTACTCAGGGGTAGCTTTACCCCCGGGGGTAAGGATATCCGGGATATCTTTACCCCCACCCTGGATATCTTGACCCCGGGGGTAAATAAAAATCAAAAATGAGTTCCTTTAAGAGCAATGAAAATATTCATAAGAAAGAAGATGGGTCATACTACGTAGTTTCGGCTAATAAAGCCTCATCAGTGACCCTATAATGATCCGGCAACGAAAGCCAGAGGAAGCATACTGCAATTTTGCGAATTTCGAATAGGCAGTCAATTCAAAGACTGATATAAATCAAAATGAGGTCCAAATAAGTAAAAACCTGTCTAGAATTTGAGTCTAAACTAATAATTTATTTCTGATTTCTCAGAATATTCACGCTGATCTCAAAGGACCAAAAGTAAAATATAAACTGCACTATGGTTGATGTACGGCTAAACTGGCCAGGATATCTTTACCCCAACCCCAACTTTTTGGTATAAACTGTTTTCTTAATACCCAATTTCTTTATTTTTTGTAACTGAAGCAAGATAGTGAACTCGATGTTTCACTTTAACATTTTTTTCGTTTCAATCATGACTCGGACTAATATTTCTTACCCTTGGTAAGAAATACGACCATATTATAGAGGCAGATGATTATTTAATAGCTTCTTTTTGTATTTTTTCTTATTCATAATGTTGCTTATGACAATCTTTCATAATCTTGCATTATCCCTGTCAGTTGTGAAATGGATGATGGTGGTGAGTGGAAAGGCGGGGGTAAAGATATCCCGGCTGGGATATCTTTACCCCCGGGGGTAAAGCCAAACTGGCCAGGATATCTTTACCCCCACCCCAACTTTTGGGTTTAAACTATTTTCTTAATGCCCAATTTCTTCGAGTCCACTATCTTGCTTCACTTACATATAAGAAGACATTGGGCATTAAGAAAATAGTTTAAACCCAAAAGTTGGGGTGGGGGTAACGATATCCTGGCCAGTTTAGCTTTAATCCCGGGGGTAAAGATATCCCAGTCGGGATATCTTTACCCCCACCTTTCCACTCACCAACACCACCCATTTCTCAACTGACAGTGATAATGCAAGATTATGAAAGATTGTTATAAGCAACATTTTGAATAAGAAAATATGCAAAAAGAAGTTATTAAATAATCATTTGCCTCTATAATATGGTCATAACAATTTATACCCAAAAGTTGGTTTGGGGGTAAAGATATCCTGGCCAGTTTAGCTTTACCCCCGGGGGTAAAGATATCCCAGCCGGGATATCTTTACCCCCGGGGGTCAAGATATCCAGGGTAGGGGTAAAGATATCCCGGGATATCTTTACCCCCGGGGGTAAAGCTACCCAGGGGGTAAAGATAAACTGTTACACCGGCAGTTGAATAGAATTGAAGCGCATTTATATTAGTTGCCTGGGTTGGAACACCAGGGTCAGAACATAAATTTCTATCCCAGGGTAAAATCACGGATTTCCTTATCTGGTGTGCAAGAATCATATTTCAAATGCGCTATCTGGGGGCATCAGTGTTTCAAAAACACACCTTCTTCTATATAATTTGTTTGTTTGATTTGAGGTTTAACGTCCCATCAACACTGTAAAGGTCATTTTGGAGACGATGCTTCTAATTTTGTGGGACTTTTACCCGACATTGAGATGAAATGACATCTCAAGCCCTGCCGCCCAATGAAACCAATAGGGTTAATAAACATGGACGGGTCCGACTCGCACCGCTTTGCCTGGGCAGGCATAGATATTCTAGGCGGTTTACCAGTTCTCGTGTGCGGGTCGGATTCAGCTCTGTGTGACAGCATTATGCAGCCCATCTATTTCTTCAAGCCCCGATGGGCGGGGGCCGTTGTTCTTTATAAAGTGAGGTTTTTAGGGTGTTCCATCACGAAAACTCGTCTGTATAAATTTGACCTCCTTGATCCCCCTTATATATAGTAAAACTGGGGTTTACAGGGGTAAACTCTATTTTTATTATTTCTGCTCTAAAATATAGAGTGTGGGTATTCGTAAGAACCGCCTCGATGAGGCGGTTCTAACGGGTACCTACAATCTTTATTTTGAGCAGGAATAAGAAACATATCACAATTTTTCATCTTAAAATGTTCCTTTTTCCGGCGATAAAATCTGCAATGAATTTGTATAGGCGTGTTTTCGCGATGATTACACAGACTGGTTCATGTCAAGGTTTTTGTTGTTATCTTGCTTTATTTTGTTTCAGGTTGGTAAGTGCCGGTATAGACTGTGGTGTATCCTTTGATAAAACCAGAATACAGTCGAACTAAACCCACATTATGCGAGGAAACTCAGAACGGGATACTTGCAAACAGGGCAGTCTCAGATCAGACCCCACAGAACGCGGCGTTCTCGCATTACGATAACACAGCCGTGCGACATAGTGCATTTTTTCACATCTTCAAAATGGCTACTTTTATTGATGAAAATTTATGTATTTTTCTTATGTCTACTCCTAACATAGGTTGTGGGTGCTCGTTAGAACCGCCTCATTGAGGCGGTTCTAACGAGTACCCACAACTTATGTCTTGGAGCAGAAATAAGTGAATTAATGTTTACCCTTGTAAACCCCAGTTTTCTCTGAATAAAGTGGGGTTTAGAGGGGTGTTCATGTCACGGACTGGGAATTCAGAACGTAATGTTTTGCAGTAACTGTCCTTTTGCCTTTCCGCTTGTGATGTTTCCGTTAGGGTTTAGTTATTTCATGTTCGTGTTTCTTTTCCTTTGATGTTTCCGATGGGAGGTGTTGGATAGTTGTATCGATTGCTGATCATTGCCCTCACTTCTATGCTGAATCTCTATGTTGCCCCCAATGCCCGCATTAATGTTTTGACTACAAATAGAAGTGGAGGCAATGATCATGAATCGATACAATTAACCCACAGCTCCCATCAGAGACACCAAAGGGAAAGAAACGCAAACACAGAACACCAGTCCTAAAGGAAACATCAAAAGCGGAAAGCCAAAAAAAAAACAAAAAACAGTTACTTTCCCACAAAATTACCGCTAGGCTATCCAAAATAAAATAATATTAGCGACTTAAACACCCAAAGACAAACCATAACAAAAATAAACCGCGACATAAGAACCGCTTGCTGCTACAGAAAGTGTTGCCCTTTCTGAAAGACAGTCATGTACCTGTGGTTCACTGTTGGGGAATGCATGGAGACTGTCTAACTGGCGCCTTCCTACTGCTTCTACATTTCCTTAGGAAGATAGTACGAACCAGACACCCCATTCACCTGCATTGTTTCACCGGAAACAGTTATGTTCTTCAGAGATGGCTGGAGGTGTTTCCAAGGACAAACTTTGGATTTGACGGAAGTAAGGGCGACGATTGTGGCCACGTAGAATCGATTTAAGCCCCCCCCCCCCCCAGTTGAATTCGTTTCCGCTGACCGTTCCAAGGCGGTTCTTCTGTC
Organism: Lucinisca nassula; assembly: GCA_963580285.1. NCBI lineage: Eukaryota > Metazoa > Mollusca > Bivalvia > Lucinida > Lucinidae > Lucinisca > Lucinisca nassula. The sequence goes on from OY757023.1 coordinate 60,309,441, forward strand.
GCGGTTTATTTTTGTTATGGTTTGTCTTTGGGTGTTTGTGTTTTTTTATGTTATTTTATTTTGGATAGCCTATTGGCCATTTTGTGGGAAAGTAACTGTCCTTTTGGCTTTCCGCTGTTGGTATTTCCATTAGACTCTGTTGTTTCATGATTGTGTGTCTTTCCCTTTGGTGTCTTTGATTAGCTCTGAGGGTTGATTGTAACTATTCCTGATCATTGCCTCCACTTCTATTTTGGAAAGGTCAGCGGAAACGAAGTCCGCTTGGGGGTGCTTAAATCGATTTTACGTGGCCACAATCCTCGCCCTTTCTTCCGTCGCGATTAAGACAAATACTTTGTTCAGTCCACATAAAGGCCTCTTAACTCATCAGTGCAACATCTTCGTGAACATAAAAATCAAACAACCACAGAGATGAAACAACAGCAAGAAACCACTGAAACCGTCTTACTTTTCGAGAGCAGGTATCTTTTGAAGCTTTCCAGATGGCCACAATGGTGGCCATCCTGGATATTGGATCAGAATTATCTTAACCAGTTCATGTCACTCCAGTGCCTCCCACCAAGCCTTGGAGATGACGGCGATCTTTGCGATTGGAACGGAACTATTTTTAGCAATTCGAAATCTCAAGGTCGCCGCAGTACTTTTCAGCCCAATCTGACTTACGGTTAAGATTGGGATTCGTTTAAAGAATTTCAAGATGTTCGTCTTGGATATCTGGCCGCAACGAGATGTTGTTAAATGAATTTCAAGATTGCCACCATGGCGACCAGCTTAGATATCGGACCTGACCAATCATAACAATTCTGACATTCAATGTTGTTTAAATGCACCCCTCAAGTTTCGACTCAATCTGACTTTGGGTTCGACAGGACACATTGTTTAATGAATTTCAGGATTGTCGCCATCGCGACCACCTTGGATATCGGATCATGACGATTTTAGCAATTCTGAACCTCTGTGCGGCCAGATGCCTCCAATCATATTTCATCTCAAATATGTTCTATGAAAGGGTTATCCTTTGGAAGCAAGGAATGCACCACAGAACTGGAAAATATGGAGTTTACATGTTTTCTGGCCCAGACTAGCTAGTTTCGGCCATTAAGGCCTCATCAGTGACCCTCAAATATTTTAAAAAATTCCACAACGGAATCAATGATCCCAGAGGACAAGAAAATATAAACTACACTTTGATGTAGGACAGGGAGACTTTTTTCGGCCGCCAAATAGTTTTTACGTCCGCCAAAAGCCCACTTTGGGTTCCAGAGAAGATATCGTTTGAAGGCCTATGGTGCCCATCTTGGATATCGGAACGGAACGATGTAAGCAATTCTGAATCTCCATGTCGCCCAGATGTATGCAGTCTAAGATCTGGGACTACACTGTCTGCCAAACCAACCACATTTTTCAACCCAGAGTCTATAGATTACGCTCTTACGAAACACAACAGTACTAGTCACCTGCATATCAACAACAAAAAGCTACTGCGCTTAGTTAGTAGATTGTTTGTCAATCAACCCAAGAGATGTACAATTTAATTAGTAGATAACATTGTTGTTTGTGTTCCTTGACGTAGATAAGATATTGATTCAACGTATAATCCAGAAGAGGCGGACAAAAGGTCGCAAACTATCGCAAGAGGGAACAGCCTGCTTACTGAGGTATACTACGAGTACTTAGAGCAAAATCGTGTAGTGCAAACTGCATTTCAAAGACTAGACCTTGTACAGTGTCAACTGCATTCAAAGAATATTATTAACAAGTTTAGCTTTTACAAAATGCTAGGTCTACGTTTAGCATATATTAAATGTGACTGTCGGCCCCCGCCCACCGGGGCTTGAAGAAAAAGATGGGCGGCATGATGCTTCCACGCAGAGCGGAAACCGACCGCACACAAGTACTGGTAAACCACTCTGACCATAAATGTACTGGTGATAAAATTACAAGAAAATACCTGTGTACTCGAGATATAATGTAGCCTTCAATGTCGACTCAATAGAGTTTCTATCTTCAATGATAAAGGGGGTCATTCAGTGTATAGGAAATTTACATTGGTTTCTGACCACGCTTGGAATTTGATGAAATTATGCTAACATTATTGCCTAGGGTATAATCATTGTAATTACGATGCATTCACTTTTAAATGTTTTTTCCGTAGTAAATTTATTACATTTTTATGAAGTCTCTATCACAACAGAGAGTACTCTGATATAAACCTTTCTACAGTATCCAGAGTTTCATATATCTGATACTGCAATATTTTATGAATTAGAGCCATAATTGGCGAGTTAGGTGATACTATGAATGGTCACATATGTCTAGTAATAGTGGCTGGGCATTCAATGGCTTTGATGGTATCCCCATGTTTCAGCTCCAAGTTTTGTAATCATTAAACGTTTATATGCAATTTTACCATGTTCCAATTTTTGTCAAGACACCATTTTAGTATGAAAACTATCCACATATCTTAGGAATATGTAGATGAAATTTCATGGAAATGGAAGGCCGGTAACATTGTGTTTTAACAGACTGAATACTGATTGTCCTGATTCAGCAAAATGTGAAATTATATGATTATCATGTTTTGGTCATGCTGTTTAATAATACTTTACTATTGCTTTCAATTTGGATGGCTAATGTATAGTATGGGTTGTGTAAGTAGTTCATAGCATAATTATAAGTATAATTTCAAAACATACAGTTTGGTAAATTTGCCCCCTGTTTAACGCCATGGCCAAAACAAACTATTTTGTCTACAGAACTATACCGCAAGGTTTTGATGACAAACGTCATCAAATGCACCCATGAAATCGTTTGCATAGTTTTCTTCGTGTCTGTCTTGTCTAATTTAGTAGTGGTGCTTAGGTGGCGTTTAGATTTAACATTCAAATCAACAACATACTCGTCATTTTAGATGTTGCTTCTGATTTTGTGAGATTTGTTATCCGACTCGAGATAAATTACTCTCAAGTCTGACTGTTGTTTGTTTTTTTAACCCTAACTATCCATTTAAAACGAAAGGTTTACTCTAGGGACAACCAACAACACTTGAGATTACTTTTCCTTGGCATTAAGGCCCATTAAACGGTTTTCAGTATTTGTATCTGCACTAGGCACTAGCAAATCTGTCTTTTTTTGTGTATAGCCCCTATGAATATAACCAAACGGCTTTCTGAAGTTATATTTCAAGGTCATCTGAATAAATTTGCTTTTAGAAAACACATGATCGTGCTTCTGTCTGTGTTCCAAAACTTATGTGATCATGATTATGTTGTCTCTATATTTGTATAGGTTTTTCATTTCATTTACCGATCTCAGCAGTAATTACAAAGCACATGTGTAAGGTATCAAGAAGCATTTAAACTGGTGATAATAATTATTCAATCTGTGAGTAGTTATCTCATTACTCATACAATTTTGAATCTTTGATGGTTCTGAAAATGATCTCTTTCAACAGTCAGCCACATATATACTGTTCAAGTTCATTAACTAGATCTACAACTTCTTTTCTTCTTTTCTGGGCCCCATTTGTGCCTGCTCAATCCTGTGCTCTTTGAAAGCATTGAAGACTTGGAGTGACTGGCCTGTGATAGTGATTGTATTGTGGACTGATAAGCCAAATGTCCAAGAGAACAAAGGATAGTAGCTGTGTGTCTACACATGCCGATAGCTCTTTTTCCAGCAGGACACACACACAGGAGTAATCTTTGACTGAAGCATTTTTGTCTAAAACTCAGCCCAATGTTTCTCAGCTGTAGCTAAAATATTAAAAAAACTCTTAACAATTCCTAAATTAATTTAAAATGCCCATGTAGTAAAAGTGATATCAATTCAGATTGAGCTGAATCTATTTCCGCTGATACCCATGTAGTAAAAGTGATAAGAATTCATACTGAACCACAATAATAAGACACAGTCCACCCAAACAATTAAAAGACACTCAGCGCCCACAAAGAAACTGTGAAAACTCAAACAAGACGAGTACCGTAACAGTGCAAAAGAACAACAAGCTCAGCAACTTCTTTACGAGTGAAAAAAGACTTATGTCCTTTGGGATCATTGATTCCATTGTGGAATTTTGAAAATATCTGAGGGTCACTGATGAGGCCTAATTGGCCGAAACTAGCTAGACTGGCCCAGAAAACATATACACTCCGTAGTTTTCAGTTCGGCGGTGTATTCCTTGCTTCCAAAGGATAACCCATTTACAGAACATAATTAATATAGAATTTTAAATGTACAACTGAATTATGTGTTACATGTAAGTAAGATAAGCCTACTAAACTGTAACCAAATTCAGTAAATACACTGTGATGCTTTTTCTGTCCAAACACTGTAATGCTCTTTCTAAGCTGTGAGATAAATTGCACAGGAATGTACCGGTAATCATTTTTGAACAACAAAGCAAGCAAGAACAGTGCTTAAAAAAACAGTGAACTTGCATTCAGCAGAAACATTCAATAAGTGGTTGAACGTTTTACAGCCAGAAAAAAGTACTAAAAGCTCACTTCGGATAAATTAAACACTATATTGACAAAGTAAAAACAGAAAAAATAAGACACTAAAGAAACGTCAATAATTACAATTCCAATGCAGAAAAGAGACATTTTATGCATGTGTACTGTAAGGAAGGAAACTGTTTCTCTCCATGTCTATCAGCAAAATTCCTCTAGGTCATGAAAGAGCTTGGTTTTCACCAAATATCCTGTGCCGCATTCATCAATGATACATTTTGCAACAGAAACTCAATATCAGTGTCAGTTCCAATTTTTGGAAATACTGACCAATGATTACTGTAACTTTTTTTGCTAGGATAAGAATCCGGCGTCCATAAAGGCAGAGTATATCTAAGGCTTAATTTGGCATGGATTTATGAACAGTACTATTTGTACTAGTAACCACCAATCACTGACCATTGCGTCCTTGCATACCATCTCGGTATGGCAATGAAAGTAATGGATCTCCTTGCCTTACACCTATTTTATTAGCATGACTTCTGTACAGTCATTAAATAAAGTTGAACATGTTCACAATGGGCCCCCGCCCATAGGGGCTTGAAGAAATATATGAGCTGCATGATGCTTCCACGCAGAGCTGAATCTGGCCCGCACACTAGTACTGGTAAACCGCTTAGAGGATCTAAGTCTGTCCAGAATCCGCGGTGCGAATAAACTCCATAGTTGCTAATAAACCCTATTGGTTTCATTGGGCGACAGGGCTTGAGATGTCATTCCATCTCAATGTCGGGTAAAAGTCCCACAAAATTGGAAGCAACGTCTCCAAAATGACCTTTACAGTGTTGGTGGGGACGTTAAACCTCAAATCAAACAAACAAACATGTTCACAATAATTTTGCTGCTAATAAAAAAGCAATATACAGACCAGCTACCGGTAATAACCCATTTTTTTTGTTTCGCGGAGAAACCGCCTAACGCGAAATCGGCTATTTTCTCCACAAAACAGCGAAAAAAGATAAAATGAGCGAGAAATTTCTCGCTGAAATCACTCCCGGTTTCTCGGAGAAAATTCTCGGAGATTCTCGGCGAAAATTTGACCGATTGCTTTCATTGAAAATGAAATTACCGGCGTTTCGCGGAGAAAAAAATACAACTGGGCTTACGTGAAATTTTCGGCTCATTATTATTTCTTCGTTTGTTTGGCCATCACGTTAACATGCCTATATAATTGTGACCCCCTTGAACCCCACTTTTATATAGTAAAACTGGGGTTTGCAGGGGTAAATCTTTGTTTTCTTATTTCTTCTCTAAAATATAGATTGTTGGTACTCGTTAGAACCGCCTCGATGAGGCGGTTCTAACGTGTACCCACAATTTGTATTATTTGTATTTTAAATAAGAAAAATATCACAAATTTTCATCGTAAAATTTTCGATTTTCGGCCAAAAATATAGTCAATGTATTTGTATAGGCTTGTTTTCGTAATGGTTGTTTTTGTAAACTAAGGCAAATTGTAGTCATTGTTAAATCATAATCAAATATTCTTTTATGTTACTAAAAATTCCTTTTAGTAATTTATTTTTTAAAAGTCTCATGACAACTTTTATTCACATCACGAAAATGCGCCTTTTTATTTGTTACCAGCTTAAACCCCACTTTTAAGTGGGGTTAACAGGGGTATACATTATTTATCTAATTTCTGCTCACATAGATTGTGGGAAATCGTTAGAACCGCCTCGTCGAGTCGTTTTAAAGTGTTCCCAAAATCTTGAGCAGAAATATGAAAAATATCCAGAATTTTTATCCGAAAATTTTCCGTTTTTAGTGGTAAAATTTTACAATATATTTGAATAGGCGAGTTCTCATAATGAGTCGTACATGTAGGTTAATAACACCATAATGATGTGTGACATTTACCAAAAGCTCAGCTTGGTGAAATAGATGGGCTGCATGATGCTTCCACGCAGAGCTGAAACCGACCCGCATGCGAGTACTGGTAAACCGCTAACAGGATCTAAGCCTGCCCAGGCAAAGTGGTGCGAGTCGGACCGTCAATGCTTATAAACCCTGTTGGTTTCATGGGGTGGCAGGACTTGAGATGTCATTTCATCTCAATGTCGGGTAATAGTCCCACAAATTTTGAAGCCACGTCTCCAAAATGACCTTTACAGTGTTGACGGGGACGTAAAACCTCAAACAAACAAAACCAAAAGCTCAGATTCGCCTCATTTATTTATGATTACAAGCTGTCAAATTGGTACAGCAAGCAGTGCTTTGAATGCAAAGGTAGCGACCAGTTAATGAGGAACACATGAATTCGACCGCAGGCTAGGTCTCTGTCGCGAACGAACGGACGAAAAACCAGACACCTATATCGGGCCATGCTTCATGCAGGCGCGTGAAAAAGGACATGCTACTTTGCATTGGCACGCATTATTTGCGCTACCAAGTCTACTTCACCGATCCCTCACCCACACCTAACTAATAAATACTCTCAGTTGGAGCAAACAGGTGGTGCATCAACATGTTAATAAAGCCCATGGTATGAACGAACCACTATTTACCATTTTACATGCACATATACATGTATAGAGAGAACTGGAGTTTACAAGTTATACATTTTCCTTAATTTGTTCCTAGACGTCCAATGTAGGATGTGGGTACTCGTTACCAACTACATGTATGTGGCCCGAGCGAGGCGCAAACCACAGCGGAGAGACCTAATGACCCGATAATTAACCCTTTTTGTACCAAATGGAATCTTTCTCCTTATATATACAGGAGTCCATTTTGAAACTTATGGGGTGTCAGGTTGTTTTTTCTTAAACATTTAGTTCGGGAAATGGCTCAACGTTTTGCAAACAGTGTAGGCCCTGATCAGACGCCGCGTTCTGCGGTGTCTGATCTGGGCCTGTACTGTTTGCCAAGGTACCCCTTTAGGGGTTTCTGGTACTGAATGGGTTAAGAGTCAGCGCTCTTACCCATTAGGAAACGGGGGACAGTTACCTTCGGGGTGAACAGTAGACTTAACAAGATACCCAGGTTGCATGTCTGTACAAACTTCGCTGATAATCTTGGAGAATTTTGTAGTTCTGCTCCAAGTTAGAGATCAGACTTATATGCAGCCGTGGAATGCTTGCCGCGCAATTTCCCCATATTAACCCTTTTTGTACCAAATGGATTCTTCCTCCTTATATATAGCATGCGTCCATTTCAAAATTTAGGGGTTTCAGGTTGTGTTTTCTTCAAAATTAGGAAAAAGGCCGAAATTTTTGCAAACATTGTAGGCCTTGATCAGATGCCACGTTCTGCGGCGTCTGATCTGGGCCTGCACTGTTTGCCACGGTACCCGTTTAGGGGTTTCCAGTCTGAAATGGGTTAATGTAAATGTATGAGCAAAATTGAATTGCAAAGGCAAGAAACACAAGCGGGCCTTCTTGGCCGGCTCTTAAACATTAGATCTCTCACTCTGGCTACATGTGAGCTTAAGTGTAAGCATAAGTGGTGTTTAATTACTCGCAGTGTAAGAAAAAGATCAACCAAAATGTATAGTGAGATCAGCCCCACACATACATGTACAAGCAGGATCCCCGTTATTATATACATTGAGTTTGATTTTTCTACAGTATTTACTTGAGAAAAAAATAAAGTACTCCCAATATGGTGAACCGATAGAAAATCAACAGTTTTCAATTTATGAAGCGTTTACACAACAGTAAGAAAAGGTAACAAAGAAAACATTCATCATGTTCATACTGCGTTGTAAAGTGCATAAGATGCAAATCATTATGATTCCAACCGGATCAAAATCATACTTTACGATGCATTTCGTCATATGCTTCAAACTTTGTGAACAAAATTTTAATGCATGAAAAAAAATACATGCACATGAACAAATTATACATGTAGGTATAGGCCGATTTCGCGGAGAAACACCGTGAACGACTTCACCTGTACTAATTGGCTTTCTCCGAGAAAAAGCGATGTTCGCGGAGAAATTTCGCGGCTTTTCGCTGTGAAATTAACCGATTTGAAACGCGAAGTTTTTTTCTTCTCGGAGACATTTCTCGCTTGTTCTTCGAGAAAAAAAAGCCTATTACCGCGGAGAAAAATAAAATATGGGTTATAACCGGTATCTGGTCTGTATATTGTTACGCCTAATTTGTTGATTAGAATACCTTATGATTTAGTGTTTTACCATCTACTATTTTGGATAAATCATAGTGTACAAATGAAAGGCATATACCAGAAATTCACGATATTTTAATGTTTTCTAAACCAGATCCGCTCAAGATGTATTCATTATGATTTGTATAATCTCATTTTTATTACATAAGTGTTAGGAATTTTGGGGGAAATTCCTTTTTGTGAGGTTCTTGGATGATTTCAATAAAACAGTAAATTTTGCAGAAACGACCTGCATCCATTAAAGGTGTAAAACTTCAGCGTTACCGGTTTCGGCCGTTCCAAGGCGGCTCTTCTGTGGCGATTTATTTATGTTGTTGTTTGTTACTTACTGTGTGTATCACTTGTGTCTTTTAATTTTGGATGGCCATATGGCCATTTTGTGGGAAAGTAACTGTCCATATGGCCTTCCTTTGTTTAGGTTTCCATTATGGTCTGGTCGCTTAATGTTTGTATTTCTTTCCCTTTGGTGTCTTTTATGGATGGAGTAAGTTAATTGTATCAATTCCTGATCTTTGTTTTACTTCTACTTTCCATGAAATTTGGCATAGCTGCAGGGGATAAATATGGCAAGATTTCCTACTAAAATAAAATCTTGACAGACTAGAACCTATGTATCTTAGGAATTGAATTTGGATATTTTTTTTTTAAATTTTAATTAAAAATGCGATTTTTGATAATTATTTTCTCAGAAAATGTAAACTTTAATTATTTCAAAAGGTTTTGTAGTACCAAATGAATGCCTATGGAGTTATTCATTCAACCCAGTTAACAAATCATGAAACTAGATAAAACATAAGATTTACGACTGACTTATTTAGACACAGACATCAGCTCTTGGAGGGAGTCAGTCAGGGTGGCCTCCTGAGTCCTACTTTGATTTATAGAATTTAATAAATACATTTTAAAGGTTGTATATGCTGAGTTATTAATATACAAAGTTTAAAGAAAAAACATGCGTGGGCACAGATGAAAGATGCTCTTTAAATGGATTGTTGAAAAGGAATCTCATATTTAAATCAAGGTTCTTTGTGGATCGGTCGTTCAGGTGATAGAATGACTCATATTAATATCGAAAGTTGGCCATGTTACATAAAAAAACACGAAAAAGTGCATCACTTAGTATATACTTTGTTTTATTTATTTATTTATTATTTCTTTTTTTTTTTTTTTTTTTTTTGGTAATTGTAACGTCGTTACTATCAAACTCCGCAATTTAATAAGAATTTAAACATAAATATTCGTGTAAACATGAATGATTAAAAAATCTTAAAGGATGAGAACAATATTTTCCACTAAAGAAATAATATCATGTCTTTTCTAATTTTTGGATACTTCTCTAGTAAGGTGTCATTATGTTAAACATGACATGAGGTAACTCCTAACCATTTATCCAAGAAGCATAACTATTGCAGTTTTGAAAAAAATAAATATATAAAAAAAAACATTTTGACAAACCTATCACTTAGGAAAAAAAAACAAGTAAACAATTCACAGCGATAAAAAATTGTAATGTAAACAACACCATAAATAGTGTAATTAAATTTCTTAACAGGGTTTCTGGTTGTCTGTGGACTGCTCTGGTAGACTGTGTAAAGAAATTTGGACTTTGAAAGGTTTTTGATCAGTTTCTCCCTAAAAATATTGCAATGTAACACATTGACCTGATAAAGATATGCTATTTCAGGACAAGTGAGCTTTATCGCGGCAACGTCATTGCACTTTTATTAATGAGGCCTACTGAAAAAAATGGCATCAATGTTATTATTACTGGAAACGAAAATGGAAAAAATACTTTGAAAATTACATAGGACAATTTGATGTCAGCTGATACTGAATATATCGACAGCCAGAATGTTGGGACGCACTGAGAACCATAGATAACTGGTCGTAAATTGCTAATGGGGATAAACTGATAAATAGAATACCAGATTCGTGTCATTTGATATCAAGTTTATCAGGCTCGGCTTCCAGAACGCATGTAGAATCGCTCGGCAAGCCTCGCGATTCTACAAGAGTTCTCGAAGCCTTGTCTGATATACTTGATATCAAAAGAAACTCACCTGGTATTATCTATATAACATATATACACGTTTTGTATTGCAGTAGTGACACCGAGTATGAAGATGTATCATCCAGTGATAGTGAGGAAGTTATATGGATGCCACTGAAAACAATAGAGTTACCACAACATCCTGTCACAACTTCCAGAATACAGGTTGTTCTCTCTCTCTCTCTCTCTCTCTCTCTCTCTCTCTCTCTCTCTCTCTCTCTCTCTCTCTCTGCCACGGCAATCTGCCATAGCTCCAAGACAAAAAAAAACTGTGCAAGAACTATTTCTCTCAAACAGTCGTTCAGGTTGGCTCTCAGAACATGCGTCGGTGGTCGCCGTGCATTTGCCATTATCTAGAAAGTTTTGTTACACGCAAATAGGTCATACTTCTAAACGGGTTAAAGATACATATTTACTGTTCTAGCAGTACCGTATACTGAAGAACTTTGCTGGAAAACTGAGAAGCGTTACGCGGACTAATTGACATGATGTGGCAGTGGCAGACTATATGACGGCTCCGGCTTAAATCTTACTTTTTCTAGTAATGTCAGTTTGTCGGGCCAACCGGAGTTAGTTTTCTTTAAATTTAAGTTGAACTTCTTTCGTGCTGTTGAATCCTCAATACTGTTTCATCTCAGTATTTATTTGTTTTGTTTTTTTTCTTATGTTTTCGGTGATGTTGTACTGATGAGTCAGAAACCGTCCCAGACGAGGATGGTGGCCTCATAAAATCGATTTAAGCCCACCCCATTTTCCCCAAAATAAGAAAAGCTCTAACAACTCCAAAGCGGTGCTTTTATCGTTTGTCGTTGCATATATGTACTGCTGATATCTATTTTTATTTTGGAAAGCCGTTTGGCTTTATTGTGGGATAGAGACTGTTTTTGTTTGTTTGTATTGGGGTTTAATGGCCCAGTCAACACTATTAATGCCATTTTTGAGCCGGTCAGTTTACTTACCCATACTTTTCTTGGGCAGGCTTATACGTATGCGGGTAGCAGTACAGTGCACATTCTTCGCCAGAAACTGACAACTGCCCGTCTTGAATCAGCGGAAGGGAGAGAATGACCGTAGAAAAGATTTCACGATCAATCTCCACGAAAGAACGTTGCTGACCCCGGCAGGTATCGAACCCGCGTCCCCTCTCATGATAACCAGTCAGACACACATCCGACAAAGCTACCCCGGCCGGCTGGATAGAATAATAGAAGTGAAGGCAATGATGATGAATCGATAGACCCTAATGAAAACATCACTAGCGGAAAGCCAAAAGGACAGTTACTTTCCCACAATTGGCTATCAAAAGCAAAATAATATAAGCCAAAACAAAAGACAAGCCATAACAAAAATAAACCATGACAGAAGAACCGCCTGGGGACGGTCAGTGGAACGAATTCCACTGGGAGTTTGGGGGGGGGGAGGGAGGGTGCTTAATTCGATTTTACGTGACCACAATCCTCGCCCTTATTTCCGTCATTTTGGCTTTCCGCATTTCATGTTTTAATTATGGTCAAATTGTTTTATGTTGGTGTCTCTTTCCCTTTGGTGTCTGTGATAGGAGGTGCAAGGTAACTGATTCCTGATGATTGCCTTCACGTCTATTTTGTCATTATCAGTCTAGAGTCAGGTTGCGGTTTGCTTGGTTTGAGAGTGAGATCGGAAAAGCACCAAAGTCTGATCATTACCAAAACACGTCCATTCAAATATATTGAAAGTTTTGCCACCCAAAAATGAAATATTTCGATGACAAATTACAACAGTTTTCATATTTCTGCTCTAAATATAGATTGAGCAGCAATAAGAAAAATAATGTATACTCCTGTAAAACCCAAGCTTTACTTATGAAAGTGGGGTTTGAGGGGGTTTTCGTGCTGATAACCTACAGTATTCTCAAAATCACTCCATAACCATTGTCTATTATTTAATGTTTTCAATTGTTTTTCAGATAATTTCTGATTCGGACGGATTGTCAGACAAGGTGGAGTATCTGTGTGATTCAGGACAATTTTCAATGTCCGAAACTGGTGGAATTATCACAGATCAAGAAGTCATGCTAAATGACACTCCAGTTGCCGGTGATCCGGACAGCACTCTGTCCTCAGATAAGAACATAATTGAAGATAACCAGCGTGACAAATACCGCGATGTACTGTCAAACAAACAACAGGTGAACCACTTTTAAATCAATACTTTTTGAAAGGATTTAAAATAAGATATGGCTTCTAGCTAGCAATCAAAAGTATATATGTCATGTCATTCTGGGAAATTAACTATAAAAATGATCTGTAAATGTTTAACATTTGGTAGCATTGAAAATTGGATTTAATTGTTGTTGTTTTTTGGGCCAGACTGGCTTTCACATTAGTTGTTTTAACAGTTAACATATTTCAACAAACCATTTTGTCCCATGAAGAGTTTGTCGGCCTTTGCTTAAACGATACTGTTACATTCCGCGAATATATTTCTTAAAAGTCCGCCGTCTTCGTGGTCTACTCCAGCTTACAGTATGTGGATTAAGCTACGAGCCCTCACCTGTAATTCTCTTCCGGTATTCAGTTTGATTTGTAATTCCTTTCGCTCTAATTCGTATATTATTCTGTGATGGTCTATCGACTGAGGTAGTCACCTTCAGGTGGACCAACTATTTTGTGTGTTGAAAATAATATTAGAGCCTAGCGTGAAGGTTGGGTCCATAAAATCGATTTAAGCTCCCCAGTGATTCTCGCTAATGACTGTCCCAAGACAGTTGTTCTAATTTGTTTATTTTCACGTAGCATTGTCGGATTTTCCTTTGGAGCTCTTCATGCTGTGTGTGCTTATGGTTGTGTATTATTAATGTTATCATCATTGCTTAAGTTTCATTAAGTGTACCTGTTGCACCTTGATCACCTCTAGTGGGGAAGAGGAAACTGGTTACTGTGTTGTGAACCTTTTATTTTATCCTTTTTTTTATTTCCTCATTGTTAGTTGCTCTTTATCATGGTGCCATTGGTAGGCTGTAATCTTTGATTCTGGCTCATTACGAAAACACGCCTATACAAATACTTTGAAAATTTTACCGCTGAAAAACGAAAATTTTAAGATGAAAAATTGTGGTATTTTTCTTATTTCTGCTCAAAATATAGATTGTGGGTACTCGTTAGAACCGCCTCATGGAGGAAAATATCGATTGTGGGTACTCGTTAGAACCGCCTCATGGAGGCGGTTCTAACGAGTACCCACAGTCTATATTTTAGAGCAGAAATAAGAAAAATAAGATTAACCCCTGTAAACCCCAGTTTTCTATATAAAAGTGGGGTTTGAGGGGGTCAAAATTATATATGCGTGTTTTCGTGATGTTTCCTGGGCATATATTTCTACAGTGAAGTAAACCAGTGATCGCGGGATCGATCCCGGGCTTCTCCAGACTTTCGGATGAGTCTTTAAACCGAGGTCCCGTCTCCGTAAGACCTTAGCTGTTGATGGGACGTAAAACTCAAACACTCACTCACTTTACAGTGAAACTTCGATAACTCGAACATGGATACTTCGTTTACCACGGCTAATTCGAACTTCTCCCTGAGTCCCTTGGGAATATTTCCAAAAGCTCCAGATATCCATACAATTAGGATAATCATGGATTTTTCTGAGGTAATCTTGAAAAGGCATGTTGTGTGCACTCATTAGAATCGCCTCAATGAGGCGATTCTAATGAGAACACACAACATACCTTTATTTTATTGAAGATCGTAAAGATATCCTAAAGTAATCCCCAGTATACCTAAATACCTGGCACTATGAGTAAACCTCAGTAATTCGAACAACCCTTATTTCGAACAAATTTTCATGGTCCCAGAGGTGTACGAATTATTGAAGTTTTACTGTATTTGTTTGGTTTCAGAGTATCACGGACAGTAATGAAACAAGCACTACAAGTTCGGAGGACGAAGGGAATGACGAAGGAAAAACTGTTCTAGAGAGACAAATATCAAACCTCAGCGCTGTTTCCAGTGAGGAGAAAATCGCAGTATGGATACAATCTGCTCCGGACAATGGCAAAGAGATGATAGTACAGAGCGATTAATACATTACGAAAACACGCCTATACAAATATATTGGAAAATTTTCTGATAACAAGTGTGATATTTTTCTTCTTTCTGCTCATAACATAGATTGCAGGGACTCGATAGAACTGCCTCGATGAGGCGGTTCTATGGAGTAGGTGTGTGTGTGAATTCGGGTTTAATGTCGCTTTCAATAATTTTTCAGTAATATCACGACGGAGTCTGGTTGCGACAGGGAGCTCAATGCTCACTTTTATAGTGCTGCCTCACTGAAGTATCATGTCCTAGACACATTACATGATACCACACCCAGTCACATTATCCTGACACTGGGTCGACCAGTCCTAGCTCTACCCCGTAAATCTGAGTGCCAAACGAGGAGCAGCTAGTACCATTTTTAACGACTTTGGTATGTCGCGGCCCGGGATCGAACCCGAGACCTCCCATTCCCCGGAGCGGACACTCTACCAACTGAGCTTTCGGGGCCGGTAGGTTCTATCGAGTTCCACAATTTATGTTTGTGCGCAGAAATTAGAAAAATAATGTTTACCGCTAAATACCCCAGATTTACTATATAAAAGTGGGGTTAAAGGGGATAAAAGTCATATAGGCATGTTTTCATGATGAGATCCGTTCTTAAGGGGAATGGGAACTCCTTCAGGCGAGGCAACTCCTGCAAAAGTATTTTTGTCCCCCATGCCAATAGGGGTCAACTCTTAAAGGAAAGAATTTGCTCCTGAGGAGCAAATTCTTTCCTTTAAGAGTAGATCCCGTTTCCAGTGGTACAGGGATTATAGGAAAGCGTACAGGAAGTGCCGATAGTTGTCTCCCTTTGAAAAAATGGCGGATAAATCTGCCAGGTGGGAATGGGAACACCTGGCACATTTTCCGCCATTTTTTCAAACGGAGACAACTTTCGGGAATACCGGTTTGCTTTTCTGTATGCTCAGTCCCGCTGAAAAAGGGGTCTACTCTTAAAGGAAAGAATTTGCTCCTCAGGAGCAAATTCTTTCCTTTAAGAGTTGACCCCTATTGACATGAGAGAGAAAAATAATTTTGTAGGAGTTGCCTCCCCTGAAGGTGTACCCAGTCCCCTTAAGCGGAATGGATACTTTTTGAACGGGATTACTATAACTGTGGACTTATAGAATTGTATGATACATGTGTTAAAGAAAACTAAAATTAAAGCAAGTGACATTTTGGTTCCATATCTAGTTGTTAAGCGGTTTATTATAACAGGAAATATGTGGTTTATCCACTGGCCATCACGAAAACACGCCTATATAATTATGACCCCCTTTAACCCCACTTTTATATGGTAAAACTGGGGTTTACATGAGTAAACCTTATTTTTTTATTTCTGTACTAAAGTATAGATTGTGGGTACTCGTTAGGCGGTTCTAATGATTAGGCGGTTCTAACGAGTACCCAAAATCTATGTTCTAAAATATAGATTGTGGGTACTCGTTAGAACCGCCTCGATGAAATATAGATTGTGGGTACTCGTTAGGCGGTTCTAACGATGAGGCGGTTCTAACGAGTACCCAATATCTATATTTTGAGCAGAAATAAGAAAAATATAAAATTTCTTGCATCTTAAAATTGTCGTTTTTCGGCGGTAAAATTTACTATGAATTTGTATAGACGTGTTATCGTTATGATATGAAGTTTGCCTATAGGCCAAACTTTTACGGAGAGAAAGAAAGGAGTCTAGAGCATAAACGTTTAAAAGTACTCCTTATTGAACGTGCTAGCTTCCTCGTTCACAGACCCTTTTTCCTGTAAGAGTGACACTAACTATTTTGTTGAAAGCAATCTGTATTGCACATTTAAATTTAACTATTTTGAACATGCCTGATGGAGGAAACCTTAACAAAATAGAAGTGGAGGCAATGATCAGGAATCGATACAATTAACCCAGAGGTCCCATCAGAGACACCAAAGGGAAAGAAACACAAACATGAAACAACAGACCCTAATGGAAACATCAATAGCAGAAAGCCAAAAGGAGAGTTACTTTTCCACAAAATGGCCAATTGGCTATCCAAAACAAAATGATATAAGCGATACAAACACGCAAAGACAAACCGTAACAAAAATAAACCGCGACAGAAGAACCGCCATACTGGTACCGCTTGGAATACTACAAGAAACCAACATGATTTACTATTCGGTGAATAAAGCAATAACGTCAGTACCGCGAATCTCGATCTGAATCCGATGTCAACCAATACGATAATACACCCGTGCGACGTAGTGCATTCTTTCATATTTCAAAAATGTCTACTTTTCTTATGAAAATCCGTGATATTCTTTCCTTTTTATACTGTAAACATGTGATGTGGGTTCAGTGCTTTTGTTTGTTTGTTTGATTTGAGGTTTAATGTCCCCGTCGACACTGTAAAGGTAATTTTGGAGACGTTCCTTCCCAATTTTGTGGGACTTTTACCCGACATTGAGATGAAATGACATCTCAAGCCCTGTCGCTCAATGAAACCAATAGGGTTTATTAGCATGGACGGTCCGCCTCGCACCGCGGTTCCTGGAGAGGCTTAGATCCTCTAAGCGGTTAACCAGTACTAGTGTGCGGGCCGGATTCAGCTCTGCGTGGAAGCATCATGCAGCCCATATATTTCTCCAAGCCCCTATGGGCGGGGGCCGGTGGGTTCAGTGCTCCAGCAAAAAAAAACTGTTTTACTGATCTTTCCAAGGTAGTTCCTCTGTCATGGTTAATTATTGGTATAGTTCGTCTTTCCATGTGTGTATTGCTAATATCTTATTATTCTGGATAGCCTTTTGGCCATTTTGTGGGAAAGTAACTGTTCTTTTGGCTTTCCGTCTGTGACATTTTCATCAAAGTTATATTAAGGGGAATGGGAACTCCTTCAGGGGAGGTAACTCCTGCAAAAGTGTTTTTGTCTCCCATGTCAATAGGGGTCAACTCTTAAAGAAAGAATTTGCTCCTCAGGAGCAAATTCTTTCCGTTAAGAGTAGACCCCTTTTTCAGTGGGACTTAGCCTAATAGTAAAGCGAAAAGGAAGTCCCGAAAGTTGTCTCCCTTTGAAAATGGCGGAAAAATCTGCTAGGTATTCCCATCCCCCTTAATTTAATCGTATTCTTTTCCTTTGATGTCTTGGATAGGAGGTGTGAGGTAATTGTATTGATCCCTGATCATTGCATTGCCTTCACTTCTGTTTATTCTGCGTATTTACAATAGATATACGTAATCCACTCTTCTATTTAAAAAAAAAAGAGATTTATTTATGAACCGAGGAAGGTAAAAACACTCGATAAAGAAACGAGTGCAAAGCTCGAGTTTCGTTTTTTTTTTTTACCTCCCAAAGTTAATGTTTGTTTGTTTGGTTTGTTTTACGGCCCTTATTTCGAACCGATCGTTAATCAGGGCTGGGCGAATACGGGAGTACTCCGAGGTTTATAAATCCCATATCTGAAATAGGAGAAATGGATAAACTGTATACTACATGTATTTTATAGACTCGTAGGATCATATCGGCCCCGTCAAGCGATTTTGGTACTTATCGCCCATGCGAGCAGCGAAGGTTCAGGCGAGCCTGCGCATCCGCGCAGTCTCGCCAGAACCTTCGCTGCTCGCTCATACAAGCAGTGAATCAAGAGGAACCTTCAGACAGAAAGCCATGTCCCTGGCCCCTCTGAATGGCTTGGCATGCGCAGTTAAAATTTGTCATGACGGAATGCTCGAAGATTTGTTTGTTTGATTTTAGGTTTAACGTCCCCGTCAACACTATTTAGGTCATTTTGGAGACGTTGCTTCCAATTTTGTGGGACTTTTACCCGGCATCGAGATGAAAAGACATCTCAATCCCTGCCGCCCAATGAAACCAATAGGGTTTATAAGCATGCATGGGCCGACTCGCAGCAGTTTTCCTGGGCAGGCTTAGACCTTCTAAGCGAATTACCAGTACTAATGTGCGGCCGGTATCAACTCCGCGTGGAAGCATCGTGCAGCCCAATCTATTTCTCCAAGCCTCGATGGGCGGGGGCGGGAATGCTCGAAGACACAAATTCGCTTGGCGGGGCTCAATTTATTGCATCTGAAGTTTTGGAGCAGTTTACTCTTCGCAGCTCATGTTAATGGTTCAATCAGCGTATTGATACGAGGAACATAAGTTTATTGAAACAAAAACTGTGTGGGTGCCATTTTGAAAGTGCTTTCTCTAGTAGGGCTACTGAAAAAAAATAGTAGAAACAACGTATTTCGGCGATAAAACAACTAAATTTTTAACATGACAGTAAGCAAAATCTACTTCTGTATAATCAATTAGATAGTCAAACGCCATGCATATCTTCTCATATGTCACTGAGGTGACGTCAAGAATATCACATTGACGGGATACAAACTTTCCAGCGTTGGCATATTACGATTTCATAACAAACGCAGTATATTGTATCTTTTACAACACAGTAGTTCCGCTAAATAAATTTATTTCCCTAATTAAGATGAAATAATTCTTCTAAGAAAAAGGACAATCCCAAGCATATGTCTGTTAGAAATCGTGTTATTTATTTGTTATGCATGTGACATTGAATCTTACACCATGTGATCATATTTTGTTTACAAGTTCATGTGTAAAACACCTGTAATACAGGCTAAGAAACATAGCTTGCTAGTATTCGTTAGAACGGTTCTAACATGTGCACAATATATATGTATCATAACAAAGAATACATGTAACAAATCATTACATCACAAAACATGCCTGTATAATTTCGACCCCTATAAAATGGAAGAGAAGGCAATTATCAGGAGTCATTACAATTAACCCACAGCTCCCATTAGAGACATCTAAGGGAAAGAAGCACAAACATGAAACCACTAGACCCTAATGGAAACATCAATAGCGGAAAGTCAAAAGGACAGTTACTGTTACACAAAATGGCCAATTTGCTATCCAAAACAAAACAATATAAGCGATACACACACTCAAAGACAAACCATAACAAAAATAAACCGTGACAGAAGAGCCACCTTGGAACGGTCAGTGAAACGAATTCCACCGGGGGTGGGGGTGCGACTTAAATCGATTTTACGTGGCCACAATCCTCGCCCTTTCTTCCGTCGCGATTTAGACAAATAATTTGTTCAGTCCAAATGAAGGCCTCCTAGCACATCATTGCAACATCTCCATGAACACAATAATCAATCAACGACCGCAGAGATGAAACAAGGGTGAGGACTCGACAGCAAGAAACCGTAGAAATGCTGGAGCAAAACAAGACCAACAGTTAGATTCCGATGGGCCCGACCCCACCAGAGACAGAGCATCAGGCACCAACCAACATTACGTAAAATTAGAAACTCTAATCCTCAGTAGCCTTTACGATGGAACCGCCATAGAATCTGAGGCCTGACCCACCGGCGTGCAGTTAAAGGGTGATGCAAAGTTTTCAACCGTGATTGGGTTAACTACCATGCATGCAGTCTGTCTGATAATATTTATGTTGTACCCCACTTGATATAGTATAACTGGGGTTTACAGGGGTATACATTATTTTTTCTTATTCCTGCTCAAAATCAAAGAGTGTGGGTTCGGCCTCGAGCAATAGTGCACCAGGTCGTCCACAGCGCCTCGGAACAATAGTCTGACTATACTCCAAACTGACATGGTATACAGAGGACTCGCGTTATAACGGCATTCGTTATAACGGCAAAACTCGTTATAACGACAATTTCAATGGAATGAATTCTAAGCCCAAGGTTTAGCCTCAATTCCGAGCGGATGGGGCTTCCCTCGGGTTGGAAATGCCCAGATCGAATCCATAGTCATGAAAGATGCTTGTAATTTAATACTCCAAGAAACAAATGTTAAATCAGATCGAGGCGATTCTAACAATTGTCTATAACGCTTGTTTCTTGGAGCAATGATATGGAAAAGACCTTTTATAACCTATTATAATCCTAACTGGGATTCTTTATAAAGGCAAATTCATTATAACGGCACAATAATAAGGAACAAATACTGTCGTTTAACGTGGGTTCTCTGTAATTGCATATTCTTGCATAAATACCTATGCGCATGGCTGTTTGAAGCCATTGTCAAATGGACCAAAAGGCGTGCTCAACAGTAAAACCCATGTTCAAATAATGAAATTCGCGTGCTGTTTGAACATTGATTTTGAGCTTTTGATATCACATGACGGGTCTTGCTTTGTTACCTTACGTTGAGCGACGTTACATTATCGCCTTGAACGTAGCGTTTCAGGTTCTGTGATGGCGTCAGATGGTTTCTGCGTTAAGGCGGTTCTAACGAGTACCCACAACCTATTTACTGGAGCAGAAATAAGAAAAATAATGTATATCCCCGTAAACCCCAGTTTTCTGTATTAGAAGGGTGTCATCACGTGGACAAGTCCGTGAAATGAAGACCCCCTAAACCCCACTTTATATAGAGAAAACTGGGGTTTATGGGGGTTTACGTTATTTTTCTTATTTTTGCCCCAAGAGATAGGTTGTGGGTACTCGTTAGAACCGCCTCTATTTGTTTCGTTTGAATTCTAATTTTTACGGAAGATTATGTTAGCAAACAGTGCAGGCCCTGATCGGACGTCTGATCTGAGCTTGCACTGTTTGCCAAGGTTCCCTTTTAGGAGTTTCCCGCCTGCAGTTGGTTAACCATGTGACCGAAGGTACCAATGCAAACCGTTCTGGCAAACAGCTTATGTTTAATCCTACCCAGGCAAAGTGATGTTAGGCAAACGGACTGGCATAGCATAATCTTAATTTTATTAAATGGGACATTCTAATCAAGATGTAAAACATCAGTATTTAAAACCTGGTTGTCGCTAAGTATTAAGATCAGTTTTTAATGGAATCTCCTCCCATGGGCGCGTATTCATTCCCCTTAAAACGTTTTTGAAAGTGCTGCTAATGAAGGGATATTTTTTTTCTGAAATTTAAAGGAATGAAACTAATGTTTGTTTTCTATTATTGTTATTTTCTATTCGCTTTACAATGGTTTGACGTTATTATAATATGGTTTGTGGAGCCAAACTTACCGTTCATTAAGTCACGAGTGATATAGTGCCTTATTCCAAGGCTCTAAAATGGTACAGTCCACCTTCTTTATACCGACATTCGATATTTCGACAAAGGTCCCCTTACCGATATTTTCTGTGGCATCACGTGAACAAGTCCGTGAAATGAAGACCCCCCTAAACCCCACTTTATACAGAGAAACTGGGGTTTACGGGGGTAAACATTATTTTTCTTATTTCTGCTCTAAGACATAGGTTGTGGGTACTCGTTAGAACCGCCTCAGTGAGGCGGTTCTAACGAGCACCCACAACCCATGTTTTGAACATTTATAACAAAAATATCAAGGATTTTCATCAGAAAAGTAGCCATTTTGGATATATGAAAATGCACTATGTCGCACGGATGAGTTATTATAATATTAAGATCAGCTTTTAATGGATCTCCTCCCATGGACGCGTATTCATTCCCCTTAAAACGTTTTTGAAAGTCATTTGTACTGCTATTCGATAATGAAGGGATATTTTTTAGATTAAAAAGGAATGAAGTAAAAGTTTGTTTTCTATTAATATTATTTTCTATTCGCTTAACAAGGGTATGACGTTATTATAATATGGTTTGTGGAGCCATACTTACGGTTCATTAAGATACCAGTTCCGAGTGGTATAGTGTCTTTTTCCAAGGCACTAAAATAGTACAGTCCGCTTTCTTTATACCGACATTCGATACTTCGACAAAAGTACCCTTACCGATATTTTCTGTAGAAAGAATCCTTGACTCAAAATGGGACGGACTAATAGAGATGTTCAGTACTATTCTATTGAATACTAAAAACATACAAACAAATACTGCGGATATTTGCAAGAACCACTGAGGCGATTCTAACAAATGTCCACAGCATTTGGTTCTTGGCGTAATTAAGAGAATACATTTGCTTCGTGGCGTAATTATGAGAAGGCATTTGTTTCTTGGCGTAATTAAGAAAAGACATTTGTTTCATGGCGTTATTAAGGGAATGCATTTGTTTCTAGGCGTAATTAAGAGAAGACATTTTATACCGCAACCAGGCATTCTAGTAACCTAATAAGGGGGATGGGGTCGAATAACTGCACGCTATAATCGGTAGTGACCTACAATACCTTCTACTGACCTATAATACGTCTAGTGACCGTTTATAGACCGGACCTACTTTTCAGGTCACTAATTTACAAGTGTAAACAATAACATGCAACCTTTTACAACGGGAAAACAACGAAACTGCAAGTAAAAATCTTTGCAATTTTTTTATTTGAACAGATTTTCAGAACTTTCAGCTAAATTCTTACCTTCTCTGCCGTTCCTGGTTTGAATGGCCCGTTGGAATAACTGCGCACTGCTACTGCAGTTGCATCTCAAAGTCGAAAGTAATTATTAAAGCTAAAATAAACTATTTATTTGCAGATTTTCATACAGAATGTAAACAGCTGAGAAACTTTAATTCGAGCGTCCATGTTGTTTCCTACGTCTTTGTGGCGCGGTGACGTCATAAACTTTGCACTTGTTGTCGTCACGTTATACTACGTGTGCACGCCATGGCACTGAATATTGTTGAACATGCCACACTGTCTGCTGTCCTTTTTGCTTAAATTTGCTTATTTATTGCCAAACCCCTTGATTGTTTTGAACTGCGGTATAAACTAAATACACGATTAGTGCCTTTAATAATAAAATATTATCGGTTCGCCGCGACAATTTTATAGGGGCTCGCTAAAGCTCGCCCCTATAAAATTGTCTTAGGCTCACCGATTATTAAAGACACTAACCATGTATTTACTATGTTTCTTGACGCAATTTAGGGAATATATTTGTTTCTTGGCGTAATGAAGAGAAGACTTTTGTTTCTTGGCGTAATTAAGGGAATGTATTTGTTGCTTAGTGTAATTAAGAGAAGACGTTTGTTTCTTGGAGTAGTTATTTTTTTTTTTTTTTGGTTTGGGTTTTACGGCCCTTTCAAGATTATTTCACTCATATCGAGCCGATCGTTAATCAGAGGTGGGCGAAAACCGGAGTACCCGGAGAAAAACCACCTGACCTTCCGTTGCAGAACCCTTGGAGTAGTTAAGAGACGACATTTGTTTCCTAGCGTCATTAAGGGAATGCATTTGTTTCTTGGCGTAATTAAGAGAAGACATTTGTTTCTTGGCGTAATTAAGGAAATGCATTTGTTTCTTGGCGTAATTAAGGGAATATATTTATTTCTTGACGTATTTTAGGGAAGACATTTGTCTCTTGGCGTTGAGAGAAGACATTTGTTTCTTTGTGCAGTTCAGAATCAGAATCTAAATTGTTTACTGGAGACACATCCTTAGACAATCCTAGGACCTTCGACCGACTGAACTAGTCCCTAGACCTCACAATGGTGGTGAATCTAGAGATGGAGTCAACTGCACTTCTGCAGAAAGAGGGGAGCCCATTCCAATCTGAGATTGTCCTAAGGATGGAGCTAAATCTGTAGATGTCAGTCCTAGTTCCAATATTTGGAGGGCTAATGAATGTTTTATTCCGTAGTGTTGTCAGGGGGAACAAGGTCATCCATGGGTATACAGGTTTTGCCCTTCGACCTTTTATATTGCGGGCCTTTGTTGTTAGCTAGTGCGATTTGAGCACAATTAGTATCGTTGTTGAATATTGTCTAGAATGTTCGAGAATAGAAATCTGGCGATGTTACCTGTGTGTTTACAAAACAAGGCAATTAACAAATGACCTAAATTGAGGGTATTCTCTGCTCCCTACGTTGCTAGCAACGTCTGATACTATATGTTAAATTTTTTACACAGTTGAACTTCGAAAACTCGAAGATGGATAGGTAGTTTACTATGTACAACTGGAACTTTTTCTTGGGTGCTTAGAGATTCCATTAAAACCGACACATATCAATTTAAATATTTTAGACAGGTTTTCTCGATTTGATCTCTTAAAACTACATTGTGTGTACTCGCAAGAGTAGCCTCAATGAGGCGATTCATGTGAGTACACACAGCGTGTTTTATATACATATATATATTGCGTATATAGCATGACTATATCATATAACTACGATTAGTCTTGTCGATTCAGACAGCACCTGTTTCGATCGGGTTTTGCGTAGTTGCGAAGGTATCGAGTTATCGAAGTTCGACTGTATACGATACTATGGTCTCTCTAGAGATTTCGCTCTCTACCTAGCTACACTTTACATATAGGACACTGTCTCGCCGTTATTTTAAGATATTTGTCTTTATCTCATATGTCATTGTATGACCTGAGAATAAACAAAGTGCATGTTATGTTTTACCAGTATCAGCCTTCTTTGTTTTCTCCGCTCTTTAAGAGACTCCCACTTTAACTGTTCCAGAATATCAATCATACTCCCAGTTTCAAACGAGTAATTCCCAGTTACAAAACAGGCCGCACGTTTTTTTTTTGGACCTTCTCCAATTCCTCCTAGAGGGTAACGGTAGGTGGATTCCAAGACGTACTTGCATATTCCAGGACTGGACGAACCAGTCCCTTGTATGCCATTTCTCATACGTCTTACGGCATGCTGACAGATTCCGTTTCATGAAGCCAAGGGTCCTATTAGCCTTAGTACAAACATTACTAATGTGAGATTTCCATCTTAAATCAATTTTTATTGCAATACCAAGGTATTTAATGCTGTCTACATTTTCAAGGAGAGTTCCTTCCAATTCATAGGTAGCAATGGTCTTTTTGGTCCGCTTTCTTGTAAGTTACATCATGTTACATTAACTGGGTTGGAACCACATTCCCCACTTCCTAGCCTAGCTACCCAATTTGTCAATATCATACTGCAGTTTCACTGTATCTTCCGAAGCTTTTATTTCATGGTAACAAACGCAGTCATCAGCAAAGAGGCTCATTTCTGAATCAAATAATAGCTTATGTTGGTCAGGGTGGGCCATTACATTTGAATAAACAATGTGCTCCAAAAGTTTGCAAGGTTCACATGTGAGTGATACAGGGCGATAATTTCCAGCACAAGTTGTATAATGGGCATATATTTGCTATGGAAAAATCTTGTTAATGATAAAACTCGTGGTTTCTGTGCAGCCGAAAAGGCAGGTCGAGCTCATGCCTCTCCATCAATCGCGCGTGGTGTAAGTATTCAAAGCATGAACTCAGATTTTATCATATATATATTTTTTTTTTTTTTTTTGGTTTGGGTTTTACGGTCCTTTCAAGATTATTTCACTCATATCGAGCCGATCGTTAATCAGAGGTGGGCGAAAACCGTAGTACCCGGAGAAAAACCACCTGGCCTTCCGTTGCAGAACTTGGCGTCTCACACGTGGCCCGAGCGAGGCTCGAACCTACGGCGGTGAGAGACCTAATGACTAAGAGTCAGCGCTCTTATCCACTAGGCCACGGAGGCCCGTAGGTTTTATCATATGGAAACACTGTAAATAGTATCCAATTTTACTGCATGTTGAGTATTTGCTGCTGTACAAAACTGGATGATTTTCGTGAGTCTCTATGGACCGGAGACTACTGAGTCACTTCGGCGTGAACTTTTTATCAATTTTGGTGCAAATTCTAGATTAGTTGTTCACAGGCTGAAGTGCGATTTTACATTACGCTAACATGACTATACAAACACATTGCCACCTTTATCACCGAAAAAATGAAAATATTAAGATGAAAAATTGTAATATTTTTCTTATTTCTGCTCAAAATATAGGCGATTCTAATGAGTACACACAGCATACATTTGCAAGATAAAAGACGAAAATCTCCTAAATTATCCCCCATTATTTTTTGTGTAGAGGAATTTCATAGGGACTCAAAAACGGGTTCGACTCAGCCATGGTATACGAGCCATCTGTGTTCGAGCCATCGAAGTTTTACTGTATTTGTATAGGCGTGCTTTCGTAATATTTCGTTTCAATAAGATAGCTATTGGAGGAGCGGACAGGCGTTCTATTGCTGATTACTTGGGGTTGCTTGGCCATTGAGAAATTATTGGTTGGTTGAATTGATGTTTAACGTCCCCGCCAACACTGTAATGGTCCTTTTGGAGACGATGCTTCCAGTTTTGTAGGACTTTTTCCCGACATTGAGATGAAATGACATCTCAAGCCCTGCCGCCGAATGGAACCAATAGGGTTTATAAGCATTGCCGGTCTGACTCGCACCGCTTAGCCTGGGCAGGCGTTGATCCTCCAAGCTGTTTACCAGTACTCGTGTGCGGATCAGTTTCAGCTCTGCGTGGAAGCATCATGCAGCCCATCTATTTCTTCAAGCCCCGATGGGCGGGGGCCGAAGAGAAAATGATAATTTACAGCTTGCTTTATTAAAGTCCTGCTATTTAAGCCTAGTTGATACTAGGTCAATATGATGAATAACCAGTGCTTCAGCTGAAGTGCACGACCCGCCGGAAGCTTTTAGCTTTATGAGTGTTACCATATATGGGTATGGCGGCCATTTTGGTCGTGTAACCTAGACCTAAAACGGTCCCCCCAATAAATGCGCCTTATCGTAAGGAGCAAAAATATATCTTATACTTTAGTACTGTATTCTGAATCGTTTGCAGGATAAAATGCATTCTCACTTTTCCAATACAAAAGCATATGTGTCAAAATTTGACCTAGGCACAAAGAAGGTCAAGGTCAACTCAGGGTCACCATTTTAGCCGTTTTATGATGGGCCTACGTCCCAGATGCTATTTATCAAGTTTCGTGGAAATCTGCCTAGTGGTTCTGGAGAAGACTATTTTTGAAGGGTTTTTACCATATATGGCTTGGCGGCCATTTTGGTCATGTGACCTGGACCCCATGAGTAAATTTTGGTTTCCCCCATCCAATAGAGGCTCCATATGAAATTTGACTTCAATCGGCCCAACGGTTTCCGAGGAGAAGCAGTTCGAAAATGTTCACATTTTTCGCCTCGGCGAGGCTATACTAAATAGAATGTAATATTTCTCAAGTTCATTGGTTAGATCTCATTGATATCTATCAGTATGCCAAAAATTGTTTAAATATTCCAAGCGGTTAAGTCACTATCACCAATTTTCACAAACGGGTTACGGGCGGACAGACAGACTGACAGTATGACACGGTGATTTTAGGGCACTCTAAGAAAATCAACCGACTTCAGTCGGTCGCTTTTTCTGCGGGTCGTGCAATTATTTATTTTAAAGTAACTGAACATACATGTAACCATATGGTTATATAAACAGACTGTGAGAAACCAATGTGCTATTCCAATTTGCGTATTAACTTTTTAAGGTGCATGTTTTATCACAAACTTTTGAATGCATAAAATGCATATTAAATACACGCATCTAGTTACTTCTGATACCTATAAGGCGTGTAGACATATTTGTTATATATGTTGTATATTTTTGTGCCTTGTATATAAGTTTTAGAGCTGAAACCGACCCGCACACGAGTACTGGTAAACTGCTTAGAGGATCTAAGCCTGCCCAGGCAAAGCGGTGCGAGTTGGCCCGTCCATGCTAATAAACATTATTGGTTTCATTGCGCAGCAGGGCTTGAAATGTCATTTCATCTCAATGTCGGGTAAAAGTCCCACGAAATTGGAAGCAACGTCTCCAAAATGACGTTTACAGTGTTGACGGGGACGTTAAACCTCAAATCAAACAAACAAACATTGTCAAACAATTAATGAGTGTACATAAAAAATGTCTTCTAGAACAAGCTTATTATATTGATACTATTCAGTTTGTTCTGTATCTTCGGTGCAAGAAATGTTTCTTGAAAATGAACTTTTGCTGGTTAACAAGTTAACCACCAACGAGCTCGTTAAGCTACCCAGTAGGCACAGGATGTAATTGTGACATCACATCAACGTCTGTACAACGTCTTTACATTTATGCAACGTCACACCTACGTCGGTGCAACGTCATGACGTTGCACCGATATTGATTTGACGTTGCCCTAGCGACGTGTGCCTGCTGGGCAATGATGCTTTAAACAACTGGGCCCTGGAGTTTATACAACGCTATCTGGCGGGTATCAGTGATAGTCACGTGGGCGACAGCAATGAACAAATGACCGAATATCAACACGGATAATGAATGATTTGAAAGCCCCCGCCTATAGGGGCTTGAAGAAATATATGGGCTGCATGATGCTTCCACGCAGAGCTGAATCCGGCCTGCACACTAGTACTGGTAAACCACTTAGAGGATCTAAGCCTGTCCAGGAACGCGGTGCGAGGCGGACCGTCCATGCTAATAAACCCTATTGGTTTCATTGGGCGACAGGGCTTGAGATGTTATTTCATCTCAATGTCGGGTAAAAGTCCCACAAAATTGGAAGCAACGTCTCCAAAATGACCTTTACAGTGTTGACGGGGACATTAAACCTCAAATCAACCAACAAATGAATGATTTGAGCGGAAGCTTTTTTGATATGTTTTTGCGATACATAATATAATAGCGGAATGAGAATACTTTTTTTCGTAGATGTTAATCATTTCCTCTGTCGACGAAACCATTAGTATGCATTATTGCTTCCGATGCTGTCAGCCTGTCTCAAGCCCACAAATTAGCCGACTTTTGAGACAACTCGTGCAAATCTTAAAATACAGACGATTATATACAGGCTGCTAGCCTACATCATCATAAATCCCACTTTATTTAGAAAAACGTGGGGTAACGAGGGTATTGATTATTTTTCTTATTTTTGCTCAGAAACATAGATTGTGGCTACTCGTTAGAATCGCCTCATTGAGGTAGTTATAACCATCACAAAAACACGCCTATACAACTAAATTGTAAACTTTACCGCCAAAAAAAAAAAAAAAGAAAATTTTAAGATGAAAATTTGTAATATTTTTGTTATTTCTGCTCAAAATATAGAGTGTGTGTACTCGTTAGAACCGCCTCGACGAGGCGGTTCTAACGAGTATCAACACTATATATTTTTGCGCAGAAATAAGCAAAATAAGGTTTACCCATGTAAACCCAAGGTGTTGCTATATAAAAGTGTGGGTCAATGGGTCACAATTATATAGGCGTATTTTCGTGATGGAGTACAATCTATATTTCGAATAGAAATAAGAAAAAAAATCAAATATTTTCATCTGAAAAATATTATTTCTAGCGTTAGATACACCTTTGGACACAAAAGCGTTCAAACTCTGATGAAGTACCTTTCAATGAATCTCTTTGCATCAAGTTAGTTTGACAAGCAATTGTCATTCATCAAAGTAGTCTAAAACTGGATCAAGCAATGTACTTTGATTGGCCTTATTGTGGCAAGCACTTTTTGCCATTTTTAGATCTGATTGACATTCGAGATGTATTTGATTGGACAGTGCAGGGTCTACAATGAAATATACAACACTTTGTGTTTTGAATTCATTCCTGTCTTGTAGTTGACTGACAGGATGTAAGTAAATATTGAATGAAACATCAGATCAAAATGAAATGAAGCTCATCAAAGTTTGAACGGATTTGTGTCCACAGGTGTACATGTAAGCGCCATTTTAGCGCACGGGTGTATTATTGTAACGGCATGTGCGTCCAGCAAAAAACTCATTCAGCTACACCCAGTATGGATACGCGTCTCTCGGTCAGTATGTGCAATTTACAGTCGAACTTCGTTGGCTGGAACCCCTTTGGGACCATTAAATTTTATTCGAGACAGCGGTTGTTCGAGCCACTGAAGGTCACTGCCAAGAGGCATAACGAGATACTTTTGAACATGTTTCGATGTTAGATAATGAAAATGTTTGCTGCGTGCACTCATTAGAATCGCCTCACCGAGGCGATTCTAATGAGTACACGCAGCACACATTTGCAGGATAAAAGACTAAAATCTCCTGTATCATCCCCTACTATTTCTTATCTTGAGGATTTCCCTAGGGGCTCAAGTACGAGTTCGACCCAGCCATAGTAAACGAGTCATCGGAGTTCGAGCCATCGAAGTTTTACTGTACAATGTAGCAGCTTCAGGTCCACGAGAGTCTATATATAGTACAGTAAAAACTTCCGGTTAACAAGTCCTTATAATGTACCCTTAGGACGTCGAGAAAAACTACATCTGAAAATGTCGTCTGCTTAGGTTGTCTGCTGACTTTTAGCTGACCAGAAGAGCTTATAGTATAGTGGGTGGTCCGTCGTCCGTCCGTCCGTCAGTCCGTCTGTCCACACACTTGGCCAGTTATATCTCTGCAACCTGCACGCTGATCTCAACCATTTCTCATCTGAATCATGCCTCTAGTGGGGCAATGATGACATAAGCTTCTTTTCATAATCAAACGAAAACGGTGGATGCTCTGGCAACCACAAGGTCTCATAGACTTACAATGGGGAAATGCTTGTCATCACCGTAACACCTTCATTTTTGAGCAGATCTTTCTGAAACTTATATGTGAGGTGGCTGTGGATAAAAACTCGGATGAGTTAAAAAACCGGACAAGTCTGATCATTTATCATAGAGTTACGTCCCCTTGATTGCTGCAAATGCCTATTTTTGACCTTGTCAGTTTTGATCGGATCTTTCGTAAACTTAAGTACAAGTATCTTCTTAAACGTATATATAAGCAAGTCAGGGATAAAAGCCCGAATGAGTTCGAAAACCGGCGAGGTCGGCTTATTTATCATGAAATAAGTCATAATTCGAATAACGGATATCCATAATCGATTTATAAATGGATATCCATAAATCGGGGGAATTTAACGATGTCCATATTTCGAATTATGTATATCCATAAGTCTAATGCAATTGGATATGTAACGCGACATCTGACTGGATAACGTAAAAACTTTGCGACAGTATATTCTGTGATATACTGTCGAAGCCCGACGTCATCACGTAACGTCGCTTTTCATTGGCTGGCATTTGGTTTTACGCCACTCACAGCGCCTGTCGCTTTGTGCAAAATAGTCGAATTTCTAACAAAACACACAAATAAGTGCATTAGAATGTCGATTTACCTCCCCAAATGACAATTTTCAATACAGTTATCCCCTAACTCATCGCAAAAGGCCTGGGTTTCAGTCATCATTTTTTTGTTTTTATTTGCAAAGACGAATAATTGATAGCCATAATTCGAATAAGTGATATCCATAAATGGACCGAATTATAGATATCCACAATTTGAATTATAGATATCCTTAATTCGAATTATGGATATCCATAAATCGATCTGAATAAATGATATCCATAAATCGAATTATGGATATCCATAATTAGATTTATGGATCCATAATTCCAATGTATGATATTCCTAAATCGGGCTAATAATGGATATCCATAATTCGATTTATAGATATCCATAAATCGAATAATGGTTATCCATAATTCGATTTATGGATATCATTAATTAAGATTGATTTATTGATATCCATAATTCGAATTATGGATATCATTATTTCGTATTGTTTATATCCATAAATAATTATGGATATGCATAATTCGAATTATGGATATCACTAATTCAATTTATGGATATCTATAAATAATTTTGGATATCTATAAATAGGGAATAAATAGGAAAATGGCGCCCCATAGAAGACGGATATCTTTGAAATACGCCGCAGTAGTGAATACACATGTAAAGCCCACTTTATTTTAAACACTATTCGAGCTTACAAATCATATTCTGGCTCAAAAGAAATGTGGCGACTAAATTACATTCACACGCCTATAATTCTATCAATACAATGAAATTTTTACAGCCGAAAAAAAACGATTTTTTAGATGAAAACTTGTGATAGATTTCTTATTTCTACTGAAAATATAGAATTTTTGAGCAGAAATAATAAAATCTTTGCCATTTTCATTACGAAAGTGGGATTAAGGGGGTCAAAATTATATAGGCGTGTTTTCATGATGCTGCCTCAGTGAAAATGTTCCAACGAGCACACACTCTTGTTTGCAGAAGAATTAAGACAGATGCGGAGATTTTCCTAAGCAAAACTGGCAGCCTTAGAGGTATCCTTTTTTAAATGTCTTCAACTTTGTAAATTGTGGTTTTTTGGTCACCATTGTCGTTCACGGCAACGGCTGACATTCCGCAAACATGCCTATTCAAAAACATTGCCACCTTTATCGCCGAAAAAATGAAAATTTTAAGATGAAAAATGGTGATATTTTTCTTATTTTTTCTCAAAATATAGATTGCGGGCACTCGTTAGAACCGCCTCATCGAGGCGGTTCTAACGAGTACCCACAATCTATATTTTAGAGCAGAAATAAGAAAAATAAACGATACCCCCGGAAACCCAAGTTTTACTATATAAAAGTTGGGTTCAAGGGGATCAAAATTATATAGGCGTGTTTTCGTGATGGAGTGCATCAAGGAAATACGCCTATACAAATACTTTGCAAATTTTACTGCGGAAAAAAGCGAACATTTAAAGCGATTTTTTTTTCATATTTCTGCTCTAAATGTAGATTATGGGTACTCGTTAGAACAGCCTCGATTCGAGGCGGTTCTAACGAGTACCAACAATCTATATTTTAGAGCAGCAATAAAAAAAATAAGGTTTATCCCTGTAAACCCCAGTTTTACTGTATAAACGTGGGTTTCAAGTTGTTCATAATTTTTATAGGCGTGTTTTCGTGATGGATTCAAAAAGCGCAATAAAATAGATGTTTTTACTAATACAGTTATCGCTGGTTTTTGCTTGTTTGTGTTGAGGTTTTATGCCCCAGCCAACGCCATTTAGGTTATTTTTTATACGTTGCTTCCGATTTTGGGAAGTGAGTTGAAATGTCATCCCAAGCCCTTCCGTCCAAAGAAACCGCTAGTGCTCATTACGCAAACACATCTATACAAATACATTGCCACCTTTATCGCCGAAAAAATGAAAATTTTATGATGAAAAATTGTGATGTTTTTCTTATTACTGCTCAGAATATAGATTGTGGGCACTCGTTAGAACCGCCTCATCGATGCGGTTCTAACGAGTACCCACAATCTATATTTTATAGCAAAAATAAGAAAAATAAGGTATACCCCGGAAACCCCAGTTTTACTGTATAAAACTGGGGTTCAAGGGGGTCCAAATTATATAGGCGTGTTTTCGTGATGTTAACCGCTAGTGCACAACTCCATTACGAAAATACGCCTATTCAAGTATATTGGTAAAATTTTACCACAAAAAAGTTATCTCTGGTTGCTGTTTTAACCCATTTTGTACCGGAAATTTTTCAGATAAAAATCCTGATATTTTTTTCATATTTCTGCTCAAAACATGGATTGTGTACTCGTTAGAACCACCTCGGTGAGGCGGTTCTAACGAATACCCAAGAGGCGGTTCTATCGAGTACCTACAATATATGTTTTGGGTAGAAATTAGAAATACTGTTTACCCCTGTATACCCCAGTTTTACTATATAAAAGGGGGTTTAAGGAGGTTTCGGGTGTGTCCTGGTTAGGCTTAGATTTTCTAAGCGGTTTATCAGTACATGTATTCAAATGTATGGGCAGTGTCAACTCTGCGTGGTAGCACCATGCAGCCCAGTCTGTTTCTCCAAGTCCCCATTGGCGGAGGCAAAGTTATCTCTAGTTGCTGATTTAACCCATTTTGTACCTGAAACCCCAAAATAGGTACACTGGCAAACAGCGCAGGCCCAGATCAGGTGTTCCGTGGCGTCTGAGCAGGGCCTACACTATTTCCGAATACATTTTAAAGATAACACAACCTGTCATCCCTAAATTTCAATATGGACTCTTGCCATAAGAAAGGATGAAGGTTCCATTTGGTTCAAAAAGGTAAGGATAAGTCGTACATGTAGCAAGGGTACACCCCATCACGAAAAAGCGTCTATATAATTCTGTCTCCTTTGAACCCCACTTTATATAGAAAATCTGGGGTTTACAGGGGTAAACCTTATTTTTCTTATTTCCGCTCTAAAATATAGACTGTGGGTACTCGTTAGAACCGCCTCGATGAGGCGGTTCTAACGAGTACCCATAATCTATATTTTGAGCAGGAATAAGACAAATATAATTTTTCATCTTACAATTTTCGATTTTCAGCGGTAAAATTTATAATGTATTTGTATAGGCGTGTTTTCGTAATGAAACAAATTCAAATAAAAGTCATAATGTAGCTGGTCAAAGGCCCCAAATATAGCTTTCTTTTCTTGTGGTAGCGGCTATCATTGTTAGCGGCGTAATACAGAACATCAGCCAATCGGAAAAGGCGATGCAACGAGCTGGCAGTAAACTGGAGCCCGGTCGCAAGAATAACGTGTTTTCGTGGTTTTGACCAGGCAAGACACAGCCCAGCCTCCACAGCGTCACAGACAGTACAGAAATTACCCAAGCAACGAAACACGAATGAGCTGATCAGACTGCGCAGGTGCGCAGACTGATCTGCGCCTTTGTTGTTTGTAAGTGTTCTCACGACACGGCTCATCATAATGTCGCAGAGTTTTGACGCCATCCAATCAGAAGTCTCCTTACAACCGCAAGTACATAAAAACTGGCAATCATTGTTAAGTTGATCACAGTTTCTTTTTCATAGCGGTAAATACTAACTTTTGTAGCATTATCAGATAAAAGCTTGATTTCTGAATACTGTCACAGGATACTTGCACAGGATGGGTGACAAAGACAATATTAGCACAGATATATTGGTTGACTCAAATACGTCGCTTTCTCCAACCATGGATTCATTGAATTCAACTGAAGCAAACACAGGCCCTTCCAATATCTGCCACTCTATGGATAATCTTTTCGCCAACGGAACTATGTCAAAAGAACAGGCTGACTTGGCGATGTTCTTGATTTTCGAAGTGCTTATGCCAGTTGTTTGTGTAACAGGATTCATTGGCAATTTACTGTGTGCGATAATTTTGTTCAAGTCAAAGGATAAAAAGGCCTTTACTGTCTATCTCAAGGCGCTGACAATTTCCGACATGATGATACTCGTGTGTGGTATGCTACGGTTTCTGTGTACAGTGGTTAAAAATAATATGAAAAAGAACGCTTCTTTGCTTGATTCTTACTGTACCCTCATTGTCGGCTTTGGAGTTGGGAATTTCGTGAGTAGTTTGTCGGCCTATCTGATAGTTGTAATGAGTATAGAGCGGTTCGTAGCGATAGTATTTCCGCTCCACGTGAGAACATTTATACTTGAAAAACACCCAAAACGAGTAGTAGCTTTGATGCTTATCTTTCAGTTCATACTCCGCACGCCGACAGTTATTTGGACAGAAGTTGCATCAAGTACGGATTGCCAAACGAACGGAACTACTTTTTATCTCGAGTACCGGGAATGGTCCCGTAACATCGTTTTTCGCCGTGTCCTTTTCTACACCCTGAATGTAATTGACAGATTCATACCGGTAACGACCGTTATTTGTATGAATGCTGGTATCCTACTCACACTGAAACGACGCCCCAAGATACGTGCACCAACAGCCATCACAGGAAAGGAACCAACCAGCGGCACAATGGAGAAAAACAGGATAACAGTTGCTCTTATCGTGTTGTCAGCGTTTTTCTTATTCACATCCACATCAAATTCGGCGCTGTACATCATGGTCACGCTTGCGCCTCAGCTTACGTTGGCATCAAAAGAGTCCTATTTCTTCACCGTACTTATAAATATCGTAATTTTGGTCATTGCCCTGAACGCAGCCAATGACTTCCTGATCTATATTCTGTCGAGCAAACGCTTTAGAGGCTTGTTCGTAGACATCTATTGCACATGGAGGAGAACACCGGAACCTCGGGTTGATTCCCCGGGTATAGTGGCAGTGAGCCGGGAAACGTCACTAGATTGAACACTCTTAGTAGTCATTTTCCCGATTAATCTTCTTTTATTCTTTTAACCCTTTCATTTTCTACGCATTACGATAACACACCCGTTTCTCACATCTCCAAAATGGCTACTTTTCTGATGAAAATCTATGATATTTTTCCTATTTATACTTTAAACATGGGTTGTTGGTGCTCGTTAGAACCGCCTCATTGGGGCGGTTCTAACGAGTACCCACAACCTATGTATTGAAGCATAAATAAGAAAAATAATGTATACTCCCGCAAACCCCGGTTTCTCTATATAAAGTGGGGTTTATGGGTGTTCATTTCACGGACTTGTTCACGTGAAGATACATTAGCAAATAGTGTAGATCCTGGTGAGACGGCACATCAAGATCATCATGTTAATGATTTTGACTAAAGTTCCCATGAACACTCCATAAACCCCAATTTATATAGAGAAAACTGAGGTTTACGGGGGTATACTTTTTTAGCTCACCTGAGCCGAAGGCTCATGTGAGGTATTTGTATGCCAATGGTCCGGCGTCCGTCGTCCGTCGTCCGTACACATTTTCAACTAAGTATATCTTTAAAGCCAGTTTGCCAATCATGATTAAATTTCATGAGAAGCATTCAGGTTGGGGGAAAAGATGCATTATGTTTCGGGCAGATCAGATGCAAACTCTTGTTGTCATGGCAACATATAGCTCCCATAGACTTACAAATGGAAAAATTTAAAAAATCTTCTTCTCTGAAACCACTAGGCCGGGAGCTTACATATGAAGCATGTAGCAATGTCAAGTGGTCCCCTACATAAATTGTGCCAATCATGCCCCTGGGGTCTAAACTGGCCACGCCCCGAGGTCACTTAGCCCCCATAGAATTTTAATGGAAAAAAATAAAAATCTTCTTCTCTGAAACCGCTAGGCACACAGCTTACATATTAAGCATGTAGCAATGTCAAGTGGTCCTCTACATAAATTGTGCCAATCTTGCCCCTGGGGTCTAAACCACGCCCCGGGGTCCCTTAGCCCCCATAGACTTATAATTGTAAAAAAAACTTAAAAATCTTCTTCTCTGAAACCACTAGGCCCAGAGCTTACATATTAAGCATGTAGCAATGTCAAGTGGTCCCCTACATAAATTGTGTCAATCATGCCCCTGGGGTCTAAACTGGCCACGCCCCGGGGTCCCTTAGCCCCCATAGACTTATAATGGAAAAAAAATGTTAAAAAATCTTCTTCTCTGAAACCGCTGGGCACAGAGCTTATATATTAAGCATGTAGCAATGTCAAGTAGTCCTCTACATAAATTGTGCCAATCATGCCCCTGGGATCTAAACTGGCCACGCTGCTGGGCCCCTTAGTCCCCATAGACTTATAGTGGAAAAAAGCTTAAAAATCTTCTTCTCTGAAACCACTAGGCACAGAGCTTACATATTAAGCATGTAGCAATGTCAATTGGTCCCCTTCATAAATTGTGCCAATCATGCCCCTGGGGTCTAAACTGGCCAGGCGCCGGGGCACCTTAGCCCCTATAGATTTATAATGGAACAAAAAAAAACTTTGAAAAAATCTTCTTCTCTGAAACCACTAGGCCCAGAGCTTACATATCAAGCATGTAGCTATTTCAAGTGGTCTCCTACATACATTATGCCATTCATGCCTCTGGGGTATAAATTGGCCACTCCCCGGGCCCCTTAGCCCCAACAGACTTATAATGGAAAAAGTTTAGAAATTATTCTTCTCTGAAACCACTAGGCCTAGAGCATATATATTAAGCATGTAGCAATGTCAAGTGGTCCCCTACATAAATTGTGCCAATCATGCCCCTGGGGTCTAAACTAGCTACGTCCCGGGGCCCCTTAGCCCCCATTGACTTATAATGAAAAAACAAAACCCCTTAAAAATCTTCTTCTCTGAAACCACTAGGCCCAGAGCTTACATATTAAGCATGCAACAATGTCAAGTAGTCCCCTACATAAATTGTGCCAATCACGCCCATGGGGTCTAAACTGGCCACTCCCCGGGACCCCTTAGCCCCCATAGACTTATAATGGAAAGAAAAGCTTAAAAAATCTTCTTCTCTGAAATCGCTAGTATTATTAGCTCACCTGAGCCGAAGGCTCATGTGAGGGATTAGTATGCCAATGTTCCGGCGTCCGTTCACATTTTCAAATAAGTATATCTTTAAAGCGCCTTGGCCAATCATGATTAAATTTCATGAGAAGCATTATCCGGTTGGGGGAAAAGATGCAGTATGTTTTGGGGCAATTCAAATTGAAATTGGTGTTGCCATGGCAACATATAGCTCCCATAGACTTACAATGGGAAAAACTTAAAAAAAAATCTTCTTCTCTGAAACCACAAGGCCCAGAGCTTACATATTTAGCATGTAGCAATGTCAAGTGGTCCCCTACATAAATATATGCCAATCATGCCCATGGGGTCTAAACTTATCACCAGTTAGATGCGCATCTGACGGAGCTACGGAGGCTGGCTTTCCTTCTCTGAAACCAAAGGTCCAAAGCTTAAATATTTAGTATGTTGCAACATTAACTGGTCACCTACATCAATCCTACCAAACATGCCCCTATGGTCCAAATTGACAATGCCGTGTCCCATTAGGAAGAACTTAAAAAAATATGCTCAAAGACCATGAGACAAACAGCTAACTAAAATGTTCCTCAGGCGAGCGGTTAGGCTCATTGAGCCTCTTGTTCTAATTAGTGCTCCAAGACATAAGTTTAGAGTACTCGATGAATTAAGGGCAATGGAAACATCTGACAGATTTGTGCGCCATTTTTTTAAAGGGAGACAACTTTCGGGACTTCCTGTACCCTTTTCTAAAAGTCCTGTTCCACTGAAAAAGGGGTCTACTCTTTAAGACTTAACCCTATTGACATGGGAGACAAAAATACTTTTGCAGGAGTTGCCTCCCCTGAAGGTGTTTCCATACCCCTTAAAATAAGTCGATCATGAATTTCTATGGTTGATTAACCAAATTTGTACAAAATGGAATCATCCTCCTTATATATACATATGGACAAAATCTCATCAGTCAATATTAATTTTATCAGTCTAGGTCAACAGGGTAAGTTATCTCCGGGAGTTTCCGGCATTCTTCGATAGGCTCTTACAGGTAATTCGGAGAATTCCGCACCGTTACGAAAGGGAAAACGATTTAATACCATGTATCGAATTGCCCCCGCCCATCGGGGCTTGAAGTGATAGATGAGCTGCATGATGCTTCCACGCAGAGCTGAGACCGACCGCACAGAAGTATTGGCAAACCGCATAGAGGATCAAAGCCTGCCCCGGCAAAGCGGTGCGAGTCGGCCCGACCATGCTTATATCCCTATTGCTTTCATTGGGTGACAGGGCTTTGGATGTCATTACATCTCAGTGTCGGGTAAAAGTCCCACAAAATTGGAAGCAACGTCTCCAAAATGACCTATAGTGTTGACGGGGACGTCAAACTTCAAATCATACATATAATACCGTGTATTAAAATCATCAAAAAAAACTTTTTTCCCCAAAAGTTTTTTAAATGAAACCTATATCATTAAAAAGAAGAGATATTTTTGCATATGAAACCATTTGCACAGCCTAACAGCCGTTTTATCGTTCGGAGAAATTAAGTGCGAAAGGTCTTTAAATCGTGTTAAAATTTATCGTTTTACTATATATTACTTACATTTTGATGGCACTCCTATATTTTCTAAAAGGAAAAAAAGACTTTATTAAGTATAAAGTCTTTTTTTCCTTTTAGAAAATATAGGAGTATTAGATAGAAATTTGGAACTTATTTCATAACAGCGCTGAAATAATAAGCTTTACAGAACTGTTTGCCCGGGATTGATAACCCTAATAGTAGATTTAGTTTTGTTTTGTTTGATTTGAGGTTTAACGTTCCCGTCAACACTGTTGCTTCCAATTTTGTGGGACCTTTACCCGACATTGAGATGAAATGACTTCTCAAGCCCTGCCGCCCAATGAAACCAATAGCGTTTATGAGCATGGGCGGTCTGACACTCGCACCGTTTTGCCTGGGCAGGCTTGGATCCTTTAAGCTGTTTACTAGTACTCGTGTGCGTGTCGGTTTCAGCTCTGCGTGGAAGCATCATGCAGCCCATGTATTTCTCCAGGCCCCGATGGGCGGGGGCCGTGTAGATTTAGTAAAGTGTTCCTATAGCGCGCCATATACATTATTGCGCATACCTGGCCACAGGTTCTCCGTATGGAAGGAGTCCATTTAACAATTTAGGGGTGTCCGCCGGTTGTGTTGTCTTCAAAATTATTTGTAAAATGGCCGAACATTTTGCAAACATTGTAGGCCCAGATCAGACGCCGCATTCTGCGGCGTCTGATCTGGGCCTGCACTGTTTGTCAACTACCCCTTTGGTGGTTTCCGTTTGTTTGTGTGTGGGTTGGGGGTGGGGGTGTGTGGGGGGGGGGGGGCAAACACGTGTCTTTAGTCATAACAAACTCATTCCCTATACGATAAAATGTGACATACACATGTAGTTTATTCTTTCACATCTCCACAATGTTTAGTTTTCTGAGGAAACGTAAACTGATTCTTATCTATACCCCAAGCATAGAATGTGGGTGCTCGTGAGAGCCGTCTCATTGAGGTGTTTCTAACGAGTACCCATAACCTATGATAAGAAAAAGTGACGTTCACCCCAGAGCATGTAAACCCTTGTTTTCTCCATATAAAGTGGGGAATAGAGAGGTACTCAATACACGAAATTGTTAATATGATGTAGTAGTCGCAGATAAGAGTGACTAGTTGGAGCTATCGTTTGTACCTGCCTTAGGAATATTCCATTAACAAAAAGGTAAACCAAGTCACCAGATTGTGTGATTTCAACTGTAACGCAAGCATAGCTGTGGCATACATGTATATGACCATTTCGTCCGCTTGTAGAAAGCGGGCGAAAGGCACTCTACCGAATCTTCTGGTGGACTCAGCGAATTTGACATATATTGACAACACCTGAATAGCCCCGCCTAGTCAATCTTATCTGCGACTACGATACCATAACCTGGTTATAACCAGAGAAAATCTGTATTTAGATATGTACATGTATATTTTATTGAGGCGGTTCTCACGAGCAGCCAGAAAGCATGCTTGGAGTATACATAAGGAAAATATCAAACACATTTCATTTGAAAAATTGTCGTGTTGGAGATATAAAAAAACTGCACTATGTCAAATTAATATGTAATGGTCTTCATATCCGACGGGCCTCCGTGGCCCAGTGAAACAAAAACAAAAAACAAAAAAAAACGATGACTCTTAATTACAAGCTCGGCACACGTGAGACGCCAGGTTCTGCAACGGAAGGTCAGGTGGTTTTTCTCCGGGTTTTCCGGTTTTTCGCCCTTCTTTGATAAACGATTGGCTCGGAAAAAATAGAAATAATCTTGAAATGACCGTAAAACCAAAATCCAAACCAAAGTCTTCATATATGTTGGACCGTAACAAAGGCTAAAATTGCTTTCGTTTAGCCACCGATGGGATGCACTATTTGACCAGATTTGCCCTGCTACGTTCAGTCATGGTAAAGAACAATTTGAATGATCTCTGTGTTTCAAAATCACGTGTAAGTTACTTTTCAATACCAATTGTCGACTTCATCTAAATGATTCGAAAAGCACAAAAACCATTTAAACCCAGCAACAGCTACTATACCCAAAGTGAAAAAGTATGATGCTTATCCATTACGAAAACACGCTTATACAAATACATTGGATTTTTTCCCCGGAAAAAGGAACATTTTAAGATGAAAAAGTGTGATATTTTTCTTATGTCTGCTCAAAATATAGATTGTGTGTGCACGTTAGAACTGCCTCGTCCAGGCGGTTCTAACGAGTACCCACAATCTATATATAGCAGAAATAAGAAAAATAAGATTTACCCCTGCAAACCCAAATTGTACTATATAAAAGTGGGGTTCAAGGGGATCAAAACCATATGGGCGTGTTTTCGTGATGAATGGGAACTTTACAAAGATGTCTAGTCAACATTTTCTAAACTTCTAGTAATGTATATAGTGTATATAACATGTTTGCGTATATTATTTAGGGGATAACTGTATTCAAAATTGTCATTTGGGGAGGTAAATCGGCGGTTTTACGGTCGGAAATTTCGTTTTACGGCGACGCGTTAGCGGAGCCGTAAAACGGAATTTGCGACCGTAAAACCGACGATTTACCTCCCCAAATGACAATTTTCAATACAGTTATCCCCATTCTAATGCATTTATTCATTTGTTTTGTTTAAAAAATATTCTTTTTCCCCCAGAACTACAAGCAGAGTGAGTTGCGTAAAACCAAATACCAACCAATGAGAAGCGACGTTACAAGATGACGTCGGATTTCCGACAGAATATCGCAGAATATACTGTCGCAAATTTTTGACGTTATCCAATCAGACGTCGCGTTATATACGGATGTGCATTAGAATAAGCATTCGTCCACCGACACATCACGAAACACGCCTATATAATTTTGACCCATTTTATAGAGTAAAACTGGGGTTTGCAGGGGGTAAACTTTACGTTCCTTATTTCTGCAAGACTTTCGGATGAGTCTTTAAACCGAGGTCTCGTCTCCGTATGACCTAAGCTGTTGGTGGGGCGTAAAACTAAAACTCACTCACTCACTCCTTATTTCTGCTCTAAAAACAGATTGTGGGCACTCGTTAGAACCGCCTCGATGAGGCGGTTCTAACGTGTATCCACAATCTATAATTTGTGCAGAAATAAGAAAAATATAAAAAAATATCAAAAATAATGAAAAGCACGAAAACCATTTGAACCCAGCAATAGAAACTATACCCAAAGTGAAACAGTTTTATTCATATCATACATTTGATTCAATGGGAACTTTACAAAGATTTCACATCAACATTTTTTTTTTAATTCTAGCAATGTATATAGTGTATAGGAGGGTAGGCTGAAAAGTTCTGAGCCTGACCAAGAAGCAGGTATCGAACAGCCATGAAATTTTGTATTCATTAAATCCAAACCTTTATTACTTGATTTGACTCAAATGAGTTCAAGTTTACCTGCAATAACGTAGAAGTTCTAGACTTTGAAAATTGATACTAGCACGTTTTTGAGAAAATGGACAAAACCTGGCATCGTGGTGTCAACAAGTACCTCCATAAAAAAGGGGTTAGCTCCTAAGGACATTCATGCCAATATGGTTGCTACATTAGGGGATGATGCTCCTTCGTATGCAACCGTGAAAAGGTGGGCTGCAACTTTTAAGATGGGCAAGGACAGCCTTGAAGATGATGACCGGTGTGGACGACCCACAACGGCAACAGCTGAGGAAACCATCAGCCAAGTGCACAGGGCCGTAATGGATGACAGGCGCTTAACTGTGAATCAGTTAGCTAGCACTGTTGGCATCTCCCGTGAACGAGTAGAGAACATTCTACACAATGAATTAGGAATGTCGAAGGTTTCCGCCAGATGGGTAT
This sequence comes from Lucinisca nassula, assembly GCA_963580285.1. Classification (NCBI taxonomy): domain Eukaryota; kingdom Metazoa; phylum Mollusca; class Bivalvia; order Lucinida; family Lucinidae; genus Lucinisca; species Lucinisca nassula. The sequence continues at coordinate 60,353,412 of OY757023.1, forward strand.
CACGGCTTTTGACGCCTGACCAAAAGTTGAACCTGTCACAAGCCAACTTGGCTATTTTTGCAGTAGACCAAGATGGTTTTCTTGACCGTTCTGTAACTCAGGATGAGTGTTGGGTTCATCACTTTGAGCCAGAGACCAAACAACCAATCCATGCAATAGAAGAACCCTGGGTCACCCCCTCCAAAGAAGACAAAGGTCGTCTCCTCTGCAGGGAAGGTGATGGCATCAGTGTTCTGTGATCCCAAGGGCATAATATTCATAGATTACCTTCAAAAGGGCAGAACAATTAATGGGGAGTATTATGCAGATCTGCTAAAACAGTTGCGAAAAGCAATTAAGGCTAAACGACCCGGAAAATTGACAAAAGGGGTCTTGCTCATAAACCGGTTGTCGCAATGGCTGCTATGCATGACTGTGGCTTCACACTTGTCGATCACCCTCCGTTTTCACCTGATCTAGCTCCATCAGATTATTTCCTGTTTCCAAACATGAAAAAGCACTTGGCTGGGCAGCATTATCGGTCAGACGAGGAGGTGATAGCTGCTGTGAAGGAGTTTTTTCAGGGACCAAGATGAGACCTTCTATACCACTGGGATCCAAGGACTCCAGCATCGCTGGAGGAAGTGTGTGGACAGGAAGGGAGACTATGTTGAAAAATAAGGCACTTTCAGCATGGTCAAACCATTGAATCTTGGTCAGGCTCAGAACTTTTCAGCCTACCCTCGTATAACATGATTACGTATATTATTTATTGTTTTGAACATGAGAACCATATGATTCGTACCTATATCCTTTTAAGGTAGAGTTTGCTCTACAATATAAATTAAGCATTCGTCCACCGACACATCACGAAACACGCCAATATAATTTTGACCCATTTTATTTAGTAAAACTGGGGTTTGCAGGGGTACACTTTACGTTTCTTATTTCTGCTCTGAAATAAAGATCGTGGGTACTCGTTATAACCGCCTCATCGAGGCGGTTCTAAGGTGTATCCACAATCTATATTTTGAGCAGAAATAAGAAAAATATCAAAAATTTTCATCTGAATAATTTCCTTTTTCCAGCGATAAAATCTACAATATATTTGAATAGGCGTGTTTTCATAATGAGAAGGGCTGGGTGTGTGTCTGTATCTTTATAAAAAGAAACAAAACACAACCAAATTTTGAGCAAAAATTGTTAAAGAGGCATTGCCACGTGCCTTTGTCATTTGCTTGTATCGCGTTTGCCAAATTGCTTTTGTTGCTTTTGAAGTCAATAACATACACAAGTATAGCTTTTACAAAAAGCTAGGTCTACGCTTAGCACATATTAAATGTGAGTGTCTAGAGTTATATCCCAGAAATGTGTTTTATACAATTAACTGTCTTTGGAAATATTTTAATTGCCAGTCTGCCGACTGAAGTATAATGTCTATTACAGTTGCAAATGCTGTAATTCTGTCAAAACGTACTTTTTCATCTGTAAAAAGGCACATGTGCAACTTCAATATGCTTGTAACATCTTATCAAATGGATTGCTTGAAAACTGTTGGAGAAGTTATGTAGCCAACTTTCCCACACTTTCTAGACGAATAACTGAAGATCAACCCAAAACGTTTGCAAACGACGAGGCAGGTTTTTTTTTCAGCTTACCAGAGCTGAAGGCCTGTGGAGCTTATGGGATAGACTTATTGTCCGTTGTAGTCGAGAGTTTGTAGATGTATATTTTGTAATATCCTCTACACGGCTTGTACAAATGTGATAGCAATTCTATGCCAGAGCTCTGCCTGTGGGCCTCTTTTTGTGTGAAAGCTTATACTTGTTATGGACCGCAGTTTTCCTCTTGTGAAAGCTTATACTTGTTGTTACATATAAATATAAAGGTCAACCTGCATTGTGGGTAACTAATGGCTGTACTTACTGTAATGTCTACGCCCATGAGCGAAGAGAATCATAATGCGTTTTAAGGTTGAAGCGAACCATATTCAGAAGGGGCATTTCTTCTGACTTCAGATACTTTTGTCTACTCAACATCGGTAGGGATTTACACTCTTTTTATCATATGACGTCGCCTCTGAGAATGTAATAACGTCATGTAATAAAATCGATAATCCACTAGTGGATTAAATATGCAAATTAGTTAGATACGCACCGTAACGTTACATGTACAACCTCCTTAACGGCGTCGCGTTTACTTATGGCGGAATATTGACATGTTTCTAAAACAATCGTAAGTAAAATGCGTTTTAAAAGTCATATGATAAATAGAATCTTGCATTCGTGCTCATGTATTATAAAAATTTATTAAACTCTTTGAGGAAAAGGGATAAAATGCTCGGCAAAGCCTCGCACTTTATCCCTTTTCCTCAACTCGTTTAATAAATTAAATAATACATGAGCACTCATGTAAGATCCTCTATACAGGAAATGATTTTCTCCTCAACATCATGCTCACCAGTGCGTGAAATGAACACCCCTCTAAACCCCACTAGAGAAAACTGGAGTTTACGGGGTTATAGATTATTTTTTACTGATGCTTACAGACGTAGGTTGTGGGTACTCGTTAGGACCGCCTCGATGAGGCGGTTCTAACGAGCACCTACAACCTATGTTTTTCTTATAAATAAGAATAATATCACAATTTTTCATCAGAAAACTAACCATTTTGGTGATCATAGACGTACTTCAATGACTCGAACACATTTGGGACATTAAAACTTGTTCGAGACAGTGGGGGTTCAACTCACCGAGGGTTATTAGTAATGCCATGTCTGGGGACTAAATAGGGATAATTTTGAAAAAAAAAATGTGGTTTTCTATAAAATACTGCAATGTTGTACATGTATGTACACATTAGAATCGCCTCATCTGAGGGCAAACAACATATTTTTCTATCAATAAACTAACAAAATATCACAAAACATATACAGTCGAACTTCAATGGCTCGAACACCTTTGGGACCTCGAAAATCTGTTCGAGACTTGGGTAGTTCGAGCCACTGAGGTTACAGTCAGGAGGCATAACGAGATACTTTTAGACATCTTTTCGGTGTTCTATAATGAAAATGTATGCTGTGTGTACTCATTAGAATCGGCTCATCGAGGCGATTCTAATGAGTACACAAAGCATACATTTGCAAGATAAAAGACTAAAACCTCTTTAATTATCTCCTACTATTCCTTATGCAGAGGATTTCGCTAGGGACTCAAGAATGGGTTCGACGCATCCATGGTAAACGAGCCATCGGTGTTCGAGCCATCGACGTTCTACTCTATACATGTAGTTCGTCTGTTCCGATCTTGATCATATTTGAGAAATGTTACTGTTTGTGTGTTCTAAGATGGTTGATGAGTCCAAATTTAGCTCTGAACTGTCTGTAGCAGATAGAGCAGCAGAGGCTAGAGGAAGACAACAGCTCTGTTGGTGATGCCTTAGCTCTGACTTTGCGTTGTGTGCGTTTCTGCTCAGCTTCACTGATTCTTTTTGCCTCGAATTCACTGGCACCCCTTCTGATGAGACCTCGTCACTTTCCCACGAGTCTTAATGTTGAAATCCCTGAGGGAGACTTTGAGGGTAGCCTTGAAGCGCTTCTTCTGAACGCCTCGGGAGCGTTTGCCCATTTCTAGTTTCTCATAGAGAATTTCTTTCACAATCATTGGTCTGTGAAGAATACCATAGCGGCCTCGGAATGAATTTGAATCAACGCTGGTCAACGAACAATCAGTGGTTCGAGTCATTGAAGTTTCACTTTATAAGAATATAAAAATCTTTTATGGGTGTGAGGGGTGGATGGAAAAAATCCGTCCCTCGGGATCACTGTCCCGCATCACGAGGCTTGCCGAGTGATGTCGGACAGTGTTCCCGAGGGACGGGTTTTTCTATCCACCCTTCACACCACACATGATTCTTTTTCTTGGACACATTCCATTTCTTAGCGCGGATTTTTAATGCTGCAGTCACTTCGGTAACCGACGTTCGCCATATTGTGATGACACTACAGGAATGTTTAGTGATGTCCACGTAACGTGCTGTGACGTGAACCTTATTGACGGCGCATATGGGGTCGTATTCATTCAGTGCATTTATCAAGCACGCAAGAATATTCGATTTTGGGTAAGAACACCAGGGTTAGAAGAGAATATCTATCCCTAGCTAAAACTATACGCTTAGTCACACGGGTTTGTTATCACAGTGGAACAAATTCTATCCGTACCAGCGTCTGTAACCAACTAGTGTGGTTCATTACGCTTACGATTTCACATCCATATGACATAGTGCAAGTTTTCACATCTCCAAAATACAAGGGTGACAACCTACGTCATAGCAGAGATGTCGTACCCATTTCAGAAGCGGCCATATTGGTGTAAATAGGGTAGACAAAATGCTTCAAACTAGATATGTACATTACGAGTCTTCTGAAAACATACTTCAGCTGGTAACGAACAATATTTGCATCCCATCGGTGAGCTAATTTTACCTAGAAACATTGAAAAGGCTTCGATAGCTTCGCCACAAGATTTGATTCGGCGCTGAAAACAATGGCAGTTCCGACATCATTGCAAAAATCAGCTTGTGTCGAATTATTTAAAGAAAGAGCCATATTTCTGAGACAGATTTCAGTTTGTTTCTTTCTTTTATGACCTAACTGCACTTGTGACAAATGCCTTTTGTGTAGTAAAAACATGTATGTCATGTATGAAAAGATTTGTATTGCTTTTTCAAACGGTGAATACCCTTCAAGCTTTGTATGAATGAAACTGATTGCATGGTGCTTCCACGCAGAGCTGATTCCTACCCGCACACGAGTACTGGTAAACCGCTTAGAGGATCTAAGCCTGCCCGGGCAAAGCGGTGTGCACGAGTTGGACCACCCATGCTTATAAACCCTATCCGTTTCATAGGGCGACAGGGCTTGAGATGTCATTTAATCTCAATGTCGGGTAAAAGTCCCACAAAATTGGAAGCAACGTCTCCAAAATGACCTTACAGTGTTGACGGGGACGTTAAACCTCAAATCAAACAAAACAAACAAATGAATGAAACTGATGTACAACACATCTACTGTGCATGTTCTGGGGGGGTGGGGTGTGTGTGTGGTGGGGGGGGGGGGGAGGTTGGGGGTAGAGGATTTTGAAGAAAAGGAAATTTTGAGATGCCTTCCGATAATTGAAGAAGGTCAGTATTTAAAGCTGTAACAAGTCTACAATAAAAGCCAGTGTGTTTAATCCTTCGATGAATTTTCGTTTGGTTTGCTTTGAGTTTAGCCAGTTAGTTTATCATACCACTTTTCCTGGGCAGGATGTTGCACTGATGAGTTAGGAGGCCCTCATGCGGACTGAACAAATTATTTGTCTATATCGCGATGGAAGTAAGGGCGAGGATTGCAGCTTCGTAAAATCGATTTAAGCACCCCCCCCCACCCCCCACCCTCTCCCCCACCAGTGGAATTCGTTTCACTGACCGTCCCAAGGCGGTTCTTCTGTCGCGGTTTATTTTTGTTATGGTTTGTCTTTGAGTGCGTGTTTCGCTTATATTATTTTGTTTTGGATAGCCAGTTTGCCATTTTGTGGGAAAGTTACTGTCCTTTTGGCTTTCCGCTATTGATATTACCATTAGGGTCTTGTTATTTCATGTGTGTGTTTCTTTCCCTTTGGTGTCACTTCTGTGAGCTGTGGGTTAATTGTATCGATTTCTGATCATTACCTTCACTTCTACAGTCGAACTTCGATGGCTCGAACTCCTTTGGGACCACGAAAATATGTTCCAAACAGGAGTAGTTCGAGCCACTGAGGGTTACTGCCAGTAGGCATGAAGGGGTAATTCCGGGACATCTTTTGGTGATCTTTAATAAAAATGTATGCTGTGTGTACTCATTAGAATCGCCTCATCGAGGCGATTCTAATGAGTACACACAGCATACATTTGCAAGATAAAATTCGAACATCTCCTTATTTATCCCGCATTACTTATATTATGTACAGGAATTCCCAAGGAACTTAAAACTGGTTCGACTCAGCCATGGTAAACGAGCCCTCGGTGTTCGAGCCATTGAAGTTCTACTGTATTATACAGAAGCGGTTAATCAGTATCGTGCAAATTAGTTTGCCGGAAGCTGAGACCTGCCTTTCTAGAATCAGCAGAAGACGGACAATTACCATAGAAACGAGGTCATAATCAATGCTGCCGACCCGATGGGAATCGAACCCGCGAGTTCCTGATCATCAGTTAGAAAAGCATTCGGTAAACCCATCGAGGACATTTCTCAGCTTACATGTTTTTGCGATAATAAAAAATAGTCTGAGTAGATTCATACAGTAAAATTCCAATATTAAGACCACATTTGGGACTGTTCAAAAGTGACCACTTTTGAACTGTCCCAAAGGTGGTCCCTGACCAGAGGACTTTGTATGCAGAACACACGACGAAAGAATAACTGCACCCTTCAAAATAAGCTTTTTAAAGCAGAATATAAAGTCTTAATTTTAGGTTGTTTTAATAGCAGAATTTCACTATTTATTTCATGAAAAAAGCTGATCGACGAAATAATTTTCCGGAAATGCTCGGAAAAAAGCAATAATGGGAGGCAATACAATACAACTTCTCCAACACTGTAAATGGTCAAATTGGTGTACTTTTCCATCCATTTTCACACAGAAAAATGCAAAAGAAACACCTTGTAGAGTTTGAAGCCTCCACGATGTAGTGGTTATGCTATTCGCCTTGTAAACCAGGGGTTTCAGGGTCGGTTCCGGGCTTTTTCAGACTTTCGGATGAGTCTTTAAACAGGGGTTCCGGCTCCGTATGACCTAAGCTGTTGCTGAGACGTAAAACTCAAACACTCATGACCACCTAGTCGATATGTGAGCGACAAACCTTGGTTATGCATACCACTTAACTTTCTACGACAGTTTTAAGCTTATAGCAAACACACGAAGTGTTTGCTAAATACTGTAGAGAGGCTGGAACAACATACTTAGGCACCCAAATCTCGCCTGGAATCTCGTTCAAATTCTCGCGATAATCCGCCATCTTTACAGAGTTCATGAGAATTGTATTCACATCCAAAAAATGCTTCTCAAAACCAAAAGGAGTCAAGTCCCATAATTACCGAAACACAAAAATCGTCGAAATAATTTTAAGAGGCTCTTTTCGAAGACCGTTCCATCAAACGCTGAAGTTTGATCGCGGGAAAGTTTCGAAACTGCGTCACGCGTTTAAATTAACTGAAACGTACCACACTGAGCCGAACGTGTTAGCCGGTAAAACCCAGCACCGCGCTAGGACCAACGAGTTACCGGAGCATTCACCGAAGCATTTACCGGAGCTTCTCGATAGGGTGGAAAGCGCTTCTCGTCTGGTCAAGCAATTAAAACGTTTCACAAACTATTACTCAGGGACATTAAATAAAGCCATGGGCATAGTAAGAGGCACAATTAGCTATCTGGCTACCTGTGGATTTCTACCTTCCAAAGATTTACAAAGTGATATGAGCCCGAAATCCAAACATATCGCTAGTGCTCCAGGATACTTTAGGGTGTCCATGCTAGAAATTAACTGAGTCACCCTATGTAATTTTCTGCCAATGAAATGCACACAGGACCAACACTGGAGCATCGTCATACTAAGGCTATGTGCAAGGCGGCGGTGAAGCTCAAACAATTATTTTGGGTTTAACGACGCGTCAACCCTGGTCGGTCATTTTGTGTTATCTCCCAGAGAAAGGGACTAAAGAGATAGAAGAGGCAGAGAAGAGAGAGAGGTGGGTGGGTAGGGGAGAAAGTGGAAAATGAGCAAAAGTATACACATAGAAGAAGTAACAACACTCCCTCTGAACCCCTACCTGCTGCAAGGACAGCAGGCCTTGCCCAATTGTAAGTCAATATCAGTTTGACTCCCGACACCTTTGCCTCACAACAAAACAAATTAAAAACTTTGAAAAATAGTTTTTTATGTAGTTAAGGAAAAATCCCTCTTGAAGCCCACAAGGATCCCTGAAGTGACAATATTCTTTGGAAATTTGCCCTTAACTCTGATGCCCGTACCGATGAAGGGGAGCTGATAGCAGATGTCGGTCCATATACTCCGGGGAGTATCCTCTACTGTTCGCTGCTTTCGGGTCGGAGAACCTGCAAGCATGGTTGTCCGCTTAGCCCAGAGAAAGATCATGCCCAGGATTGACATCTTGATGTCAATGCTGGTGAGTTTGCCGGCCAAGGTGTTGTATCACTCGGGAGGTAATGTTGGTTGTGTGGTAGTCACCTCTGACAAACCGAGCTGCTCACTGTTGCACCGTCTCGAGCTGCTGGATGCTATATGCGGTCCCGTGGTGATGTGGCATAATCCAGGATAAGTCTAATCATGGTCTCTACCTGGCATCATGCTTTAACATCTTCAGACCAGCTGGTTATTTTCCTTCCAAAGAAACTCCAGGTTGCTGTTTGCCTTATAACAGTTGCATCAAAATGGGATTCCCATGATCTGCCTACCCTATCCTTGCCCCTACACTACCCCTACCCAGGACAAACGCCTACGTGGTAATCATGACATTACGGTAAGGATAGATTTCATTCTTCCCCGGCAGGTGGGGGCGGGGGCTCCAATTAATATCCCGATCCAAAGGACCGTGCACTTTGTGGAATTCATCCATACGGAACATGTTCGGATACCAAACTTTATTGTCGCTGCCGGGAATCGAAGCGGGTATTTTGATGTTCTACCCCACTAATCTTTTTTTCTATATAGATTTAGATAATTTAGATAATTTATTAATGCAATAAGCCATATGGCCCATGAGCATATATACAATAAACAAACATACAATGATATGCAGGATAGCAACACAGTTCGTTGAAACGTATTCTCATGTATTCCTTTAAGGCCACAAAAATTACACTTTTAATCGCCAATAAATCTTCAGTGAACATAGGTTGTGTGTACCCGCAAGAACCGCTCAAATGAGGCGGCTCTGAAGGGCATCCACAACCGCGTTCGCATCCTTGTTGCTCCTAACAATCATTTGCCTTAGGAAGAGGTGCTGAAATCTTTCGTCGATGATAACATTACAAAAATACTATCCGTCAGGGATATACTGCAACAACCCCAACGAGGATTACCTGCAGGTGTAAATTACATACACGCAAGGTTTTCAGGATGAAAGCCTACACAGTATTCATGTAATTAAGGTAGGGGTCATTTGCTTGCGGAGCGGATGGTTCTTCCTGCACAGGGGGGAGGGGGCGGGCGGGGGCGGGGGCTCCAGCTAACGTCCCGATCCGAAGCACTTTGTGGCATTCATCCCTGCAGATGATGCCAGTGGAGCGTGTTCGGACACCTCGATTTTATTGCCGCTGCCTGGAATTGTACCGGGGGTCTCTAGTACATAAACCACAGAGCTACCACGCTCCTATATTTGGATACCAAACTTTATTTCCGCTGCCGGAATCGAACCAGGGTCTCTAGGATCAGAGACCAATAGCTATTAACGACGTAATGAGTGTGTTTGCTCAAAAGGCAGTGCCTTTATTTCATATTAAACCCTATTGGTTTTATTAGGCGACAGGTCTTGATGTGTCATTTCATCCCAGTATCGGGTAAACGTCCTACGAAATTGGAAAACCTCAAATCAAACAAACACGCGTCGGGCGTAAGCCTGGCATATAGGGTTAAACCCGGCCCCATGATTACGTGGCTGTACCTCTTCTGCCTACCTCTTTCTCATGGTCTGGCCCTTTCATGGTAGGGATATGATTTAATGAGCTAGACATTAGTGTGGTTAGCTCAATAATGAGATGGTCAATGTCCTTTTAAACAAATAAATAATCGTACTGTACACCATTACAGCGTTTTGTCATTAACCCATTTAGTCCCAGAAACCCCAAAAACGGGTACCTTGGCAAACAGTGCAGGCCCAGATCAGACGCCGCAGAACGCGGCGTCTGATCAGGGCCTCCACTGTTTGCTAAAAGTTCAGCCATTGTCTAAATAAATTTTCATGAAAACACAACCTGACACCCCTAGATTTTGAAATAAAGTCCTGCTATATATAATGAGGCAGATTGCATTTGGAACAAAAAGAGTTAAAAGATTATTATCTTTTTTTTTTCTTTTTTTTTTTTCTTTTTTTGCAGATTGTTGAAGAAGAATCATTATTGTTGTTTTGCTGAACGCAGGAAATGATCTTCTTCGCATTCTTTAAAACCAGAATTAATTTGTCTTCAATTGTGTCACATTATATTAACATACCCGTGTAATAAAGTACATGCTTTCATAAACTCAATGTGGTTATTATTTTTTTTTTTTCAATGAAATTTGTAAGAGTTCTTTTTTATATATATACTTAAATCATACAGTGTGGGTGCTCGTTAGAGACGCCTTATTGAAGTAATTGCTAACGAATACCAACAATATAAGTCTTAGAGCAGAAATAAGAAACGTAATTTATACCCCTGTTAACTCCAGTTTTCTTTATAAGAAAAAATGTATGGGGGGGGGGGGGGGGGGGGGGGTGCTTAAATCGATTTTATGCGGCCGCAATCCTCGCCCTTTTTTCCGTCGCGATTTAGACAAATGATTTGTTCAGTCCGCATGAAGGCCTCCTAATTCACCAGAGCAACATCTCCGAGATCGCAAAAATCAAACAACCACAGAGATGAAACAACGGTGAGGAGTCCACAGCAAGCAACCACTGAAATGCTGGACAAAAAAGTTAGACCCCGATGGGCCCAACCAGAGACAGAGCATCAGGCAGCAACCAACATTACATAAATTAAAATTCTTTCTAATTCTCAGTAAGCCTTTACTGGTGCTGGAACAGTCATACCCACACTCCCTGATCTTTCCAAGACTTTGTCGCAATATTTATTCCCATGTTTTTGATGGCCATAAAACACGAAGTTAATAATTTGAAAAGTATAGTGGTAAGAGCTTGAATTTGTAATAAACCGTGCTTTGTATGTTTTTTTTTAGGTAACCAATATAAAGTAGATAAAGTAGGAAGCTTGTCTTGGCCTTCTGTAACACATACAGCAAACTTGGTGGATGAATGACAGATATGGTCATCAACTAAAGCCCTCTCTACAAAGGCTGCAGTTCATAGGCCTTAGTACCACCAAGTTCTTGCTGAAGAGTCTTAACACAGTAGTGGAGCCATCAAACAACGACCACATTGTTAGCGGCCTCGTCTGCTGGAGCCAAAACAAACTTCTTATGAAATTCTTGAATACCTAGTTTAAGGTGACGTAAAGAAGTCTTAGGCTTAGGAGGTAATAAGTTCGTATTTTGAGAGTAGAAAGAAATGCGTTTGTTCACTACTTTCAGAATGCTAAGTTTCCATTCTTTTAAGGCTTTATGCTCAACATACTCTCGTTTACATCATCGATTACCAAATTCATTCAAGGCAGCAGCGATTTCATTTCTACGCTTACTGAAATCAATTTTCTAAGGAAATCGATATTTCGGTCCTTTAGACTTTATATTTCGTATCCTAGAATCAGGAATAATTTTTAAATTGCCAGTTATAATATGACCAGCAGTAGGAAAGCAATACACAGTAGGAAAGCAATACACTGATTTTTTTACAATCACAGGTATCAGGAGTGTTAGTGTCAATAACAAGATCAGAAACACTTTTATTGAAATTAAAAATGATAGATCTAACAGGCTTGTTGTATTTATAGTAAATTATGGGTGTTTCAGTATTTTGAAAATTTATTCTTGTACGATTGCGATAAAAGTTTAAGCTTATTGAATCGCTCTCGAACATTCATTCCGGATGTATTCACGCGCGAGAGAGAGGCATTCACTTTTATACCACTGCTACCCATTTACACATGGATCGAGTGTCTTAACTTGTCTTGTCCTAGGACATACCTTGCCTCCGGTGGCCGGATTCGAACCCACAGCCTCTCGATCATAAGTCGAACGCTAACCACTGAGTTATCGAGGCTGACTGGAGTTTAACGTCCAAGTCATCACTAAGTTATATAGAGCCGGCCACTAACCACTTTTCGTGGACAGGCTTATATAGAAGCGGTTAATCAGTACCGCGCAAATTAGTTTGCCGGGAGCTGACACCTGTCTTTCTAGAATCTGCAGAAGGGAGACAATTACCATAGAAACGAGTTCATGATCAATGTTGCTGGCCCGACGGTAATCGAACTCGCGACCTCCTGATCATCGGTTAGAAACGTATTCGATAAACCCATCCAGGCCATTTCTGAATTTACATGCATTTGCGACAATAACCAGGCCCCGTCTATGTGCAAAATAAGTAAAATAGTTTGAATAGATTTAAGGGATAACTGTACTGAAAATTGTCATTTGGGGAGGTAAATCGGAGGTTTTACGGTCGGAAATTTCGTTTTACGGCGACGCGTTAGCGTAATTTGCGACCGTAAAACCGACGATTTACCTCCCAAAATGACAATTTTCAATACAGTTATCCCCATTCTAATGCACTTATTCGGTTGTTAAGTTATAAATTGTACTATTTTGCACAAATCGGCAGGCGTTGTGAGCTGCGTAAAACCAAATGTCAGCCAATGAAAAACGACGTTACGTGGTGACGTCGGATTTCCGACAGTATATCGTGGAATATACTGTCGCAATTTTTTGACGTTATCCAATCAGACGTCGCGTTACATACGTAAGTGCATTAGAATCATATTTATGTCAAAAAAAGCTGATCAGCAAAATGATTTTCTGGAAATGCTTTGAAAAATTCATATGTGGTAAAAAGATTTCGCTTTCCTCTCTGGCAACTTGTACAATCTCATGTTGGAAACTTATTTCCGGACTCTTGGAAGTAAAATGGCAAAGCCCGTCACTATTCTATTGGCCTTGCATTATCCATAAAATTACAGTCGTTGATTTTTAAAACATACATGTAGTTTGGTTTTCTTTTGCTTCAGCATTTCCGTTGTTTCAACTCTGTGGTTGTTTGATTTTTGTGTTCTCGGAGATGTTGCACTGATTAGTTAGGAAGCCTTCATGCGGACTGAACAAATTATTTGTCTTAATCGCGACGGAATTAAGGGCGAGAATTCTGGTCGCGTAAAATCGCTTTAAGGCCACAGTAAAATTCTTTTCACTGACCGTTCCAAGGCGGTTCTTCTGTCGCGGTTTATTTTTGTTATAGTTTGTCTTTGAATGTGTGTATCGCTTATATATTTTTCTTTTGGATAGCCAATCGGCCATTTTGCGGAAAAGTAACTGTCCTTTTGGCTTTCCGTTATTGATGTTTCCATTAGGGTCTGTTGTTTCATGTTTTTGTTTCATTCCCTTTGGTGTGTCTAACAGGAGGTTTGGGTTAATTGTATCGATTCCTTATCAATGCCTTCACTTCTATATTGCCACAGCTGCCATTTACCTTCGAAAGCTTTTACAATTTTTATCCCATTAAATGGGCCCCGCCAAGCGATTTCGGTACTTATCGCCTATGCGAGCAGCGAGGGTTCATGCGAGCCTGCGTATCCGCGCAGTCTCGCCAGAACCTTCGCTGCTCGCTCATATAAGCAGTGAATCAAGAGGAACCTTCAGACAGAAAGCAATATCCCTGGACCCTCTGAATGGCTGAGCATGCGCAGTTAAAATGTGTCATGACGGAATGCTCGAAGACACAAAATCGCTTGGCGGGGCCCAAATGCAATTTCATTATTCGTATGGACAACCATTTATCAAATGATACATTTAACTCTTATCTTGCTGTTCACGACAACCCCTATCTTTGCAAACAGTGTAGATCCAGATCAGATGGCTTCTGAAGAAGCCATCTGATCAGGATCTGCACTGTTTGACATTTACTTTATGAATTTATAGGAATGAATTACATAAGGTATTTTGATTGGTTAAATGTCAGAAGTGGGTGTGGCTAAAATGAATATTCAGCAAGATAAGGGTTAATGCACTCTTAAGAGTTACACATGGAAAATATAAAAAATGGCTCCAGTTAGGATTGAAATTGTCCCCACGGCGATGATAGATACTCAATTACATCGCTTCTAGGTCTAACGTAACACCGATGGAAATTGTCCATCTTATTGGCTTCATGAGGCAATGCTAATAACTAATCATAATACGTGTACGTAGGTTGACTGTTACATTTTTTCGGTTAATAACAAAAATAATTCAAGTTGTGTGGAAAACATTCAGAATTGTCACTCATGCTTCGAACTCGTGAAAATGCTGATGCTTTAAACACACTCGATGAAAAACAAAAGAAAATTGTTATTCACCTCATAAAAGTAAACATCCTCTACTCGTCTATGATATGACGTTATCCACCAAAAGTCAATACGAAACCACGCCTATTCGAATTAATGTACATTCACTTTCGTACCAAGGATGTTTTAGTCGGGGTCTTTTGATGCAGCAAACTGACATTCACTGACCCTCATATGGCCGTCCTCTTAACGCTATATATGTATTTTTCTAACACAATTTTTTATTAATCTTTTTCTTTCTTTTTAGTACTTTCTCATTACATGTACATATTATATATATTTATATTTACTGTCTATTATATGTCTTAACGTGTGTGTGTGTGTGTGAAATCGGGTTTAACGTCGCTTTCAATAATTTTTCAGTCATATCACGACGGTGTCTGGTTGCGACAGGGAGCTCAATGCTCACGTTTATAGTGCTGCCTCACTGAAGTATCATGTCCCAGACACATTACATGATACCACACCCAGTCACATTATCCTGACACTGGATCGACCAGTCCTAGCTCTACCCCGTAAATCCGAGTGCCAAGCGAGGAGCAGCTAGTACCATTTTTAACGACTTTGGTATGTCGTGGCCCGGGATCGAACCCGAGACCTCCCGTTCCCCGGAGCGGACACTCTACCAACTGAGCTATCGGGGCCGGTATATGTCTTAACGTACCTTGTAAATGTAAATCTTACAACACCTATTTCTTATGTAACTATCTTACTATGTAATGACTCTTTAACTTGTGCCATTATTTGTAATGTCTGCATGCTGTGGTATATTTATAACCCGTTGTTGTTTTACTCAATGTTTGTCGAAATACAAGCCCTACTGGGCTTATGTTACTTGTTATACATATTCGACACTAAATAAAACTTCTATGTCTATGTCTATGTCTATGAAAAAAGATTCATTCAAATGAAAAGTTGTGATATTTTTCTTATTTCTGCTCTAAAATATAGATTGTGGGCTCTTGTTAGAACCGCCTCGATTTCTGCTCTAAGTATAGAATGCGGGTACATGTACACGTTACAACCGCCTCGTGGAGTCGGTTTCAACCATTGCGAAAACACGCCTATACAAATACATTGTAAACTTTATCGCCGAAAAAAATGAGAAAAATTTAAGATGAAACGTGATATTTTTCTTATTTCTGCTCAAAATATAGATTGTGAGTACTCGTTAGAACCGCCTCATCGAGAAGGTTCTAACAAGTAACTACAATCTCCATGTACATGATGTATATTTTAGAGCAGATATCAGATAAATAAGGTATACCCCTGTAAACCCCAGTTTAACAATATATAATATTGGGGTTTAAGGGGGTCAAAATTATAAAGGAATTTATTTGTAATGCCAACGAGTGCCCACAATCTATATTGAGAGCAGAAATAAAAACCAGAGGACCAGTGGTCCTGTAAACGCTCACCTGACACCTGGTCCTGGTGTACATTTTAATGTTTTTATATATGTATATAGCCTCAGAGCAGGGGTACACAACTTGTGGGGACAAAATTTTGATGTCTCACAATGCAGCAGAGCCGAAACTACCAAAAATGAGCACAAGTTTGTTAAACTTTTCGAGGATTCCAGAGTTATAATGAGATTGTTCTGCATATTCATCGAACTACTTTGTTTATGCGTAAGGCGTAGTATGTCATTTCTTCTCAATGCCGGCTAAAAGTCCTATTAAAAACAAAACGACATAAAGAGTGTTAACAAGGACGCATAACACCAACATAAATAAATAAATAAACTAAATTTTTATACAGTGAACAGAAGGTTACAAGGGTATGTATTATTACAACTAACATAACTGATAAATACTTAAAAGAAGCGCCTCAGTGAGGTGTTTCTTTCAGGCCTAATACAATCTCGCCATGTAGCACAGATAAGAAAGTAATTCCAAAATTTCAACAGAATAATCACCGTTCAGACTGTTAAGAGCACATTAAGCAAGCAATTGGTCTTAAGCAAGAATGCACTTGGTTCCCTAATTCGGCTAATGCATTACATTTCATCTGTATTAAGCAAACAAGAGGAGAAGATCTTTGGACCTGTTTTGGAGGAGAAGATCTTTGAAAATGGTGGACGGACGGACAACGGATGGACGGACGACAGACCATGGCTATACTATAAGCTCACCTATGAGCCTAAAGGCTCAGGTGAGCTAAAATCAATTATTTTCACTTTTTCCCAAGCAAAAGCCTAAGTCCGCAAATTTGACATTGCCGTAAAATAGGTAAAGGTCAACCCAGGGTCACCATTTGAACAAATTATGATAGGCCCGTGTACCAGATGCTTCCTGCCAAGTTTCAAGATCATTTGCCTTACGGTTCTGGAGAAGAAGAATTTCGAAGTGTTTTTACCATATATTGGCATGGCCACCATCTTGGTCATGTGACCTGGACCATATGAGCAAATTTTCATTTGTTCATCATATAAAGGATCCATATCAAATTTCAATTGAATTGGGCCAGCGGTTTCTGAGAAAAAACTGTTTGAAATATGGAACCTGGTTAATCTTGGTCCCAGGTCACTGAATGATGACTTTTCTTACCCATGAATCTTCATGTATTCATTTACTTTACCTGATCTACCAATTTGGTGACATTGTCTTCAATGGTTTCCTAAAAATCCATTATTTTCACTTTTTCCCATGCAAAAGCCTAAGTTGACAAATTTGACACTGCCATAAAATAGGTCAAGGTCAACCCAGGGTCAGCATTTGTAAAAACTATGACGAGCCCGAGTACCATATGATATATGCCAAGTTTCAAAGCCATTGGCCTTACGGTTCTGGAGAAGAAAATTTTTGAAGGCTTTTTACCATATATGGGCGTGGCGGCCATCTTGGTCATGTGATCTAGACCGTACTGGCAACTTTTCATTGTTCAACTCACAAAAGCTCCATATTGAATTTCACATAAATTGGCTCAGTAGTTTCTGAGAAAAAATGTTTTTTTTTTGAAATATGAAATCGGATTGACCTTGGTCTAAGGTCAATGAATGACCTTGACCTTTCTTACCCATAGATCTTCATGTATTCAGTTACTTTACCTAATCTACAAATTTTGGTGACACTGTCTTCAATGGTTTCCCTAAATATCCATTATTTTCACTTTTTCCTATGCAAAAGCCTAAGTCAGCAAAATTGACATTACTGTAAAATAGGTCAAGATCAACCCAGGGTCACCATTTGAACAAATTATGATAGGCCCGAGTACCATATGCTACATGCCAAGTTTCAAGGCCATTGGCCTTACGGTTCTTGAGAAGAAGAATCTTTAAGGCTTTTTACCATATATATAGGCGTGGCGGCCATCTTGGTCATGTGATCTAGACCGTATTGGCATTTTTTCATTTGTTCAACTCACAAAGGCTCCATATTGAATTTCACTTAAATTGGCTCAGCAGTTTCTGAGAAAAAATGTTTGAAATATGGAACCTGCGTGACCTTGGTAAAGTTTCTTTACCATATATGGGCGTGGTGGCCATCTTGGTCATGTGATCTAGACCATGTTGTCAGCTTTTCATTTGTTAAACTCCCAAAGGCTCCATATTGAATTTCACTTCAATTGGCTCAGTAGTTTCTGAGAAAAAATGTTTGAACTATGGAACTTGCGTGACCTTGGTCTGAGGTCAATTAATGACCTTGACCTTTCTTACACATAGGTCTTCATGTATTCAGCTACTTTACCTTATCTACTAATTTTGGTGACACTGTCTTCAATGGTTTCCTAAAAATCCATTATTTTCACTTTTTCCCATGCAAAAGCCTAAGTCGGCAAATTTGACATTGCTGTAAAATAGGTCAAGGTCAACTCGGGGTCACCATTTGTACAAACTATGATGGGCCTGAGTACCATATGCTACATGCCAAGTTTCAAGGCCATTGGCCTTACGGTTCTGGAGAAGAAGAATTTTTAAGGCTTTTTACCATATATATATAGGCGTGACAGCCATCTTGGTCATGTGATCTAGACCGTATTGGCATTTTTTCATTTGTTCAACTCACAAAGGCTCCATATTAAATTTCACTTAAATTGGCTCAGCTGTTTTGAAGAAAAAAATGTTTGAAATATGGATCCTGAATGACCTTGGTCTAAGGCCAATAATTGACCTTGACCTTTCTGACCCATAGATCTTCATGTATTCAGTTACTTTACCTGATCTACAAATTTTGGTGACACTGTCTTCAATGGTTTTCCTATAAATCCATTATTTTCACTTTGCCCCATGCAAAAGCCTACTTCGGCAAATTTGACATTGCTGTAAAATAGGTCAAGGTCAACCCAGGGTCACCATTTGTACAAACCATGATGGGCCCGAGTACCATATGCTACATGCCAAGTTTCAAGGCCACTGGCCTTATGGTTCTTGAGAAGAAGATTTTTGAAGGCTTTTTACCATATATGGGCATGGCGGCCATCTTGGTCATGTGATCCAGACCCCGCGAAGAAACTTTCGTTCCCCCATCCCACTGAGGCTCCATATGAAATTTGGCTTTGATTGGCCCTGCAGTATAGGAGAAGAAGATCTTTGAAAATGGTGGACGGACGGACGGACGACGGACGGACGGACGGACGGACGACGGATCATGGCTATACTATAAGCTCACCTATAAGCCTAAAGGCTCAGGTGAGGGTCATGTGATCTAGACCGTATTGGCATTTTTTCATTTGTTCAACTCACAAAGGCTCCATATTAAATTTCACTTAAATTGGCTCAGCAGTTTTGGAGAAAAAAATGTTTGAAATATGGATCCTGAATGACCTTGGTCTAAGGCCAATGAATGACCTTGACCTTTCTGACCCATAGATCTTCATGTATTCAGTTACTTTACCTGATCTACAAATTTTGGTGACACTGTCTTCAATGGTTTTCCTATAAATCCATTATTTTCACTTTGCCCCATGCAAAAACCTACTTCGGCAAATTTGACATTGCTGTAAAATAGGTCTAGGTCAACCCGGGGTCACCATTTGTACAAACCATGATGGGCCCGAGTACCATATGCTACATGCCAAGTTTCAAGGCCACTGGCCTTATGGTTCTGGAGAAGAAGATTTTTGAAGGCTTTTTACCATATATGGGTATGGCGGCCATCTTGGTCATGTGATCCAGACCCCGCGAACAAACTTTTGTTCCCCCATCCCACTGAGGCTCCATATGAAATTTGGCTTTAATTGGCCCTGCAGTATAAGAGAAGAAGATCCTTGAAAATGGTGGACGGACGGACGGACGGACGACGGACCATGGCTATACTATAAGCTCACCTATGAGCCTAAAGGCTCAGGTGAGCTAAAAAATAAGGTTTATTCCTGTAAACCCGAGTTTTGCTATATAAAAGTGGGGTTCAATTGGGTAGAAATTATATAGGTTTGTTTTCGTGGTGGTGACTTTACTGATCAAAACGTGGAGACTGATCATGATATCTTTCTACGGTCATTGCCTCCCTTTCGCTGAGTCAAGAAGAGCAGTTGTCAGTTTGTGGTGAAAGCATGTGCACTGTACTTGCAAACCGCTTACATTCATGTATAAGCCTGCCCAGGAAAAGTGTGGATAGGTAACCTGACCGGCTCAACAATGCCCTACATAGTATTGACTGGGCCGTTAATCTCCAATACAAACAAACAAATACAGTAAAAATCCTATATTAAGTCCACCTTTAGAACTGTTCAAAAGTGGTCTTAAAGACCACCTTTGGGACTGTTCAAAAGTAAGACCACTTTTGAACAGTCCCAAAGATTGGCTATGACCAAAGGATAACTTATACAGAAAACACAAGGAAAGAATAACTGCACTCTACTATATAAGCTTTTTAAAGCGAAATTAGTCTTAATTTTAGGTGGTCTTAACCCTTATCTTGCTGTTCACGACAGCCCCTATCTTTGCAAACAGTGTAGATCCAGATCAGATGGCTTCTGAAGAAGCCATCTGATCAGGATCTACAGTGTTTGGCATTCACTTTATGAATTTGTAGCAATAAATTACACGAAGTAATTTGATTGGTTGATAGACAGAAATGGGTGTGGCTTAAATGAATATTCAGCAAGATAAGGGTTAATAGCGGAATTTCACTGTATATACTGTTCTTATTGCTGCTGATAACATAGATTGACGGGTGTCCGTTAGAACCGTCTTACTAGGACGTTCTAACGAATACCCACATTCAATGTTATTGTGCCAAAATAAAGAAAATAATGTATAGCTCTGTAAACCCCAAACGGGCTTGAACGTGATATAGTTTCTGACTTCTCCTGAAACAAAAAGAAAGTGAACACAATGCTTATAACCCTGTCAGACACAATCACAGATATGCCCTAAACCAAGCAAGGCAACTCGGTATGATCAGCAGTCAAGAGGGTAAATTGGATTATGTCTCTTGACCTATGTGAAAGAGAGCTGAACAGAGAATCGAAACCGACATATACGCATGCGTTCAACCAATACTCATTCTTTCGACAGAAATTGTTATTGTTGTTAATTCGAGGTTTAACGTCCCCGTCAACACTGTATAGGTCATTTTGGAGACGTTGCTTCCAATTTTGTGGAACTTTAACCCGACATTGAGATGAAATGACATCTCAAGCCTTGGAGCCCAGTGTAACCAATAGGGTTTATAAGCATGGACGGTCCGAATCGCACTGCCTTGCTTGGGCAGGCTTGGATTCTCTAAGCGGTTTACCAGTACTCGTGTGCGGTCGGTTTCAGCTCTGCGTGGAAGCATCGTGTAGCCCATCTATTTCTTCAAGCCCCGATGGGCGGGGTTAACCAGCACTGTACTCATTCTTTTGCCAGAAACTGACAACTGTCCCTCGTGAATCCGCTGAAGGGAGAGAATGACCGTAGAAAAGATTTCATGGTTAAAATTCTCGAAAGCGTGTTGCCGACCCCGGCAGGTTTCGAATCCGCGTCCTCCTGGTCACCAATCTGACGCGCATTCGACTGAGCTACCTATCGAGGCCGGCTACAGAAAGAACGTAAAGTGTTTGTGTGGACTTACATGTGAGACCACGCTGTAAAAGAACTATCTCCGTATTCGGTACATGTAGGTATTATTCTCTTTCTATACATAAGATCTGTACTATATAAGATTAAATACCTTACGTCAAATTTACGGGCCTCCGTGGCCTAATGGATAATTGCGCTGACTTAGTCATTAGGTCTCTCACCGCCGTGGGTTCGAGCCTCGCTCGGGTCACGTGTGAGACGCCAAGTTCTACAACGGAAGGTCAGGTGTTTTTTCTCCGGGTACTCCGGTTTTCGCCCACCTATTATTAACGATCGGCTCGATATGAGTGAAACAATCTTGAAAGGGCCGTAAAACCCAAACCAAAACCTTACGTTAAAATAAAAAGTTTATTTTGACAAAATTCGGGTTTACTAGAGAATACAATATTTTTTCTTATTTTTGCTCTAAGACATAGATTGTGGGTACTCGTTAGAACCGCCTCAATGAGGCGGTTCTAACGAGTACCCATAATCTATGTTTGGAGCAGAAATAAGAAAAACATAAAATAAAAAAGTCATCTGAAAAGTGATGGTTCTACAGGTATCTGTGTTTTGTGCAGAATTATAAAAATATCAGAACTTTTATCTGAACAGTTTCATTTGTTTAAGAAATAGATCAGCTCTAGCTGTGCTTTGTTGAGTAATAAATCACAGTTCGTAGCGCGCGTGATTTGTCTACTTACAACTGACCGACAAACTGTGATTTATTACTCAACAAATCACAAACTAGAGTTGATCTATTTCGATTCTAACAGGCTGCAAATCGGCAATAATGCTGTTGTTTCCTTCAAAATCTCACAACTTTTCGCCATTGTTAGACGAAATCCCGCTAAAATTATCGACTGAAACACATGTATTTATATCCTTTTCTAACGTTTTCGATGCGAGAAAATGACGTTACACCGTCTAACGTCAAGGAAATCGACTAGTGACGTCATAAATTTGCAGTTTTAATGACGTCACTCGTCACGCTCTTCCTTGTCGTGATTTGTTGTAGAATTAAACGCAGTTATTTTCCATTGCCTATATAGGCGCGCTGTGTTAGAATTGGTGGTAAAATTTTCAATACATTTGAGTAGGCGGGGCTTCGTAGTGAGTAGATTCTGTCCATACATACAACACGTTAAAGCCAGCCTCGGTAGCTCAGTCGGATGCATGGCAGACTGGTGATCAGGAGGGCGCGGGTTTGATACGTGCCGGGGGTCGGAAACATTCTTTCGTGGAGATTGATTATGAAATCTTTTCTACAGTCATTCTCTCCCGTCCGCTGATGCAAGAAAGGCAGTCGTCAGTTTCTGACGAAAGAATGTGCTCTGTACTGGTTAACCGCTTACGTATAAGCCTGTCTAGGGAAAGCATGGGTAGGTAAACTGGCCGGTTCCAAAATGACCTAAAATAGTGTTTACTAGGTCGTTAAAATCCAATACAAATAAACAAACAAACATCTCGTTATAAAGACCATGTTATGGAGACTCTTGTAACCTCAGTTTATATAGACAAAATTGGGGATAACTGGGGTACACAATCTTTTTCTTATTGTTGCTCGAAGTCATAAGAGTGTGGGTACTCGTTAGAACCACATTAATGAGGTGGTTCTAACGAGCACCAACAATCTATATTTGCAGCAGAAATAAGGAAAAAAAGTCTTCAGAAAAATGATGGTAGATCCTGTTGTAGCACATGGATGTTTTTGTTTGTTTGTTTGTTTGTTTGTATTGGAGTTAAACGGCACAGTCAACAGTATTTAGGTCATTTTTGAGCCGGTCAATTACCTATCAACACTTTTCCTGGACAGACTTACACGCAAGCGGTTAACTAGTACAGCGCACATACTTCCGCTAGAAACTGACAACTGCCCTTCTTGAATCAGCAGAAGGGAGAGAATGACCGTAGTGAAAGATTTCATGGTGAATCTCCACGCAAGAAAGCACATGGATGTGTTATCGAAATAAATAACTCATGAGACGCAAATGCATTCGTCTAAGAGCACACATCATTTTCATATAACTTTATTTTATATTTAGTAGTGAGATTTTGTTTTTGTTTGATTTGAGGTTTAACGTCCCCGTCAACACTGTAAAGGTCATTGTGGAGAAGTTGCTTCCAATTTTGTGGGACTTTTACCCGACATTGAGATGAAATGACATCTCAAGCCCTGTCGCCCAATGAAAGCGATAGGGTTTATAAGCATGGACGGTCCGACACTCACACCGCTTTTCCTGGGCAGGCTTAGCTCCTCTAAGCGGTTTACCAGTGCTCGTCGGATTCAGCTCTGCTCGGAAGCATCGTGCAACCCATATATTTCTTTAAGCCCCGATGGGCGGGGGCCGTTTAGTAGTGAGATTAATGGATATCTAGAACAAATAAAAAATACATTTGCACATTATGAAAAGATAAGATATTTTCACATTGTGAAAAATAACATGACAATGTTATTTTCACAGTATAGCAGTTTCATTACTTTTTTCGCCAAATTCGCATATAAAATAAAAAGAAAATTTACTTTTTGAAACTATCAAAAATTATAGTTCATATACAGTCGAACTTCAATGGCTCGAACACCTTTGGGACCTCGAAAATCTGTTCGAGACATGGGTAGTTCGAGCCACTGAGGTTACTGTCAGGAGTCATAACGAGATACTTTTTTGACATCTTTTCGGTGTTCTATAATGAAAATGTATGCTGTGTGTACTCATTAGAATCGCCTCATCGAGGCGATTCTAATGAGTACACACAGCATACATTTGCAAGATAATAGACTAAAATCTCCTTAATTATCCCCCATTATTTCTTATGTAGAGGATTTCGCTAGGGCCTCAATAATGGGTTCGACACATCAATGGTAAACGAGCCATCGCTGTTCGAACCATCGAAGTTCTACTGTAATATTTTTGGTATTCACTTATCTATCTACTCAATTTAAGGATGGAACGTGTGACCAACGAATCGTTAAAACTTTGATCATTAAATATGGCAAATATGCTAATAGGTTTGCTGAAAAAAAAAATGTTCTTTCAGCAAAAATATCAAAATTTTAAATATAGCTCATGCTAGAACAGTTAACAATATGACCACTAACGAGCTCGTTAAGCTAACGATGCTTTGAACAACTGGACCCACATCACGTGAACAAGTCCTTGAAATGAACACCCCTCTAAACCCCTCTGAATATAGAGAAAACTGGGGTTAACGGGGGTAAACATTATTTTACTTATTCTTGTTCCAAGACATAGGTTGTTGGTACTCGTTAGAACCGCCTCATTGAGGCGGTTCTAACGAGTACCCACAGCCTATGTTTGCAGTAAATATAAGTAAAATATCACAAATTTCCATCAGAAAAGTAACCATTTTGGGGATGTGAAAACTATTCACTATGTCGCGCGGCTGTGTTAGCGACGTTTTGAATTGGAAGTAAATGCTCACAACTCTACGTATTAATCAAAGCACTAACAACATTGGTTGTTCGATTGCCTTTGAGAATAGACTGGAAAAATGACCCTAAATGTGAACTTAGACTGACTCGTTTGGTCTAATCATTATTGAAGAACATATTGCCGGTCTTTGCGGTCCCTTTGTTTTCATTGCGCTCCGTTGATTAAACAGCGGACAAACCCTTTAACATTGCGAGCAGTTCATGTGTGTTGGTCAGCAATTATAACGTGAATGAAAGTGACAACCTGCAGCATTTTGAACTTTGGGTCGATTAAAACTGGTGTGGGTCTTTTTGTCATTGCTGTATAATTTTATTTGCTCGCTGTCCATCTTTATTGTTCAGTGATTATCACGTGGCCAGCAGCAATTAAGGTTTGCAATATTGTTAACTTTGGGTCGATTAACAATCAATGGGCGCAGCTTTATTGTAGAATACAGTAAAATACCTATATTAACCCTTTCCCATTCAGATGAGCCTGTTACGTTTCTGAACAGCCCCCTTTCAGCCCCATAAACACCAAAATTCTGCATTCCCCACCCCTGGATAGCTATGTGTTTCCGCGCAACTCTCCATTAAAATATACCTATGGGGGGAGGGGTATTGGACCCCACTTCCGCCCCTCACGGCCGAAAAAATGGGGGTATTGCCTAGCCGGCCGCTGAAATACAATCTTGGGTGTCTGGGGTGAAAAATGCCTCGATTTTGAGGCTGTCAAAACATGCCACAGACAGTGAAAATCGCCAGTACCAAACTCCTTAACTGTTGCCTTGACAACAGTGTGAAGATTAAGATTCGGTCACATATACATGTGAAATCACACTTTTTGACAAGTTTGAGAGGCCCCTTCATTACCATGGCAACAATGATTTAGTCTATAAAGGTTCCATTTGAAAGGCGACTGCCCAGTGAACATTCATGCCGAGTTTGATGTAAGACGGACCATTCATTATGAAATCATCACGAAAACACGCCTATATAATTTTGACCCCCTTGAACCCCAATTTTATATAGTAAGACTGGGGTTTCCGGGGGTATTCCTTATTTTTCTTATTTCTGCTCTAAAGTATAGATTGTGGGTACTCGTTAGAACCGCCTCATCATTTTTCTTATTTCTGCTCTAAAATATAGATTGTGGGTACTCGTTAGAACCGCTTCATCATTTTTCTTATTTCTGCTCTAAAATATAGATTGGTTCTAACGAGTGCCCACAATCTATATTTTGAGCAGAAATAAGAAAAACATCACAATTTTTCATCTTAAAATTTTCATTTTTTCGGCGATTAAGGTGGCAATGTATTTGAATAGGCGTGTTTGCGTAGTGAATGGCTATATGAAGTTGATGTCCTATGCAACACTGTGAAAATCAGCAATATTTTTGGAAAGGGTTAAGGTCACTTTCTTGACTGTTCAAACAATTTCGAACAGTTCCAAAGGTGATCTCTCACTAGAGGACATCACAAAGTAAATGTAACTGAAACCTTAACCCATTGTATACTAATTTTTGTTTGTTTGAGGTAAGGTTTAACGTCCCCGTCAACACTGTATAGGTCATTTTAGAGACGCTGCTTCAAGTTTTATGGGACTTTTACCCGACATGGAGATGAAATAACATCTCAAGCCCTGACATCCAATGAAACCAATAGGGTTTATAAGCATGGACGGTCCGACTCGCACCGCTTGATCCTCTAAGCAGTTTACCAGTATTCGTGTGTGGTCGGTTTCAGCTCTGCGTGGAAGCATCATGCAGCCCATCTACTTCTTCAAGATTGTATACTAGTGGCCTCTTCCATTACTATATGTTGGACAAGTCCATTTCTCATATAAGGGGTGTGAGGTTTATTTTATGTTCTTATTCAATTTTTGACGGAAAATTCTGTTAGCAAATAGTCGTGGCAGGCCCTGATCAGACGCCGCGTTCTATGGCGTGTGATATGGGCCTGCACTGTTTGCCAAGGTACACCTTTAGGGGTTTCCCCGCATTTCTTGCTGTATTTTTGCAAAGACACAACAACAATATTTGGGCCCCGTCAAGCGATTTTGGCACTTATAGCCTATGCGAGCAGCGAAGGTTCAGGCGAGCCTGCGCATCAACGCAGTCTCGCCAGAACCTTCGCTGCTCGCTCATACAAGCAGTGAATCAAGAGGAACCTTCAGACAGAAAGCCATATCCCTGGTCCCTCTGAATGGCTGGGCATGCGCAGTTAAATTTTGTCATGACGGAATGCTCGAAGACACAAATTCGCTTAGCGGGACTCATTTCATCCTACGAACCAAACTGTGAAGCATTTGATAGACGTATTGGTCTACACTGTTTGTCGATGTCCTTTATGTAGGGACGTTAGCCTTACATTACGAAAACACGCCTATACAAATACATGGTAACATTTATCGCCGAAAAAATGAAAATTTTAAGATGAAAAATTGTGATATTTTTCTTATTTCTGCTCAAAATATAGATTGTGGTATTCGTTTGAACCGCCTCGATAAGGCGGTTCTAACGAGTACCAACAATCTATATTTCAGAGTAGAAATAAGAAAAATAAGGGTTATCCCTGTAAACCCCAGTTTTTCTTTATAAAAGTCGGATTCAAGGGGGTCAAAAATATATAGACATGTTTTCGTGATTGGACACTAAATGTAGAAACCACACAGAAAATGTAACTGAAACCTCTGCTTTTAAGAGCAGAATTAGTCATAGTTTAGATGATATCATTTAACTATATACTTGTTAGTAATTACTGCTATCTTTATTTTCATCGATAGGTGCTGACATCAAAGGTTTACTATTTCTCTATGAAACCCAGGAGAATTCAACCCGTATATGACGCACAGAATCCTCCACCCGTTGTTTTCCAGTTTTATCGGTGTCAGTTTGTATTATTTGCTGTAAGAAAAGAAAAAAAAAAAGAAGAAAAACAATCACATACTTTGACCAAACTGTGAAAACTTTGATAAGACGCCTTGGTCTACACTGTCGATGTCCCATTTTAGGACGTTAGACTTATATGGATGAAGCAAGAGTCTCCTGTGACAATTATAGTCAATCGTAGTAATAGTATTGCTTAAGGGGAATCTCGGACCCAATATGTAAAGATTCCCCAAACAGAAATGAACTGAATGAAATAATTATAACGCATATCTTTAAAACAAGAGGCCCATGGGCCACAATGCTCACCAGATCTCAGGGGGCCACTGCCCACTGGCAGCAATGTATTTTAATTAACCATGGAAGCCCTGTGCCAAAGGATGCTACAGATAAAATTTGGACGCAATCAGCCTAGTGGTTTCAGATTCTGATGTCGCTCGAATGTGTTGCTGCAAGACAACAGATGACAATTGAAAAGTTCCCATCTGTGGCAACAAATAGGCCAAAAAGAACATTATTAAAGGAACATGTCTATGAAAGTGTGACAAAATATCTTGAAAATCATTAATGTCATTTTTCAATTTTCCTCATTATAACTCATTGGAAACTCTTAACTTGCCATAGCAAACAAACCGAAGAGTAAGTGGGTGTTTGAGTTGTACGTCCCACCAAAAGCTAATGTCATATGGAGAAGGGACCTCAGTTTAAAGACTCATCCGAAAGTCTGGAAAAGCCCGGGATCGAACCTGCGATCCGTGGTTTACAAGGCGAGATCATAACCACGGAGGCTTCTAAACAAACCAAAGAGCCAAATTTCATAAACCAGAGCTCAGGTGGACACTGCCCAATGGCAGCCATGTATTATAACATGATACGATTTTAATCTACCAATTGTAAAGTCTCCCAAACAAACCCTTTACCCAAATGAGCACCCATGTGGACTGGATCTGAAATATTAGGTGTTTTATAAAGTAAAGAGTGTGGGGCATGGACACAAAGGAGCCCTGGTTGGTGTCACTAAATGTGTCTTATCAAAAGGAACATAGACATATATGGTTTAGCTGTGGGGATATGTATGGTTCCTGAGATGTAAGGCCTTTTAAGCAATCGAAGGATGCGGGCATGGCAAATCCCAGAAAAGCCCCAAATTGTTGTCACTGAATATGTCTTATCAAAAGGACCAAGAGTATACATGGTTAAACTGTGGGGATCTGAATGGTTTCTGAGATATGAGGCCCTTCTAAGAAGTGGCCCCTGAGGACCCCTCAAGACAGGGTGACTGAATGTGTCTAAAAACAATGAGCAAGAATATATGTGATTATAAGATGGGGATTTGAATGGTTTCTGAGATATATGGCCTATTATGAAGTGGCGTCGTATCATAAGGCACAACAATATATATGGTTAAGGGGTGGGGATCTGAACGGTTTCTGAGATATATGAATTTTAATAAAGTAAAGGGGTGGGGCATGGCCCGTGGCACCCCGAGGGACCCACATGCTGGTGTCACTGATTGCGTCTTATCACAACGAACAAGTATATATGGCTTAGGGGTGGGGCTCTGAACAGTTTCTCAGATAAATTGTCTTTTGTGAAAGGGGTGGAGCATGGCCCGGGCGCCACCCTGTGTGATCCCTAGGTTAGTGTCACTGAATGTGTCTTATCATAAGGAACAAGAATATATAGGGTTTAAGGGTGGGGATCTCTTAAGGTTTCTCGAATATTTGGCCTTTTATGAAATGGAGGGGGTTGGGCATGGCCCCGGTATATTCCGGGGGCCCCCAAGTTGGTGTCACTGAATGCAACTTATTCATAAGGAATGAGAATATATATATGGTTTAGGGGTGGGGATCTCAATGGTTTCTGAGATAAATGGCATTTTATGAAGTGGAGGGGGTGGGGCATGTCCCCGGCACATCCAGGGGGACCCACGTGTTGTTGTCACTTAATGCGTCTTATCATAAGGAACAAGAATATGTATGGTTTAGGGGTGGGGATCTGAATGGTTTCTGAGATAAATGGCCTTTTATGAAGTGGAGTGGTCGGGGCATGTCCCCGGCACATCCCAGGGGACCCCAAGGTTGGTGTCACTTAAAGCATCTTATCATAAGAAACAAGAATATAGATGGTTTAGAGGTTGGGATCTGTAAGGTTTCTGAGATATAAGGCATTTTATGAAGTGGAGGGGGCGGGGCATGGCCCCGGCACAACCTAGGGTACCCCCAGGTTGACATAAAAGCATATGGCTATGAGAAGTGTACTCAAGGAACATGTCCATGTAAGTTTTGTCAAAATATCTGCAATGACTTGGCAGTAAATGCCATTTTTCAGTTTTCAACATTATAAGTCAATGGAAATTCTAAGTTGCCATAGCAACAAAACTAAAAGGCCAAATTTCATAAAAAACACAAAACCTGTAAAGGCATATATTGTAAATATTTTCATAAAGTCTCAGCCTCCTAGAGCATATGGTTTCTGAGGAAATGATTTTTTAAGTATTTTTTTTTCTATTTTTTGCATTTTGGTTTCCATGGCAACCAATAAAAATGAGCAGTAGGCCTAAAATCAAATGGCAGATACTAGATTGCCTATGAATCATTTCTATGAAGTTTTTGTCAAAATACCTATTTTGATGGTTTGATCAGTCAGATTTACCCCCTAGAACTTCAGTTAAATAAAGCAAATTCTTCTGATACCGAGGCCCCGTTTTTGGATTTACATCTATCTATTGTAGATGGATTTGTTTCGTGCAAAATTTATGATAAACGCGATGACTTGGATTTTGAGATTGTAAATTTTCCTTTTTTGGATGGTGATGTTCCTCGTGCGCCATCCTAAGGCGTTTATATTTCGCAATTAATTCGATTTGCTAGAGTGTGTAGTCATGTAACTGACTTCAACACTCGTAATAAATTATTAACGGCTAAACTCCTTAATCAGGGTTATCGGTACCATAAACTACGCAAAGCCTTTTCAAAATTTTATAGACGCCATTCTGATATAATTTCAAAATTCAATATTGGACTCTCTTCTGCAACAAGGTCTATCGGAACCCGAATTTTATGGTGACTTAGTATATAAATTCAGAAAAATATGTAACCGCAATGACTTCAGCACCCAATTTCGTAAAATCATTCTTCGATATAAAAAGATTGGGTACATCATGGATATTATACGACAGACTGCATGCATGGTAGTTAACCCAATCACGGTTGGCAACTTTGCTTCCCTCTTTAACTGCACGCCGGTGGGTCAGGCCTCAGATTCTATGATGGCTCCAACGTAAAGGCTTATTGAGAATTAGAGAGATCTAATTCAAGGTAATGTTGGTTGGTGCCTGATGCTCTGTCTCTGGTCGGGCCCATCGGAGTCTAACTGTTGGTTTTCTTTTGCTCCAGCATTTCAGTGGTTTCTTGCTGTCGAGTCCTCACCGTTGCCTCACCTCTGTGGTTCTTTGATTTTTGTGTTCACGGAGATGTTGCACTGATGAGTTAGGAGGCCTTCATGCGGACTGAATAAATTATTTGTCTCAATCGCGACGGAAGTAAGGGCGAGGATTGTGGCGACGTAAAATCGATTTAAGACCCCCAGTGGAAATCTTACACTGACCGTTCCAAGGCGGCTCTTCTGTGGCGATTTATTTATGTTGTTGTTTGTTACTTACTGTGTGTATCACTTGTGTCTTTTAATTTTGGATGGCCATATGGCCATTTTGTGGGAAAGTAACTGTCCTTATGGCCTTCCTTTGTTTAGGTTTCCATTATGGTCTGGTCGCTTAATGTTTGTATTTCTTTCCCTTTGGTGTCTTTTATGGGTGGAGTAAGTTAATTGTATCAATTCCTGATCTTTGTTTTACTTCTACTTGGCAGTAAATGCCATATTTCAATTTCCCCATTATAAGTCTATGGAAACACCAAGTTGCCATAGCAACCAAACTAAAAAGCTGATTTTCATAAAAAAACACAAACTTTCAATCCCAAAACCCAGGATGCTACAGATAAAATTGGGCCGAATCGGCCCAGTGGCTTCAGAGGAGATGTTTAAAAGTGTTGATGCCGTACGACGACATGCGACAGACGACATACGACGACGACGACGACGACGGACAATTGCCTATCCTATAAGCTCCCCCTGAGCCTTCGGCTCTGGTGAGCTACAAATGATGATGATCATGATGGAATATTTTATATCCAAATAAATGAAATTTTTTAACACACGCCTTTCAAATAATGATAATGATTATGATGATAATGCTTTTAATATTTATACACAACATTAGACTCAACAGCATGCTGAAAACTGCTCTACTCAGTTTACCTAATGTGCTGAAGGATTCACCCATTTACGTCCACTATTGACTGAAATACTTCTTGCGGCAGTATACTTTTTATCGAACCTAATCGCTGCACACCTTCTTTCACACTTAACGTCTTTGTGAAGCACAGCAATTTATGACCGTACCTAATGTTGTTGCCTAGTAGAGTTTTCCTGGACCGCCTGGTAAACTTGTCCCTCTATCCTTTCTGTTCACTCTTCCTTCCAATTGACAAAGTAGAAGTAGAGGCAATGATCAGGAATCGATACAATTAACCAACAGCTCCCATCACAGACACCAAAGGGAACGAAACACAAACATGAAACAACAGACACTAATGGAAACATCAACAGTGGAAAGCCAAAAGGACAGTTACAAAGCCTGTCAATTACCGACTCCGATGCCTGCCGGGATCGGTAATTAATATTCTTTCGTGGAGATTGATCATGCAATCTTTTTCTACGGCCACTCTCTCCCTTCCGCTGATTCAAGAAGGGCAGTTGTCAGTTTCTGGCGAAAGAATTGCTCTGTACTGGTTAACCGCTTACGTATAAGCCTGCCCAGGAAAATTGTAGATAGTTAAACTGACCGGCTCAAAAATGACCTAAACAGTGTTGACTGCAGGGCTGTTAAACTCCAATATAAACCAAACCAAATCATGTTGACGTTGAAACGTTCGACCATACCGTTAGATCAAGGTCGATAACTCGCTGACTTTGATAGACTGATTTCCGTCAAACAACAAACTTGCCTAAAAAGTTCACACTGCAACTCTTTTGCCTGATCACTATGAACCATCTTATGACAATCTATCCCTGAAAAAAAATAAAACCAGTTTATTTGTTACTGTCTCAGCTGATTGGTCAGCTATGGCATACGCTTCAACAAACTTCGTAAAACTATCCTGCACAACAAGGATAAACCGAGAACAAGATTTCGACAAAGGACCCAAGATACACATCTAGGGGAACCCAACGCTGTATTCTTTCAAGGGTGTTTTGGTTCTTTTGGCAGGCCTCTTACGGGCTTCGCATAACGAACACTGTTAAATCCATAGCCTTGCTGATTCATTCATTTTGCACCAGTAGAATTTTTGCTTAATTTTTGACACAGTTTTACGCACCCCTTAATGAGCGGAAGTGATGTCATTACGCAATGACCTGAAATCTCCCTTTTTAATACAGTGGGAAGCATACAGTGATCGTAACAGGATGTGTTTTCTGCTGATACCCATTTTCTTAAAAAAAGCCCATTGTTGACGAACAACTGCTGCACTTCTTTCCATAGGCTGCGGATAGCAGGACTCTCAGCTGCCACTTTATCCCTAGAAGACCTATTTTGGCCCTGAAGCTTCAAGCAAAGGACTGTTCCAATATCAGGTCCTGCTAACTGCAATTTTGCCAACTCAGTTACCGAATATGACCCAACTTAGTTTGAAAAATTGTAAACAACCTCACTGTTTTGTGACTGCATCTGTTCACGTCCTTCAGAAAAAAGGCCACCAGTAGAAATGTTGCTTAACTTTTGACACAGTTTTATGCACCCCTTGATGAGCGGAAGTGATGTCATTATGCGCAAGAACACATGCAGTGTCCCATTACCGAAATCTTTTGTCAGTACTGCTCACCTATTGAATCAACATTCCCTTAAGCTCTGAGACGATAACTAAACAACTCCATGACCATGCGGAAACATATTCTGCAACTATGTTTCCTCTCTTTGTCACCAGATGAATAAAAATAACTCAGAAATCTGTAACCCCAACCTTAAATGTTACTTACAGCTCCATATATCGCAAGAAGAGTCATGCTGCATACTTTTGACACTTTAATGCCACCCTCTGTGTCATAAGAGGTCACATCGCCAATGTCGGCAAGAACTGACCACTTCATGTTTCTTCCTGCAGCTGCCACAAACTTCACATGGCAGATTCTCCGAAACAGTTACGCCATAATAACACTGACAGGCCTCAGGATCACAGGCAATTCTACTAAGCCCATCAGCATTCCTGTGACAAGTTCCATTTCGATGTTCAAGCTTGTAATCAAAATGAGACAGAACCTTAATCCACCGTGCTATTTGATCCTCTGGTTTTTTTAATGAAATCAACCAACTCAGTGAACTATGAACAGATCTTATTGTAGAATGGCGTCTCAGCCATTACTGTTTAAATGTCTCAACAAAAACAACTACAACCAGTAGCTCTTTCCGGATGGTACAGTAATTTCGCTTAGTCCTTGAAAGTGATTTTCTGGCATATGCTATAGGGCGTTCTTCAAATTTTTGCGTTCTCTCACACCACTGCATTTTTAACAGAACTCCTATCCCCGTATCACATGCATCACGGTCAACAATGAATAATAATCCATCATCTTGTGGAAATGACATTACCTCATTTCCAGCCAGGGCTGATTTTAGATCTTAGAATCTTTTCTGGCATTGATCTGTCCAAACAAATGGTTGTCCGGCCTCTAACAACTTATTGATTAGGGCAGCCCGCAGCGAAAAGTTTCTTATAAACTTCCTGTAGTATGAACAGAATACACAAAAAAAACTCCTTATACCATGTACATTCTTTGGAATGGGCCATTCTTTAATGCACTTGACTTTATTTTTATCAGGTTTTACACCATTTTCCGTAACAAGATGGTCTACAATTACAACTTCCGGTTGAAATAATAGAAGTGAAGGCAATGATGAGGAATCGATACAATCAACCCACAGCTCCCAGCAGTGACGTCAATGAGAAATATGAAATAACTAGACCCTAATGGAAAAATCAATAGCGGTAAGCCGAAAGGACAGTTACTTTCCCATTAAATGGCCAAATGGCTATGCAAAACAAAATAATATAAGCAAAACACACACTCAAAGACAAACCATAACAAAAATAACCCGCGACGGAAGAACCGCTTTGGAATGGTCAGCGAAACGAATTCCACTAGGGGTGGGGGCTTAAGTCGATTGTACACAGCTGCAATCCTCGCACTTACTTTCGCTGCGATTTCGATAAATAATTTGTTCAGTCCACATGAAGGCCTCCTAAGTTGCATTTACTACTTTTAAGCTTCAGCCCTGCTGCTGAAAGCCTGGAAAACACTTGATTAAACCGCTCCATTCTTGGTATCTGAAATGCTTCCATTTTATTCTTTCCTAATTCATTAAGTGTTCTATAGTCGGCACATGGCTGAGTACCCTACCTTTCATTTTCCCATAAACAAGAGGGCTTTCCCAGGGACCTGTGCTTTCTCTTATCACTCTTGACCTGAGTTGCTCCTCAACAATCGTGTCTTCTTCACTCACAAATGCTCTTGGTGCCCTTATAGGTCTCTGCCTAATAGGTTGGCTGTCCCTCACATAGGTTTTGTGATTTACCACTGCAGTTCTACCCCAAGTCATTTGCAGATTTCGCAAATACCCATTCATGTTTAATTAAAAGTTGCTTTAACTCCTGTAACTGGCTACATGTTAAGTTTTTACGAGAACGCTTAAAAAGATCCTGAAGATGGTCAGGTAATTTTTGCTCACTCTTCACAGTCTGCAAACATGGTGTGTCAGATGAACATGAGAATGGTTAACTTCCTCAACCTCTTCCATAACACAAATGACTGTTTTACTGTTATCACTGTTCGTCGGATTCATTATTTGCACTGGAATTCCTATATCTGACCTACTGGGGTCCATTAATGTATTGTGTTAGGTTTCAACGTTCCAATAGTCAACGTTGCTATAGTTGTCCGACTTTGTCATATTGTATTCGTGTTGATATGTGACCGTCCCTTGTTTCCTGTAATAAATATCGTGCTTGACGCTGTGCGATTTGTGCTGATATTTAAACCTAAAATGTGGCAATTCCAGCCATAAACATTACATATTGGCGACGAGATAAACTGGAGAAACTGTCGATATATGTTCCTGTGTAGTAACAAACCAGAGAACTGTCGAATATTGGAAATTTCAACGATTTACCGACTCGGAATTTCACCGGTGTAGTGTAAACGTGGTCCGAATAATTTTATCCGGTATAAACTGTCGACCATAAAACTGTCAATATGGCCTTCCAAATTGGAAAAATTGACTGTTTTGATTCAAATACAGAATCATGGCAATGTTTTAAAGAGAGACTTGATCAATATTTCCTTGCCAATGATGTTGCTGTGGAAAAACAGGTCCCAGTATTACTTGCATTAATTGGCAGCAGTACGTACAGACTTTTACGAGATATCTGTCACCCAGATTTACCTTCAACTAAAACTTACGGCGCATTATGTACCCTCTTAGAGACACATTTCAGCCCGAAGCCCATTGTAATCGCAGAGAGGTTCAGATTCCACAAAAGAGACCAACACCACGATGAAAGCGTAAAAGACTTTAATGTGGCCTTGCGTAAACTTTCAGAATTTTGTGAATTTGGTGGTAATTTGAAAGACAGCCTTAGAGACCGTTTTGTGTGTGGGTTACGCAATGAAGCGATACAGAAGAAATTACTGTCAATTTCTGATTTGACCTATGAACAAACATTAGAAACTGCTTTAGCCATGGAGCCAGCATCCAAGGACGTGGTTGAACTGCAAGCTAAACAAGCTTTGCCAGTCAATAAAATTAAATTAAAGAAGCACAAAAATCAGAAACAGCTGCAGAAACCTAAATCTGACAATAAACTGCATAAAAAGTCACAAGAAGTTGATTTTATTTGCTTTCATTGTGCTAGAAAAAATCATAGACCTCAAGATTGTAAATTTAAAACAGCTACATGTTATAAATGTAACAGGGTTGGACATATTTCACCAGCATGCAAACCACAGTTTAAGAAACAGCAAATTCATAGCTTGGAAGCTGAACAAACTGACAGTGATAGTAGCAGTGATTCAGAAACTGAATTTTTGAAAACAGTAACCGCCAATACATCCAAAGCTAAAAGAGAGGCAATATACCTAAAACCATGTATTAATGGTACTGAATTAAAAATGGAATTAGACACTGGCGCAGGTGTTTCAGTAATCTCAGAAGCTGATTATAAGAAACATTTTCAAGATTTAACACTGAAAGATACTGATTTAAAATTGAAATCATATTCTGGAGAACAAATTCACATAAACGGTGTTATTAACTGTGATGTGTCATTAGAAGGTCAGACGAAGCAGTTA
The DNA here is from genome assembly GCA_963580285.1 of Lucinisca nassula. Classification (NCBI taxonomy): domain Eukaryota; kingdom Metazoa; phylum Mollusca; class Bivalvia; order Lucinida; family Lucinidae; genus Lucinisca; species Lucinisca nassula. Next base: position 60,390,383 of record OY757023.1, read on the forward strand.
AACTTATATGTAGTACAAAATGGAGTAGAGAATGGTTGCACGAATTAAAATTAGATACTGTTACAATAAATGCGCTGAACTTCCAACCATTGAAAAGGGTTGAACAGTTGACAACTAAATACAGTGATGTATTTTTGCCTGAATTGGGTAAATTAAAGAATGTCAAGGCAAAGTTGCATTTGAAAGCAAACACTAAACCAAAATTTGTAAAAGCTAGGCTGGTACCCTATGCACTCAAGCCCAAAATTGATAAAGAACTAGATAAACTGGTTGAATCAGGGGTACTAGAAAAGGTCCCTTATAGTGAGTGGGCCACACCCATAGTTCCAGTAATTAAGCCCAATTGTAATGTGCGCGTGTGCGGAGATTTTAAGGTCACAATCAATCCGGCGTTAGAAATTGATAGATATCCACTGCCCCGTACCGAGGATATATTTGCATCTCTGTCTGAAGGTCAGATGTTTTCGAAAATAGACTTAAAAGATGCTTATCTGCAGATTGAAGTTGATGATAGTACAAAGGAACTGTTAACCATAAATACACATAAGGGGTTATTTCGCTACACTAGATTAGCATACGGAACTGCATCGGCACCAGCCATTTTTCAACGGACAATTGAGCAGGTCGTGGCAGGTATACCCTGTACTCAGGTTATTTTAGACGATATGATTGTCACGGGTAAAACAGATCAAGAACATTTAGAGAATCTGGAACTTGTATTTCAACGCCTTTCTGAAAATGGGTTGAGAGCAAATGTGGAAAAATGTAAATTTTTCAAAGAGAAAGTCACTTTTTGTGGTCATGAAATTGATAAAAATGGACTACACAAGTGTCAAAGTAAAATTGATGCTGTCGTAAATGCTCCTAAAATTGAAAATGTTGAACAGTTAAGATCATTCTTAGGGCTCGTACAGTATTATTCCAGATTTTTGCCGAATTTATCGACAATTCTTAGGCCTCTTCATGAACTCTTGGAAACAGGTAAAAAGTGGAAGTGGACTCAGCAATGTGAAGATGCTGTCAGTGAAGTTAAACGACTGATCACGTGAGATCTTGTATTAACTCATTATAACCCAGAACGTCCAGTAACTCTGGCATGTGACGCGAGCTCGTATGGTTTGGGGTGTGTCCTTAATCACGTAATGCCAGATGGAGAGGAACGACCGATAGCATTCGCGTCGAGATCTTTAAACAACGCTGAAAAACGCTATAGTCGGATTGACAAGGAAGCTTTGGCGATAGTGTGGGGTGTGAAGAAAATGCACTTGTACTTGACGGGCAGGCATTTCACACTTATAACGGATCATCGTCCATTATTGTCCATATTCAGCCCATCAAAGGGAGTTAACGCTACAACTGCAGCAAGACTTCAGCGGTATGCGCTTTTTCTAGCTGGTCACGATTACGATATCAGATATAAGAACACTAAAACCCACGGTAACTGTGATAGTTTATCGAGACTTCCAGTACACAGTAAACCCAAGCGTAATGAACAAGACTCTACAGACGTGTTCTATGTGTCGCACTTTGAATCGCTTCCTGTTACTGCTAAATCGGTTCATCATGCAACTGTTCGAGACAAGCACCTGTCACCTGTTTATGATGCAGTAGCAAGGGGGTGGAATGACAATTGTGATAAAGACTTAGAGCCATATTACAGTCGAAGTAATGAACTGACATTACATCAAGGATGTTTGATATGGGGTCTGCGTGTGGTAATACTTCCAAAGTTACGCGCATGTGTTCTACATGAACTGCATTCAGCTCATTTTGGTATGGTAAAAATGAAGACATTAGCTAGGAGTTATCTTTGGTGGCCTGGTATTGACAAGGACATAGAGAAACTTGCCAAATCATGCTCCTCTTGTTTGACAAATAAGAAAAGTCCCCCAGAGGCACCTATACATCCATGGGAGTATCCGAATAAAGTTTGGTCTCCGATTCATATTGACTTTGCAGGTCCATTTATGGGTTCAATGTTTTTAGTCATAGTGGACGCTCATTCCAAATGGCCAATCGTGAAGTAGATGAAAACTACGTCTTCATCTAAAGTGATTGAAGAACTGCGATCAGTATTTGCTGACTACGGATTACCAGATTCGCTGGTGAGTGACAATGCCCCGAACTTTGTGTCAGAAGAGATGAACTCATTTTTGAAAGGTAATGGGGTAAAACATATAACCAGTTCCCCCTACCATCCCAAAACAAACGGACTTGCTGAACGCTTTGTACAGACTTTCAAACAGGCAATGAAAGCAGCCAAATCAGATTCAGGAACTGTGCAAACAAAACTGTCCAAATTCTTAATTATGTACCGTAACACAGTGCATACGACAACTGGAGAATGCCCTGCGACATTATTCCTTGGACGTACACTTACAACAAGACTTGATTTCATCAAACCAAACCTTGCGGAGAAAGTTGCTAAGTCCCAGTCGAAAATGGTGAGGTCAACTATTGATAGACAGTATGACCTTGGTTCTACAATAGCAGTGAAAGACTATCGTGGCGGCTCGGAACAATGGATTCCGGGTGTTATCAGGGAGAAAACGGGTCCAGTATCGTATCGTGTGGATGTAGCGCCTGATGTTACTTGGAGACGTCATGCGGATCAGATCCAGGATTCGAACATTCCTATGAGAGAGGGAATTATGAGCGATATTAACACTGGATTAGATTTTCCAGATCCCGTGGAGAAATCAGTTGAATCGCAGCAGATCGCTAAATCCCCTGCTGTGATCGTTGGGCCAACGCCGAGGAAACCAGTATCACCAGTAACTCAGTAGCCTGGAGGTGTAATCTCCGTGGAACGACGTTATCCTGTGCGTGAACGTAAACCTGTGGTAAAATTGAATCTTTAAAGTTTTCAATGTGACTACACTGTGCTTAAGGGCCATAATAATGCCCTGTGTAGTCAAAAGAACCTAAGGTTCTTCCTAAGGTTTAAGTATGTGTTACATGTTTTATGTCATTCAATGTCTAGTCATTTGGGAAAGAAACCATAAACTCATACCTATTCATACTGGAGAGAAACAGAACTTATGGTACTGAAGAAAGACTGAACAGCTGTTATACATACTGGACAGACAGAACACATGTTGTTCCTTACTTCAATCATTCTGAGTTTCAGTATACATATACACTTTCATGATAAGATGTTTACACTTTACATACTTTTTAAAATTGGTAATACATGTATTCATAAAGTGGTCATGTCAATTTCATACATGTTTATTCTACATGTGTTAATTTAGTGGAAGGGTATATGTTAGGTTTCAACGTTCCAATAGTCAACGTTGCTATAGTTGTCCGACTTTGTCATATTGTATTCGTGTTGATATGTGACCGTCCCTTGTTTCCTGTAATAAATATCGTGCTTGACGCGGTGCGATTTGTGCTGATATTTAAACCTAAAATGTGGCAATTCCAGCCATAAACATTACAATTGCCAACCATATACTCTCTGTCGTCATTGTCACAAGTAGGAGTCACCATTGCCTGTCTTATCTTAAGCGTGGTTTCTGCGCACACCCCTGGTACAACCATCTCACAATTTGCAGGGAGAACAACACTGCCCTTACAAATTTACTCGTACAGCCCGTAGGTGTACATTCTGAATAATCGTCTTGTACTTTCTCTTGTTCAGTTTCAATCCAGACTCTGAACTTAGGGAGTAGTTGTGTGGTTGTAGAAAATCCAGCCCAAGTAATCCATCTTCCCGTATTGGTGCAACAAAACCATCCCATTTAAAAGTGTTTGTTTTTTACTTTTTAATCTTAAATTCTAAGGACACTTCGGCAAAGACCGATAAAAGTCCATCGTTTGTAACTTCAAGTTTTACTGCTGAGCTCACTTTTTTCAAGCGGGTGGGTCTCACAGCCAAAGAAATTTTATTATATATGTACATGTGAAGATAATATGATCACTACATTACCAGTGCCCAGCGCTAACTTATATTCTATATTGCTAACACTAACTGGTAATAAAATAGACACACCATAACTAACTTCGTCACAAGGAAGTGACACACAACAGTTTTATTTTCTGTTTATAATGACTGAGGCAGGGTCGTTTGCCCCAGTCAATCCCAGTTTTCCTCAATGATGGTAGTATTGTACACTTCCATTCCCAGCTTGTGCTTCACAAAATCTTGAATTCCGTGACATTAAAAACATTCTACTTTGGACATATCCCTACATTTTGTTGCCCTTATTTCGTTTACCTTTGAATTTTGTTGTTTTATCAAAGCAACAACCTCCTACATTTTCTGATAGACAGTTTCTGTAATTTTGCCCTCCAGTTTTGAAAGCCTATCACTCAGCAGGAACTCTATGATGAATCGGAACTCAGTTTAATTAGGCCTCACGGCCTTTGTACGTAATACCCCAGTAGGGTTTGATTCATCCCGTAAACTTGTGTAACTCTCCAAAATATTCTGTGCATCCTCGTTATTTTTTTTATCTTTCCTTCCCACTGTCAATACCATCTGTTGATCACATAAATCACGAATGAAATGCCTCAGTGCAATTTTATTGAAGGTAGCTCATCTGCAGTAAGGTAACCCCTTCGAACCAATCGATTAATATCCGCCACAAACTCAGATACCTTCTTTGGAGTTTCCTATTCTCTAGCTCTGCCAAAATGATGTTTTAAATCGTCCCTCGAGTGCATGTTAAAGTGCATAAAATGACTGCTGAATCCTTGGATCGACCTGTGTAAAAACGAAATCAGCAGCCTCTCCACGTAAGCTGTTCAGTATACGAAATGCCCTTTCCCTGTCATCCCAACCACATGTGTTTGCAAATATAAGAATGACCTGATGAACAACCCATAGGGCGTTTTCCCATCATGTATCATTAGCCTTGGCAGAGGGGTGTCCACATTTCCGCCTGCGATATGTTGTGCCGGCCCTGCCGTAACATTCGGCGTATTCCTGTGAACATCTGAATTTCCTCCCTGTTGAACCTGATTTACTTCACGATCGGGGCTTGTAGGAAAAGATGATCTGCATGATGCTACCACGCAGAGCTGAAACCGACCGCACCCGAGTACTGGTAAACCGCTTAGCGGATTTAAGCCTGCTCACGCCAAGTGGCGCAAGTCCATGCTTGTAAACCCTATTGGTTTCACTGGGCGACATGGCTTGTAATGTCATTTCATCTCAATGTCTGGTAAATGTTCCACAAAACTGAGCTGAAACTTGATGGGAGGAGTCAGGGCAACATAGTAACTCGGACTTGTGATAACCGCTCCGAGCCGATTTTCAAGATGACCACTTTGGCAAAAGCCATTTTTGAATTCTTTAAACGGCGCCGCCCCCTAAACTGAAAAATAGAAATGAAAGCAATGATCAGGATACGATACAATTAACCCACAGCTCCAATCAGAGACACCAAAGGGAAAGAAACACAAACATGAAATGACTAAACCTTAACGGAAACACCAATAGCAGAAAGCCATAAGGACATTTACTTTCCCACAAAAGGCCAATTGGCTATCCAAAATAAAAAGATATAAGCGATACGCACACTCAATGACAAACCATAACAACAACAAACCGCGAAAGAACGGTCAGTGAAAAGAATTACACTCGGGGGGAGGGGGGAGGCTTAAATCGAAAGCCGGATAAAGCTTCCAAATGGTTAGTCGCATTGGGCCAACTGACAGTAGGAGTCATTGGGTATTGGATAGCAAACAGATAAATCGTTGCATTCCGATACCAAAGATGGATGCCATAGTGGTCAGCTTGAAATTCTTAAAAGCACATATACACCCCTACTCTTCACCTACACGATCTCCTGAATCCTAATTCGGATTGAGCTGTCTAGAAGCTTAATCAGAGGTAGTAAAGGAACGTATAGGTTCAGAATTGTTAAAGGAAACCAAATTTGTCAATGTGGCACATAGAAATTTACCATAATCCGTCCCATATGAGCGTTTCCTGGCCCCGTCACGAAACATGCCTATATAATTTTGACCCCCACCAACCCCACTTTTATACAGAAAAACTGGGGTTTACAGGGGTAAACCTTATTTTTCTTATTTCTTCTCTAAAATATAGATTGTGGGTACTCGTAAGAACCGCCTCGATGAGTCAGTTCTCATGAGTACCCACAATCTATATTTTGAGCAGAAATAAGCAAAATATCAAACTTTTTCATCTAAATTTTTTCATTTTTTTCGGCGATAAAGGTAACACTGTATTTGTATAGGCGTGTTTTCGTAATGCACTTGTTCCTCTGGTTTCTGCTTCAAATGTGAACGTAGATGCTCATTAGAACCTCTTCATTAAATCTATGCTTGGGCTAAAATTAAGAAACAAGTTTTTCTTACATTTGGTAGGACTTTTCAATGTACAGTCGAACTTCAATGGCTCGAACACATTTGGGACCTCGAAAATCTGTTCGAGACAGGGGTAGTTCGAGCCACTGCGGTTACTGTCAGGAGGCATAACGAGAATCGAGGCGATTCTAATGAGTACACACAGCATACATTTGCAAGATAAAAGTCTAAAATCTCCATAATTATCCCAAACTATTTCTTATGTAGAGGATTTTGCTAGGGGCTCAAGAATGGGTTCGACACATCCATGGTAAACGCGCCATCGGTGTTCGAGCCATAAAAGTTCTACTGTATTCATTTCATTGACTTGTCAATGTGGTGACGTCTTTCTGACCATGTCTGCTGTTATATCATTCTGTACCAAATGGAATCTTCTGTCATATACATACCACAGGTCATCTTAAAATTTAGGGTGTCAGGTTGTGTTTTTTTAAAACAAAAATGGAAAATAGCTGAACATTTTGCAGTGTAAGTCCTGATCAGACGCCTGCATCTGATCTGGACCTACACTATTTGCCAATTAACCATTTTGGTGACTAATTTAACACTTCAGATGACAGGGTCTTTTGCAAACAAGGTGAACTTATGGCAATCTATTTTGAACAAATTTATTAACATAAAACAGAAAAGTAGCATAATTTATCGAATGTAAAACGCCAAAAATACAGTATATTAGTAATTAGCATACTAGCGCATTTACACAGCAATATATAGAATTTGGTTTTATTGCACAAAAAAGAGACAATTATATATGAGCATTGAAGTTGTCTTGCCCCTCACGAAAACACGCCTATATAATTCGGACTCCCTTGCACCCCAATTGTATATAGTAAAACTGGGCTTTGCAGGGGTAAACCCTTTTCTTCCTATTTCTGCTCTAAAATATAGATTGTGGGTATATGTTAGAACCGCCTCGATGAGGCGGTTCTAACGTGTACCCACCATCTATATTTTGAGCAGCAATAAGAAAATTATCACAATTTTTTCATTTCAAATCTTTGTTCTTTTAGGCGGTAAAATATACAATGCATTTGTATAGGCGTATTTTCGTAATGCGTTAAAAATATTCATAAGCATGTAACATCATGTCAACAAGTCCATGTAATGAACACCCCTCTGAACCCCACTTAATTCGAGAAATGGGTTTACAGGGGTAGTCATTATTTTTCTTAGTTCTGACCCAAAACATAGGTTGTTGGTACTCGTTAGAACCGCCTCATAGAGCCGGTTCGAACGAGCACACTCAACCTATAGTTGATCGAGAAATAAGAAAAAAATATCCAACATACTGAAAAATGCTACCTCTAGAGATATCAAAAGACGCATTTCTTAGGACACGGATGGGTTTTCGTAATGGAGGGTACATGTTCCGATGAGCTGGTGTTGTGCCGTGTGGCGGCCGTAAAACGTCTCCCCGTACGTCAACCATAGTGTAGTTTATATTTTACTTTTGGTCTTTTCAGATCAGCGTGAATATTCTGAGAAATCGGAAATAAATTATTGGTTTAGACACATATTCTAGACAGGTTTTTATTTATTTGAACCCCATTTTGATTTATATCAGTCTTTGAATCGACTGCCTATTCAAAATTCGCAAAATTGTAGTATGTTTCCTCTGGCTTCCTTTGCCGGATCATTACAGGGTCAATGATGAGGCTTTATTAGCCGAAACTACGTAGTATGACCCATCTTCTTTCTTATGAATGTTATCATTGCTCTTAAAGGAACTCATTTTTGATTTTTATTTGCCTTCACTGCAGCTGGTGTTGTGCCGTGTGGCGGCCGTAAAACGTCTCCCCGTACATCAACCAAAGTGTAGTTTATATTTTACTTTTGGTCCTTTGAGATCAGTGTGAATATTCTGAGAAATCGGAAATAAATTATTGGTTTAGACTCATATTCTGGACAGGTTTTTATTTATTTGGCCCCCATTTTGATTTATATCAGTCTTTGAATCGACTGCCTATTCAAAATTCGCAAAATTGTAGTATGTTTCCTCTGGCTTTATTTGCCGGATCATTACAGGGTCACTGATGAGGCTTTATTAGCCGAAACTACGTAGTATGACCCATCTTCTTTCTTATGAATGTTATCATTGCTCTTAAAGGAACTCATTTTTGATTTTATTCTGTTGCCTCCAGGCTATTCCAAAGAGCTACATCATGCTGACTGGAGCAGAAGCAGATCTTAGTCTTAGACAAAAATCCATTTCTAAAACACATTCATGCACTGAAGTGTCGCTTTTTTTTCTCTAGAAACATCATTGTTCAAATAGAAGTGTTATTCATCGGGGAACTCAAATGGTTCGTTTAGGGTAGTGTAAATATTATCTGAGGGACCCAGAAAAAGAAATTAAGCACATGAAAATATGTGACATTTTCAAACTTTCGCTCCAAACAAACGTGTAGGTTGTGGATTCTCGCTATAATGGCCTCGTTGTTCAAGGCGTTGATGCCCTTTGGAAACTCTCTCGACATTACGAAAACACGTCTATCCAAATGTATTGAAAGTACTACCACCAAAAAATGAACATTTTCTGATAAAAAAAATTCTGGTATTTTTCATATTTCTGTTCAAAACATAGATTGTGGGAATTGGCTAGAAGCAGCTTAACGTGTTTCTAGCGAGTACCCATAATCTAAGTTTTCAAGCAGAAATAAGAAAAAATAATGTATACCCCCTGCGAACCCAAGTTTTACTTAATAAACGTTGGGTTGAATGGGGGTCAAAACTATATAGAAGTGTTTTCCGATGATAAGGTAGTTTCAATGAATACCCATGAATTATGTTTCTAAGCAGAAATACATGAGGTAAACACACTCATGTGACGAGGTGGATGTTTTCAATGTTCAGCAATGACGCCTTTTTTCGAAGAAAAGATATGAGCAGTTTCTTATCTCAGGTACCAACAAAGATCATAAGTGCTCGTTAGAACCGCCAAAACGAGGATATTTTAGAGGGAATGGGAACACTTTCAGGGGAGGCAACTCCTGCAAAAATATGTTTGTCTCCCATGTCAATAGAGGTCAACTCTAAAAGGAAAGAATTTGCTGCTGGGGAGCAAATTCATTCCTTTAAGAGTAGACCCTTTTTTCAGTGGTACAGGGCTTAAAGAAAAGGGAACATAAAGTCCCGAAAGTTGTCTCCCTTTGAAAAATGGCGGAAAATCTGCAAGGTGTTCCCATTCCCTTTAACAAGTACTCACAATATAAGTAAGAAAAAATACCATTGAAAATTCCATAATTTTCTCTATAGAATGTGGTTATGAAGGATGTTCCTTTGATGACAACTTATATATGAACACATGCAACTCGATCAATCGTCTTTCTCTATATCAACTGACGGTTTCTAAAGGATTTTTAAGAATAGAACAGTCCATTTGTTGTTGATTCATGTATTGTTTGTTTGTTTCATTTGAAGTTTAACTTCCCCGTCAACTCTATTTACATGTAGGTCATTTTGGAGGCGTTGCGTCCAATTTTGTGGAACTTTTACCTGACATTGAGATGAAATGACATCTCAATCCCTGCCGCCCAATGAAACCAATAGGGTTTACATGCATGGAGGGTCCGACTCCCACCACTTTGCCTGGGTAGGCTTAGACCTTCTGAGTAGTTTACCAGTACTCATGTTGGCCCCCGCCCAAAGGGGCTTGAAGAAATATATGGGCTGCATGCTGCTTCCACGCAGAGCTGAATCCGGCCCGCACACTAGTACTGGTAAACCCCTTAGAGGATCTAAGCCTGTCCAGGAACCGCGGTGCGAGGTGGACCGTCCATGCTAATAAACCCTATTGGTTTCATTGGGCGACAGGGCTTGAGATGTCATTTCATCTCAATGTCGGGTAAAAGTCCCACAAAATTGGAAGCAACGTCTCCAAAATGACCTTAACAGTGTTGACGGGGACGTTAAACCTCAAATCAAACAAAAACCAGTACTCATGTGCGGTCGGTTTCAGCTCTGCGTGGAATTATGCAGCCCACCTATTTCTTCAAGCCCCGATGGGCGGGGGCTGCTTGGATGCATCTACAATCTGATTTAAACATTCTTGACAATGCAAAACAGTTAACAACTTCTAATGTCCAGAACTATTAAGTGATGAATCTCTCTACCCTTTCTACTCCTTTTATCACCATGACAACACGCCTATATATTTTTGATCCCCTCGAAGCCCACTTTTATACAGTAAAATGGGGTTTACAGGGGTAAACCTTATTTTTCTTAATTATGCTCTAAAATATAGATTGTGGGTACTCCTAAGAACCGCCTCGATGAGGTGATTCTTATTTTGCTCTAAAATATAGATTGTGGATACTCGTCAGAACCGCCTCGATTAGGCGGTTCTAACAAGTACCCAAAATCTGCATTTGAGGCGGTAATAAGAAAAATCTGTATTTTGAGATGAAATAAGAAAAATATTACAATTTTTCTTCTTAAGATTTTCGTTTTTCGGCGGTAAAGTTTCAATCATTTGCATCGACGGGTTTTCGTAATGTTAAGGATGATTTTCATTCTCTGTTGGTCTTATTGGATGTAAATTATCTTTATTATTTCCAATCATGTTACTGTTTGTAGAGTCGCCATATTTCTCTTGTTCACACAACTTCACGAAGATCTCCATCCTGTTTTGTCTATGTTCTTGTTACTGTGTGTAGATCTTCCATCTCATTTATCTCGGAAAGCCGTTCTTCAAGATACTCGTGTGTGAGGTTATGTCGAGTAATAACGCCTTGGATCTGAATGAATAAATAAATACAGTGAAATTCCGCTATAAAGACCACCTAAAATTAAGGCAAATTATGCTTTTAAAGCTTATTTAGAAGGCTTCAGGTACTTTTTCTTTGTCTTTCTACATCCAGTGTACTCTAGTGGGAGACCACCTTTGGGACTGTTCAAAAGTGGTCTTAAAGACCACTTTTGAACAGGCCCAAAGGTGGTCTGCATATAGGAATTTTACTGTTCTCATTATTATATCTTTTGTTTGATTTGAGGTTTAACGTCCTCGTCAACACTGTAAAGGTCATTTTTGAGGCGTTGCTTCTAATTTTGTGGGACTTTTACCCGACATTTAGATGAAATGACAGCTCAAGCCCTGTCGCCCAATGAAACCAATAGGGTTTATTAGCATGGCCGGTCCGCCTCGCACCGCGGTTCATGGACAGGCTTAGATCCTCTAAGCGGTTTACCAGTATTAGTGTACGGGCCGGATTCAGCTCTGCGTGGAAGCATCATGCAGCCCATATATTTCTTGAAGCCCCTATGGGTGGGGGCCGCATTATCAGATCTACTCCAGTTACTTGATCTGCCGTATTGTATCACGTAGGCCTAGAGTGAAAATTTCCGGATCAACGTATCAGTCGAAATTCGGAGCGTCAAGTGTGATCCGTAAGATATGGAAATATCTAAGAGACGTGATACAATGCGGTAGATCGAGTTTCTATAGTGATAATATGTTTAATACACGCCATTTTGTTTCCAATAAAATCATCTTTTTCAGACGTTAAATAACCTGGAAATAACGCTCTGCTTGTAAGTGACGTCATCATTTCACACGCATGGTTTCTAACGTCGCAAAGGAAATCGCGAGAAGAATGATATGAGATTCTGCATTTTTGTGTCGAAAAACAGGTACTAGACAACAGTATTTTATCTAGAAATAAAGCATGGTCAAATCATCATGCAAACATTAAGTTCAACTTTATGCAAACAGTAACGGACCTGATCTGGGCATGCACTGTTTTCCAATGACCCGTTCCGGGGTCTCCCCGTATAAGATGGGTAACTACAAGAGTGTAAATTATTGTCCTTATTTTTGCTTCACAAATTAAATCGCGGGTACCCGTTGGAATCACAGCATTTGTATGGTTCCTACAATCTACGAAACAACATCTCTAATTATCAGAAGTAGAAAAACACGGTTATTTCGCATGCGCATGCTCGCCAGAGTCTTTGCTGGCCGCTTATGCGATAAGTATACTTTACAAATGAAAATGCATTTTTTTTGTTATTTCCAATGTGCAACCATATGGCTTGCTATGACCTACGATGCGTTGATATGGCTTTATCTTTTTGCATACACGGGACATCTTCTTGGTTTCGTATCTAAAGCATATTCCAAGTATCGTAAACACACAACAAACTGCAACTGAATACTTCGAATATCATGAGCTAAACTTCATCCTCCGACTCCACGAATTAAAGTCAGTAACTTGGAATTTACTTTGATTATAGTGCAAATTCTACAAATACTTATCAATTCAGAATATAATATGAGCCAGCGCATGACAAAACCTACAATAAGACATGTGCGACCAACGAAGACTCAGATCAGCCTGCGCATCAAAGCAGTCTGATCAGAGTCTTCGTTGTGCGCTCTTTGGCTAGCTAAGGACCCAATGCTTCTTCATGCAGAAAGAGATGCCTCTGGTCAGACTATATTGATGCACAAGCAGATCTGATTCTTCATTTGGCGAACATGAAAATTGTAGGAAATGCTGTGCCCCGGCTCATATGTATACAAACACTCCATGACAAAATAGGGTTTCAGTAAAGAGGTCTAGCGTCTTCCTTTTATACTTATTTAAAGTTTTTAACCCTCTGGAGCACTTGCCTGAAATTAAAGCATAATAGTTTGCTAACACAAACCTGTCCAAAGTGATCGACAGCAGGTACATGTCGGAGACCCATACTTCTGAAGAGATGAAACACTTGAGGCACTGGTGTTTGCGGGAATACTGTGTATGGCGTAGCATTCATGTATGACGTCACATCCTTTTAAACATAAAACATGAACTCAGTTTGAGCTTCAATACAAAATATTCGTGAATAATATGAGATGTTTCGGGTAAATATGTTTCATCGAGGGCAAACTGATATGTTGTGAGCCTCATATTGAAGGATTTGAATTTTTGTTGGGCATATTGTAATATTTTTTAACATAACCCCCTTCAGTATCCATACACTTTTGCCAGCTGTGTTTAAGGGCGTCAATGCAACTTTTATAGAACTCCTCCTCTTGGCTGTTCAGAAAGCCATCCACTGCATATATGACGTCATCATCGGACGGAAAGCGGGTGCCTGAAAAAGCCATTTTCAGTTTTGGAAATAAAAGAAAGTCTGATGGAGCGAGATCAGGTGAATACGGCGGATGTTCAATCAATTTAAAGCCACAATCGTGAATAACAGCCATAGCAATGACAGACTTGTCCTGATGGAACAACACGCCTTTAATGAGCTTTCCGTGGCGCTTAAGTTTAATATTTTCCCGTAATTGTGTCAGAAGTTAAGCACTGTATGTGGTAATGGTTGTTTGTCCCTTTTGAAGACAATCTATTAGCAGAATACCATCTGCGTCCGAGAAAACCGACGCGATGACCTTCCCAGCTGATGGAACAGTCTTTGCTTTCTTTGGCGGGGGTGAGCCAGGGTGCTTCCATTGTTTCGATTGTTGTGTGGCCTCTGGGGTAAAATGATGGAACCATATTTCTACATATAGACAAATCTCTGAAGAAAGTTGGTAGGTTCTTCCTCAAAACGGTTAAGATTAGCAATGAGCGCCTGGTGTGCTTCTGATCAACTGCCAGAAGTCTTGGTACAAATCGGACCGAAAGCTTTCTCATTGCAAAATCCTATGACAGAATGGAAAGTACTCTTTCCTGTGAAATGCCAACTCCACTGGCTACATATCTGTCTGTGACTCTGTCAGTCATAACAATATCATTGACTTTATTGACCATTTCTGGGGTCGCAACATTAACAGGCCTTCCAGGACGGGGACATCCTCGAGGCTCTGTCTGTCGCGCTTAAATTCCGCCATCCACCGTAGCAGATGAGAGGGCATCTTTCCCTAGTGTTGCTACCATATCATTATGGATAGCCTTAAGTGTTAAACCTTTTTATGCAAATATTGAATCACTGCTCTTTCACCGATTTTGTCCATTTTGCAAAAGCTGTGTCTCGTTTACTTTAGAGTGCTACCTCGTCGATATAAACTGACCAAATGGTTTACGGCCCTATATAGTCAGAGAATAGTAGGACTTAAAAACATCCCTGCATACCTCGTTTAATATGAGGCTTATATCATATCAATCAGCCTTCGATCATTTGCGAGAAGAAAGGATGCAGATCAACTGCGCATTTACATAGCACCATAGTGTTCATTGCTTGGATAGTACAATACCTACGAGGCTCGGCGCGTAAACGGTGAGACGACTTATATGACACACCCGTTGAAGTGACAAGAAGCACACAGTCTGATCAGGTTCTTTATGGATGTCCTTTACCCGATATCCCATCTTGCAAACAGGAAAAATAGAAGAGAAGAGGAAACAATTACAGTAAAATAACAATAATAAGACCACCTTTTGAACAGTTCCAAAGGTGGACTCTGACCAGAGGCCATGATGCGTTTGTGCGTAATGTTAACAATTACGAAAACACGCCGTTTCAACTGACTGAAAATTTTACCACCAAGAAAAGAGAAATTTTCAGATAATAATTCTGATTTTTTCCATATTAATTTTCTGCTTAAAGCGTGAGTTGTATGTATTCGTTAGAGGAGGTTATAATGAGTACCCACAATTTATGTTTTTGAACAGAAATAAGAAAAATAATAATTAGCCATGTAAACCCAAATTTAAATACATAAAAGTGTGGTTTAAGAAGGTCAAAATTTTGCAGGCGTGTTTTCATGATGAAGTATTTTCTTCAAAGAGAAAGCACTTGAAGTGTAGCATTTTCCATACGGGGGCTGCTCTTAACCCTTTAAATGCCGAGAAAATTGCATCTTAAAATGTCGTCTATTTCTCTCGTCTGCTGCGTCTAATCGCAAACTTTTTAAAAATATATGTGCACACAGGCAAACAGTGTGGATCAAGATCAGACTGCTCCTTCTGGAGCAGTCTGATCTTAGTCCACACTGTTTGCAACAATGACTTTAAAAGTAACCGACAGACGACAAAAAATACAGTTGTTGTGATTGGAATATTATCGGTTAAATGTAAGAATTTGTTCAAATCGGTATCACATTCTTTCAAAAAAGTAGTTCCAATCTCGGATAAAGCTTGTTTTACATTGATTTTCCTTGCTTTGTATAAAGCATTTTTGTTCCAGCTACGTCACTGAGATGGAAACATACTTTATGATTCCAACTGTTGGTTGTTTTTACTCCAGCATTTAAGTTATTTTATGTTGTTGAGAAGCCCTATTCGTTGTTTCATTTATGTATTCGTTTTGTTTCAGTATGTTCTCGAAGAGGTTGTATTCATGGATAAGAAATGCTTCATATGGACTAAAAATTGCCTACAGAAGCAAGGCAGGGATTGTGGCCCCATAAAATTCATTTAAGCCGGCCATCCCTACACACACACACACTATTTAACTGGCATTTCTTCTGTTGTGAATTATTATTGTTATACCCGTTTTTTTTAAGAAAAAAACTGGTATATTAGTTTCGTCACGGGTGTCCGTCCGTCCGGACGTCCGTCTGTCAAGTTTCTTGTGAATGCAACTACTTTTATATTTCTTGACCTAGAATGACCAAACTTGGTACACACATTGCTTGGGGACTGCAGATGTGCATGAAGCTGTCGGAATTTTGACCTGACCATCTGGGGTCAATGGGGTGAGGTCAAAGGTCAAATTTCAAAGACAAGGTTCTCAATTTTCTATAGTGTACAGATGCATTGTTAAGTGTGTTGTCCATAGAAAAAGCGGGTATTTGTGATGGTGCACCATCGACAGCGTGATCTAGTTTTTGTATGTATTGCTAACCCTCTAGTGCCCAAACCCCTTTCTAGTGTGGAAAAAATTCTCAAACTGAAATATGTGATTGCTGTCAAATAGTTAATCACAAAATCAAAGACGTTCCTTGTATTTATGTCCCGGATGTGATTTTATGGCATGTATCATATATGATACATCGGGCATTAAGTTTTCATGTATCATATATGATACATTTACTGTATGCTGTTTTCCTTGACTAAATTAAGGTATATGATAAATACCATTGGTACAATTTAATTCAAACATTTATTTAAACAATTTTAACACAGTAATATGTAACAGAGGACCAACAAAAATATTAAAATGCTGAAAACTGAGCACGGAATTTCATAAATTGTGCCGGTGCAAATTGTTTCCTTCAAAAGTCCATAGGCATCCAGGAGAGACTCAAATCAGTCAATGCCTTCTCAACCTTCTGTACAATTGTACCAAGTACCATCAATAAATCTCAAAGGATATTTGAGTTATGGCCATTGCAAGATTATATTGTTAGGGGAGATAACTCAAAAACCAGGGCAACAGAGTTGTGGTTCTTGTGTATGTTACTCCTGCTTAACTTCATGTGTACAATTGTACTGAATACGATCAATATGCATCAAAGGGTA
This sequence comes from Lucinisca nassula, assembly GCA_963580285.1. Classification (NCBI taxonomy): domain Eukaryota; kingdom Metazoa; phylum Mollusca; class Bivalvia; order Lucinida; family Lucinidae; genus Lucinisca; species Lucinisca nassula. The sequence goes on from OY757023.1 coordinate 60,407,113, forward strand.
TTTGGTGATATGGTGATCACAAGGTAGTCATGATGTTATATTTTATTGGGAGATAACTCAAATACCATGGCATCGAGAGTTCTGGTTCTTGCGCATGACACACCTTCTCAACCTTGTGTACCATAAATATTGGAGATATGGCAATCACAATGTCGTCATACTATGATAATGGAAGGGGATATAACTCAAATACCATAGCACCCAGAGTTGTGGTTCTTGCGCATCACACACCTTCTCAAACTTGTGCACAATTGTGCCAAGTTCCATTATATCTCAAAGGGTATTGGAGTAAAGGGTATTGGAGTAAAGGCCACCACAAGGTTTTGTCTATGGACGGACAGACATATGGACAGATGGGTGCCAGGCTGATTGCTATATCTCCCGAACCTAATTGGTCGGGGGATAGAAATGATGTATAGGCCGGTAAAACCCAGTTTTACTACATGAAAGTGGGGTTTAAGGGGGTCAAGATTATTTAGGTGTGTTTTCATGATGAATGGCCGATGTATCATATATGATACACATAACAAACGACAGCATGTGCATGTTTAACTGCAACTATCAAAATATAATGTATGAGGTGTCTTAATTTCATATCAATAATATTAGATAAAATAAAAGATGTTGACAGACATAATATAAACAAGACACAGCTACCTTCTAAATTTTAATCCTCATGTATCATATATGATACATATATGATACAGTATATTTAATGCCCGATGTATCATATGTGATACATGGACACTTACAAGCACAGACTACACTAGCCAAGGTATTTGCAGAGTTTATAGACATCTTTTTATATTTTTCAAGCTTTAATTCTTATTACCAGATGTATTTTGCATATTATACACACAGGTTCATGCTGTTTCCACCCGGATGATATGACCTCTATAACAGGAACCTCGTGACACATGGAAGCCGCCATGTTGGAAAGAAAATTGATGTCACATAACATAAAGCTAGGCTAAGAATATGAACCTTTTATTAATATTTCCAAACTAAATGAATAAAAGAAAAGGAAAGAAAGTCAAAATGCAAACATAATGTCAAGTAATAGCTTTTGAAAAAGCATGTATCATATATGATACACCGGGCATTAGAGGGCTAATATCGTTTAATCTATCGGCCTTAATCTATAGCCATTCGGCCATTTTGTTGGAAAGTACATGTAACTGTCCTTTTGGCTTTTGGTTTATGACGTTTTCATTATGATGAATTGTTTTTGTTGATGTTTCTTTTCCTTTGATGTCTTGGGTGTGAGATGTGAAGTAGTGTTTGTTTCATTTGAGGTATACATGTGTAGCTCCCCGTCAACACTATATATATCATTTTGGAGACATTGCTTCCAATATTGTGGGACTTTTACCCAACATTGAGGGTTTGTATGCATAGACGGTCCGGCTCGCACCACTTTGCCTGGGCAGGCTTATACCCTCTAAGCAGTTTGCCAGTACTGAAGCCGTCATAAGGCGTGGAGTAATTGTATCGATTCCTGATCATTGCCTTTACTTCTATTATGAAACACAGACTGCCGGTGCTCCGCGGAGATGAGGGAGAACCTTTCTGTGAATTATTGTGCATTCCTAATCATCTAGGTCCTCCGAATAATGGGCCAACTCTTAAACTAAACAAGAGCAAATCCAAAAGATCACGTGCACTATTAACACACAGATTTTTTAAATCATTATAATTTTAATGCAGTTGCGAATGCTACGCGTTGGCTAACGTCCAAAATGTGCGACAGTATATTCTGCGATATACTGTCGGAAACCCGACGTCATCACTTAACGTCGCTTTTCATTGGCTAAAATTTAGTTTCACCAGCTCACAGCCCTTGCCGTGTTATGGCGGTAGGACTGATTTTAACAAAACCAATGAATAAACGCAATAAATTGGGAATAACTGTCTTGCAAATAGTCACCTGGGGAGGAATATCGGCGGTAGGAAATTTCGTTAAAAACGGCGATGGGTAAACTATAAATTAACGACCGCTTTGGGACGGTCAGCAGCAAAAAAAAAACATGCTGAGGGTTTCCACTTTGGAGTCAAGAACATTAATTTGTAGCTCTCAATCCAATGCAGATACATACCAACTGAGAAGCACGTATATTAGATATGCATCTCGAAAACACGCCTATATAAATACAGTGTAAACTTTACTGCCGAAAAAAACACGAAACTTTTAAGATGCCAAATTGTGATATTTTTCTTATTTCTGCTGGCAATACAGATTGTGGGTACTTGTTAGAACCGCGGGATCGCGGTTCTAACGAGTATCCACATTCTATGTTTAAGAGCAGAAATAAGAATAATAAGGTTAACCCAAGGTAAACTCAGTTTTACTATATAAAAGTGGGGTTCGAGGGGATCAAAATTAAATAGGCATGTTTTCGTGACGGGCCATTCCCTAGACTGTCAAACAAAATAAAATACCCAGATTTTATTCAGTTAGCATACATTATAATAACAGAAAATGAGTAGATATTGCAAGAATATAATTAGTAAGTTTTCGTCCCTCTAGGTTCTGTTTTAGATTTTTTTTTCGTCTTCTAGTCTTAGACAGCACTTAACAAATTAACTTGCCTTGAATCGACCGGACAAAAGTTTACTTCCAAGGATTCTTTATTGGCAGTAAATTAAGAATAGTCCGTTTGACGTAGGCATTTCCCATTGTGTTCAGTTTTGTTGATGACCAGGCTATGAAATTGTTTACTTGCATATGCATCATATACAATACAATACAAACAGTATAAATTAAGTTTGAAGCAAACGATGACAGGAATATAAGTAATTGCATCATAACAATCAGTCTATAAACGTCCGCCTCTTATTATAAAGTTGGGCTTAATTTACCATATAGGAACGAACCTTAAGGCGCTCGTGTGCATGCCAAATGTAATCTGCCGTTAAGTCTCATGATCATGGTGATGGATCCAAGTTTTGTCCGCGGTAAAAATTCTTTCAAGAAATGTCAGATTGTATCTATTTGGCAGGTCACATATAATAATGCTAAACACAAATTCTGCCGAAGGCCTGTTGGGGTGCAAAAGTGCAAAAATACCAAACCAGGAAATGTAGGTCAAGGTCAAACATGGATGTTTGCATAAAAGGTGAAAACCCTAGATGCAGATTTGTGCAAGTTATCATTAATGAAGCCCTTATAGTTCTTGAGAAATGGACTTGGACCTGAGGGTGAACGCTAGGCTAGGTTTGACACAAAAGTTTACAAAGTCAGTAAAACAGAAGTGAAGACAATGATCAGGAACCGATACAATTACCTCACATCATCTAGCCAAGACACCAACGGCCAAAAGAAATAACTAATCCAAACGGCTATCCAAAATAAGAAAGATATTTAGCAATATAAACATCCAATGACAAATTTTAACAATAACAAACCATAGCAGAAGAAATGTACGTGAAGATAAAATATGGATGCTTGCATTGAAGTATCATAATCGACGCTCTCATAGTTAAATGGACTTTCATGTCAGAAAGTGTGTGATGCCCTCACCTTTCTACTTGACAATATTTATACTAGATTCGGTACAAAGTTATTTAGACAAATTGTGGGCATTCCGATGGGTACGAATTGCGCACCTCTTGTGGCTGATCTATTCTTGTATTGTTATGAACGAGACTTCATGTTGTCGCTTTCCATTGATAACCAATCTGAAATTATTGAAGCGTTTAGCTCCACTTCTAGATATTACGATGATTTATTAAGTATTGATAATACCTATTTCGATGGTTTGATCAGTCAGATTTTCCCCACAGAACTTCAGTTAAATAAAGCAAATTCTTCTGATACCGAGGCCCCGTTTTTGGATTTACATCTATCTATTGTAGATGGGTTTGTTTCATGCAAAATTTATGATAAACGCGATGACTTTGATTTTGAGATTGTAAATTTTCCATTTTTGGATGGTGATGTTCCTCCGGCGCCATCCTATGGCGTTAATATTTCGCAATTAATTCGATTTGCTAGAGTGTGTAGTCATGTAACTGACTTCAACACTCTTAATAAATTATTAACGGCTTAACTTCTTAATCAGGGTTATCGGTACCATAAACTACGCAAAGCCTTTTCAAAATTTTATAGACGCCATTCTGATTTAATTTCAAAATTCGATAATGGACTTAAATCTCTTCTGCAACAAGGTCTATCGGAACCCGAATTTTATGGTGACTTAGTATATAAATTCAGAAAATATATAACCGCAATGACTTTAGCACCCAATTTCGTAAAATCATTCTTAGATATAAAAGATTGGGTACAACATGGATATTATACGACAGACTGCATGCATGGTAGTTAACCCAATCACGGTTGGCAACTTTGCTTCCCTTTTTAATTGCACGCCGGTGGGTCAGGCCTCAGATTCTATGACGGTACCAACGTTAAGGCTTATTGAGAATTAGAGATATCTAATTTAATGTAATGTTGGTTGGTGCCTGATGCCCTGTCTCTGGTTGGGCCAATCGGAGTCTGGTGTTGTGCCGTGTGGCGGCCGTAAAACGTCTCCCCGTACATTAACCATAGTGCAGTTTATATTTTACTTTTGGTCCTTTGAGATCAGCGTGAATATTCTGAGAAATCAGAAAAAAATATTGGTTTAGACTCATATTCTAGACAGGTTTTTATTTATTTGGACACCATTTTGGTTTATATCAGTCTTTGAATCGACTGCCTATTCGAAATTCGCAAAATTGCAGTGTGTTTCCTCTGGCTTTCTTTGCCGGATCGTTGCAGGATCGCTGGTGGGGCTTTGTTGGCCGAAACTACGTAGTATGACCCATCTTCTTTCTTATGAATGTTTTCATTGCTCTTAAAGGAACTCATTTTTGATTTTTATTTATCTAACTGTTGGTTTTCTTTTGCTCCAGCATTTCAGTGGTTTCTTGCTGTCGAGTCCTCACCGTTGTCTCACCTCTGTGGTTCTTTGATTATTTGTGTTCACGGAGATGTTGCACTGATGAGTTAGGAGGCCTTCATGCGGACTGAACAAATTATTTGTCTAAATCGCGGCGGAAGTAAGGGCGATGATTGTGGTCACGTAAAATCGATTTAAGCCCCCCAGTGGAAATCTTTACACTGACCGTTCCAAGGCGGTTCTCCTGTGGCGATTTATTTATGTTGTTGTTTGTTACTTACTGTGTGTATCACTTGTGTCTTTTAATTTTGGATGGCCATATGGTCATTTTGTGGGAAAGTAACTGTCCTTATGGCCTTCCTTTGTTTAGGTTTCCATTATGGTTTGGTCGTTTAATGTTTGTATTTCTTTCCGTTTGGTGTCTTTGATGGGTGGAGTAAGTTAATTGTATCAATTCCTGATCTTTGTTTCACTTCTACTTTTCTGTTTGTTTGTGTTAAGATTTTACGCCCCCGTCAACACTAATTCGGTCATTCTGGAGACGTTACTTCATTTACCCTGCATTGAGATGAAATAACATCTTAAGCACTGTCACCAAATGTAAACCAATAGAGTTCATATTCAGGCAAGGTCCGAATTGCGCCACGTTGCTTTGGCAGGCGTAGACCTTCCCTTCTAAGCGGTTTACTAGTACTCAACTTCCGTCTGTTTCAGTTCTGCGGAAGCACCTGTAGCCCGATCTATTTCTCCAAGCACCGATAAATGGACTTGAACAGTAGGGTGAACACTAGGGTTGTCGCAAATGTTAACGTTTGTTTTTGTTTGATTTGATGTTTAACGTCCCCATCAACACTGTAAAGGTCATTTTGGAGACGTTGCTTCCAATTTTGTGGGTCTTTTACCCGACATTGAGATGAAATGACATCTCAAGCCCTGTCGTCCAATGAAACCAATAGGGTTTATTAGCATGGACGGTCCGCCTCGCACAGCGGTTCCTGGACAGGCTTAGATCCTCTAAGCGGTTTACCAGTACTAGTGTGCTGGCCGGATCCAGCTCTCCGTGGAAGCATCATGCAGCCCATATATTTCTTCAAGCACCTATGAGCCGGGTGGCTAATGTTAACGTACTGACGAACGAATGAACGGACGGAAAACCGGATTCCTATATTGCGCCATGCTTAAAACACCATGCCGAAAGCAGGCGCTACCATAATAGATGTGAAAACCGTATGTGTACATGCTTTGCGTATCAAAATATTTCGACTACCTATGACAACGTAGTTTATACAGCTCTCACTTTATACCACGGAAGAAAGAAGAAATCCCAACATACTAAATTTCAAGAGAGTGTAGCACAGTTCTTCTGTCAGAGTAACGTCATGCCATTGTCATTTCATTCGGTGCAAATAATAGTTCTTCAAACTGAATTTAATTATGATTTAAATAATTTGTAGTTTTCTTATGATGATGATTAGCACAGATACACATAGAATCCTGTTTGTAGGACATTGGCAAACAGTGTGTACCCAGATCAGACGCTGCAGAACGTGGCGTCTGATCTGGGTATACACTGTCTGCTACATGTACATTCGTGTTTAAACACTACAAACCCGACACCCCTATAATTGGAAATGGACTACAGTTAATTTATTAAGTGGAAGATTCGATTGTCATGTAAAGGTTAAAGCTTAAGACAGTTTTATCTGTACATATTGCAAAGGGAATATATCTGACTGTGATTCCCAACTGCTACCATAAATGTGTCAAGTTATTGGTTGTCTGCAATAGTCTACTGCAGCCCTTTTGTGTATCTTCTTAATTATTTAGGATAAATAATGGTAGTTGTTAATGACTATTCGATTAGATCCTATCTGCTGGTCATTTGCAATAAAACGTGACCGGCATACTAGAAAAACGACTGACGTTCGCGCCTCGATGGTTCTATCGAGTACCCAAACTCTTCTTCTTTGGAGGTTTATTTATGTTTTTGTTTGTTACTTACTGTGTGTATCACTTGTGTCTTTGTATTTTGGATGGCGATTTGGCCATTTTGTGGGAAAGTAACTGTCCTTATGGCCTTCCTTTGTTTAGGTTTCCATTATGTTTTGGTCGCTTCATGTTTGTGTTTCGTTCCCTTTGGTGTCTTTGATGGGTGGAGTAAGTTAATTATATCGATTACTGATCTTTGTTTTACTTCTACTTTCTATATTTTTGAGCAGAAAAAAGAAAACTAAGGTTAAGCCATGTAAACCCCAGTTTTATTATATAAACTGGTGTTCAAGGGGGTCAAAATTATATAGGCGTGTTTTCGTGATGGCATTTCAGGAAAGGCAACAATCAAAGAACATAGCATTCTCAAGCCACCAGAATTTTGCTTTACTGTCTGTGAAATAAACATGTAGCATGCATGAAGAGAAACGCGTACGCTTTCAGGGTGATGCGTTGGTCAAACTTGCTTTCCATTACGAGAACACGCCTATATTATTCTGACGCCCTGGAATCCCCCTTTTATATAGTAGAACTGGGGTTTACAGGGGTAAACCTTATTTTTCTTATTTCTGCTCTAAAATATAGAGTGTGGGTACACGTTAGAACCGCCTCGATGAGGCGGTTCTAACGAGTACCCACAATCTATATTTATAGCAGAAATAAGAAAAAATTCACAATTTTTCATCTAAAATTTTCGTTTTTTAAGTGGTAAAATTCTCAATGTATTTGTATAGGCGTGTTTTCGTAATTCACTGTCAATAGATTGCTATGTATGTTTTGTTTGTTTGATTTGAGGTTTAATGTCCCCGACAACACTGTAAAGGTCATTTTGGAGACGTTGCTTCCAATTTTGCAGGACTTTTACCCGACAATGAGATGAAATCTGAAGCCCTGCCGCCCAATGAAACCAATAATTTTTTTTTCATTGCCCCCACTTCTATTTTAAACATGGACGGTCCGACTCGCACCGCATTGCCTTGGTAGGCTTAGATCCTCTAAGCGGTTTACCAGTACTCGTGCGCGGGTCGGTTTTAGCTCTGCGTGGAAGCATCATGCAGCCCATCTATTTCTTCAAGCCCCGATGGGCGGGGACTGCGCTACGTATGTACCACAAGAAGTCCCATGATTAGCCGGTGGTTAAAATCTGGTGGAATATTCGTCAGACTTTATATTTAACAAGAACTGCATCAAATAAAAAATGTAAAAAAAAACAAAACTAATATGAATGCATTATGAAACCAGAATTGAATCGATGCTTATAACGTGAACAAGACCGTGAAATAAGCACCCCCCACCTAAATCCCATATTACATTGAGAAAACTGTGGTTTAAGTGAGTATACATTATTTTTTTTATTTCTGCTCCACGACATATGTTGTGGGTACTCGTTAGAACCGAGGCGGTTCTAACGAGCACACACAACCTATTTTTGCAGTATAAATAAGAAAAATATCATGGATTTTCATCAGGAAAGTAGCCATTAAATGCACCATGTCACACGGGTTTCTTATCGTAATGTGAAACAACTGAGAACAGTTCATGCCCGATGGAAAACTTACTAGTATATATCTTGAGTCGAATATTTGGTTATCTGTGATGTCAATGATATCAGGATACCGGGGATAGTCACTGGTTAATTCCTCGTACGTCAACTCAGGCTGGTCGAAATTCTGAAATAGAATACAGCTAATAAGCCATTGGAATGAAAAATAGATGTGAAGGCAATGATGAGAAATCGATAAAGTTACCTAACACCTAACATCAAAGACACCAAAGCAAACACGCCCTCTACAGATACATTATAGGCTTTATCTCCGAAAAAATGAAAATTTTAAGATGAAAAATTGTGATTATTTTCTTATTTCTGCTCTAAATATTGATTGTGGGTACACGTTAGAACCGCCTCAGCTGCTCTAAAATATAGATTGTGGGTACATGTTAAAACCGCCTCATCGAGGCGGTTCTAACGTGTACCCACAATATATATTTTAGAGCAGAAATAAGAAAAATAAGGTTTGCCCCTGTAAACCCCAGTTTTACTGTATAAAAGTGGGGTTCAAGGGGGTCAAAATTATAAAGTCTCGTTTTCGTGATGAAAGGAAACACCAACGTAAAACTAATTCACCTTAAATAAAACATGACAAGCGGAAAACCAAAAGGAGGGGGGTGTCAAACGGCTATCCAAAAAACATTTAGAGACAAACAAATACAATAATGAACTACAACAGAAGCACCGCCTTGGAACGGTCAGTAATAAAAATTTACTGGAGGAATTTATATCGATTTTAAGTGGCCACAACCCGCGCTCTAGATTCTGTCATGCCAATTGGCTATTTTGTGGGAAAGTAACTGTCCTTTTGGCTTTCCGCTATTGATGTATCCATTAGGGTCAAGTTGTTTCATGTTTGTGTTTCTTTCCCTTTGGAGTCTCTGATGGGGTTAATTGTATCGATTCCTGATCATTGCCTCCACTTCTATTTTAAAAATGAAAATTTTAAGATGAAAAATTGTGATTATTTCCTTATTTCTTCTCAAAATATAAATTGTGGGTACTCGTTAGAACCGCCTAATCGAGGCGGTTCTAACGTGTATCCATAATCTATATTTTAGAGCAACAAGAGGGCCATGATGGCCCTGGATCGCTCACCTAATCCATAGAGTAACAAATTGGCTACGGGAGGGCCATTATTGACCCCGGGGTTATAATGTGCATAATGTTGAGGGAGGTCTAAAAAGGTGAAGCTTCATACCAAATATCAACAAAGGCTATAATTTGAACAATCTTGGCAAAGGTCCACTAGATGAAGCTACACACCAAATATCAAAGACCTTGGCCTTGCGGTTTCAGAGAAGAAGAATTGCCCTATATAAGCCTATGTAAAACCAAAGGGTCCCGGGGCGGGGGCATGTTTGGCCCCAGCACTACATAAGCCTATGTAAAACCAAATGGACCCGGGGCAGGGGCATTTTTGGCTTCAGGGCTATAATTTAAACAATATTGATAGAGGTCCACTAGATGAAGCTTCACACACTATATCAAAGACCTGGGCCTTGCTGTTTCAGAGAAGAAGATTTTCAAGGATTTTCTCTATATAAGTCTATGTAAAACCAAAGGGCCCCGGGGCGGGGGCATTTGTGGCCCCGAGGGCTATAATTTGAACAATCTTGGTAGGGGTCCACTAGATGAAGCTTCATACCAAATAGCAAAGACCTGGGCCTTGCAGTTTCAGAGTAGAAGATTTTTAAAGATTTTCCCTATATAAGCCCATGTAAAACCAAAGGGCCCCAGGGCGGGGACATTTTTGGCCCCAACACTATAAGTTGAATTATCTTGGTAGGGGTCCACTAGATGAAGCTTCATACCAAATATCAAAGACCTGGGCCTTGCGGTTTTGGAGAAGAAGATTTTTAAAGATTTTCCCTATATAAGCCCATGTTAAACCAAAGGGCCCAAGGGCGGAGGCATTTTTGGACCCAGCACTATAATTTGAACAATCTCTGTAGGGGTCCACTAGATGAAGCTTCATACCAAATATCAAAGACCTGGGCCTTGCGGTTTCGGAGAAGAAGAATTTTAAAGATTTTCCCTATATAAGCCCATGTAAAACCAAAGGGCCCCAGGGCGGGGTCATTTTTTGCCCCAGCACTATAATTTGAACAATCTTGGTAGGGGTCCACTAGATGAAGCTTCATACCAAATATCAAAGACCTGGGCCTCCCGTTTCAGAGAAGAAGATTTTTAAAGATTTTCCCAATATAATCCTGTGTAAAACCAAAGGGTCTCGGTGCGGGGGCAATTTTGGCCTCATCACTTTAATTTGAGCGATCTTGGTAGGGGTCCACTAGATGAAGCTTCATACCAAATATCAAAGACCTGGGTCTTGTGGTTTCAGAGAAGAAGATTTTTTAAGTTTTATTTTTGGCTCCTGTGACCTAGATGTGCAATGGACCGGAACCATTTGAACAACTTTGAAAGGGCACCACCTAACGATCATTCCTGTGAAGTTTGGTCAAAATCCGATCAGTTGTTTAGGCGGAGATGTCGTTTGAAGAAATTGTTTACGCACGGATGACAGACAAAAAGCGATCCGAATATAAAACACAAGAGGGCCATGATGGCCCTGGATCGCTCACCTGATCCATAGAGTAACAAGTGAGCTCTGACCGCAGGGTTATAATGTGCATAATGTTGAGGGAGGTCTAAAAAGGTGAAGCTTTATACCAAATATCAAAGACATGGGCATTGCAGTTTCAGAGAAGAATATTTTTAAAGATTTCCCTATATTATTCTTGTTAAACCAAAGGGTCTCAGGGCGGGGGCATTTATTGCCCCAGGGCTATAAACTGAACAATCTTGATAGAGGTCCACTAGATGAAATTTCACACCAAATATCAAAGACCTGGGCCTTGCGGTTTCAGAGAAGAAGAATTGTTAAGGATTTTCCTTATATAAGCCTATGTAAAACCAAAGGGCCCCAGGGCGGGGTCATTTTTGGCCCCAGCACAGAAGAAGATTTTTAAAGATTTTCCCAAAATAAGTCTATGTAAAACCAAAGGGCCCCGGAGCGGGGGCATTTTTGGCCCCGGGGCTATAATTTGAACAATCTTGGTAGGGGTCCACTAAATGAAGCTTCATACCAAATAGCAAAGACCTGGGCCTTGTGGTTTCAGAGAAGAAGATTTTCAAAGATTTTCCCTGTATAAGCCCATGGAAAACCAAAGGGCCCCGGGCTGGGGGCATTTTTGGCCCCCTTACTATAATTTGAACAATCTTGGTAGGGGTCGACTAGGTGAAGCTTCATACCAAATAGCAAAGACCTGTGCCTTGCGTTTTCAGAGAAGAAGATTTTAAAAGATTTTCCCTATATAAGCCCATGTAAAAAAAAGGCCCCGGAGTGGGGGCATTTTTGCACCCAGCACAATAATTTGAACAATCTTGGTAGGGGTCGACTAGACGAAGCTTCATACCAAATAGCAAAGACCTGTGCCTTGCGGTTTCAGAGAAGAAGATTTTAAAAGATTTTCCCTATATAAGCCCATGTAAAACCAAATGGCCCCGAAGTGGGGGCATTTTTGGCCCCAGCACTAAAATTTGAACAATCTTGATAGGGGTCGACTAGATGAAGTTTCATACCAAATAGCAAAGATATGGGCCTTGCGGTTTCAGAGAAGAAGATTTTTAAAGATTTTCCCTATATAAGCCTATGTAAAACCAAAGGGTCCAATGGCAGGGGCATTTTGACCCCAGCACTATAATTTGAACAATCTTGGTAGGTGTCACTAGATGAAGCTTCATACCAAATAGCAAAGACCTGGGCCTTGGTGTTTCAGAGAAGAAGATTTTTAAAGATTTTCCCTATATAATCTTATGTAAAAACAAAGGGCCCTGGGGCGGGGACATTTTGGGCCCAAACACTATAATTTGAACAATCTTGTTAGGGGTCCACTAGATGAAACTTCATACCAAATATCAAAGACCTGGGCCTTGTGGTTTCAGAGAAGAAGATTTTTTAAGTTGTTGCTGAAAAAATCTATTTTTGGCTCCTGTGACCTAGATGTGCAGCAGACCAGAACCATTTGAACAACTTTGAAAGGGGTCCACCTAAGGATCATTCCTGTGAAGTTTGGTCAAAATCCGATCAGTGGTTTAGGAGGAGATGTTGATTGAAGAAATTGTTTACGCACGAATGACAGACAAAAAGTGATCCTAATATAAAACACAAGAGGGCCCAGAGGGCCCTGGTTCGCTCACCTGATCCAATGTATAATAAGTGGGCCCCGGGCAGTGTCAATTTTGGCCCTAGGGCTATAATTTGAACAATCTTGGTAGAGGTCCACAAAATGAAGCTTCAAATCGAATATGAAACACCTGGGCTTTGTGGTTTCAGAGAAGAAGATTTTAAAGGTTTACCCTTCATAAAGAAGTCTATGTAAAACAAGTTTTTTCCTAAATAAGTCTATGAAAGATTTTCCCTATACAAGCCTATGTGAAACCAAGGGGCCCTGGGGCGGGGGCATTTTTGGCCCCAGCACTATAATTTGAACAATCTTGGTAGGGGTCCACTAGATGAAGTTTCATACCGAATAGCAAAGACCTGGGCCTTGCAGTTTCAGAGAAGAAGATTTTTAAAGATTTTCCCTATATAAGCCCCCCCCCCCCAAAAAAGGGCCCCCGGGCGGGTGCATTTTTGGCCCCAGCACTATAATTTGAACAATCTTGGTAGGGGTCCACTAGATGAAGTTTCATACCAAATATCAAAGACCTGGGCCTTGTGGTTTTGGAGAAGAAGATTTTTAAAGATTTTCCCTATATAAGCCCATGTAAAACCAAAGGGCCCCGGTGCGGGGGCATTTTTAGCTCCAGCACTATAATTTGAACATTCTTGGTAGGGGTCCACTAGATGAAGCTTCATACCAAATATCAAAGACCTGGGCCTTACGGTTTCAGAGAAGAAGATTTTTAAAGATTTCCTTATATAAGCCCATGTAAAACCAAAGGGCCCCGGTGCGGGGGCATTTTAGGCCCCAGCACAATAATTTGAACAATCTTGGTAGGGGTCCACTAGATGAAGCTTCATACCAAATACCAATGTCCTGGGCCTTGCGGTTTCAGAGAAGAAGATTTTTTAGTTTTCGATGAAAAAAATCTATTTTTGGCTCCTGTGACCTATATGTGCAACGGACCGGAACCATTTGAACAACTTTGAAAGGGGACCACCTAAGGATCATTCCTGTGTAGTTTGGTCAAAATCTGATCAGTGATTTAGGAGGAGATGTCGTTTGAAGAAAAAGTTTACGGACGCACGCACGCACGCACGGACGGACGGACGCACGCACGGACGCACGACGGACGACGGACAAAAAGTGATCCCAAAAGCTCACCTTTTGGTGAGCTTTTGGCTACGTGACAGGTGAGCTAAAAATAAGAAAAAAGGTTTGCCCCATGTAAACCCCAGTTTTACTGTATAAAAGTGGGATTCAAGGGGGTCAAAATTATAAAGTCGTGTTTTCGTGACGAAAGGAAACACCAACGTAAAACTACTTTACATTAATAAAAACATAACAAGCGGAAAACCAAAAGGCGAGAGTGGGTCAAACGGCTATCTAGCAGTTCATACATGCAAATACAAACAATAGAAATAATGAACTACAACAGAAGAACTGCCTTGGAACGGTCAGTTATAAAAAATTACTGGGGGAATTTATATCGATTTGACGTGGCCTCAATCCGCGCTCTAGATTCTGTCATGCCAATTGGCCATTTTGTGGGAAATAATTGTCCTTTTGGCTTTCCGCTATTGATGTTTCCATTAGGGTCTAATTGTTTCATGTTTGTGTTTCTTTCGTTTTTGGTGTCTCTGGTGGGAGCTGTGGGTTAATTGTATCGATTCCTGATCATTGCCTTCACTTCTATTTTAGACAAACATTAGGAAAACGTGTCCATGTGAAATAATGGCGTTCAACATGGTGTCAGAAATGACACACATAAGGTGAAAATTGTAACATCTTTCTTACTTCTGCTTTCAACATAAATTGTTGGTGCTCGATAGAACCGCCTCAATGAGGCGGTTATAATGAGGACCTACAATCTACATGTATGTTTGGGGGCAAAAATAAGGCATATTCTGTATACCCCGTAAACTCCACTTTTCTCAATATAAGGTGGGGTTTAGAGGGTCTTCATTTCACGAATTTGTTATCGTTATGTATGTTGTTCAGTCTACCTGAAGGGTATCCAACATCAAATTCTAACACACCCTTGTAACTCCAACTTCAATACGGTAAATGTGGTTGCAATTGTTCTATATATTTAGGACTCATTACGATTATACCCCCCTGCGACATAGTGCATTTTTTCACATCTCCAAAATGGCTGCTTTTCCGATGAAAATCAGTGACTTTTTTCTTATTTATCCTAGAAACACAGGTTGTGGGTGCTCGTTAACACCGCCTCGTTGAGGCGGTTCTAACGAGTACCCACAACCTATGTGATGGAGCAGAAATACGAAACTTTCACAAGAAGTTCTCTCTTCGCGGTTTGCGATCATGTGAGCGATATTGAAGTATAGAAACAACAGGTATTTTTATTTCATTTTATTTTATTTTATTTTATTATTTCATTTGTATGACTTGTTATCAGCAAGGACCATTATGCGCTAATCAGACTGCAAGAAACAACTTGTTGGTAAATGGCAAAAAAATGGTTTTCGAGTGACATGGCGCATTTTGTTTTAAGTATGCTACCGAATATACATCGGACGTGTGCCTTAGAACCCGCCTGATCGAGGCAGTCATATCGAGTCTCCTAATCGATGTTTTGAGAGTTCAAAGAACAAATTATTACACTTTATTACGTGAACACATCTACTGTAAAGCACTAATATTTGGGGGTCGTTTTATTTTTGGCGCTATTCAAGGAAAAAACGCCAAAACTAAAAATAATCGCCAATAAGAGAATGATGAATAACAGACTGGCAGAAATTTTATTCCCAATAAGCACCCTATGCCTCCACTTCTATTTTGTCAATTTTGAAGCCTTTAACATGCAAAACAGGGCTCAATAAAAGCAAATACATATTGACAGTAATTGTGAAAAAGTCGATGTATAATTAATTGGTAACTGATTTACGGCTTTGTCTGTGAGTAAACCTAGTCCGACATTTCGAGTCGCAAGAAAGAAATTAACGACTAATTACAACTCAAAACCAGTGCTTCAGCTGAAGTGCACGACCCGCCGGATGCTTTTAGCTTTATGAGTGTTACCATATATGGGTATGGCGGCCATTTTGGTCATGTGACCTGGACATAAAACGGTTCCCCCAATAAATGCGCCTTATTGTAAGGAGCAAAAATATATCTTATACTTTAGTACTGTATTCTGAATCGTTTGCAGGATAAAATCCAACACAAAAGCATATGTGTCAAAGTTTGACCTAGGCACAAAGAAGGTCAAGGTCAACCCAGGGTCACCATTTTAGCAATTTATGATGGGCATACGTTCCAGATGCTATTTATCAAGTTTCGTGGAAATCTGCACAGTGGTTCTGGAGAAGACTATTTTTGAAGGGTTTTTACCAAATATTGCTTGGCGGCCATTTTGGTAATGTGACCTGGACCCCATTGATAAGATCTCATTGATATTTATCAGTATGCCAAAAATTGTTTAAATATTCCAAGCGGTTAAGTCACTATCACCAATTTTCACAAACGGGTTATGGACGGACAGATAGACAGACCATATATGGCTTGGCGGCCATTTTGGTCATGTGTCCTGGACCCCATGAGCAATTTTTGGTTTCCCCCATCCCATAGAGGCTCCATATGAAATTTGATTTCAATCGGCCCAACGGTTTCCGAGGAGAAGCAGTTCGAAAATTTTCACATTTTTCGCCTCGGCGAAGCTATACTAAATGGAATGTAATATTTTGCAAGTTCATTGGTTAGATCTCATTGATATCTATCAGTATGCCAAAAATTGTTTAAATATTCCAAGCGGTTAAGTCACTATCACCAATTTTCACAAACGGGTTACGGACGGACAGACAGACAAACCATATATGGCTTGGCGACCATTTTGGTCATGTGACCTGGACCCCATGAGCAAATTTTGGTTTCCCCCATCCCATAGAGGCTCCATATGAAATTTGACTTCAATCGGCCCAACGGTTTCCGAGGAAAAGCAGTCCAAAAATGTTCGAAAAATTTCACATTTTTCGCCTCGGCGAGGCTATACTAAATGGAATGTAATATTTCGTAAGTTCATTGGTTAGATCTCATTGATATCTATCAGTATGCCAAAAATTGTTTAAATATTCCAAGCGGTTTAGTCACTATCACCAATTTTCACAAACGGGTTACGGACGGACCCAAAGAAGGTCAAGGTCAACCTAGGGTCACCATTTTAGCAATTTATGATAGGCCTACATCCCAGATGCTTTTTATCAAGTTTCGTGGAAATTTGCCCAGTGGTTCTGGAGAAGACTATTTTTGAAGGGTTTTTACCATATATGGCTTGGCGGCCATTTTGGTCATGTGACCTGGACCCCATGAGCAAATTTTGGTTTCCCTATCCCATAGAGGCTCCATATGAAATTTGACTTCAATCGGCCCAACGGTTTCCGAGGAGAAGCAGTTCGAAAATTTTCACATTTTTCGCCTCGGCGCGGCTATACTAAATGGAATGTAATATTTCGCAAGTTCATTGGTTAGATCTCATTGATATCTATCAGTATGCCAAAAATTGTTTAAATATTCCAAGCGGTTAAGTCACTATCACCAATTTTCACTTACGGGTTACGGACGGACAGACAAACCATATATGGCTTGGCGGCCATTTTGGTCATGTGACCTTGACCCCATGAGCAAATTTTGGTTTCCCCCATCCCATAGAGGCTCCATATGAAATTTGACTTCAATCGGCCCAACGGTTTCCGAGGAGAAGCAGTTCAAAAATGTTCGAAAATTTTCACATTTTTCGCCTCGGCGAGGCTATACTAAATGGAATGTAATATTTCGTAGGTTCATTGGGTTAGATCTCATTGATATCTATCAGTATGCCAAAAATTGTTTAAATATTCCAAGCGGTTAAGTCACTATCACCAATTTTCACAAACGGGTTACGGACGGACAGACAGAATGACAGACTGACAGAATTACAGAATGACAGAATGACAGAATGACACGGTGATTTTAGGGCACTCTTAGAAAAAACCGACTTCAGTCGGTTGCTTTTTCTGCGGGTCGTGCAATCTGTTCTATTGAGTAATTAAATAACAATAGAACTGATCTGCATTCACCTACACAACAGGAACAATGCCATTTTTATGACTTGCGAATCGCCAATTGCTGTTGAAAATCACCATAAATTTTCATGAGATTTACCTAGGTAGTTTAAGTAACACTCTTAGTTTTCAATGGACTGGTATAGGAACATGGGTTTCTTTATGCTCGCTATTTCAGTACCGAATTTCGTAAAATCATTTTCCTATATAAAATGATTAGGTACAGCATAAATGTTATACAACAGACTGCATGAATGGTAGTAAACCCAATCACGGCTGTTAACTTTGCTTCCCTCTTTGATTGTTTGATTTGAGGTTTAACGTCCCCGGCAATACTGTAAATGTCATTTTGGAGACGCTGCTTCCAATTTTGTGGGATTTTTACCTGACATTGAGATGAAATGACATCTCATGCAATGCCGCCCAATGAAACCAATAAGGTTTATAAGCATGGACCGGTCGACTCGAACCGCTTTGCCTGGGTAGGCTTAGATACTCTAGGTGGTTTACCAGTACTCCTGTGCAGGTCGGTTTCAGCTCTGCGTGGAAGCATCATGCAGCCCATCTATTTCTTCAAGCCACGATGGGCGGGGTAGACTTCTTGAGATACCTTACTTACAACGTTAAAATGTCGAAATTTTCAAAGGGCCAAAACTACAGAGGAAAATTTTGATTTTCTTTTTTCAAACGTTAATCAGGTCATCTACTAATGATCCCCTATCGGCCTGTCAAGTTTCAAGACAATAACCTAAATATTTTTAGAGATACTTTGCTTACAAATTAAAATGCCCAATTTTTTAAAAGGCCATAACTCAAGAAAAAATTTCAGAAGTTGATTAGTTCATCTACATATCATCCCCAATCAGTATGAAAAGTTTCAAGGCTTTTTGAGATATCTTGCTTACAAGCTTAAAATGCCCAAAGTTTGATATCTCAAGAAAACATTTTTTTTTTCAAAAGTTAATCAGTTCATCTGCACATCATCCTCTATCCACAGATCAGTTTTTAACAAAATAGCTGAAATAGTTTTTTAGATATCTTGCTTTTTTTTTTTTTTTTTTTTTGTTTTGTTTTTTTACAAAGTGGCATAACTCAAGAAAGGGGTTATTTAAACCCTGATAAGAAAACAAAAAATATAGATCAATTATATTTTTATAAGGAATCCATGTATAAAATTTTAGAAACCCAGCATGCACGGTTCAAAAGTTATGCTACGCAGAAAGAGCATGACGGATGGACGGAAGAACAAAGCAAACGCAATATGCCAGCACAACTTCTTTGAAGTTGGGGGCTTCTTCGAAGTTGGGGGCATAATAAATATAAGGTGTAATTAATTTGACTCAATTCATTTAACAGCAGTTTACAGGTCTGCAGGCCATAACCAAGGAATAACACAGCAATAAATAAGAAGTGTGCCTTTCAAGCAGATAGAAAGCACTGATTAACAAGAATCGTCAATATGCGTTATTTATGTAAAGCGTTTGCAAAGCATATACACAACAACTCAAAATACGTTCAATGTTTCAAAAATAAGATTATGTGCCAACATTGCCAACAAAGGTATAGAAATGCTTTCATCCTTTAAAGGCATATGATTCGCCAAGATGGATGGGAAGAGAAGTCACTGATACAAGACGCTTTCGGACCGGGTTCGTCGCATAATGCCAACAGCAGAAATTAGATACAGCTTCAGGTAGGGATATCTGTACGTCAGACCAAGAAAACTTTCAGGTGAAGCCAGACTTATTTTTACCAGATTTTATGCCCAACAGTCGACCGTTTTGCTTGATGCAACCAAGATTCAATAACACATTCGTGTGACATTGTGCATTCTTTCATGCTTTCAAAACGGTTATTTTTCTGATGAAAAATTGTGACATTTGTCATTTTTATTCCAAACATATGTCTTGTGTGCCGTTCAAAAGAGACAGCTCTTACGAGTACCCAAAACTTAGGTCTGGGAGCAGAAATAAGAAATAAGAAATAAGAAAATACTATATGCCCCTGTAAACCCCAGTTTTCGAGTGTTCCTCGTGCGACATACTACGGTGTTTACATTTCGCAATTAATTCGATTTGCTAGAGTATCTAGTCATGTAACTGAGTTCACCACTCGTAATAAATTGTTAACTGCTAAACTTCTCAATCTAACTATTCAGACTTATTTTTCTTCACTGCAGTTGGTTTTGTTTGGGAAAGAGCTTAAGACATAGTTTAGCTGTGGTCAGTTTTGTTTACTGTCGCTACTCCATGTTTTGACTTCTTTCCCTAGTGATACTATGGGAAGAATTTGGGATCTGACTGTATCAGTTCCTGGTCGCTTCTCTTTTTAATTTGTGCCGTGTGGCGGCCGTAAAAGTCTCCCCGTACATCATAGTGCAGATTATATTGTCTAGTCCTTTGGGATCATTGCGTTCATTTAGAATCAATTTGAAAATAGAGTTCTGCTTAAGTCGGTGCTAGAGGGCGTGGCCGATGTTGCACATTTCAGTACTGGTCATGAAAACCGAGTCTGCCATTTTCGTATATGTGGTGTAATTTTTTATTCCAAAGGATCTAACTATTCAGAACTTATTTATCGGTATCATGAACTGCGAAATGCCTTTTCTAAGTTTTACAGACGTCATTCCGATGGAGATTCAAAATTCAATGTTGGACTGAAATCTCTTCTGCAACAAGGTCTATCGAAACCCGAATTTTATGGTGACTTAGCATATAAACTCAGAAAAAAAATATATGTTTGCCATGATTTCAGTACCAAATTTCGTTAAATAATTATTCGATATAAAAGGACTGGGTACGATATAAATGTTATGCGACAGACAGCATGCTTGGTAGTTAAACCGCCGACGGCGGGTGGGGCCTCAGACTCTATGACGATTCTAGCGTAAAGGATTACTTAAATGTTGGTTAGTACTTGGTTTACTGTCTCTGGTCGGGCTCCCTGGAATCTTACTGTTAATTTTCTTTTGCTCCAGTATTTCAGCCATTTCATGCTGTCGAGTCCTCTCTGTAGTCGTTTGATTTTTATGTTCTCGGAGATGTAGCACTGATGAGCTAGAATGCCTTCGCGTGGACTGAACAAATTATTTATCTAAACCATGACAACACCAACTACAACTCTTAGGAATACCACCAAAATTTTAACATACTTTACATTCGTGATTAAAGTAGATAGCTTCAAGTGCAATGTGAGTCCTTACTTCTGCCTCAAAAATGCAGTTATGAAATGGGTGATTAAGTTTTGGAATCGATGATAACGATGTGCCATAGTCTTTTTAATTTCTATTCTAACACAGCGCGCCTATAAAGGCAATGGAAAACAACTGTGTTTTATTCTACAACAAATCACGGCTAGGAAGAGCGTGACAAGTGACGTCATTAAAAACTGCCAATTGATGACGTCACTAGTCGATTTCCTTGACGTCAGACGGTGTAACGTCATTTTCTCGCATCGAAAACGTTAGAAAAGGATGTAAATGCATGTGTTTCAGTCGTTAATTTTAGCGGGATTTCTTCTAACAATGGCGAAAAGTTGTGAGATTTTGAAGGAAACAACACCATTATTGCCGATTTTCAGCGTGTTAGAATCGAAGTAGATCAGCTCTAGTCTGTGATTTATTGAGTAGTAAATCACAGTTTGTCGGTCAGTTGTAAGTAGACAAATCACGCGCGCTACGCGCTCGTGATTTGTCTACTTTACAACTGACCTCCAAACTGTGATTTATTACTCAACAAATCACAGTTAGAGCTGATCTATTTCTTAATTTACATTTTAAGCGTCTACTACTAAGTGTAGTAATGCTTTACTAAACCCACATCTCATGTTTTATTGCATCAATGTGTAATATCATTTTAACTCCTGTATGTTATTGTAAATATGTTTTTGTTTTGTTTGTATATTTGTTATAGAGGGCTTTTTGGTAGACTGTCTTTTAAGCTAAAGGTGTTCCCTCTCAAAATATTGTATAAATAAATAAAATAATACATGAGCACGAATGCAAGATATTATTTATCATATGACATTTAAAACGCATTTTATTCACGATTTTTTTTTTTTTTTTGGTTGGTTGGTTTTATTCCAAAATTGTAAATGTTCCGCCATTAGTAAACCCGACGTCGTTAAGGACGTAGTACATGTAACGTTATGGGCGTATCTAACTAATTTGCATATTTAGTGGATAACCGAATTTAATACATGGCGTTATTACATTCTCAGACGCGACGTCGTATGACAAAAAGAAACAAACGCTGAAACCAAACTCCAAATAGACCCCGCAAATAGGCTGCATACGTATAAACACAGACTTAATAAAGATACTGCAATTCAAAATCTGTACTTCAGTAATAGCTTCTATATGAAATATGCATGCTTTATCGAATTTTGTCCAAACATTTCCTATTCAGAACAATTACTAGCTAGATAAAGTATATTACACCAATGAGCCACGTGTCAATAATCTCTTCGATGCCTTCAGCTTAACCAATCAACGTCACCTCTGTATGTCCACAACATCCATTGTTTTATTACATAAATTAAGATCATCTTGTTATCAGTTAGCAGTTTAAGGCGACAACAGATTTGAACTTTTCCTGGAATTATCCGTGGCAGTGAACAACATGGGGACGAAACTTTTGATCATGATTTTATTTGCATTTTTCTGCCTTATGTCAGTTTCACATGCAAACTGGTATGGAAAAAGAGGTGAGCTATTTATTTATTTATTTATTTGATGAAAACACAACAGTTTAAGTACATGTACCAAACTTGTTTTTATGGTTTTACTTGCATTTTTCCGTCTTATGACAGTTTCACATGCAAACTGGTATGGAAAAAGAGGTGAGCTTTATTTAATTTATTTATTTAATGAAAAAACACGACAGTTTGAGTACATGTACTAGACTTTTTTTGTTCTTGTTAATGATTTTATTTGCATTTTTCTGCCTTATGTCAGTTTCACATGCAAACTGGTATGGAAAAAGACGTGAGCTTATTTATTTATTTATTTGATAAAAAAACAAGACGGTTTAAGTACATGTACTAGACTGTTGTTAATTTTACTTGCAGTTTTCTGCCTTATGTCAGTTTAACATACAAACTGGTATTGAAAAAGTGATGAGCTTATTTATTTTATTTATTCATTTATTTATTTAATTTATTTATTTGATGAAAACACGACAGTTAAAGTACATGTACTAGGCTTGTTTTTTTTTTTTTTTTTTTTTCACCAAATATGTTAATTCTTCGAAATATCTTGCAAATGAATATTGACAGCTATGGACCCCTGGAAGGGACATGCAATTTATTTATTTTAATATGCTGCGCGAACAAGATAATATCCTGTGCGCACAACTTGTGCTCACAATATATATATTTTTTTAGCAAAATTTCATCAGACGCATAAGATATTATGTTGTCCGCATAAGATCTATGGTGTGCAAACAAGATAATAAGTTGTGCGAACAAGATAATATCTCGTGCACACAAGATATATTGTGCTGTCGCTTGTGCGCACAACATATTATTTTGTCCGCACAAGAAAATATCTTGTTGAGAGTTCGCACAACTTAACAACTTGTTCGCACAACATATTAAAAAAATGCACGTCCCTTCCCGGGTTACGTAGACAACGGACGAAATTAAAAAGACTAAAAAATTATTCATTCACCTACATGCATAAATACTGTTTTAATTGGTTATTTTGTCTGTTTATTATTTAGTCTGATCTGTTTGATTTGAGGTTTAACGTCCCCGTCAACACTGTAAAGGTCATTTTGGAGACGTCGCTTCCAATTTTGTGGGACTTTTACACGATATTGAGATGAAATGACATCTCAAGCCCTGTCGCCGCATGAAACCAATAGGGTTTATTAGCATGGACGGTCCGCCTCGCACCGCAGTTCCTGGACAGGCATAGATCCTCTGAGCGGTTTACCAGTACTAGTGTGCGGGCCGGATTCAGCTCTGCGGCGTGGAAGCATCATGCAGCCCATATATTTCTTCAAGCCCCTATGGGCGGGGTGTGCGCGGATGCATTATGACTGAAAAATAGTGAATGTATTTTCAGATCTAAAGATTTGAAACGGTAAACTGAAACTGATGCAAATTATAATTGTATGAAATTATTAAATATGTCAACGTGAACTTCGTCTTACTGAAAATAAATATATGTTAGGTTTTGTAATATATTCTGTGGAAGTATGAACTGATATTTTGTAGACTATGAACGCTGTCTCAGTGGTTTGTTTCAGCACAACGTTGATATAAATATTCAGAGGACCCTCGTTATAACGACAGTATTTATTCCCTATTATTGTGTCATTATAAAGAATTTGCCAGTTTAGGAGTATGATAGGTAATAAAAAGGCCTTTTCCCCATTATTACTCCAAGAAACAAATGTTATAGACATTTTTAGATTCGCCTCGGTAAGAATGTTATAGACATTTGTTAGAATCGCCTCGTTGAGGCGATTCTAACAAATATCTATAACATTTGTTTCTTGGAGTATCAGATTACAAGACCCTTTCATGACTATGGACTCGATTTGTGCACTTCCAACCAGAGGGAAGTCCACGCCACTCGGAACCGAGGCAAAGCCTTTAGCAAAGTGGTCATTCCATTCAAATTGTCGTTATAACGAGTTTTGCCGTTATAACGAATGTCGGTATAATGAGGATTGACTGTATAACATATTGATACGGTATTATGTAATGGCGTCTTATATGTTTTCCCACCACGAAAACACGCCTATATAAATTTGACCCTTAAACAGAGTAAAACTTGGGTTTACAGTGTTATACATTATTTTTCTTATTTCTACTCAAAATTATAGATTGTGGGTATTCATTTGAACCGTCTCAACGAAGTGGTTCTGACGACTTCCAACGATCTATGACTAAATATGAAAAATGTCAACTGTTTTCTGTCTGAAAACTTTCATATTTCGTTGGTAAAATTTTGAATATACATCACGTTAACATGTCCGTGAAATGAACACCCCCTTAAACCTCACTTTATATAGAGAAAAAACTGGGGTTTACGGAGGTAAACATTATTTTTCTTATTTCTGCTCAAAGACATAGGTTGTGGGTACTCGTTAGAACCGCCTCAATGAGGTGGTTCTAACGAGCACCCACAGCCTCCGCCTCAATGAGGCGGTTCTAACGAGCACCCACAGCCTATGTTTGAAGTATGAATAAGAAAAAACATCACGGATTGTCATCAGGAAAATAGCCATTTTGGGCTAAGAAAAATGCACTATGTCGCACGGATGTGTTATCGTAATGTTTTAATAGGTGTGTTTTCGTATAATTACGAGACACCGATTTGTGTTATACCCTCCATTTACAGGTGATAAAATGGACCAGTCTCTCTATCAGTTACTACAAGGAGGCGTGCCTGGCATGTTAGACAGACGGACGGACGCACAAATGACTTTAGCAGCTATTGATAAACTAATACAAGACTACAGATTACGACAAGCAGTAGACGCAAAGGCAGCGGACAGAAAATAACATTTTAAGGTATGTGTGTATATGTATGACCTTTACCTTTCTCTGGCCCAATTTAGCAGACGACAAATTGTTGTTAAGTTTGTTTTGTTTTTGTTTTGTTTTGTTTTTGCCAGAAAACAGGGTTTGACATCTCATGTAAATTGTCTCTGTTGCACGAAATGTCAAGTCCTGTTTTATAGAAAAAAAAAGAAAAATATTTCAAAATGTCGTCTGCTGAAAATACCCCAAGTACAGATAACTTTACAAACAGAGTTGATCCAGTTAACCCATCGTATACTGGTGGACTCTTCCATTGCTATATGTTGGACGAGACCATTTGTCAGGTCAGGGGTGTAAGGCCTATTTTTTTTTTTTTTTTTTGTTTTTTTTGACGGAAAATTCTGTTAGCAAATAGTGCAGGCCCTGATCAAAGGCCGCGTTCTGTGGCGTCTGATCTCGGCCTGCACTGTTTGCCAACGTACTCCTTTAGGGATTTCCCGCATTCAATGGGTTAAGTTGGTTCATTACGCACAATCTCATCAGGATTAATACTGCGAGACATCATGTTCATGATTTGAACTAACACTCCTTTTTGCAAGAATGGTAGTGTCCGAATTTATGGTTTGAAGAAGGTGAAAATTAACCCATAATATGTCAATCACGACTATTGTCGTCTGCTTCGCCGTCTGTCGGTTACCTTTAAAGTATTTTCTGCAAACAGTGTGGACCCAGATCAGACTACTCTTGTAGGAGCAATCTGATCTGGGCCTACACTGTTTGCCTGTATGCAAAAATATTTAGAACAAAAAAATGCCAAAAAAAAAAAAAAATCAGCAGACGACATAAGCAGACGACATTTTCAGATGTACAAGTAGGTTTTCATGGCGTCTTAATGGTTAAGGTTAATGCATACAGATTTAGGGGAGGCGACGCTTTCTAATAATATTTATTTCGTATTGCACAGGAGCATTTTGCCATGGACGTATAAGATGCCCCTGGCCAATACCAAATATGTACAGCAGTCTGTTTGAAGTGACACTCAGCTAGTAACAGCTAATTCCTATTGAAGACGGTTTCAGTTTTTCTTAGTGTTTCATACAATCAAAACTCTTTGTGTTTTCTACTACTAGCAAGAGACCACCTTTGGGACTGTTCAAAGTGGTCTGATAGACCACTTTGAGCAGTCTCAAAGGTGGCCTAAATATTGAAATTAAGCTGTAAATGCATTCAGGTCTAGCTTGGGATTGTTACAGCAGATTGTGTTTATTTTCGCATTCTAAGTTTTCAGGAACAAAAATGACGTACAATGTTTCTAGTCTTATACAAAGCAAACACACTCTCTCCCAACTCCATCGAAAGACCCTGTCCTCCCTCACCTGAATTCTCCAGTTGATCGATTATACTGCTTGTCAACTAGAACTCTGTTCGGTGTTTCGAGTGCTGTTGAGCAAGATGCAAATGTTTGCAGAGAAAATTCCTGGAGTGGTACTTATTGTTGATAGAATAGACTGAAACGTCCGTCACAGATAAATCTGGTGCGACACAAATTGACCTATTTCTATGAATATACGAAGGCTGCTTGGTATGTTATGAGCCTCGTGTTGAAGGAGGTATGCGGGGAAGTTCTTTTTAAGTCCTACAATTTGCTGACAATATAGGGCCGTGTAGCCAAGGACTGGTCTAATTTGGTCGGTTAATATCGACGAGGTAAACAAGACAAGAATCGTTTGCAAAATGGACAAAGTCGGTGAAAGAGCAGTGATTCAATATTTCCATACAAGTTTGACACCTAAGGATATCCATAATGATACGGTGGCAACGCTAAGGAAAGCTGCCCCTTCATATTCTATAGTGAAAATGTGGGTGGCGGAAATTAAGCGCGGCAGACAGACCCTTGAGAATGACCCCCGTCCTGGAAGGCATGTCAATGTTGCAACCCCAGAAATGGTCAATAACGTCCATGATATTGTAATGACTGACAGACGAGTCACAGAAAGATACATAGCCAGTACAGCTGGCATTTCACAGGAAAGAGTACATTCCATTCTGACATGGGATCTTGCAATGAGAAAGCTTTTGGCCGGGTGGGTACCAAGACTTTTGACAGTTGATCAGAAGCACACCAGGCGCAGAATATCGCGTGTTAATCTTATCCTTTTTGAGGAAGATCCTGCCAACTTTCTTCAGAGATTTGTCACTATGGATGAAACATGGGTCCATCATTTTACCCCAGAGTCCAAACAACAATCGAAACAAAGGAAGCATCCTGGCTCGCCACCGCCAAAGAAAGCAAATAATGTTCCATCAGCTGGGAAGGATATCGTCTCGGTTTTCTGGGATTCAGATGGTATTCTGCAAATAGATTGTCTCCAAAAGAAACAAACAATCAATGGCATATACTATGCTTCACTTCTGACGCAGTTACGGGAAAAAATTAAACTTAAGCGCCGCGGAAAACTCACTAACGGTGTGTTGTTCCATCAGGATAATGCTCATGTTCACAAGTCTGTCATTGGTATGGCTGCTATTCACAATTGTGGCTTTAAATTGATTGAGCATCCTCTTATTTACCTGATCTCGCTCCATCAGACTTTCATTTAGGGTCAATCCGGGTAAATACGGACAGAGGGGTAAATACGGACAGTTTGATACAAATAGCCATATTTCGGTCCTTCGGGGATGTAACGGCGTATCGTTCAATTTTCTATTTAACTCTACATTCGGTTCTTCTACTGTTAGCTTTCACACGATTACATCCCTTTAGAACTACGTAATATATCCATGTCATTTGGACCACCCTTGCCTCCTTTTCGTTTTTGATAAAACTTCTAAAAGCGGGAGTATTTGAAAGAAAAAATTCTAAGGCTAACTTAAGGTACTTTTTTCTCAAATTTTATTGATAAAATTGATTTTAAACAAAGCTTGTATCATTTAATTTTTGTTTTTAGATAAATTTTCAAGGAAATATGAACTATGTAAGTTTTATCAGCTAAAATGTAAACTGTCCGTATTTTACCAACTGTTTTTTCATATCGGAAAAATACGGACAGGTAGATTCCAGCAAAATTCTCCCTTCGCCTTTCTCTCCACTCTAACATTCCTTTCTCCACTTTTCTCCTCTCCCTTCTTTTTCTCCTCCCCGTCATCCTTTTCCCTTTTTCCTTATTGCAGAAATGCTTTAAGATTTGTCCTACTTGTTTAATAGAACTAGAGAAACTGACATTCACACTTTTCCAACACGAAACATCATCACATCCATAAGCTGATGTTTTGTTTGTTATTCTCAAATTTTACGATCCTTTCAACATCATTTAGGTCATACGGAGCTGATCAGTTTACTGATACATTAACAAGTCAGTACTATAATGTTATTAAGCAAGTAATTTCGTATTGGCCCATTTACGGGTCCGAGGTCTGCTGTATGTTTTTTCTTGTGAACTGTTTTAAACAATATGTTTCACAAACAGATCTTGACTATATTCAGACCGTAACAGATGAAATTAAAATGAATTCACATTAAACGTACATGTCATGCACTTTTAGAATGAATACGCAGTTTAACACTAAAGTTTTCTAAATACATTTATAGATGAAATAAAGTTGTACTCCTCAACAATTAAATGATTTTAAAAAAATAATTGAATGTCCGTATTTTCCCGACTGTTTTAATACTGTCCGTATTTTCCCAGTCTATGTCCGTACTTTCCCTACCTCGTCCGTATTTACCCGGATCTGCCTATCATGCTTTGTTTCGCTTTTTCAAGGCTTTAGGTCCCATTAAAACATGCAATTAATATTACATTGGCAAAGGGAGATAAAAAATGTATTTCCAAAATTGAAAACGGCTAATTCAGGCACCCACTTTCAGTTCTATGATGACGTCATATATGCAGTGGATGACTTTCTCAACAGCCAAGAAAAAGAGTTCTATACAAGTGGCACTGAGGCCCTTAAACACCGCTGGCAAAAGTGTATAGATACTGAAGGGGATTATGTTGAAAAATAATACAATATGTCCGACAAAGTAAGAGGCTCACAACATATCAATCAGCCCTCGTATTTGCATGAAACTGAGGTAAACTATGTAAACTTATTATGTTTAGGACGCGCTTTGTTACGTCATCGACAAACATCTAATAGACGGGGAAGAATGATTGTTAACTTTTTTTTTTGGCAGCCTCGGTAGCTCAGTGGTTGGCGCGTTCGACTTATGATCGAGGGGTTGTGGGCTCGAATCTGGCCACCGAGGTGTGTCGTTGGGCAAGACACGTAATGCCACTGCGCAACGCCACCCAGGTGTAAATGAATAGCAGTGGTGAAAACGTCACGGCCTCTTGATAACTTTCACGTAGAGCTGAAACCGACCCGCACACGAGTACTGGTAAACCGCTTAGAGGATGTAAGCCTGCCCAGTCAATGCGGTGAGAGTCGGTCCGTCCATACCTTTAATATTGGTTGCATTGGGCGGCAGGGCTTGATATGTCATTTCATCTCAATGTCGGGTAAAAGTTCAACAAAATTGGAAGCAACTACTCCAAAATGAGCTTTACAGTGCTGACTGGGAAGTTAAACTTCAAATCAAACAAAAACAAAATAAAAGTCTCTTGATAAATCCACAATTTGAAGCTCTCATCGCAAATGAACTAAAACAAATTAGTATAAACTAAACTAACTCTTTTTGTACCAAATGGAATCTTCCTCCATATATATAGCATATAGCAGGAGTCCATTTCAAAATTTAAGGGGTTTCAGGTTGTGTTTTCATCAATTTATTTTTTTTCGGGGGGGGGGGAGTTCTGAAATTGTAGCAAACAATGGAGGCCCTGATCAAACGCCGCATTCTTTGGCGTCTGATCTGGGCCTGAACTGTTTGCCAGGGTACCCGTTTTGTAGTTTCTGGAAAACGAACGTCCTAAGGTGGTGGTCGCTTTACAGTTTTTCATATGTATTCAGGAACAAATATGGCGTACAATGTCATTAAATTTAGTATTACACAAAGCAAACACACCTTCCCCCAACTCCATCAAAAAACCTTGTCCTCTCTTCGTGACCTATATTCTCCAGATGATCGATTATACTGCTTGTCATTTTTTTTTCTATTATTTCGGTATCTTGAGATATATGTGGTATGTTACTCTCTCTCTCTCTCTCTCTCTCTCTCTCTCTCTCTCTCTCTCTCTCTCTCTGAGTAACGATTTGTTATCAACTACACAATGTTATATTCGGGTATTACACGTACATGAAAGGGCCTTCGTGGCCTAGTGGGTAAGAGCGCGGACTCTCATTCTTTAGTTCTCACAATGCTGTGGTTTGAGACTCGCTCGGATCACATTTGAGACACGATGTTCTGCAACGGAAGGTCAGTTGGTTTTTCTGCGTGTACTCCGGTTTTCTCCCACGGAGACGTTGTTTCCAAACGTTGTTTCCAATTTTGTGTAACTTTACACAACACTGAGATGAAATGACATGACAAGCCATACCACTCAAACAAACCAATTGGGTTTATATCCAGGGACGGTCCGACCCGCACAACTTTGCCTGGGTAGGCTTGGACCTTAGCAGTTTATAATGCGCGGTCGGTTTCAGCTCTCCCTGGAAGCATCATGCAGCACAATCTATTTCTCTAAGCCCCGATTGGCGGGGGTCCGGGGAATGTTGTATTTTGAGTGAGTAATTAAGCCGGCTGGTACAATTCGCAGACAAATAGATGGCCGTGACGTAGCTGACTTTTCGAGCTATTTTACCGTTTGCCCATAAGCTTTGCATTGTTTATAACAAAAACAAGTCGTGACGTCACTGCCAAGTATTTCTCGACGAATTTCTCGACGGTCAGTATGGTGATTCTTTTTCTGAGTGCACATGCACGGAGATAACATAGTCCGTTAGCTTTCATATCTCCTCATTGTGGCGGCCGAACAAGTACATACTTGAAGCAGATAAAAATAATGATGTAAACCCTGTAAATCCCAGCTTCTCTAAATAGATTAAATATTTTACGGGTTTGAACCACAGTGAACGTGAAGGTTCGGTTCAGATCCAGTAAAGTATACGTATCAGTAATTTTTATTGACCGTTTCAAGTCGGTTTTGCTTTTGCTGTGGTTCCTTCCGGTTCAATGTGTTTTATGTTGGGGATTTCTTATTCTTCCTCACCCCTCCCCCCCCCCCGACACACACACACAATTATGTATGATGTTCCTTTTTAGTTTCGTTTGGATTATCTGAGTCCCCATCTGTCCGGGAAAGAGCTGCTGCTGTCTATCTTGTTTACGGCCTTAACTCCATGTGTCGACTTCTTTTCAAGTGATATTATGGCGGAGGGGATTTGGGATCTGTTGGTATCATTTGAGCCAGCGCACGACAAAACCTACAATAAGACATGTGCGCCCAGCGAAGACTCAGATCAGCCTGCGCATCCGCGCAGTCTGATCAGAGTCTTCGCTGTACGCTCTAAGGCTAGATAAGGGCCCAATGCGTCTTCATACAACAAGAGAAGTCTCTGGTTAGACTATATGGATGCGCAGCTGATCTGATTATTCGCTGGGTGCACATATAAATTATAAGAAATGCTGTGCCCCCGGCTCATTTCAATTTACAAGGGATTCATTACACGGGCTTGTTTACGTGATGACATTTTCACAAGTCGCGGCTCAGATATTGTATTTTATTCTGCTAATAACATGTTATCGTTTATAGTTCTCGAAAATATTTCATGAGAGGCTAGTAGCAAAACACGCCAGTCTGGTATAGTGCATACTTTCCTAGCAACAAAACTGACTTTTCTTACAAAATAAGTTATTTTTCTTACCTCTGTTGCAAGCATAGATTGTGGGTAATCGTTAGAACCGCCTCTTTGATGCGATTCTAACGAGTATCTACAACTTATGTTTTTGTGGAAGAACTAAGGAAATGATGAACACGTGTACTCTTGTAAATTCCACTTTCTTAACTGTTTGTTTGAATTTAGCTTTCACATACACCGTCAACACTATTTTGATCATTTATGAAACATTGCTTCCATTTTTGTTGGACTTTATGCGACATTGAGATGCAATGCCATCTCAAGCCCTGACGCACAAACAAACCGGAAGAGTTTGTTCGTGCAGGCTCAGATCCTCTTAACGAATTACCAGTACTCATTTTGGATCGGTGTCAGCTCTGTGTAGAAGCATCATGCAGCCCAATCTATTTCCCCAAGCCCCGATTGACATGGGGCACCTTCTTTCTTTATATAAATTAGTTTACCACAGACAATGTTAGCATGATGTGTTACATGTATTGCCTTTCAAAACGCAGTGAGACGTGACTGCACTTTAAGTTTTGAAAACAACCCTGTTTTAGATAAGTCGCCTTTTTGTAGCTGGTAAATGTAATTTAAATTTGTCGATAGTTTTCCATTCTGTTCTAAATTTTATATTTCGTATTACCAGACAGACATACTTGAATTCGCACAAACACCATATTTTTAAAATTCCTTGACAAAAGGTTTCCCAAAAATGGAATAGTCTCGTCTCTTGTGAAGCGCTGTGGTACAGTGGTAAAGCATAGGATTTGAGATCGAGAGGTAGCCGGTTCGATCCCCGCAAGCGCCGAGTGTTGCTTCCTTGAGCAAGTTATTTTATCCACATTGCTTAGTTTGGCCCGAAAATGGGGCATGAGATTTCAGACAGTTAAATGCAATATTATGCAGATAACTAGAAAGAGATCTAATAAAGTTGAGGCTTCTTACACCTTAGAGGGAACGGTCCTCGAGAATGTGGACTCCATTAAATACCTTGGAGGGACAATCTTACACAACTTGAGATGGAATACTCATATTAGCAACATGTGTACTAAGGCAAATAGAACGCTTGGTTTCCAAAGGCGAAATCTTTACCAGTGCCCTCAGGATGTAAAAGAGGCAGCATATAAAGGTCTTGTTCCCCCAATCTTGGAATATGGCAGTTGTACCTGGGACCCCAGTGGAGTGGTCCTTAACGATGAAATTGAGAAAGTTCAGAATAGAGCTGCTAGATTTGTAACAGGCAATTACTGCTTTGAAACTGGGAGCATGACTGGAATACTTGGAAAATTAAAATGGGAGTCTCTCAAGAAAAGGAGAAAAGACAGGAGGCTAATCCTTTTATACAAAGGTCTAAAGGGTGCTGCCAGCATTCCAACAGATTACCTTGTTCCTCCAGCTAGACACTGTAGAAATCACCAATCGTTGGCGTTTCAGACCCTTACTGCAAGAACTGACATTTATAAGAATCGTTCTTCCCCAGAACCATTAGAGATTGGAATGCCCTTCCCGATTCGATTATTTCGACAGCTGAAGGTGCTGAGAATTGTGTAGCTAAATTTACCTCTTTGGTTAGAGTTAGGGACTAACTTCCCACATCACAGGTCCTGGTGAATGAATGTCATTTGACGTGTCACCAGTAACAATTCTGATTCTGATTCTGATTAGTACTGGTTCCTTCCCAGGAAAAGAGGGCCACATGGAAGGATAGTGCCACTAGAAGTACTAAATGTGTTACCCTCTATATATAAGGTCGGTTGTTATTAATCTTGCACGCCGCCCCCGCCAGTAGGGGCTTGAAGAAATATATGGGCTGCAAGATGCTTCCACGCAGAGCTGAATCCGGCCCGCACACTAGTACTGGTAAACCGCTTAGAGGATCGAAGCCTGTCCAGGAACCACGATGCGAGGCGGACCGTCCATGCTAATAAACCCTATTGGTTTCATTGGGCGACAGGGCTTGAGATGTCATTTCATCTCAATGTCGGGTAAAAGTCCCACAAAATTGGAAGCAACGTCTCCAAAATGACCTTTACAGTGTTGACGGGGACGTTAAACCTCAAATCAAACAAACAAAATTATTCTTGCACACCAGATAAGGAAATCCATTGTTTTAGCTTGGGATGGAAATTCTGTTCTAACCCTGGTGTTCTTACCAAGAATCGAATATTCTCGCGTGTTTGATAAAAGCACTGGTTGAATACGACCTCATATGCACCGTCGTTAAGGTTGACGTCACGTAACGTGCTGTGACGTCACTTAACATTCCTGTAGTGTCATCACAATATGACGCCGGTAACCGAAGTGACAGCAGCATTACAAATCCACGCTAAGCAAGAAAAGGAATCGTATTTGGGTGTGAGGCGTGGATAGAAAAATCCGTCCCTCAGGATCACTGTCCGGCATCACTCGGCAAGCCTCGTGATGCCAGACAGTGACCCTCGGGACGAATTTTTCCATCCACCCCTCAAATCCATATAAGATTCTTATATTATTATTATTATGCATGAATTTTGAACTGTCAAAGGCCATTGATTTACTGTAATAGCCAATTATAAACCGTAAGAATGGATATTGGATATTTATTTGTATTTACCTGTCAGTGTCCAGTAATCACGACTATTTCAGTATTCTGTCAATAGCCAATATCTAATTAAATTCAAAACATAGATCGTTAATTCACGCTAGAACCGCACCGCTAGGCCGGCTATAATGAGTCGTAACAAAATCACAGAGAATCGGTAAGAACCGTAGTATCACTTCTAACCAGTTCTAACGGCCCCGCCCATCGGGGTTTGAAGAAATATATGGGCTGCATGATGCTTCCATGCAGAGCTGAATCTGACCCACACACGAGTACTGGTAAACCGCTCAGACGATCTAAGCCTGCCCAGGCAAAGCGGTGAGAGTGTCGGACCGTCCATGCGAATAAACCCTATTGGTTTCATTGGGCGACAGGATATGAGATTTCATTTCATCTCAGTGTCGGGTAAAAGTGCCACAAAAGTGGAAGCAACGTCTCCAAAATGACCTTTACAGTGTTGACGGGGACGTTAAACCTCAAATCAAACAAATAACCAGTTATAACAAGATGTGATTAAATTGTATTTCGTTAAACAATTGGACACACCAGTACTGAAAGATACACCAAATCATCGCCTCATCCAACCATCCCATTTGAAATGTTTTTTTTTCTGCGAAGAAATTACAAGAGGTGAATGCTTAAGAAAATACTAAAAATATTAAAATAGAAATCTAAACGACCGTACAATAGACTCCATTGAAAACTAACTCCATTTTGTATAGACAAAAGAAGGGTACAAGCCTACTTTTGTTATATTACGAAAACACGCCTATACAAATGCTTTGTACATTTTACCGCCGAAAAAAAAATGAAAAATTCAAGATGAAAAATTAAGATTTCTGCTCAAATTTTAGGTTGTGGCCATAACTCTGCCAAAAAAAGTTGATGGATTTCGCCCAGTAACAATACCAAACCATATTATCGCGATATAACTGTGTATGCAAAATTTGACAAATCCGTGAAAAAAAAAATCAAAAAGGACAGGGTACGGACGGAAAGGGGGCGGACGGAGGGAGAGACCCCGGAAGGTATAATATAATACCCCAGCGCATAAAAATCGAGCATCGTTCTACTTATAACTGCGTGGTACGCTATTTCACACGAATTTCTTGGGTCTGTCATTTGCTGCTTTATTCATTCATGGTCTGCTATAAGGAAAAAAAAGGAACGTGAGTAGTAATGTGTAATACTAATAACATAAAAGTATTTATTTTTACCTTGTGGTGGTCAGATGAGTATGTTTGCCTAAGTAATATCGAATGGTGTTGTTGATAATAACTTCTGGCGATACCTTTCGCGAAAGCAGGTTCATTACGTCCATTAGTTAGAGCAGGATATTTTCGTGAAGATTATGTAAGGACAGTCGGCGTGACGTCACTTCCGCAGATGTCCGCCGTTTTCTGAGGTGAAAACAATGGTATTCTGCTATATGATCTCACCAAATGTGCGTAAGAAATATTTCAACCAGTCTCAAACCTATGACAAGGACTTACTTTGTATTATTATTCCATATATTTTCTGTAATTTCTGATGAATGTCGACAAAAATCAGACATATTTTGCTATCAAACTGTTTAAAAGTGATCAAATTTTAGCCATAAAAACCGAAGCTTCCACCTCCACCAAATGTGAAAAATGGCGGGAAAGATATCCGTTCTTTATTTCTTTTTACTGAGGGGTTCCTTGCCGACTGTCCTTATAAATTCAAGTATTTTAAACTGATTAGCGTCTACTTTGTTTGCCAATGGCTCAATGCACAAGCCCAGTTCCGATTTTACTTTTAACACAGCACTCTGGCGTCACAGGGAGAAGACTACCGCTGCTATAAATTTATTATTACTTATTATAGATAGTCGCGTGGACAATAGCAGGCGGGAAGTTTTTGTTGTTAGTAACTTTCATAAGAAAATAACATGTTTGAAACCATAAAAAATTACCATGCCACAAGGTGTGCGTTTTCTAATGAGTCTGTCGTCTTGCCAACAGAATGCTCGGGGTGAAGCGATTAGCAGTTCTACGTACAATAAACTATAGGTGCCCGCTAAACTGTAGATGTACAAGATTTGAAAGGATCCGTAGGGAGACGTGACAATAGTTATAACGGAAATTACATTTTAAGAGCGGCCAGAAATTGATTATTGGCTCTCATACCATGTATGAATAAACATTCTGATTTATTTATGTGTCCAAGATTATTTTCAAGATTGAAAGATAACCCAAATAACCCCAGAGACACGTATTATCCGAGAGAATCAGAATATATTGCAAGTTCTTGAAAATTACACACCATCGAATATACTTTCCATTTGGCGACAGATAAATGAGTATGCAAATCTGTCTAAAATGGAACCAACGAAGAGTAATAAGATTGCAATGCATGTCTGCTCTAGGGTACTATAACGTAATTGCCCTATTTTCTTGAAAGGATGTTGAATTTATAGGCAAAGATGGAACCGTTTATAGATCCACTTTAAAATTTCTTATTTCAGACATATAATAAACGCCAAACGTTCTGTAGATGATCCTGCCAAATCGTTACCTTAACAAACCAGAGAAATCACGCAAACACGCCTATATAATTTTGACCTCCTTAAACCTCACTTTTATATAGTAAAACTGGAGTCGACAGGGGTATATATTTTTTCTTAATTCTGCTCAGAAACATAGATTGTGGGTACCCGTTAGAACCGCCTCGGCGAGGCGGTCCGCCTCGGCGAGGCGGTTCTAACGAGTACCCACAATCAATGTTTCGAGCAGAAATATTGAAAATATCAGTATTTGATCAGAAAAATTTCAGTTTTGGTAGTAAATTTATCAAAAAAAATAAATAAATAAATAAATAGGCGTGTTTTCGTTATGTAACCCACCATGTAAATCCTTCTTTACATATAAAGAATCGTGTGCATTACAAGGGTTTCTAACAGGCTTTTCAAAGAAATATTAAGATTTATCAGTGAATTTTGTCCCCCGCCCATAGGGGCTTGAAGAAATATATGGGCTGCATGATGCTTCCACGCAGAGCTGAATCCGGCCCGCACACTAGTACTGGTAAACCGCTTAGAGGATCTAAGCCTGTCCAGGAACTGCGATGCGAGGCAGACCGTCCATGCTAATAAACCCTATTGGTTTCATTGGGCGACAGGGCTTGAGATGTCATTTCATCTCAAGGTCGGGTAAAAGTCCCACAAAATTGGAAGCAACGTCTCCAAAATGTCCTTTACAGTGTTGACGGGGACGTTAAACCTCAAATCAAACAATTACCAGTGAATTCGAAATCGATGTCGTCACTGTTAACAGTGAAGCTACGATGTGTGAGCTTCATTGTTCGTGAATTCGCTATATTATCGAACAATGACATCAAAACGCAAATAATCAAGTGTGTAAGATATTAGGTCACGCCATTCGCAAGTCATTCAGACGTTCATGGTGTGATTTTTGGCGCCGGCGTAACGTAACTAATGCACGACACGACAGATAAACTTAACAACTGCGGGCATTATTTGAAGCAAATTAAAAGTGAACCATTTGATAAAGTAACATTCACAGCTATTTTCCTGGTGCAAACATTCAGTTTACACCCAATATTACACCCTGTATACCAACTGAACACTTCTCAATCGACGCGAAATCGCCATGAAAAGTTTGTTCTCTGGTGACGGCTGACGCTTTGAAATTGCATTTAAATTGCAGTTTAAAGCTTCGCTACGCGTAAAAATACTTCTTTTGGTGGTGAAATAAAAATCGATTTTACAATGAAACTAGGAACAGCATCCTACTCCAAATGACATATGGCCAAAAATATTTAAGTCATTCAAGGGGTCATAAATCTGCGATCCCTAATAGGGGCTGGATCAGAATCCTGTTTCCTTATGCATATGTTAAACGCATGTCTGTTTCAATGTCCTGCATCGAATACTGTAGGAGGAGTTGCGGAGACATGTACAGTACTATTTAACATCCTATGTTACACATATGGCCAAAGAATTGAGACATTTTAGGGGACATCGTTAAACTATTTGGGACTGGGTCACAATCTTGTTTCCTTTATGCACATGTTCAATGCATGTCTGAACTGTATTCCAAGTT
Source organism: Lucinisca nassula (assembly GCA_963580285.1). Lineage (NCBI taxonomy): Eukaryota > Metazoa > Mollusca > Bivalvia > Lucinida > Lucinidae > Lucinisca > Lucinisca nassula. The sequence goes on from OY757023.1 coordinate 60,445,706, forward strand.
TCAATTTCCTGCATCAAATACTTAGGAGGAGTTGCGGAGACACGTAAAGTACTATTTAACATCCTATCCTAAACATGTGGCCAAATTGTTAAGTCGTTCTAGAGTATACAATTCTGCAATTAGGGCTGGATCAGAATCCTGTTCCCCCCTTTATGCACATGTTCAATACATGTCTGAACTGATTTAGAAGTTTCAATGCACTGCATCTAATACTCTAGGAGAAGATGCAGAGACACGCACAGTATTATTTAACCGCCTGTGCTACACATATGGCTAAAACATTTACATCGTTAAAGGGGACATGATTTCTGCAATAAGGGGCTGAATAAGAATGTTCGATGTTTATATGAAGTGTAATGCAAGTTTCCATGTCCTGAATCAAATACTGTTGTAGGATTTGCGGTGACACACACAGTTCTATGTAACATACTCTGCTACGCATATGGACGAAATTATTTTAAAAGTCGTTGTAGGGGACATAATTCTGCAGTTAGAGGCTGGGTCGGATTCCTGTTTCCTGTATGTCTTTAAATGTGTGTATCGCTTATACTGTTCGTTTTGGATAGCCAATTGACCATTTTCTGGGAACGTAACTGTCCTTCTGCATGGCTTTCCTCTGTTGGTGTTTCCATTCGGTTCTAGTTATTTCATGTTTGTGTTTCTTTCCATTTGGTGTATCTGATGGGAGGTGTGGGTTAATTATATCGATTCCTGATTATTGCCTTGACTTCTATCTAATAAAGAATGAGCTGTCCAAGTGTCCATGTCTAAGTCTATCGAGTTTAAACATGAATTTTGGATTTTACTGAATGGGTTAACACTGCAGGCCCAGATCAGACGTCAAAGAACGCGACGCAATTGTTGCAAGTTCAAGCATTTTCCAATTGTCAATCCCTGACACCCCGAATTTCCAAATGGACTCTGTAGTGTTAACGACAAAATGGGCTAATGGGAGGAATTAAATTATGAACGGACAGCGGTACTTTAATGAGACGGGCTGTCAATGACAATTCATTGAAAGGCTCTCTAATCCACTTTACTTAATAGCCCGTATTCTGATTGAGGAACATATATTACACGTAATTTACGTCAATATTTTAGTGTGACAATGCACAGTCCCCTTCTTCGTTAAACAGAAAATTAATGTGAAATAAATAATGTAACAGATATGGATAAATACCACTTCTACTGCTGTAGGAGTCTGCGCTTTTGGCAACATTGGTAGAGTGGTTGTCTTATTCACGTATAGCGTGGTTAGTACCTGAATGGGTGACCGAGTTGCTTGACTTCGTGAACGACCAGGCGAACGCTACATTTGGTGGCAGCGGTGGGATGGAAACAGTGTCGCTGGTTTGTTACATAGACTCCGCCCTCGAGTTTGTCTAGCGAGGCATGTGTGGCTTCGGGGCGAAGCCAAGCGATGAGGGGGAGAAATGTAACGGTCATGGATAAATACCACTTCTACAGCCTTGCTATAGGAGCCGACACTTTTGGCAACATAAGTAGACACGAAGTTAAGCAACGGATGTCACGATTAGTACTGACCGCGTTGCCTGACTTCGCGGACGACCCGGCTTACGCTGCAATAACATCATGCTTATCCCGCGCGCATTTGCGCTGAATTGTTATTTAACAAGAACTACACCGCAGTCTATGCCATAGAGGCCAAATCCGACTAGAGAATTAGGGTAGACACAAGGTGAAGTAAATGTCAAATGATCCAGCAAACAAACGGAGGTGGTAGCGCGGTCCGCTTACACCATAGACGACAATAAGAAGGCACGACTTACATGTACCTAACTCTTATCGCGCTGCAAAAATTAATTTAGCCACACCCATTTCTGACTATCCACCAATCAAATTACTTAATTTATTTTTTCAATTCACAAACTGCATGACAGTTTATATCCTGACCAGATTCAGAAGCCATCTGATCCCGAACTATACTGTTTGCAAAGGTATGAGTTGTCGTGATCAGCGTGATAAAGGTCAACTTTACTACAGTCAGCCCTCTTTATACCGACATTCGTTATAACGGCAAAACTCGATATAACGGCAATTTGAATGGAATGACTACTTAGCTTAAAGCTTAGCCTCGGTTCCGAGTGGCGTGGGCTTCCCTCGACATGGAAATGCACAAATCGAGTCCATAGACGTGAAAAGGTCTTGTAATCTAATACTCCAAGAAACAAATGTTATAGATATTTGTTAGAATCGCCTCACAAACAAATGTTTAAGATATTTGTTAGAATCGCCTCATCGACGCGATTCTAACAAATGTCTATAACATTTGTTTCTTGGAGTAATAATGGGGAAAAGGCCTTTTACTACCTATCATACTTCTAAATGGGATTCTTTATAACGGGACCATAATAAGGAACAAATACTGTCGTTATAACGAGGGTCCATTGTACGATAAGATTTTTCTCCCAACAAACATGTATCTTTTGTGTCTTCCGAAAAATATTTTTTTTTTTTTTTGGTTTTGGTTTTACGGCCCTTTCAAGATTATTTCACTCATATCGAGCCGATCGTTAAATAGAGGTGGGCGAAAACCGGAGTACCCGGAGAAAAACCACCTGGCCTTCCGTTGCAGAACTTGGCGTCTCACATGTGACCCGAGCGATGCTCGAACCCACAGCGGTGAGAGACCTAATGTTTAAGAGTCAGCGCTCTTTACCACTAGGCCACGGAGGCCCGTCTTCCGAAAAATATACGAGACGCGTAACACAAAAGAAATGTCATTTCGTTAGCAAGTCCATGTAATGACCACACATATAAATCCCACTTTACATTGAGAAAAATGTGGTTTAAAAGGGTATACAATACTTCCCTTATTAATATTTACAAATATTTGCGCAAACACGCCAATACAAATACATTGCCACCTTTATCGCCGAAAAAAGGAACATTTTATGCTGAAAAATTGTGATATTTTTCTTATTTCTGCTCCAAATATAGATTGTGGGCACTCGTTAGAACCGCCTCATCGAGGCGGTTCTAACGAGCACCCACAGTCCATATTTTAGAGTAGAAATAAGAAAAATAAGGTAGACCCCCGGAAACCCCAGTTTTACTATATATAAAAGTGGGGTTCAAGGGGGTCAAAATTATATAGGCGTGTTTTCGTGATGATATAGGGCGGGTCCTCGTTAGGAAAGTGCAATAATGACTGATTGATTTAACGACACTTCAAGCCTTATGGGTCATTTTGTGTCGTCTCCAAGAGAAAGGGGGGGGGGGGATAGGAAGTGAAAGTGAGGGACAGGGGAGAAAGAGAAGAATACAGTCAAACTTCAATGGCTCGAACACCGTTGGGACCTCGAAAATCTGTTCGAGGCAGGGGTAGCTCGAGCCACTGAGGGTTACTGTTAGGAGGCATAACGAGATACTTTTAAACATCCTTTCTGAGTTCTATAATGAAAATGTATGAAATGTATGCTGTGTGTACTCATTAGAATCGCCTCATCGAGGCGATTCTAATGAGTACACACAGCATACATTTGCAAGATAAAAGACTAAAATCTTCTTAATTATCCTCCACTATTTCATATGTAGAGGATTTCGCAAGGGGCTCAAGAATGGGTTCGACACATCCATGGTAAACGAGCCATCGGTGTTCGAGCCATCGAAGTTCTACTGTAAATGGAAGTGTGGAACCAGAAGAAATAATAACATTCCCCTTCTACCCATACACCTGTGGACACAAAAGCGTTCAAACTCCTATGAAGTACCTTTCAATGAATATTTATACACCAAGTTAGTTTGACAAGCAAATGTCATTCATCAAAGTATTCTAAAACTAGATCAAGCAATATACATTGGTTGGTATTATTGTGGCAAGCACTTTTATCCATTTTTAGATCTGACTGACATTCGAGATGTATTCTGATTGGACAGTGCAGGGTCTACAATGAAATATACAACACTTTGTGTTTTTAACTTATTCCTGTCTTGCAGTTGACTGACAGGATGTAAGGAATTATTGAATGAAACATCAGATCAAAATGAATTGAAGCTCATCAAAGTTTGAACGGATTTGTGTCCACAGGTGTACCTTCTAAAAGGACAGCAGACCTTGCCCATTAGCTTGAACGCCCCCGTGACGCAAAATACACCACACGCTCGCTTCACCGCACCACTCCAGAAAGTGAAATATATTGATTTTGTTGTACATAGTACTAAATAGGATTTTATTTCATCTATTGTATGTGTGTGTGTGAATTCGGGTTTAACGTCGCTTTCAACAATTTTTCAGTCATATCACGACGGTGTCTGGTTGCGACAGGGAGCTCAATGCTCACGTTTATAGTGCTGCCTCACTGAAGTATCATGTCCCAGACACATTACATGATACCCCACCCAGTCACATTATCCTGACACTGGATCGACCAGTCCTAGCTCTACCCCGTAAATCTGAGTGCCAAGCGAGGAGCAGCTAGTACCATTTTTAACGACTTTGGTATGTCGCGGCCCGGGATCGAACCCGAGACCTCCCGTTCCCCGGAGCGGACACTCTACCAACTGAGCTATCGGGGCCGGTATTCATCTATTGTAACAATATCTGGTAACTGATATGTCTAAGCTCTTGCTGGTGTGACGCAGTCCCTGTAACATCGCGAAAACCACCTATACTTGAACCCATATTTTTATTTTTACAGGGGTAAACCTATTTTTCTTAATTTCCCCCTAAACTATAGATTGTGGGTACTCGTAAGAACCGCCTCGATGAGGCGGTTCTTACGAGTACCCACAATCTGTATTTTAAGCAGAAATATGAAAACTATCCCATTTTTACCGTAACATTTTCCTTTTGTCGGAAGTAACGTTTACAATGTATTTTTATAGGCATGTTTTCGTTCATTACGATAACACATCCGTGTGCTAAAATGACGTCATCATGTGTTATCTTATCAGATAACTGTTTGTGGCAGTATTCTTATTTCCATTCCAAACATAGATTGTGGCTGTCCGTTAGAACAAAAGACGTTTTTGGGCGGTTCAAACGAGTACCCGCAATCTATGTTTTGGGGCAAATATAAGGAAAATAATTTCGAACCTTGTAAACTCCACTTTTCTCTATATAAACAGGGGCCAGTTGTTCAAAACTAACAACATCGTTAGTTAACATATCGTTAAAACTTTAATCATGTGCTATTAGTTTTGCTGTAAATATGCAAAAGCTGCTCACATTTTTTCAGCAAAAAAAAATAGATATCATACTTGCAAGAACATTAACAATATGACTACTAACGAGCTCGTTAAGCTAACGTTACTTCGAACAACTGGCCCCTGGTTTACTGTGTTACTCATTTCACGAACTTGTTAAGGAGATGAAATGTCATTTACAGCTGCATGCACTAAATTACGCAAATACGCCTATACAAACACATTGCCCCCTTTAACGCCGAAAAAATGAACATTTTATGATACAAAATTGTGATATTTTTCTTATTTCTGCTCCAGATATAGAATGTGGGCGCCCGTAAGAACCGCCTCATCGAGGCGATTCTAACAAGTACCCACACTCTATATTTTAGGGCAGAAATAAGAAAAATAAGGTATACCCCCGGAAACCCCAGATTTACTTTATAAAAGTGGGGTTCAAGGGGGTCAAAATTATATAGGTGTATTTTCGTGACGAGTATGAATAAACTAGGGATGACAACTAACAAGAGAACCTAACAATTTACACTATTGTAAACCGCCCCTTATCTAGAGAAAGGTTGGCCACCGCCCATCGGGGCTCGGAGAAATAGATTTGGCTGCATAATGCTTCCACGCAAAGCTGAAATCGCTGGTCACACATCATGTTACATAAAGCACTTATTTGCAAGGAGACATCAGGCTTATAAATCGAACTTAGCTATCTGTTATACTACACCGTTTGGTTCAAATCTCTTATTTTTTGCCGCAAGCCATTGGTTCGTAAATTCTCTGACACGTAATTGACAGACCAATTGTCCTTGCACGCAATGCACTAACCACATTAACAAATACGTATAATCAATATCCCTCTAAACCCCACTTTATATAGAGAAAACTCTGGTTTACAGTGGTTCACAATATTTTTCTCATCTGGGTTGTGGGCACTCGTTAGAACCGCCCCATTGAGACGATTGTTAGGTTAGTCCCTTATTCCCTTCCCCTTATTCATTTTCCTTTCACCTTATTTTGGCAACTTTAAATTTTATAAAGGGTCTTGTCGTCAAATATTAAGTCGAAATTTCGAGTTATTAAGTCGAAATTTCGAGTTATTAAGTCGAAATTTCGAGATAATAAGTCGAAAATTCGAGATATTAAGTCGAAATTTCGAGTTAATAAGTCGAAATTTCGAGATACTAAGTCGAAATTTCGAGATACTAAGTCGAAATTTCGAGTTACTAAGTCGAAATTTCGAGATAGTAAGTCGAAAATTCGAGATACTAAGTCGAAATTTCGAGATACGAGTCAAAAAAATAAAAGTTAAAGTGGCCCTAATGCTCTTTCGTATCAAGTCCAATTTCAGCCCTTATCAAAATAAAGTAAGTCGACTTTACGTCAATACTCGGCAAATTACGACAATTGCCGACTTCTTTTCCGCCAGCCTAGAGGAGCAGTCTGATCTGGGCCCACACTGTTTGCCAGTATGCAAAAATATCTTAAAAAGTTTGCAAGAAGACTGAGCAGACGACATAAGCAGACGACATTTTCAGACGTTATTTTTCTCGGGCGCTTAAGGGTTAAAATAATTCATTTCGGAATTTTAAACTGCGAATACGGAAACGGGAAATAAACCAACAACTATTTTTCCGTATTCGATTTTCGGGTTAATCATGTTCACAGAACTTTGCGACGCGTAGCAACATAACATTTGCGTATGGCGCATTCATCACCATTTTTTTTTCATTTCTAAGCATAATGGTATAGGCTTCGAAATGCAGGAAATATCAATTGCGAATAATTGCCTCGCATTTTATCCATTTTCCTCAATTCGTTTGATACATGTAAATTCAATAATACATGAACACTAATGTAAGATCCTGTATGTCTTTATTCTATATCATAGGAAACCTACAGCCGCGATACCAAAATGAGAACGTTTAACAGGTACAAGAATATAAGAATCTTATATGGGTGTGAGGGGTGGATTGAAAAATCCGTCCCGAGGGACACTGTCTGGCATCACGAGGCTTGCCGAGTGATGCCGGACAGTGATCCCGAGGGACGGATTTTTCTATCCACCCCTCACACCCATATCGGATTCTTTTTCTTGCATACCTTCCATTTCTATTGCGAATTTTTAATGCTGCTGTCACTTCGGTTACCGACGTCCGCCATTTTGTGATGACACAACAGGAATGTTTAGTGACGCATGACGACGCCGCGCATGAGGTTGTAAGCAACCAGTGCATTTATCAAACACGCGATTATATTCGATTTTGGGTCGGAACACCAGGGTCAGAACATAAATTTCTATTCCAGGGTAAAATCACGGATTTCCTTGTTTGGTGTGCAAGAATAAACCCTCTATTTGACATAATGTTTTGTTCCTTGCTTAAAGGCCAATGCTTTTGTTGGAATTTGTGATTTTGCTTTCCATTTACTTCAGACAAACATTGTGGGTGCTCGCCTAACGAAATCTCGCAATGTATGCCCTGTATATACTTAGTATATACATGTACATTGGAAAAGCCCGTTTATTCTTATATAAATAAAAATCAAAAATGAGTTCCTTTAAGAGCAATGAAAACATTCATAAGAAAGAAGATGGGTCATACTACGTAGTTTCGGCTAATAAAGCCTCATCAGTGACCCTGTAATGATCCGGCAAAGAAAGCCAGAGGAAACATACTGCAATTTTGCGTATTTCGAATAGGCAGTCGATACAAAGACTGATATAAATCAAAATGGGGTCCAAATAATTAAAAACCTGTCTAGAATAGGAGTCTAAACCAATAATTTATTTCTGATTTCTCAGAATATTCACGCTGATCTCAAAGGACCAAAGTTGGGTTTACAAGGATGCACATTTCACGGACTGGTGGCAATGAAAGTATTTACTAATTCGATAACGGATGAGTCTTTAAACCGAGCTCCCGTCTCCGTATGACCTTATCTGTTGGTGGGACGTAAAACTCAAACACACTATTTCGATAACACACCAGTGTGCTAAAATTACACATCACCACGACACGCCTATATAATTTTGACCTCCTTGAACCCCAAATTTAAATAATAAAACTGGGGTTTACAGGGCTACACCTTATTTTTCTTATTTGTGCTCCAAAATATAGATTGTGGGTACTCGTTAGAACCGCCTCGTTGAGGCGGTTCAAATGAGTACCCACAATCTATATTGTGAGCAGAAATAAGAAAAATATCACAATTGTTCATCTTAAAATGTGTGTATTTTCGGCGATAAAGTTTTCTATGTATTCGTATAGGCAAGCTTTCGTAATGTCTTTCTTGTCTTTAGAACTAACATTTTTACATTTTGGATATTTTTTGTTATTTCTAGCCCGGGCATACATTGTGAATGCTCGCCTCAGTGATGCCATAATATTATTGAGGAAAAATAAGGCAAATAATGCAAACCCTATGGGCTTTACTTTTCTCTATATAATAAATAGGGACTAACATTGTGGGTCGTTCCTCAACCAGTTCAGTACCAGAAACCCCTAAAGGGGTACCTTGGCAAACAGTGCAGGCCCAGATCAGACGCCGCAGAACGCGGCGTCTGATCAGGGCCTACACTGTTTACAAAAAGTTCAGCCATTTTCCGAATGAATTTTGAAGAAAACATAACCAGTCACCCCTAAATTTTTGAAATGGACTCCTGCTATATATAAGGAGGAAGATTCCATTTGGTACAAAAAGGGTTGAAGTACTTGTTTACTCGATGATTTATTTCTATATTTCTCTTTATTTTGCAGAGTTGAAAAGATGAGAAGGTTGTGTTGTCAAAGTTTCTATCGCCTCTCTTTGGACTATCCAGGAATGAAAGGGAAATATCTGTTCTCACTGCGCAATGTTTTAAAAGTGTTTTGCTTGGATAATAAGAGATAAGATGATATTAAATAGAATAATAAGAAGAAGAACAATCGGATATTAAATTATTCCTACCATATTTTTAAACATCTATTAACCCACTGCATGCTAGTGGCATCTTCAATTGCTATATGCTATACAAGTCCATCTGCCATATAAAGGGTGTCAGGCCTATTTTGGGGGTTTTATTCCATTTTTGACGGTAAATTCTGTTAGCAAATAGTGTAGGCGCTGATCAGACGCCGCGTTCTGCGGCGTCTTATCTTGGCCTTCACTGTTCATCACGAAAACACGCCTATATAATTTTGACCCCCTTGAACCCCACTTTTATATAGTAAAACTGGGGTTTACACTGGAAACCCTTATTTTTCTAATTTCTGCTCTAAAATATAGATTGTGGGTACTCGTTAGAACCGCCTCGATGAGACGGTTCTAACGAGTCCCCACAATCTATATTTTGAGCAAAAAAAAAAATCACAATTTTTCATCTTATATTTTTCATTTTTTCGGCGATAAAGGTGGCAATGTATTTATATAGGCGTGTTTGCGTAATGTTGCCAAAGTACCCCTTTAAGGATTTCCCGCATGCAATGGGTTAAAATTGAGTCAGCGCAGTACAACTTTATGTAACTAGTGAAGAGGCTACGCCGATCGCATGAAGTTTCCACTTCCACCGGGTAATGCAAAGTGACGGTGTCATTATAAAAACGCGCCTATAACAAAATTTTACCGCCGAAAAAAATGAAGATTTTAAGATGAAAAAGTGTTATATTTTCCTTATTTCCACTATCGAGGCGGTTCTAACGGGTACCCACAATCTATATTTTACAGCAGAAATAAGAAAAAGAATGTTTATTCCTGTAAACCCCAGTTTTGCTATGTAAAAGTGGGGTTTAAGGAGGTCAAAATTATATAGGCGTGTTTTCGTGATGTTTGCGTGTAAAACTTTCGTTCTGATATACACAATTTAATTTAGAGTATAAATTAGCCTTGCAACATTTTGGTGCTGTTCACAAGTGTATATACTGCACAAACCTTTCCGCGCATTCTTGCAATACTAAATTTATCCATGACATGTTGTCGTCTTTTTTTCTTTTTTTTTTTTGGGGGGGGGGAGGGGGGTGTTTACGTCCCTTACAAGATTATTTCACTCATATCGAGCTATTCGTTAATCAGAAGTGGGCGAAAACCGAAGTATCCGGAGAAAACCACCTGACCTTCCATTGCAGAACTTGGCGTCTCACATGTGATCCGAGCCAGGCTCGAACCCACAGCGGTGAGAGACCTAATGATTAAGAGTCAGCGCTTTTATCCACTAGGCCACGGAGGCCCGTTGACATGTTGTCTTCAAATCTATGTTTAGCTGAAACGCCATTTTTCACAATGATGAGGACAATTTTGGATTTTCTGTATGCTGTTCTGTCAAATAATCCCCTGCTAAAGGGGATCTACGCTTAAAGAAAAACAAATTATTTCCTTTAAAAGTAGATCCCCAAGGCAGAAAAAAAATATTTTTGAACGAATGGGTCGGTTGAGTCTGGTTAGACCTGGAGTATATTGTAGCTTCATGCGGGGAACGAAGGCTCAGACCAGACTGCGTGGATGCGGATGCTGATATGAGCCTATGTGACATAATATATCATGACGAGTTACAATCTAAAACTTCCTCAGATGTGTCTATGATTTAATCTTTATCTTTTAGCCCTTAACTACATATGAAAATGTTGTCTGCTAATGTCGTCTTCTGATTTTTTTTTTGTTTTTGCAAACGTTTTAAAAAATAATTTTGCGTACAGGAGCAGTCCGGCCTGGGTCCACACTGTTTGCAAAAATGAATTTTAAAGTAACCAGCAGACGACAAAGCAGACGACAATTGTCGTGATTGGCATGTTATGGGTTAGTATTTATAATCATTGAAACCGCGGATGGCTCGTCTATCATGGGAAGAAAAAAGGAAAGCGTTTTTTCTAATGTCATTTATATTGTGTGTTTTTCATTGTTGCAAATAAGAGTCATGTAATTGCTAGCGATACTCAGTGTATTACACTGTCACTCTATAGACGACGCTGATTTTATTTTATGTATCCCAAGACCCCCATGAATTCGATGTTGCATGAATAATACATGTGTGTTTATCTTTAAAATCATATTGAACTTCTAGCATGGAGTTCCGCTTAATCCCTGTTTAAATCCACTATATTCATAAGTAGTCGCAGATAAAATTGACTTGGAAAAAGGTGAAGCAAGTCACTTGATAATGTGAATTCAACTGTAATACAAAATTATGTCATAGATGGCCATTTGGCCCGCGTGCAGAGAGCATGCAAAAGGCACTCTACCGAATCTCCTGGTGGACGCAGGGTCTTCACTTTTTGCCGTTCCATCTAAACGCCTTGAACATATTGATATATTGTAAAGAACTATATTCTTTTTTTTTTTTTTGTGGGGGGGGGGGGGGGGGGGGGGTTGATTACAGTAACTTGAATGATGCCACAAAGTGCACCGACCTCCGGATCGGGACTTAAACTGAAGGCCCCCTGTGCAGACATAACCATCCCCTGTGCAGGTAAAAGATCCCTACCGTAATTACATGATTACTGTGTAGGCTTTCATCCTGCAAACCTGGAGTGTATGTAATGTACACCTGCACGTAATCCTTGTGAGGGAGTGGGGGTGCAGTATATATATAGCACGTAATCCTCATGAAGGGTGTGTGTGTGTGGGGGGGGGTGCAGTATATTTAGAAAGAAAGAACTTTTTAGGTGTCACGAATTTTAGAAAAAATACGGTGATTTAAATTTTCGCACAGCGTTATTGTGAATTGTTTGTTTGATTTGCTTCAATAAATATACAGTGTGGGGTGGTTGAGTGAGGTAAAGGTAACGTTTATCTTGCATCACTGGGGCGTCCAAATGATTTGGCTTACGGTTGGGCAAGACCTGCTGTCCTTTAAGCAGGTAGGGGTAGAGGGGAAGTGTTGTTATTTCTTCTGGTTATACACGTCCATTAACTTTCATCTTTCTCCTCTGTCCCTTACAATCATCTTATCTACTATTTCTTCTCTCTATTTTCTCACTTTCTATGGGATACGACACAAAATGACCCACTATGGTTGAAGTGTCGTTAAACACAAAACAACACTCGTTGCTAAATCAATATAATAGCTCATATTTCAAAACCGCCTTCCAATTAAATCTACGCCGCATATCTTTTTCAAAGATATTTCTTGTTTGGATTTTGGTTTTACGGCCCTTTTCAGATTATTTCACTCATATCGAACCAATCGTTAATCAGAGGTGGGCGAAAACCGGAGTACCCAAAGAAAATCCACCTGACCTTCCGTTGCAGAACTAGGCGTCTCACATACTCGAACCACAGCGGTGAGAGACCTAATGATTAAGAGTTGACGCTCTTAACCACCAGGAGACCCGTCTATTGTGCGTTGTTATTACCATATGGACCACAGGAGGCAAAGTTTGTGACTTTCCGTTTGCTTTTCTATAAATCGAGCCCCTTTGAAAAATATGTCTGTAGTAGTCGCAGATAAGATTGACTAGGCGGAGCTATGCAGGTGTTCTCAATATATGCCAAATTCGCTTTGTCCACCATAAGTTTCGATAGAGTGACTTTCGCATGCTTTCTGCAAGCGGACCAAACGGCCATATACGCCACAGCTGTGTTTGTTACAGCTGAATTCACACACTCTGGTGCCTTGCTTTACCGTTTTGTTAATAGAGCATTCCAAAGGCAGGTACAAACGATAGCTCCGCCTCGTCAATTTGATCTGCGACTATTGTTCGCCAACAAATAGCTGGCAGTGACGTAGCTGACTATGAGCTATTTTACCATTAGCCCCATAAGCTTTGCATTGTTCAGAACAAAAACAAGTCGTGACGTCACTGTCAACTATTCCTCGACGTACAGTACTATACTATACTCTCAAATCATTATGAAAACACGCCTATACAAATACATTATAACCTTTATCGAGGAAAAAATGAAAATTTTAAGAAGAAAAATTGTGATATTCCAAAATATAGATTGTGGGTACTCGTTAGAACCGCCTCATCGAGGCGGTTCTCACGAGTACCACAATCTATATTTTAGACAGTTTTGCTATATAAAAGTGGGGTTCAAGGGGGTCAAAATTATATAGGCGTGTTTTCGTGATGAATGGAATTCTTCCCATCATGAAAACACACTTACATAATTTTGACCCCCTTAAACGCCACTTAACATTTCGATAACACATCCGTGTGACATAGTTCATTTCTTGTAGACCTCCAAAATGGCTACTTTTCCGATGAAAATTTGTGATATTTTTCTTATTTATATTCCAAACATACGTTGCGGGTGCTCGTTTGAACCGCCTCAATGAGGAGGAGAACCGTTCAAACGAGTACACACAACCTGAGAACCGTTCAAACGAGTACACACAACCTATGTCTTGGAGAAGAAATAAGACCCTACAAACCCCACACCCCAGTTTTCTCTACATAAAGTGGGTTTAGGGAGTGTTAAATACGTGAACTTGTCGACGTGATGTTTTTCTGGTGACGGAAGTCAAAACAAGAGGGCCAAGATGGCCCTGTATCGCTCACCTGTGGACCAGAAAATCATAAGGGACGTTTAGAAATAAAAATGTGAAAGAAGGCAAGGCATGTTCGTCAACTGGATTGATTAAACAAGGGTTGTCTCGGCCCCCGCCCATCGGGGCTTGAAGAAATAGATGGACTGCACGCTGCTTCCACGCAGAGCTGAAACTGACCGCACGCGAGTACTGGTAAACCGCTTAGAGTGTCTTAGCCTGCCCAGACAAAGCGGTGCGAGTCGGACTGTCAATGCTTATAAACCCTTTTGGTTTCATTGGGCGACAGGGCTTGAGAAGTCATTTCATCTCAATGTCTGGTAAAAGTCAGCCCACAAAACTGATAGCAACGTCTTCAAAATGACCAATATAGTGTTGACGGGGACGTTAATCCTCAAATCTAACAAACGATCCAGGGTTGTCAACAGAGTTGTACATCCGTTGAACCAGTTGAACCCATGGGCAGGGTCATATTTGGCCCCAACGTTACAATTTGAAAATCTTGGTAAAGGTCCACTAAATGAAGCTTCATATGAAATATCAAAGACCTGGGCCTTGTGGTTTCAGAAAACAGGATTTTTAAAGGTTTCCCCTGTATAAGTAGGTCAATGTAAAAGATCCGTTCAAAACTTAGGGACTTATGATGATGAGAATGTCAAAAATTGGCATTTTTAACAATCAAAGGGAAATAAATAGGTCGACCCGTTTTTGACTCATCCGAGCTTTTACCCCTGACTTATAATAAAACAATACTTGCTTGTTAGTTATAAGAATATCTGATCAAAACTGAAGGGCTAGTCAAAAACAGGCATTTTCTGCAATCACAGGGACCTAGCTTTATGAAAAGTAGGCTGACCTCATCAGTCTTTGAATCCATCCGAGCTTTTATTCCTGAAATACTGATCAAGAAGATCCGATAAAAGCTGAAGGGGCTACGGTGATGACAATGTCAAAAGCAAGCATTTTCCGTAATTAAGGGGGACACAACTCCTATGATAAATAGGCCAACCTCGCCGGTTTTCGAACTCATTCGAGCTTTTATCCCACCCTTGCTTATAAGTAAGTTTCAAGAAGATCCAATAAAAACTGGAGGGGCTATGGTGTTTTCTGCAATCAAATGGCTGTAACTCTATGATAAATAGGCTAACCTCACTAGTTTTCGAACTCATTCGAGCTTTTATCCCTGGCTGACTTGTTTGCAAGTTTCAAGAAGATCCAATCAAACCTGAATGAGCAGTGGTGATGACAAGTTCGACAATAAGCATTTTCAGCAAAGAAGGGGACTTAACTCTGATTAATCGACTGAGATCATTAGTTGGCGAAGTTATCCGTGCTTTTATCACTGGCTTACTTATAATTAGAAGATACGATAAAAACTGAAGGAGTGTACGGTGATTACAAAGTCAAAAATAGGCATTTTCTGCAGTCAAAGGGACGCAACTCTATGAGAAATATGCTTACCTCATCAGTTTATGAACTCATCCAAACTTTTATCCCTTACTTACTTACTTACTTACATATAAGTTTCAAAGAGTTCCGATAAAACTGAAGGGGCTACGATGAAGACAAGATCAAAAATAGGCATTTTCTGTAATCAAGAGGGACATAACTCATTGAAATATAGGCCGACCTCACCTTTTTTTAACTCTACCGAGATTTTTTCCCTCACTTACTTACATGTAAGTTTCAAACAGATCCGATGAAAACTGAAGGGGCTACGTTGATGACAAGGTCAAAATAGCATTTGCAGCAATCAAGGGGAGGTAACTCTATGACAGATAGGCCGACCTTGATTAAGATTAAGTCTGCTTTTAAAAGGTGATCATAATATAGGAATCTTTCTGTATACAGTTGGAGCATTTATAAAGTGAATAATGTTTTCTCTTGCAAATTCCGCTGTTCTCAATGTACAGCTGGCAAGCAAGGGCATTATTACATGAATAGGAAAAGAAGAAAGGTTTTTGTGTAATTACGTAGGCCTAAATAACACTGGATGCCAATCCGTTGGAAACAAAATATGTTCGGAAAACGAAATGAGAGAAAAACTATATTGCGGTGGCATACTGTCCTTAATTATATAGTCTTTCCCGCATCCTCAGGATAAAGATCATTAAGACGATACACCTTTGTCATACATAAATAATGTAATGTTTTAATGGATCCAACAATCACATTAATTAGTTTTCCAGATGATAATTTGCGATAAATGCTCTCATTTTTGCTCCAAACATAGGTTGTTAAACACATGTTTATCCATGAACTACCGCTACTAATACCACCTAAAATTAAGACTAATTCTGCTTTGAAAAAGGTTACTTTAAGGGATGCAAAAACTGTCTCTGTGTTTGCTGCCCAATGTGCCCTCTGGTCAGGGACCATCACCGTTGGGACTGTTTTAAAGGTGGTATTAAAGACTACTTTTGAACAGTCCAAAAGAAGGTCTTCATATTATAATTTTACTGTAGATTGGAATACAAATAAACAAAATGAAATACTTGTGTACTTTAGATTAACGAGTCCGTGTACTGAATGCTCTCATGAGCTGAGTACACAAGCATTTCTAGTCCAAACTATTTACAGTCGAACTTCAATGGCTCGAACACTTTTGGGACCATGAAAAGCTGTTCGAAACAGGGGTAGTTCGAGCCACTGAGGGCTACTGCCAGAAGGCATAAAGGTAATATTTTTGGACTTCTTTTCGATGTTCTGTAGTAAAAATGTATGATGTGTGTACTCATTAGAATCGCCACATTGAGGCGATTCTAATTAGTACACACAGCATACATATGCAGGATGAAAATCGAAAATATCCTAAATTTCCCCTCACTATTTTTCATGTTGAGAAATTCCCCAGGGACTCAAGATCGAGTTCGACTCAGCCGTGGTAAACGAACCATCGGTGTTCGAGCCATCGAAGTTCTACTGTAGTTTTGGGCAATAAGGCCTTTTATCAGTTACCCCCTATATATTTTGCATTGTAACACATTGACCTGATAAAGATATACTATCTAAGGACAAGTGAGCTTTATCACGTCAACGTGACGTTGCACTTTTATGAATGAACCGGACAACTAGAAAAATGACAAAAGAAAAGTTATTGTTAATCGGAAAAATATAAAAATTGCTTGAAAAAAATCATAGGAAAAAATATATCGACCGCCAGAATGCTGGGACGCACTGAGGACAATCAATAACTGATGGTAAATTGCTAATTTAAGAGTGTACAAGGGGATAAACTGATAAATAGAATACCAGATTCGTGTCATTTGATATCAAGTTTATCAGGCTAGGCTTCGAGAACGCTTGTAGAATCGCTCGGCAAGCCTCGCGATTCTACAAGCGTTCTCAAAGCCTTGCCTGATAAACTTGATATCAAATGACACAAACCTGGTATTCTCTATATCAAAAGAGTCCAATATTTTCAAAATTCCACACTGAAATGTATGATTCCCAAGGACAAAAATATAATGGCGGACAAGTTGGCCTACACATTCTGCAGTACGTATGCAGTACATGTACTCTATTTAACCCTTTTTGTACCAAATGGAATCTTCCTCCTTCTATATAGCAGGAGTTCATTTCAAAATTTAGGGGCGTCAGGTTGGGTTTTCATGAAAATTTATTTGGAAAATGACTGAACTTTTAGCAAACAGTGGAGGCCCTGATCAGACGCCGCGTTCTGCGGCGTCTGATCTGGGGCTGCACTGTTTGCCAACTACCCGTTTAGGGTTTTCTGATACTAAATGGGTTAAAGAAATAAAATATTAAAATAGGTTCTATGATCCCAAAGGCAATAAAAATATAGATCAAACAATGATGACGTACGAGGAGACGTTACACCACCATCATATTGGCTGCGCAAAGGAAAAATAGACTTCGAATTTGTGCGTCCACAAATAGGGGTGGGCAGTATTCCAAGGCTTCTTTATGTAGGCCGGAAACTATGTTAGCACCACAAATGCTTTGGGTCAGGCCACTTGCCAACGTTTCCTTTTTTTCAAAGTTATTTTTGCATTTTGCCATAATTGGAGCACTTATCATCACCATAAAACATGTTTAGAAACCTCTAGACAAGTTTTAAAAAGCAAAACGTCTTTTTTGGCTATCAAGGCTCAAATAAATAAATGGAATTAAAAGGAGACATCCATACAGAGACAATTCACCATATTTGCATTATTTGCTGGCTCCCAGCTTGCACATTATCAATATAGGAAAAAACAGGTAACTAGACCCCCCTGACCTTGAAAGGTCAGGGGGGTCTGGTTACCTGTTTTTCCAACACTGATAACCTTCAGACTAGGAACCAGCAGATAATGCAAATAAGGTGAATGAAGCATACGCAAAACAGAACGCAACTACAACCTACCTACCTCCATCGATCAGGTGAACATTTGCCTTCACAACGCAGGTTACGTTACTTTCTGCTATTGTAATACAGCTGAGAAATCTTCTCAAACAACTAATTCTAGTAAAAATTAGCACCTCGTGTCCGTACTCAAGCTGGGTTCAAAGTGTGACTCCCGGTTGCAATGTATTCTATCCATATACTAAGATAATGCGGGTGACCATTCCAGACGGGTTCTGGTTTGTATTTTTTTCCATGGACAAACGAACGCTACAAAACAAAACCTGTCTAGACTGGTTACCCACTTTATCGCAATACATGAACTGTAACTGGGAGCCACGCTTTGAACCCAGCTTCAGTACGGACATGAGACGTTCATTCTACTAGAACAAGTTGTTTCGAGAAGATTTCTCAATTGAATTACAATGTCAGAAAGGTAAATGTTTACCTGATTACTGGAAGTATGTAAGTAGAAGTTGTGTTCTTTTGTTTTGAGCATGCTTCAGTGTTTCTGCATGGATCTCTACTTTCGTTTTCAAAAAGGGTGACTTGAGCCTTGATAGGGGAAAACCAAAAAGACAGTCACTTTTCCACAAAATGGCCAATTGGCTATCCAAAACAAAAAAAGTTTGCCTGTATGCAAAAATATTTTTAAGAAGCTTGCAAGAAGATTCAGCATACGACATAAGCAGACGGCATTTTCAGATGTTTGTTTGTTTGATTTGAGGTTTAACGTCCCCGTCAACACTGTATAGGTCATTTTGGAGACGTTGCTTCCAATTTTGTGGGACTTTTACCCGACATTGAGATGAATTGACATCTCAAGCCCTGTCGCCCAATGAAACCAATAAGGTTTATTAGCATGGACGGTCCGCCTCGCACCGCGGTTCCTGGACAGGCTTAGATCCTCTAAGCGGTTTACCAGTACTAGTGTGCGGGTCAGATTCAGCTCTGCGGGGAAGCATCATGCAGCCCATATATTTCTTCAAGCCCCTATGGGCGGGGGCCGATTTTCAGATGTAGATGACATTTTAAGGGTTGATATTTCTTATTAGAAACGTGTGTTTTTGGCTACTTGCTAGACTCGCATTGTCGGTTGCAAATTGGTGATGTAAACGTTTCCCAGCTCCTGCCCACTCCCCTACTCCTTGCAAGTCTGAATCATTATCTGGAGTCTATTAACAGAGAAACTGATGCTTGAAGAAATTAAGCATTTTTGGAGTCTACTCTCTCTTTTTATAAGGGAATTAAATTTTGTAGAAAATAAAGAGTTTGTAGATGTTTGATCTGTCTGTTATTTAAGAAATATAAAGTTTCACCAAAATAACCAGTTCGAAGTTTGAACTGTCTATTCTAAGGAAAAACAAACTTTAAGAACACAATCAATTTTGAAGTCTGATCTATCAATTCTAAAAGTAATTTAAATTTGAAGATAATATATAGTTACATAATTATATACATTTCACTATGCCATTTTGGTGGAATGAAAGGTCGTTTTGGCTTTCTTTTGTTCTGTTTCAATTACAGTGTCATTGCTTAACCCATATATGACAATGCAATCTTCCAGCTGATAAGTTTGGAGTGGCACATTTCCAAACATAGGGTTGTCAGGTTTGTTTTGTTTGTGGTGATGTTTTACAAAAATGCATGTCGTTTAAGCAAACAGTGTAGATCCTAATCTGACGTCGAGGTCTGATCTGGGTCTGTATTGTTTACCCATGTTCCAAACAAAGGGTCGCTATACATATATGGGTTGATATATGCCCATCAGTCTTGTTGGTATCTTGGGCGGAAGGTGAAAGGCAATTGTATCGAATAATGATCGTTGCCTTCCCTTCCAATTACGAAACACGCCTATATAACTACATTGTAATCTTTAGTCCGAAAAAAAGAACATTTTAAGATGAAAAATTATTTTTTTTTCTTATTTATGCTCTAAAATATAGATAATGAGTACTCGTTAGAACCGCATCATCGAGGCGGTTCTAACGAGTACCAACAATCTATATTTCAGAGAAGAAATAAGAAAAATAAGGTTTATCCCTTTAAACCCCAGTTTTACTATATAAAAGTGGGTGTCACAATTATATAGACGTGTTTTCGTGATGCTTCTATGGAGTTTGACCTGCCTATACATGTATGAATGCAGCCCGGTGGTACATGTACGTCAAGTTAATTTGTTTTGGTCTCGTACATAAGGGGTTATATATGGCCAATACTCGTACATAAATCTTATTTACTTAACCAGAATGTTTCTAGATTTAACCAGAATGTTTCTAGATTTATTTTTGGTTATGCCGCCTAGAACAAGTCAGACAAAATACCGTTGGGTATAAAAGGATAAATTATCGAAATCAGAATAATTCATTCGATTTCGCCTTTGTCATATACATTCCTCTCAGTTGAACTGCGGTTCCCAATACACTCTAGGAACACCAAGTAAAAAAGAGAAACGTTTAAAGCAGTCTTTCATCCCATCCCTTATCTTTGATTTCTATTGTTTTCCAGAGCGTTAATTGAGTTGTGTTATTTTCCAATTCCCTAAGTAAAAGACTACGGGTTTCTATAAGCGCTTGAGCAAATATTTAATGAAACAGGTTGTGCAGTAGAGACGCGAATAATCCCGGAAGCCATTGATAACTTTGTTTTACTCACGCAAATGAACTTATCTTTAGTTTCATTTGGATAGGCTAAATTAATCAGTAAATTGAAACGTTTAAACTTCAGGACACAGAGATAATTTAAACTAACCTTTAATGGTGATTATAAAGTTAATAATTAATGCCGTTTGAAGCAAGATTACAAAACAATCCGTCGCAACTATAAAAGCACTTATTCGTTGGGTACATGTATAACTCTTGCTGGTACATTAAAATGATTCATAGCAATTCATGATAAAGTATGACGTTTTTCACATCTCTTGAACAAACATTTTTCAGATGGTTTTTGAAAGTTGATATTTGTATCAAGTTTCAATGTCTACGCAATTCTAGATGGGTAATGTACCGAACCACAGCGCTTCCGCTTCTACATACACTATAAAAAATACTCCTTAAGACCAAACATGACAGCGTAGGACTTCTGAAAAGTTCGAAATAATCGATAACATAACAAAATAACATGTTAATGATCTGTTTACAAATATATTTGCGCTGAAAGACGAGTTCTGAAAATACCCAGGACTATTTTTCTGCGCGCTGTTCGAAGATATTTATTTTATAACTGGCTTGCGATTGAGTTCTGAACAGGACTCCCCTAGTTTTGATATTTGGTGTATGAATATATTCGTATAGAAAGGGGTTTCTGTCCAGTTTATTGGCATGATGGCAAACAGTGTACATGTTTATCCTGGCGAGACCGTCCGCTACTTGCCGTCTTATCTTTATCTACAAGGTTTGCGTAGGTACTTGTTGCTCTGGATCTGCACCGGTCTATAGGGTCGAATGGTTAAATAACCTGTGATTACTGAACGACACCGAACATAGTAATTTACCCGCTTTGTGGGGCTCTAATTACAAAATGTGTTGTAACGTTTGTTCTGAAAGCTGCGAGTTTTTAAACGAGATCCGTACTTTAAGCAAATAGTGCGGACACTGATTAAACACTACAGTCTGTGACCCATATCAGAGTCCGAATTGTTTCCGAATGTCCCAGTATTGGAATGATTGGCATTTATAGGTAAATAGTTTAGGACCCGTATGTTTCAATACCGTACTGGTAAGAATAAACAGGTTTGTAGACCAGTTCGCTGGTCTACGGGGACTGTTCAAATATGAATGCAACTAAGCACATAAAAATGATTCCGTGATAGATTTCGATGAAAAAGTTATTTTGTCCCCTCACAGTATTCCCCTTTAATAGATATACAAACTTTCAGTCTTCTGATCCAATCAACCTATTCAGGCGTCTTTCATATTACTATAGAACCAGGATGATTTTTTTATTATTTTTTCTTATTTTTAGTTCAAACATAGAATAAATTATCGTTCGAAGTACCCACAATAAAAGTTTTTGGGCAAAATGGCATCTTCCAGATTATTATTTTTGTTTTATTTTTCTTATTTTCAGTCCATCGAGGCATTGCGAGTACCCACAATCATTACGTAAACACGCTTATACAATTGCATTGAAACTTTACCGCCGAAAAAATGAAAATTGTGAGATGAAAAAATGTGATATTTTTCTTACGTCTGCTCAAAATATAGATTATGGATACTCAATAGAACCGCCTCATCGATGCGGTTCTAACGAGTACCCACGAGCTAAATCCCTCTGAACCCCAGTTTTACTATATAAAAGTGGGGTTCAAGGGGGTCAAACTATATAGCATTTTTGCGTGATGCTACGATTTTCAGCAAAAATGAAAAACAATGTATACCCCTGTAAGCCCCGCGGTTCTCCATATAAAGTAGGGGTTAGAGGACAGTTCATTATACAGACTTGTTAATCTGATGTGAAAAATTACAAATATATTCATCACGTTAACATCACAATGTAATGGACACCTGCTTAAACACCACTTTATGTAGAGAAAACGTGTCACCCGCCCATCGGAGCTTGAAGAAATAGATGGGCTGCATGATGCTTCCACGCAGATCTAGAGCTGAAACCGACCACACACGAGTACTGGTAAACCGCTTAGAGGATTTAAAATAGAAGTGAAGGCAATGATAAGGAATCGATACAATTAACCCACAGCTCCCATCAGAGACTCCAAAGGAAAAGAAACATAAACATGAAACAACACACCCTAATAGAAAAAAAATCAATAGCGGAAAGCCAAAAGGACAGTTACTTTCCCACAAAATGGCCAATAGGCTATCCAAAATAAAAATATAAGCGACACAAACACCCAAAGACAAACCATAACAAAATAAACTGCAACAGAAGAACCGCCTTGGAATGGCCAGCGGAAACGGTTTTCACTGCGGGGCTTAAATCGATTTTACGTGGCCACAATCCTCGCCCTTATTTCCGTCGCTTACCAGGCAAAGTGTTGCGAATCGGACCGTTCATGCTGATTAACCCTATTGGTTTTATTGGGCGACAGGGCTTGAGATGTCATATCATCTCAATGTCGGGTAAAAGTCCCACAAAATTGTAAGCATCGTCTCCAAAATGACATACACAGTGTTGACGGGGACGTTAAGTCTCAAATCAAACAAAACAAAACAAAATGTAGAGAAAACAGGTTTTCAGTGTGATTATTCTTGTTTTATCGTGAAAATGTATGCTGTGAGTACTCATTAGAATCGTAAAGGTAAGGTGATTCTAATGAGTATACACAGTTTACCCATATTTTGTCGAAGAACAGAAAGCGATCCCTAAATTGTCCCTTAACCCTTATCCTGCTGTTCACGACAAGCTCTACCTTTGCAAACAGTGCAGATCCAGATCAGACGGCTTCTATAGAAGCCATCTGATCAGGATCTACACTGTTTGCCATTCAGTTTGTGAATTTAAACGAAAACATTTTATCATGCATTCTGATTGGCTGATGGCAGAAATGGGCGTGGCTAATAAAATTATTCGGCAGGCTATGAGTTAATGTCTCTCAATATAATTAGAACAAGTCACGGAATGAGGAGACTGAGACAGTGACTAACAGTTTCTCGCGTTTCGGCAGTATACCGAGAAACTGCTGTCTTAATGGTATGAATATTCATCAAGTGGTCGGACGGGTGGTCAGGTGGTCAGTGTTTAGTCATGTGACACTGGTTTTAGCGCCGTTTTGGTCGGCGTTGGTCAGTTCTTGCGTTGCGTTCTCGCAGTTCACATCAACTTTCATAATTTTAAATTTATGAAATTTATAAAATTAATACCAAGTGATTTCAGAGCATTGTTAAAACATACCGTTTTATTATTTTAGCTCTATAATATGTGACATAATGATATCATTTAGATGCAACGATATTAGGATATCAGGTGAGGTCGACACCCGACCCTTCGACGTATACTTAGCATTGGCATCGACGCACGTTCCAGAGCATTTTTCCCACCTGGTTTTATCTCTGGTTTCGCGCCCGGCTAGTATATGATTCAGGGAAAGATGAAAAGCTCATGTAATACATACGCATTTGACACTTGGCATTTAGCTATATGTTTGATGCAGTTGTAGTAAGGACATCGTTGCATCAGCAACGGAGCAATGGATTTTTTCACACATGTTTTACAGTTTGGTTTCTCTCCATGCTTGCATTAAAAGCTCGTTTTGTGTTCCTATGATGATTGAGTATAGTTAAGACATGAAGTTGACAACAGATGCACAGCCATAATACAAATACAATTCACATTATACAGTGAAACTTCGTCAACTCGAACCTGCATTACGAAAACACGCCTATCCAATCATATTGAAATTTTTTTCGTTAAAAAACAAGATGTGTTTGTGAAACACGAACATGTCCCCGGCATGGTCATTTTTTTCAATGTTAGTCACAGTTCAAAGTCAAGGTCACGGGTCAAGATTTTTGGTTTGAGTGGGAAGCCCTTGGCACAAGGAGCTTACATGCCAAATATGAAGGCGATATCTTAAACGGTTTGAAAGTTATGAACAATAATATTTTTTTCTATAAAGTAGGTCATGGGTCAAGGTCACAGGTCAAAAAAATTTGTATGAATGTAAAGCTCTTGTCACAAGAAACCTACATGGCAAATATGAAGGCTCTATCTTAAACGATTCAAAAGTTATGAACAATTTTATTTGTTCTTTTAAGTAGGTCAAGATCATGGTCAAAACATTTTGCATGGATGTGAAGCTCTTATCACAAGGAACGTACATGCCAAATATGAAGGCCCTATCCAAAACGGTTCGAAAGTTATGGCCAAAATGTTTTTTATTTTAAGTAGGTCATAGGTCAAGGTGACGGGTCATAAATTTTGCATGAATTTAAAGCTCTTGTTACAAGGAACCTACAGGCCAAATATAAAGGCTGTACCTCAAACGGTTCAAAAGTTATGACCAATGTTAACTTTTTCTTTTATGTAGGTAAAAGGTCAAGGCCAAAGGTCAAATTTTTTTGTGCGAATGTAAAGCTCTTGTCACTAGGAACCTACATGCAAAATGTGAAGGCTGCATCACAAAAGGTTCAAAAGTTATTACCAAAATGTTATTTTTATATTTTAAGTAGATCGAAAGTCAAGGTCACAGGTCAAATTTTTTTGCACGAATGTAAGCTTTTGTCACAAGGATGCCAAATATGAAGGCTGTATCTCAAGCGGTTCAAAAGTTATGACAAATGTTATTGTTTTCTTTTAAGTAGGTCAACGGTCAGGGTCACAGGTCACATTTTTACAGGAATGTGAAGCTCTTGTCGCAAGGAACATTCATGCCATATATGAATACTCTACCTCCAACGGTTCAAAAGTTATGACCAACGTTAACGTTTTCCACGTACAAACCAACAAACAAACAAACGGACAGGGCAAAAACAAAATGTCCCCGCTGTCACTACCGGGGACATAAAAAAAAACATTTTCAGATAAAAAAAAAATCTGCTAAAAAAATATATTGTGGCAACTCGTAAGAACCGCCTCAGCGAGGCGGTTCTAACGAGTACCCACAATATATGTTTTTGAGCAAAAATAATGTTTATACCCTGTAAACCTCAGTTTTACTATATAAAAGTGGGGTATGAGGGGGTCAAATTATGTAGGTGTGTTTTCGTGATGGATGAATCGTTTCCCATGGCTAATTCGAACATGTTCTTGAGTCCCTATAGAATCTACAGAATAGTCCCAGATCTCCATATATTTGGATATTGTTGGACTCTTTCATGATTTTGTCTTTAAAAGGTATGGTGTGTATACTCATTAGAATAGCCTCAATGAGGCGGTCTTAATAAGTACATATACTACTATTTTATTTAAATGGCGATGAAAAGATATCCTTTAATCATCCCTTTTATGCCTCCTGTCCCGGAACTATGGTTTATTCTCAGTATTTCGAACAAAATGTTCTGGCCCAAAGTTATTCGAGGTATAGAAGCTTGACTGAATTTAAGATACTGCACATAAAAAAAAACTCTTGGGAAGCTTAATTCCACTGCAGTTTTTGGGCGATTGCGCCCCATAGTGATTAGAACATGCATTTAGGAAAAAGCACATTTGTGAAACTCAGCTGACCACAGCAATAAATGAATGGGTAAACACCTTGGCCAAAGGAGGACAGCTGAACACATTTATCCTGGATTTCGACCCGCCCTCCCCCCCCCCCCCCCATGAACTACTAAAAAGCAAACTATATCATTTTGGGAGTGTTTCTATCAATAAAAATGTTATTTTGGTTATAGAAAATAATTTATCACATTTCTTTGATGGCATAAAACTGGCTGTTGCTTATTAGTAACGAGTAGGGCAATCTAAACATAGCGGGTGAGTGTACAACCCGTGACTACCGCGCCAATAGGATGCTTCATGCTGGAGACGTGTCGCCCCAAACTGTCACAAAACCGGGACGATTGGTCGTAGGGCGCAACTGTTCCCATCCCGCAATCATTCTACCTTGCTGTTCTAAGTGGGGATAAGAAACAGAGAACCAAGTGACAACCATTTCATTGATACTTTGTTAATAAAGATGGTAAAAGATACCACTGAAGAAATTGTTTGCAACAGATTCCACTTTAGAAACTGATTGCAGTAGATTCAGATCGATTTGTTTCTTATGTTCCTGTAAACATGAATATATCATTTATAAATCTATATAGCTGAAATACTTGCAAGTTATGATAATGAAATATAAACCTCTTTTTTTCTAAAATCGAAATTAATGACAACCACAACAGCAATGATAACAATTTGGGTGACTAAACAGTCGCTCAGTACCAGCTGTAGTTAATGTTTTTTGTAAAGATTTCTACTTTGAAAACAAGACATACATCAAAGACATGAAATCCGTCGAGTGTACTTTTCTTGGTTATCTTAGCTAGTTTCATCAAATTAGGCCCCATCAGTGATCCCAATATATTCGAACATTTAAACAACTATATTCTTTGCGCCTGTTTTTTTTAACTACCAACTACCATCAGCACTGTCAGTACTTACATTTTATCATTGGATAAGATGGTCGAGCCTGTTTTTAACCTAAAAGGCATTTATTCTTAGACAATAAGACACACCGTGTGTTCATAATTGTTTTATTGCCCACTGTGACATACTGTCTATAGCAGATCAAAGGCGGCCTTTAATAGGGTGATTAGTAGCTCCTGTTAAATCCCTTACTGAGGCACTTAAGGGGAAAATCAATATGGTACACTCAAGTCAACAGTTAGAAAACTATTGATTTTTCCCCAAGGAGGACCCTTACCTGTTGAAGACAGAGCACTTCATTTTAGTCAGTAATGAGGGCTACATAATATTATGTAATGAAATGATAGTACTCAATAATCAAGAATAAATGCCTTTAAGCTAGTACACCAAATAACCTACAATACGATATGTGCGACTAGGCAAGACTCAGGCCAGTATGCTGACCAAGATTGTTTGCCTATCTCGTTGCATAGTCCAGACGCTGTAGATGCTCTTGCGATCAGCAAAGACTCTGATCAGACTGCGCGGATGTGCAGTCTGATCTGAGTCTTCGCTGATCGCACAAGCCTCACAGCAGATTTTGTCAAATTCGGCGCCACTATAATGAAATGCGGGAGGGCTCCAGCGCATCGGAGTGAGTGAGTGAGTTTTAGTTTTACGTCCCACCAACAGCTAAGGTTATGCGGAGACGGGACCTCGGTTTAAAGACTCATCCGAAAGTCTGGAGAAGCCCGGGATCGATCCTGCGATCCCTGGTTTACAAGGCGAGTAGCGTAACCACTGCACCACGGAGGCTTCTAAGCAGCGCATCGGAACTTGGAGAAATAGATTGGGCTTATACCGACCGAATTTTAGTACTGGTAAACCGCTTAGGTCTAAAAAAGAAGTGAAGGCATTGATCAGGAATCGATACAAGTAACCCACAGCTTCGAAAGAAAAAACTAAATATGCTTTTAGCTTTCGTTCTTATCCTTTAAATGTCATGACTTTTTTGTAATTTAATGTGTTTGAGATAAAATAAAATACGTTTGGACTAACCCACAGCTCCCATCAGAGACACTAAAGGGAAAGAAGCACAGACATGAAACAACCAGACCCTAATGGAAACATCAATAGCAGAAAGCCAAAAGGACAGTCACTTCCCACAAAATGGCCAATTGGATATCCAAAACAAAATAATATAAGCGATACACATACTCAAAGACAAACCATGACTAAAATAATCTGCAACAGAGGAACCGCATTGGAATGGCCAGTGAAACGAATTCCATTGGGGGGGGGGGGCTTAAATCGATTTTAGGTGGCCACAATCCTCGCCCTTATTCCGTCCCGATTTAGACAAATAATTTGTTTATGAAGGCCTCCTAACTCATCAGTGCAACATCTCCGTGAACACAAAATTCAAACAAAGCCTGCCCAGGAAAAATGATGCAAGTTGGACCGCCGCTTAAACCCTAGCGGCTTCTATGGGCAGTAGGGCTTGAAATTTCATTCCATCTCACTGTCTGGTCAAAGTTCCAGTGTCTTAAAAGGACCTAATAGTGTTGACGGGGACGTAAAACCTAAACTAACACAAACAAGTTAAGGATGGGAAGGTTTAAATATGTTCTATAAAAGGGTTATCCTTTGGAAGCAAGGAATACACCACAGAAGTGAAAAATATGGAGTGTTCATGTTTTCTGGGCCAGTCTAGCTAGTTTCGGCCAATTAGGCCTCATCAGTGACCCTCAGATATTTTCAAAATTCCACAATGGAATCAATGATCCCAAAGGACAAGAAAATATAATCTACACTATGATGTAGGGCAGGGAGAAGTTTTACCGCCGCCACACATTCCCACACACCAGCTGTAGTGAAGTTAAATATGTTCTATAAAAGGGTTATCCTTTGGAAGCAAGGAATACACCACAGAAGTAAAACATATGGAGTGTATATGTTTTCTGGGCCAGACTAGCTAGTTACGGCCAATTAGGCCTCATCAGTTACCCTCAGATATTTTCAAAATTCCACAATGGAATCAATGATCCCAAAGGACAAGAACATATAATCTACACTATGATGTAGGGCAGGGAGACGTTTTACCGCCGCCACACATTCCCACACACCAGCTGTAGTGAAGTTAAATATGTTCTATAAAAGGGTTATCCTTTGGAAGCAAGGTATACACCACAGAATTGAAAATATGGAGTGTACATGTTTTCTGGGTCAGACTAGCTAGTTTCGGCCAATTAGGCCTCATTAGTGACCCTCAGATATTTTCAAATTCCACAATGGAATCAATGATCCAAAAGGACAAGAAAATATAATCTACACTATGATGTAAATGCCTGTAACAGAAATACATAATGACTAAAAGTATAAAAGGTGGACATTAAACATATCACATACCTGTTCATCATCCGCAAAGAATATATTATTCTTTAACAACACAACCAGTTGAGATCTGAGTATCAAGCCTTCAAATTTTAACATTCTGCCATGCGACTTCCTGAAACGTAACGACAGTCATCAAGGCCCCGCTGTTTATAACAGTGTACTCTTAAGGGGACATATAATATCTACTTTTATGTAATTTTGGTTGGTGCCTGATGCTCTGTCTCTATTCGGGACATTCGGAGTCTAACTTTTGGTCTTTTTTTGCTCCAGCATTTCAGTGGTTTCTTGCTGTCGAGTCCTCACCGTTGTTTCATCTCTGTGGCTTTTTAATTTTTGTGTCCACGGAGATTTTGCTCTGATTAGTGCGGAATGAACAAATTATTTGTCAAAACCGCGAGGGAGGTAGGAACGAGGATTGTGACCACGTAAAATCGATTTAAGCCCCCACCCCATCCCAAGTGGAATTCGTTTCACTCACCGTTCCAGGACGGTTCTTCTGTCGCGGTTTATTTTTGTTATGGTTTGTCTTTGAGTGTGTGTAATCCTTTATATTATTTTGTTTTGGATAGCAAATTGGCCACTTTGTTAGAAAGTAGCTGTCCTTTTGTCTTTCCGCTGTTGGTGTTTCCAATAAGGTCTAGTTGTTTAATGTTTGTGTTTCTTTCCCTTTGGTGTCTCTGATGGGAGCTGTGGGTTAATTGTATCGACTCCTGATCATTGCCTTCACTTCTATTAAGCATTGGCAAAAGCGACTAACATTTTTTCAGCAATAATATTAGTGCACAATGCCATAACTAATAATCGAAGTTTAACAATATGTTAAATTCCGACCTCATTTATTTTGACCAATAGGAAACTAGTAAGAAAATGTCACTCTAGAAAGGCCACAGTCAAAGAGTGCAGATATCTCATGTCACCTAAGAAAAGTGACAGGGAGGAACCCACAAAAACAGACGAAACATAAACCAACGGCACAAAGACAATTGGGCCCCGTCAAGCGATTTTGGTGCTTATCGCCTATGCGAGCAGCGAAGGTTCTGGCGAGCCTGCGCATCCGCGCAGTCTCGCCAGAACCTTCGCTGCTCGCTCATATAAGCAGTTAATCAAGAGGAACCTTCTGACAGAAAGCCATATCCCTGGCCCCTCTGAATGGCTGGGCATGCGCAGTTAAAATTTGTCATGACGGAATGCTCGAAGACACAAATTCGCTTGGCGGGGCTCAATTAATAAATAAACGCTACAGAAGAACGAGCGCCTTGGAAGGCCATTGGTAACACTACAGCTACGGGGTGGGCAGGGGGGGGGGCGGGTTCAACTCTGGTTTTTTTTTAAATTTCAGGCTGATCTGATACAGTAGAACTTCGATGGCTCGAACACCGATGGCTCGTTTACCATGGTTGTGTTGAACCCGTTTTTGAGTCCCTAGCGAAATCCTCTACATAAGAAATAGTGGGGGATAATTAAAGAGGTTTTAGTCTCTTATCTTGCAAATGTATGCTGTGTGTACTCATTAGAATCGCCTCGATGAGGCGATTCTAATGAGTACACACAGCATACATTTTCATTATAGAACACCGAAAAGATGTCTAAAAGCACCTCGTTATGCCTCCTGACAGTAACCTCAGTGGCTCGAACTACCCCTGTCTCGAAAAGATTTTCGAGGTCCCAAAGGTGTTCGAGCCATTGAAGTTTTACTGTATTTGTTGCTTGAGTCTCGAATAGAACCTCCTTGTTTCACTGAGCAAGAGGCGGCTTCATTTCGATGTCCCTGGGCTCACATGACAAGTTATACCTTCTATTTTCTTCTATAAGCCATGTCGAGAAAGCCGTGTCTTCCGGGTTTGCGACCAATGTCTGCTCAGTTTATTTATTTTGTGCCACAACAAACTGCGGATACTTGTGAGTGAGTCGGCTCTTAAGAACGCAATTAACCTACGACGTCAGCCTTGGCCACTCATTTTCTTCTAGCAATGCTCTTGTCAGGGTCTTAGCACCAATGTTATGGTGTATGTCTGACACCTTAACGTTCTAACATATTTGATTAAAGTTCTTTTGTGTTTCAACGTTTAACAGAGAGATGGCGTGAATTTTCTTGTGTTCATATCCATGCTAAGATAGCTGCAACATAATATCGCATTATAGTGTTATCCAAATTTAACATATGATGTCGCGTATGAGAGTGTAATAACGTCATGTAATAAAGTCGGTATTTCACTTGTGGATTAAATATGCAAATTAGTTAAATACGCTCCATAACGTTACATGTACGACGTCTTTAACGGCGTCGAGTTCACCAATGGCGGAATATTGAAATTTTGTACAAAAATCATGAATTAAATGTGTTTTAAATGTCATATGATAAATAGAATCTTGCATCCATGCTAATGTATTATTGAATTTATTAAACTCGTTGCAGAAAAGGGATAAAATGCACGGCGAAGCCTCGCATTCATGTAACACTGAATTTATTAAACTCGTCCTTTTCCCTAAACTCGTTTAATAAATTCAATAATACATGAGCACTCATGTTAGATCCTTTATATCGAGATTATCATAAAGTCAATGCAATAATAATGAATTTTAATAAAAACAAAAACTAGCAAGTTAAAATACATCACGTGAACAAGTTCGTGAAATGAAGACCCCCGCCCCCACCCCCCCTAAACCCCACTTTATAGAGAGAAAACTGGGGTTTACTTATTTCTGCTCCAATACATAGGTTGTGGGTACTCGTGGGCACACACAACCTATAGGTTGTAGGTACTCGTTAGAACCGCCTCAATGAGGCGGTTCTAACGAGCACACACAACCTATGTTATGAGCATTTAAAGAAAAATATCAAGGATTTTCATCAGAAAAGTAGGTATTTTGGAGATATTAAAAATGCACTATGTCGCACGGGTGTGTTTGCGTAATGAGAAGTGAAGGCAATGTTCAGGAATCGATACAGTTAATCCACCCCTCCAATCAGAGACACTAAAGGGAAAGAGAAACGAACATGAAATAAATACACACCAATGGAAACACCAGCCAATAGGACAGTTACTTTCCCACAAAAAGGCCAGTTGGCTATCCAAAACAAAAAATATAAGCGATACGAACATTCAAATTCGAACTATAACAAAAATAAACAGCGACAAGCCTTAATCAAGGAAGACGTCCATTTCACGTCACCGAAAGAACAAAACACTTAGCGACATAATGATAGGAACAAAAGCACAAAACATCACGAAAACACGCGTTTATAATTTTGACCCCCTTAAACCCCACTTATATATAGTAAAACTGGGTTTTGCAGGGGTATATATTTATTTTACCTCACCAGTCACGTAGTGAAGAGGTGAGCTTTTGTGATCACTTTTTGTCCGTCGTCCGTCCGTGTGTCTGTTCGTGCGTCGGTAAACAATTTCTTCAAACGACATCTCCTCCTAAACCACCGATCGAATTTCGACCAAACTTCAAAGGAATGATCCTTAGGTGGCACCCTTTCAAAGTTGTTCAAATTGTTCCGATCCGTTGCACATCATGGTCACAGCTTCATACCAAATATCAAACACCTGAGCCTTCTGGTTTCAGACAAAAAGATTTTTAAAGGTTTTCCCTATATAAGTCAATGTAAAACCAAAGATTGTTCAAATTATAGCCCTGGGACCAAAAATGCCCCCGCCCCACGGCCCACTGGTTTTACATAGACGTTTACATGGAAAATATTCAAAAATCTTCTTGTCTGAAACCAGCAGGCTCAGGTGTTTGATATTTGGTATGAAGCTTCGTCTTAAGGACTTCTCTCAGGATTGTTCCAATTATAGCCCTGGAGCCAAAAATGACCCCGCCCAGGGCCCTTTGGTTTAACATTGACTTATATGAGGAAAATCTTAAAACAAGAGGCCCAATGAGCCTAACCGCTCACATGAGGAACATTTTAGTTTGACTCATGGTCTTTGGGCGTAATTGTTTTTGAAGTTCTACCTAATGGAACACGGCATTGTCAATTTGGACCCTAGGGGCAGGTTTGGTAGGGTTAATGTAGGGGACCACTTCACATTGCTACATGCTTAATATGTAAGCTCTGGGCCTAGTGGTTTCAGAGAAGAAGATTTTTGAAGTTTGTTTTTTTCCATTATAAGTCTATGGGGGCTAATGGGTCCTGGGGCGTGGCCAGTTTAGACCCCAGGGGCATGATTGGCACAATTTATGTAGGGGACCACTTGACATTGCTACAGGCTTATTATGTAAGCTCTGGGCCTAGTGGTTTCAGAAAAGAAAATTTTTTAAGTTTGTCCCATTGTAAGTCTATGGGAGCTATATGTTGCCATGGCAACACCAGTTTCAATCTGAATTACCCCAAAACATACTGCATCTTCTCCCCCAATTGGATAATGCTTCTCATGAAATTTAATCATGATTGGCCAAGTGGCTTTAAAGATATTCTTATTTGAAAAAGTGAACGGACGCCGGACCATTGGCTTACCAATACCTCACATGAGCCTTCGGCTCAAGTGAGCTAATAATACTAGCGGTTTCAGAGAAGAAGATTTCTAAGCTTTTTTTCCATTATAAGTCTATGGGGGCTAAGGGGCCCAAGGGCGTGGCCAGTTTAGACCCCAGGGGCATGATTGGCACAATTTATGTAGGGGACCACTTGACATTGCTACATGTTTCGTATGTAAGCTCACGGCCTGTTTGTTTCAGAGAAGAAGATTTTTTTAGCTTTTTTCCATTATAAGTCTATGGGGGGTAAGGGCCCCGGGGCGTGGCCAGTTTTGACCCCAGGGGAATGATTGGCACAATTTATGTAGAGGACCCCTTGACATTGCTACATGCTTAAAATGTAAGCTCTGTGCCTAGCGGTTTCAGAGAAGAAGATTTTTTAAGCTTTTTTCCCATTATAAGTTTATGGGGGCTAAGGGGCCCCAGGGCGTGGCCAGTTTAGATCCAAGGGGCATGACTGGCATAATTTATGTAGGTGACCACTTGACATTGCTACATGCTTAATATGTAAGCTCTGGGCCTAGTGGTTTCAGAGAAGATTTTTAAAGCTTTTTTTCCATTATAAGTCTATGTGAGCTTAGGGTAGGGACCCTGGGGCCTGGCCAGTTTAGATCCCAAGGGCATGATTGGCACAATTTATGTAGAGGACCACTTGACATTGCTACATGCTTAATATGTAAGCTATGTGCCTAGCGGTTTCAGAGAAGAAGATTTATTAAGCTTTTTATTTCCATTATAAGTCTATAGGGGTTAAGGGACCCCGGGGCGTGGCCAGTTTAGACCCCAGGGGCATGATTGGCACAATTTATGTAGGGGACCACTTGACATTGCCACATGCATCATATGTAAGCTCACGGCCTATTGGTTTCAGAGAAGAAGATTTTTTTAACTTTTTTCCATTATAAATCTATGGGGGCTAAGGGGCCCCGGGGCGTGGTCAGTTTAGACCCCAGGGGCAGGATTGGCACATTTTATGTAGAGGACCACTTGACATTGCTACATGCTTAAAATGTAAGCTCTGTGCCTAGCGGTTTCAGAAATGAAGATTTTTTTAGCTTTTTTTCCATTATAAGTCTATGGGGGCTAAGGGGCCCAAGGGCGTGGCCAGTTCAGATCCCAGGGGCATGATTGGCACAATTTATGTAGGGGACCACTTGACATTGCTACATGCTTCACATGTAAGCTCACGGCCTATTCGTTTCAGAGAAGAAGATTTTTTTTTAGCTTTTTTTCCATAATAAGTCTATGGGTGCTAAGGGGCCCCGGGGCGTGGCCAGTTTAGACCCCAGGGGCAGGCTTGGCACAATTTATGTAGAGGGCAACTTGACATTGCTACATGCTTAAAATGTAAGCTCTGTGCCTAGCGGTTTCAGAGAAGAAAATTTTTTAAGCTTTTTATTTCCATTATAAGTCTATAGGGGTTAAGGGACCCCGGGGCGTGGCCAGTTTAGACCCCAGGGGCATGATTGTCACAATTAATGTAGAGGACCACTTGACATTGCTACTTGCTTAATATGTTAGCTCTGTGCCTAGCGGTTTCAGAGAAGAAGATTTTTTAAGCTTTTTATTTCCATTATAAGTCTAAAGGGGTTAAGGGACCCCGGGGCGTGGCCAGTTTAGACCCCCAGGGGCATGATTGGCACAATTTATGTAGGGGACCACTTGACATTGCTACATGCTTCACATGTAAGCTCACGGCCTATTCGTTTCAGAGAAGAAGATTTTTTTTAGCTTTTTTTCCATTATAAGTCTATGGGGGCTAAGGGGCCCCGGGGCTTGGCCAGTTCAGACCCCAGGGGCATGATTGGCACAATTTATGTAGAGGACCACTTGACATTGCTACATGCTTAAAATGTAAGCTCTGTGCCTAGCGGTTTCAGAGAAGAAGATTTTTTAAGCTTTTTTTCCATCATAAGTCTATGGGGGCTAAGGGGCCCCAGGACGTGGCCAGTTTAGATCCCAGGGGCATGATTGGCACAATTTATGAAGGGGACCACTTGACATTGCTGCATGCTTAATATGTAAGCTCTGGGCCTAGTGGTTTCATAGAAGATGATTTTTTTAGCTTTTTTCCATTATAAGTCTATAGGAGCTAAGTGGCACCGGGGTGTGGCCAGTTTAGACCCCAGGGGCATGATTGGCACAATTTATGTAGAGGACCACTTGACATTGCTACATGCTTAATATGTAAGCTATGTGCCTAGCGGTTTCAGAGAAGAAGATTTTTTAAGCTTTTATTTCCATTATAAGTCTATGGGGGTTAAGGGACCCTGGGGCGGGGCCAGTTAAGACCCCCAGGGGCATGATTGGCACAATTTATGTAGGGGTCCACTTGACATTGCTACATGCGTCATATGTAAGCTCACGGCCTAGTGGTTTCAGAGAAGAAGATTTTTTTTAGCTTTTTTTTCCATTATAAGTCTATTGGGGATAAGGGGCCCCGGGTTGTGGCCAGTTTAGACCCCAGAGGCATGATAGGCACAATTTATGTAGAGGACCACTTGACATTGATACATGCTTAATATGCAAGCCCTGTGCCTAGAGAAGAAGATTGTTTAAGCTTTTATTTCTATGGGGGGTAGGGTAAGGGACCCCGGGGCGTGGCCAGTTTAGACCCCAGGGGCATGATTGGCACAATTTATGTAGGGGACCACTTGACATTGCTACATGCTTCATATGTAAGCTCTGGGCCTATTTGTTTCAGAGAAGAAGATTTTTTTAAGTTTTCCCTTTTGTAAGTCTATGGGAGTTATATGTTGCCATGGCAACAAGATATTCCATCTGATCTGCCCCAAAACATAATGCATCTTTTCCCCTAACCTGATAATGCTTCTCCTGAAATTTAATCATGATTGGCCAACTGGCTTTAAAGATATACTTAGTTGAAAATGTGAACGGACGACGGACGACGGACGACGGACGCCGGATCATTGGCATACTAATACCTCACATGAGCCTTCGGCTCAGGTGAGCTAAAATCTTCTCTGAAACCGCAGTTCTTTGATACTTGGTGTGAAGATTCACCTAGCTAACCTCTACCAAGATTTTTCAAATTATAGCTTTTAGGTCAAAAATAGCCCCACCCCGGGTTTTTTTTCTTCGATTTATATATGGAAAACCTTAAAAAAAGTCTTCTTGTCCGAACCTAGAAGGCCAAGGTCTTTGATATTTGGTATGATGCTGTTCAAATTTAGCCCTGGGGTCAAAGGTTGCCCCGCCCCAGGTCCCACCGGTTTTACATAGGCATATATGGAAAACCTTTAAAAATCTTCTTTTATGAAACCACAAGGCCTAGGTCTTTGATATTTTGTTTGAAGCATCATGTGGTTGACCTCTACCAATATTATTCAAACCATAAGCCTGGGGTCAAAAATGGCCCCGCCCCAGGGCCCACCGCTTTTACATAGACTTACATGGGGACAATCTTTAAATACCGTCTCGTCTGAAACCAGAAGGTCCAAGTGTTTGATATTTGGAATGAAGCTTCCTCTAGTTGCCCTCTACCAACTCCTTATGTTGCACTAGAACCTGACTCTCAATGTCCACAATGTGTCCAGATAGTGACATAGAAGTCAGCTCTGTATTGTCAAAGGGAACCACTGACTTATATGTCTGGCATCTTATGCCAATTCTTGCCCCCCCCCCCCACCTCCACACACACACATCAATTTCCACCCCACCTTGTCACAACGAGGCATTGTAAGTTAGTCTGAGCAAATTCATCTCCATGCAGTAGGACCTGACCCTCAATGTCCAGGAGGTGCCCAGATAGTAACATATAAGTCAGCTCTGTAGAAGGGAACTTTTGAAAGACTTCATCCTCAGAAAGAAAACAATTTGGAAGGAATGTTCCATGGGTGAAACTTTGACAAAGCGGCTCCCGCCCATCGGGGCTTTAAGAAATAGATGGACTGCATGATGCTTCCACGCAGAGCTGAAACCGACCCGCACACGAGTACTGGTAAACGGATAGGAGGATCTAAGCCTGCCCAGGCAAAGGGGCGCGAATCGGACCGTCCATGGTTATAAACCCTATTTGTTTCATTAGGCGGCAGGGCTTGAGAAGTCATTTCATCACAATGTCGGGTAAAAGTCCCACAAAATTGGAAGCAACATCTCTAAAATGACCTATTCAGTGTTGACGGGGACATTAAACCTCAAATCAAACAAACAAACAAAACCTCTGACAAAATTGCTCAAAATATGTTCGCTTCACTGAAAATAAAAGGCACCAAAACTAAACAATAAACAAGCTTTAAATGACTTCTACTACTAAATAGGTAGACTGATCATGAAATAATTTCACAGAAATGTTCCTTAGGTCACTCTCAACCAAAATGGCTCAAACCATCCACTCCACCTTATATTACCTACAACTTTGTACAATAAGAATCAGATGAGCGATCCAGGGCCATTATGGCTCTCTTGTTTTATTCTGCTCAAAAACATAGATTGGGGGTACCCGTTAGAATTGCGAGGCGGTTCTAACGGGTAGCCACAATCTATGTTTTGAGATAATATATGAAAAGTATCAGGATTTTTTCGTCTGAAAATGTTCATTTTCTGTGGTAAAATGTACAATGTATTTGTATAGGCGTGTTTTCGTAATGTTAGCGACATAATGACAGGAACAAAAACAACACGCACATCAAGTATATAAAGTAACCCTTTTTGTAGTGAATGAAATCTCTCTCTTACTATATATATTTATATAGCTGGAATTCATTTCAAAATCTCAGAGTACCAGGTTGAGTTGTTTTAAAAACTTATTTAGAAAATGGCTAAATTGTTTATAAACAGTGAAGGCCAGGTCAGAGTTTTCGTTCTGCGGTGTCTGGATTGGCCAGTACTGTTTGCCAATAACCCGTTTTTAGGTTTCACCTTGCAAAATGTGCTGAGAAAAAAGAAACTGCAAGGCAAGTTTTACAATGGAACTGTAATTAACGACAACTTACAAAGCAGTGGGATCCATTTCATGTTCTTGGCTTTCAATCTGTATATAGAGACAAGTGTTAGATCGATAGCATTAAGAAAACTGCATCTCGCATTTCGAAAACACACCTAACTAAACATATTGAAAATTTTACCTCCAAAAAACGAAATTTTTCGGCTGAAAAATTGCGATTTTTTTCTTATTACTGATCCAAACATAGATTGGGGGCACTCATTAGAACCGCCTCGTCGAAGCGGTTCTAACGAGTACCCACAACATATGTCTTAGAGCAGGAATAAGGAAAATAGTGTGTAGCCCTGCAAACCCCAGTTTTATTATATAAAAGTGGGGTTTAAGGGGGTCAAAATCATATAGGCGTGTTTTCGTGATGTATGTGAAAACGTTGTCTTTCTGGGCTCTTAATTGGATCTTTTTGAATATGATCCAAATTTGTGAAATTTCCCCATATCTCAACCAGATACAGGTTGTGAATGGCCATTAAAACCAGCACTAATTCTACATTTTTCAAGCCAAAATTACAAATAACAATGTGCCCATGTCAAATCTACTTATTTATTCCTATATAAAGTTGGATTGACAAGGGAATTTACTTCATGCACTTATTTGTTTTGATTTGGTTTATTTACATGCATACATCATGAAAACACAGCCTTGAAATGAACATCTTTGTAAACCCTACTTTATAAACAAAAACTTGGTTTCACAGGGGTATATAATATTTTGCTTATTTTTCCCCCTAGACATAGATTGTAGGTACTCGTCAGAACCGCTGCAATGAGGTGGTTCTATCGAGCACCCATAATCTAAGTTCGGACTATAGATAAGAAAAATAACGCAAATTGTATCGTGAACGTATTGATTTTGGGATAGGAAATAATACATTTTATCACACGACGTCGCCTCTGAGAATGTAATAACGCCATGTAATAAATTCGGTAATCCACTAGTGGATTAAATATGCAAATTAGTTAGATACGCACGCAACGTTACATGCAAACGACGTTGCGTGTAATGATGACAGAATGTTGGCATTTTCGTCAACAAATCGTTAATAAAATGCGTTTTCAATGTCATGTGATAAATAGTTTGTTTGTTTGATTTGAGGTTTAACGTCCCCGTCAACACTGTAAAGGTCATTTTGGAGACGTTGCTTCCAATTTTGTGGGACTTTTACCCGACATCTTGCATTCGTGCCAATGTATTATTGAATTTATTACACTCGTTGAAGGAAAGGGATAAAAATGCTCGGCAAATCCTCGCATTTTAACCCTTTTCCCCAACTTATTTAATAAATTCAAGAATACATGAGCACTCATGTAAGACCCTCTATATGTCACAGGGATGTCATCAATTTATTAAACTCGTTGAAGAAAAGGGATAAAATGCTCGAAAAGCCTCGCATTTTATCCCTTTTCTTCAACTTGTTTAATACATTCAGTAATACATGAACACTCATGTAAGACCCTCTTTGTCATCAATGTATTAAAATCATTGAAGAAAAGGGATAAAATGCTCGGCAAAGCCTCGCATTTTATCCCTTTTCCTCAATTTGTTTAATAAATTCAATAATACATGAACACTCATGTGAGATCCTCTATATGTCACAGGGATGTCATCAATATATTAAACACGTTGAAGAAAAGGATTAAATGCTCGACAAAGCCTCGCATTTTATCCCTTTTCTTCAACTTGTTTAATAAATTCAATAATACACAAACACTCGTGTAAGATCCTCTATGTCATCAATTTATTAAACTCGTTGCTCGGCAAAACCTCGCATTTTATCCTTTTTCTTCAACTTGTTTAATAAAATTAATAATACATGAACACTCCTGTAAGATCCTCTATATGTCACTGGGGTGTGTTATTGAGTGCAATACTCTGCCACTAGCAAATACAGACAAAATGAAAAATAGAAGTGGAGGCAATGATCAGGAATCGATACAATTAACCCACAGCTCCCATCAGAGACACCAAAGGGAAAGACACACAAACATGAAACAACATACCCTAATGGAACCATCAATAGCGGAATGCCAAAAGGACAGTTACTTTCCCACAAAATGGCCAATAGGCTATCCAAAGTAAAATAACATAAGTGACACAAACACCCAAAGACAAACCATAACAAAAATAAACCCCGACAGAAGAACCGCCTTCGAACGGTCAGCAGAAACGAATTCCACTGGGGGGGGGGGGCTTAAATCGATTTTACGTGCCCACAATTCCCGCCCTTACTTCCGTCGCGATTTAGGCAAAAAATTTGTTCAGTCCGCATGAAGGCCTCCTAACTTATCAGTGCAACATCTCCGTGAACACAAATAATCAAATAACCACAGAGATGAAACAACGGTGAGGACTCGACAGCAAGAAACCACTGAAATGCTGGAGCAAAAGAAAACCAACAGTTAGACTCCGATGGGCCCGACCAGAGACAGAGCATCAGACACCAACCAACATTACCTTGAATTAGATCTCTTTAATTCTCAATAATACATGAACCCTCATACATGAACACTCATACATGATTTCATACATGAAATCTGTAATGAATATGTTTTTCGTTTCCAAAGCAACCTTTATAGGTTTATTATTAATACGAGTTTTATAATTTAAAATCACCATAAGGTCTTTACAAGGCGAGGTAGTGTCAACTGTTTCATTTATGATTATATGCTATCTCCAATATGAAACCTGGCGTGCAAAAAAATAGGCAGTGAGTCAGATCGGCCTGTGGATTAGTGGTCTAACTATAAGCTTGACTCTCACTGACCAAAAGCTTCCTCGGTGAAGAAAGCTGTGTTCAATGAGAGCTTGAAGCAGTATGAATTTTGTCTTTAATATGTCCATATGTCTGAAGATATTCGTTGATTGTCGCAACTCATATAGGTCTACCGGCGTCAGACATGTAATGTAAATTTCATTTTATCTCTTTTCAAAACAACACTTATGCTGGCGGTTATGTCTGGATTGTCTAAGAAATCATTACTATTCAGAAACAGGATTATTAGTTTTTCTTTTTACTATTTTATGTCAAAGATGACAATTTCAGAAGTCTTTATAAAGCATAAAGTGAGTTCCGTCCAGTTTTTATTATTGTTTTGTTTTACAATCACCCATTGCGAGTGGCATGTAAGTCTAAATATGTTAACAATTTGTTAAATATGCACTAATGCAGCAGCTACACCGTAACTGGTCCATGGAAAACGGGGCGAAGGCATCCTGACTGAACCTCATTGCGAAAACACGCCTACTGAAATATATCGAAAATGTTTACCACCAAAATCTGAAAATCTTCCGATATAAAGTTACATTTTTCGTGTTTCTTCTCAAAACATAAATGTGGATACTCGTTAGAACCGCCTCGGCGAGGCGGTTCTAACTAGTATTCACAATCTAAATATTTCAACAGAAATAAGAAATATAATGTACAACCAGTAATCCTCTCCACCCCAGTTTACTATATAAAACCGGGGTTTAAGGGGATCAAAACTATATTGCCCCGCGATTATAAGACATTTTATACAGAACTAAGCTCACCTTGAAATTCGCCATACACATACACATACATAAAAGCGAACTAAAGTGACTTGAACAACATTTGGAATGTGAATATTTGTTCCAGACATGAGCAGCTCGGTGTGCGGACAATTTTTAAGTGAACGATCTGGCCAGGATAATTTGGCCTCGGGCAATTTAGCCAGCCAAAATTTTTTGGTAGGACAATTCGGCCAAATTTATTTTTCCTAGTCATTTTACCTATTCCAAATCGTCTGGGCCAAATTGTCTCACGGCTGACCAAGTCGTCCTAGATTCGCGCAGATCGAGCCACTGACGGTTAATCATAACGCCAATATCATATCGGTGAGATGATTCTTATGGAAACACACAGCCAAATTAAAATAT
This sequence comes from Lucinisca nassula, assembly GCA_963580285.1. Lineage (NCBI taxonomy): Eukaryota > Metazoa > Mollusca > Bivalvia > Lucinida > Lucinidae > Lucinisca > Lucinisca nassula. The sequence goes on from OY757023.1 coordinate 60,488,423, forward strand.
CTCTCTAAATTAACTGTACACATCAGACAAAAAAGCCGTCCGTGAAATGACTACCCCTCTAAACAGAAGTGAAGGCAATGATCAGGAATCGATACAATGAACCCATAGCAACCATCAGAGACACCAAAGGGGAAAAAAACACAAACATGAAACAACAGACCCTAATGGAAACATCAATAACGGAAGTCAAAAGGACAGTTACTTTCCCACAAAATGGCCAATTGGCTATCAAAAACAAAATAATATAAGCGATACAAACACTCAAAGGCAAACCATAACAAAAATAAACTGCGACCGAAGAACCGCCTTGGAAGTGTCAGTGAAACGAATTCCCACTGGGGGTGGGGGCTTAAATCAATTTTACGTGGCCACAATCCTCGCCCTTATTTCCGTCGCGATTAAGACAAACAATTCGTTCAGTCCGCATGAAGGCCTCCTAACTCATCAGTGCAACATCTTTGTGAGCACAAAAATCAAACAACCACAGAGATGAAACAACGGTGAGGACTCGACAGCACGAAACCACTGAAATGCTGGAGTAAAAGAAGACCAACAGTTAGACTCCGATTGGCCCGAACAGAGACAGAGCATCAGACACAAACCAACATTACATAAAATTAGGTACTCTCTAATTCTCAGTAAGCCTTTACGCAGGAACCGTCACAGAATCTGAGAGAGTGATAGAGAAATTGGTGTTTACAGAGGTATACATTATTTTGCTTATTTCTGCTCCAAGACATAGGTTGTGGGTACTCAATAAGGCGGTTCTAACGAGCACCCAAAACCTATTTTTCGAGTTTAAATAAAAAAATATCACAACTTTTCATCTGAAAATAAACCACTCTGGGGATATGAAAGAATGCATTATGTAACACAGGTGTGTTATCGTAATGAAAAGACTCTTGCAGGTTTGCTATTGTACTTACACCAGATGCATCTAAATGTCCTCTTTCTATTATTTTGACTACTGGAAAGGCATTATGTGCAGTAGTTTTCAGAATTCTCTGGATAATAGACACCCGTGTTCGGGCAAAAATGAACACTATGTTGGAATTCATAATATCTTTAGCTTTTAACCTGTTAAAGATGAAGTATTTATTGAATAAGCAACATATGGCACAATAACAAACATCTAGAGAATGTTTTGTCTACATGCTTAACAAATAATCTTAGAATGTATTTCACAGATAAGGCCGGCCTCGGTAGCTCAGTGCGACGCACGTCTGACTGGTGATCAGCAAGACGCAGGTTCGAGACCTGCCGGTGTCGGCAAGATTCTTTCATGGAGGTTGGTCATGAAATCTTTTCTACGGTCATTCTGTCCCTTCCGCTGATTCAAGAAGGGAAGTTATCAGTTTCTGGCATAAGAATGTGCACTGTACTGGTTAACCGCTTACGTATAAGCCTGCCAAGTAAAAGTGTGGACAGGTAAACTGACCAGCCAAAATGACCTAAATAGTGTTGACTGGGACGTTAAACTCCAATACAAACAAACATACAAATTTCACAGACAAGTGTCCCCATCCTTGCAGTTCAATATGTGAAATCCACCATTAGCAATATACATGTAGCTATAAATACTAAATAGTTTCAAATTAACTTTAATCTCCGAGGAACAATCGGCTTCTAGAACACGATATCGGTAAACTAATTTGATACCATTACGAAAAAACGGCCCGCCCATCGGGGTTTGAAGAAATTGATGGGCTGCATGATGCTTCCGTGCAGAGCTGAAACCGACTGCACACGGAATCTAAATAGAAGGGAAGGCAATGATCAGGAATCGATACAATTAACCAACAGCTCCCATCAAAGACACCGAAGGGAAAGAAACATAAACATGAAACAAATAGACCTTAATGGAAACATCAATAGCGGAAAGCAAAAAAGGACAGTTACTTTCCCACAAAATGGCCAATTGGCTATCCCAAACAAAATAATATAAGCGATAATACATACTCAAAGACAAACCATAACAAAAATAAATAACGACAGAAGAACCGCCTTTGAACTGTCAGTGAAACGAATTCCACTGGGGTGCTTTAATCGATTGTACGTGGCCATAATCCTCGCCCTTATTTCCGTCGCGATTTAGACAAATACTTTGTTCAGTCCGCATGAAGGCCTCCTTACTCATCAGTGCAACATCTCTGTGAACACAAAAATCAAACAACTACAGAGATGAAATAATGGTGAGGACTTGCCAGCAAGAAACTACTGAATTGCTGGAGCAAAAGAAGACCTACAAAGCTTGCCCGGGCAAAGCGGTGCGAGTCTTATGAACCCTTTTGGTTTCAATGGGCGACAGGACTTGAGATGTTATTTCATCTCAATGTTGGGTAAAAGTCCGACAAAATTGGAAGCAACGTCTCCAAAATGACCAATACAGTGTTGACGTCGACGTTAAACCTCATACCAAACAAACAATTAAGACAACACACCACTGTGACATAGTGGATGCTTTCAAGTCTCCGAAATGTCTAATTTTCCGATGGAAATGTGTGACCTTTTTCTTATTCATACACAAAAACCAGATTTTGTGTGCTCGTTAGAACCGCCTCATTGATGCGGTCCTAAAGAGGACATGTACCAACAACCTTTGTCTTAGAAAAGAAATAAGAAAACAATGTATACCCCCATAAACCAAAGTTTTCTCTACATAAAGTGGGGTTCATGGTTTTGTGTTCATTTCACGGACTTGTTCATGTGATGACTACAGCTTACTTGGAAGCTTCAAGTTTACCGCTAGGCGAGGATGGATCCCATCATGAAAACACACCTATATAATTATGAACGTTTATTTTGTAAAACTGGGATTTACAGCGGGATTTACATTATTTTTCTTATTTCTGCTGAAAAACATCGATTGTGGGTACTTGTTAGAACCGCCTCGCCAAGGCGGCTCTAATGAGTACCGACAATCTATGTTTTGTGCAGAAATGTTAAAAAAATATTATAATTTTTATCTGAATATTTTCATTTTTTGGTGGTAAATTTTTCCCATGTCTGAATAGGAGTGTTTTCATGATGAGTGACGTCTTACGGCAATGACATCACGCAAAAGCGATTGCTGCTCACACGTTCATATTTCAAAAATACATGTTTTGAGGTTTAATATCCTATCAATGACCCGACATATTGATAGCTATACAACAACGCTTCATATGCAATCTGTTCTCAATAAATTTGAAAATCGGTTGAGGCATACTGTGTTTTAGACTAACTAAGAAAAACCAATGTGTTCCCTTAAAAACATCACGTGAACAAGTCCGTGAAATAAACACCCCCTTAAACCCCACTTTATATAGAGAAAACTGGGGTTTACGGGGGTATTCATCATTTTTCTTTTTTCTGCTCCAAGACATAAGTTGAGGATACTCGTTCGAACCGCCTCAATGAGGCGGTTCTAACGAGCACCCACAACCTATGTTTGCAGTATACATAAGAAAACTAGCACGGATTTTCTTCAGAAAAGAAACCATTTTGTAGATGTGAAAAAAATGGACTATGTCGCACGGGTGTGTTATCATAATGTCTCAATTTTCTCTGTATTAATAGAGGATCTTACATGAGTGTTCTAGTATTATTGAATTTATTAAACGAGTTGAGGAAAAAGGATAAAATGCGAGGCTTTGCCGAGCATTTTATCCCTTTTCCTCAACGAGTTTAATAAATTTAATAATACATGAGCACGAATGCAAGATTCTATTTATCATATGACATTTAAAACGCATTTTATTCGCGATTGTTTAAAAAAATGTCAATCTTTCACCATTAGTAACGCGACGACGTTAAGTAGGTCGTATGTGTTACGTTACGGGGCGTATCTAACTAATTTGCATATTTAATCCACTAGTGGATTATCGAATTTATTACATGACGTTATTAACTCTCAGACGCGAAGTCATATGATAAAGTGGGTTTAACCATGGTGTTCATATACTTTTCCTGATTACACAACATAAAAACGGAAAAGTTAACTTCAGCTATTAAGCCTTGTTCTGCTGGATATTCATATATGCCACACCCACTACCGATTATCAACCAATCAGATTACTTGATGCAAATTATTGCAACACATTCACAATCTGAATGGCAAACAATGTAGATCCTGATCAGATGGCTTCATCAGAAGCCATCTGATCTGGATCTTCATTGTTTGGAAAATGAGGCATATCCGGGCTCAGCAGGACAAGGGTTAAGACCAGTTAAAATTAACGTTGCTACTTCTTAACCCTTTTTGTACCAAATGGAATCTTCCACCTTATAAATAGCACAAGTCCATTTCAAAATTTAGGGATTTTGGACTGTGTTTTCTTCACAATTTACTTGGAAAATCGCTGAATTTTTTGTAAACAGTGTAGGCCCTGATCAGTTGCCGCATTCTGCGGTGTCTGATTTGGGCCTGCACTGTCTTCCAGTTAACTGTTTTGGGGTTTCTGGTACAAAATGGGTTAAAGCTTACTTAAATGTTACAGTTATTCTATTGTTTCTGTTTTCTGTACCAATTCAGCAAGAGACTACCTTTGGCGCTGTTAAAATGTGGTGTTTTGACAAGTTCCAAAGGTCGTCTGAATAAAGAATTTTTTCTGCATTTCTTGAACAAAATTTTACTAAAATAATGGATAATTGTAGCGATAACAATTGAAGAGATCCAAAGCCCGATACTTCAACTTTCGATATTACAAAATCCTTAATACTTTCGTTTTAGTAATAAAATCAATATGCCATCAAATGAACAAGTCTGTGAAATGAACATCCCACCTAAACCCCATTTTATGTAGAGAAAACTGAGGTTTAGAGGGGAATACATTATTTTTCTTATATCTGCTCCAAGACATAGGTTGTGGGTATTCGTTAGAACCGCCTCATTGAGGCATAAATAAGCATAAAGAAGAAAATTATCATGGAAGGCAGCCATTTTGGAACAGTTTAAAATGCATTATGTCACACTGGTGTGTTTTTGTAATGATTCCCGCGGGAAGTGGTTTTCTACAAGGCCAGTAAATTGTTGCAAGCCATACCCCTCCAAGCCATGTACGCAACACGAAAGGCAGATAATCAATGTACAACACCAACGTAACACCAACGCAATTTCGAGGCTGAATATTCCGGGAAAGCTTAGAACTTACTTTTCCATTCCTCTTGCAATGTCCCACTCCAGCAACGGTACGCCTTTCAGATGAATATGTATATCGTAAAGACCTTCGTTGAATAGATCACCCGACCATTTTGCAACCTTAAAAGTAAAAAGTTCATTCCTACGAGTAATGATCGTCCATCTCAACCCAACTTAAGGTTAACCTGGGTTAAAGGATAACCTTTTTTAAAGAACAAATTTATTTTAGTTTCTTGTTCCTTCTCAAAATCACAAATTGTGAATGCTAGAAAGGTCCTAATCAAATGCTAACGAGCACATACGATTACTCTAACATTAAAGGATAAAAAAAGAATTCTACCACAGCATGCCCAAGTAGGCAACGGAAGAATACAATGATTAAATATCGAAAAAAAATCATTGGGGGAAGAACGTGATGAATGACGTCTTAAAAAGCTGCTGTTTTATGTCGTCTCTCGTGGATTCTTTGACGTTAGACGGCGAAACGTTACTGTCTCCAATCAGAAACATTACAAAAGGAAACATATGTTTGTGAAACAGTCAATAATGTTGGCAGGATTTGGACTAACAATGGCGATATGCTGGGAGTATAAAATTATTCTTGATTTTGGTGTGTAAGAATCGAAATAGATTAGCTCTAGTTTGTGATTTGTTGGGTAAAAAGTAACAGATTGTCAGTTGGCTGTAAGGAAGACAAACCACTCGCACTATGCGCTCGTGATTTGATCTACTTCACAACTCATCTCCAAACTGTTATTTATTACTCAACAAATCACTGCCAGAGCTGATCTATTTCTTCTGCATATCACTTTTTAAAGACATATAGCAATTTAGAAACGAGATAGATAACTCTATCATATGTGAGTTATTCTTACGATTCCAGCCTAAGATCCTTTGCCCAAATGTCGTCTTATTCCAATCTAGTTGATCCTTAACCTGCTGAATAAATTAACTACCATACCCATTCCTGTCTTTGAATCAATCAATTTACTTTATATAGTACAGTCAATCTCAAAAGCGATCAGATCTTGATCTACAATGTTTCCAAAGGTAGGGGTTGTCGTATGCAGCAGGATAAGGGTTAAAGCATTTCCAAGCTTCGAACAACCATCACAAAACAACAAACGAAAGTTTGAAGACTACACTTGCAAAACACGTGCTTTTACATTTACGTACTTCAGCTAGGGCACGATATAGCCTACAAAAAGACTTATGTGATCAGTCGAAATTCAAATTAGCCTGCGCAACCGTAGTCTGATCAGTGTCTTCAATGTTTGCGTAAGTCTGCCATAGAATAGCAAAAAGCGAAAAATTCTACCCAGACAGACTGATTGAAAAGGTTGATCTGAGTCGTCAATGGATGTACAGATCTTATCATTATGAAAACACGCTTATACACATGCATTGTAAACTTTACTGCCAAAAAAAAATGAAATTTTTAATATGAAAAATTGAGATAGATTTCTTATTTCTGCTCAAAATATAGATTGTGTGTACTCGTTTGAACAGCCTAATCGAGGCGGTCCCAACGAGTACCCACAAATTATATTTTAGAGCAGAAATAAGAAAAAATAAGGTTTACCCCTGTAAACCCCAGTTTTACTATATAAAAGTAGTGTTCAAGGTGGTCAAAATTATACTGGTGTGTTTTCGTGATGTTGCAGGATTGGAGTTGCATCAGCTTATTTCTAAATGTATGCGCTCAGAACGCTTCAGTAAGTACATTACATCAATATTTCTAAGCATAATGCTCTGCTAAGCATAACATTGGCCCCCACCCATAGGGGCTTGAAGAAATATATGGGCTGCATGATGCTTCCACGCAGAGCTGAAACCGACCCGCACATGAGTACTGGTAAACGGCTTAGAGGATATAAGCCTGCCCAGGCAAAGCAGTGTCCATGCTTATAAACCCTATTGGTTTCATTTGGCGGCAGGGCTTTAGATGTCATTTCATCTCAATGTCGGGTAAAAGTCCCACAAAATTGGAAGCAACGTCTCCAAAATGACCTTTACAGTGTTGACGGGGACGTTCAACCTCAAATCAAGCAAACAAATAAGCATAACATGTAGTCAAACTTCGATGGCTCGAACACCTTAGGGACCACGAAAATCTGTTCTAGACAGGGGTAGTTCAATCCACTGAGTGCTACTTCCAGAGACATAACGGGGATAATTTTGGAACATTTGTTTTGGTGTTCTGTGATAAAAAAAGTACCCTGTGTGTACCCATTAGAATCGCCTCAACGAGGCGATTCTAATGAGTGCACACAGCATCCATTTCGAAAAGCTCCTTAATTATCCCGCACTATTTCTTATGTAGAGGAATTACCTAGGGATTCAAGATCGGGTTCGACTCAGCCATGGTAAACGAGCCAAGGGTGTTCGAGCCATCGAAGTTCTACTTATATACATATGAAGGTAACAATGTATTAGACATTACGTAAACACGCCTATTCAATTACATTGTAATTTCTATCGGCAAAAAACACGAAAATTTTCAGATGAAAAACTTTGATATTTTTCTTATTTCTGCTCTAAATATAGATTGTGGGTATTGTTAGAACCGCCTCGATAATAAGAAAAATAAGATGTACCTCTCTTAAACCCAGTTTTACAATATAAAAGTGGGGGTTCAGTGGGGTCAGAATTATATAGGCATGTTTTCATGATGGAAAGAGGTCACATATCGTGCATACCATTAGAACAATCATCAATGGTAGACCATAACTGATTTCATTGGTTGATTCTATGAGAATGACAGTGAGGCTTATTGTCATGCGCACTACACCTCCCAGGAATGCTGCAGCTCCAATTAATGCAAACGTCCCCGAGTGTATGCCATCGGCATACCCTATCGTACTGCAACAGAGAAAATAGTTAAACCAGCTTTATCATATGACGCCGCGTCTGAGAGTGTAATAACGCCATGTATTATTTTCAATAATCCACTAGTGGATTAAATATGCAAATTAGCTAGATACGTCCCGTAACGTTACATGTACGACGTCCATAACGACGTCGCGTTTATTAATGGCGGAATATTGATATTTTTTGTAAACAATCGTGAAAAAAATGCGTTTTAAATGTCATATGATAAATAGAATCTTCCATTCGTGCTCATGTATTATTGAATTTACCAAACTCGTTGAGGAAAAGGAATAAAATGCTCGGCAAGCCTCGCATTTTATCCCTTTTCCTCAACTCGTTTAATAAATTCAATAATACATGAGCACTCATGTAAGATCCTCTATATATTCCTCAATGCATACTACAGTCATCACGAAAACACACCTACATAATTTTGACCCACTTTAACCCCACGTTTGTATAATAAAACTGGGGTTTACAGCGGTTAACCCTATTTTTTCTTATTTCTGCTCCAAAATATAGAGTGTGGATAGCCGTTAGAACCGCTCTAAAATATAGAGTGTGGATAGTCGTTAAAACAGCCTCGATGAGGCGGTTCTAACGAGGCCCCACAATCTATATTTTGAGCAGGAATAAGAAAAATATCACAAATTTTCATCTTTAAATTTTCACTTTTTCAGCGAAAAAATTAACAATGTATTTGTATAGGTGTGTTTTCGTAATGGCAAATACGAAACATGTCAAAATGCAAATTCATCACAAAAGGTTTCAGAAAGCAGGTAAATAAAAACAGGACCATGGTCATTTCTAGACTCTGGTTTGAACAGCACATGAAGCATTTTTGTATATGACTGATGAAATATGTGTAACAAACATTTTTGCAAGGTCCTATATTTGTCTCCACCAAGTTAACAGTTATGAAAAATACAGCGGGTCGCTTATGAATCTATTTATCTATTGTTTCAGGCATGGTTATGGATTTCCTAGATCGGTAAGACCCTTTATATAGTGTAAGATCTTTTATAGTATTAGAAGGATCCAAAGACAATTTGTGTTCAATGCACAAGCGGTATCGTTATCGCCAATAAGACCGACAGGGAAGGATACTTCAAGTGTTTTCAAAATGTATCATTTGATGGGACCACAAGAAGATTTGGTACAGTGCCTTTCGAATACTTTTCGCTACGTCAACATATGACCATATTCACCACATCTTTGTTTCTGTTACAGTTAAATTCACATAATTGGGAGACTTGATTTAATTTTTGCTTAATAGAATATTAGAAAGGTAGGTACAGATAATTACTCCGCCCAGACAATCTTATCAGCGACTACAATACATATAGTCAGTTTACAATGTATTTTTACCATTACGCAAACACGCCTATACAAATACATTGACACCTTTTATCGCTGACAAAATGAAAATTTTATGATGAAAAATTGGATATTTTTCTTATTTCTGCTCCAAATATAGATTGTGGGCACTCGTTGGAACCGCCTCGTCGAGGCGGTTCTTACGAGTACCTATAATATATATTTTAGAGTAAAAATAAGAAAAATAAGGTATACGCCCGGACAACCCAGTTTTACTATATAAAAGTGGGGTTCAATGGGGTCAAAATTATATAGGCGTGTTTTCGTGATGCACAACAAAAGTTCTTGAACCGCTCACCTGAGTGCTGAGTGTATATGGAGCCATTTGGTTTCTAAGAAGATTTGTGAAGGTTATTTATGATGATAGCCATCTTGATCATGTGACCTGAAACATTTGATCAAACTCCTTCCTCCTCCCAACGAAGCCTCACAAATGAGGCCCAGGTGAAAGGCTTGGGAACTTATAATAAATGCAATGACCAATTGTCTACAAAACTATTTAATCTGATAACATATTTTCAGTGTTATGTCATCCAAAATAGAAGTGGAGGCAATGATCAGGAATCGATACAATTAACCCCCAGCTCTTATCAGAGACACCAAAGGGAAAGAAACACAAACATGAAGCAACAGACCCCAACGGAAACACCAACAGCGGAAAGCCAAAAGGACAGTTACTTTTCCACAAAATGACCAATAGGCTATCCAAAATTAAAAAATATAAGGGACACAAACACCCAAAGACAAACCATAACAAAAATCAACCACGACAGAAGAACCGCCTTGGAACGGTCAGCGGAAACGAATTCCACTGAGGGGCTTAAATCGATTTTACGGGGCCACAATCCTCGCCCTTACTTCCGTCGCGATAGAAGCCTCCGTGGTGTAGTGGTTATGCTACTCACCTTTTAAACCAGGGATAGCAGGATCGATTCCGGGCTTCTCCAGACTTTTGGATCAGTCTTTGCCGAAACTAGCTAGTCTGGCCCAGAAAACATGTACACTCCATATTTTCAGTTCTGTGGTGTATTCCTTGCTTCCAAAGGATATCCCTTTTATAGAACATATTTAAACCGAGGTCCCGTCTCCGTATGACCTTAGCTGTTGGTGAGACGTAAAACTCAAACACTCACTCACTCACTTCCGTTGCGATTAAGACAAATAATTTGTTCAGTCCGCATGAAGGCTTCATAATTAATGTAACCGATTAATGAAAACATTTTCCTTGATTGATGTTTAATCGATCATCGGTAACTTGCAATGCATCGACCATAAACGTTTAGCTAGTTCTGACAATTGTGTAAATAAAAATATATAATACATTTACTCACTGTATAAGCAAAGTTGAGATAAACCGACCGTAAGCTGCACCACAAAGAAGTGAGGGAACAAAGAGCCCGCTAGGTACAGCAACACCGTATGTCCAACAGGCAAGTAGGAAAAAGAAGATGAAGAATAACCCTAGTGTCTTCAAACTGAAGGTACCTGTAAAATGTCCGATTGCAGAGTTTATAATTACAGTAGAATTCCTATATTATTACCGCCTTCGGGACTGTTCAAAAGTGGTCTTAAAGATCACTTTTGAACAGTCCCAAAGGTGGTCTCTGACCAGCGAACCACTGATTGCAGAAAACGCAAAGAAAGAATAATTTCAATCACTAAATAAGTTTTTAAGCAGAATTAGTCTCAATTTTAGGTAGTCTTAATAGCGGAATTTTACTGTACTTTAATATGTCCTAGAAGAAAATATTTCAGAGACGCCTTTATATGGAAATGGGTTTTGTAGTTTATTCAAAATACTTATAAATCTTATCAGCCGACAGAAGCTTATAAATCTTTCCTATAACAATGAACATCCAAAATTGATGTTGCAGTTTAGTCTTGGAAATGGTATTTCTAAGGCCTCGTAAAATATTGTTACCCAGCTAGCAAGAAATGTTGGACAAATGTCGGGAAACGTCGTATCGATGTATGTTCGCTGTGTTCTAGCTGGGTATTGTGTGAATAAGATGCTATACAAGATACAGATAACATTCAAATATACCCATATAATCAGCTTATGATTTGTATGATGGCAAGTATAGATATCATAGATAAAGTAAAGGTAAAGTATATGAAGACATAAGTTGCACAGTGTCATCCATATTCATCTATACATTCTGTATCCTCGTAAAAACTACCTCCTTGTGCCAGATTTTGCCAGTGTATAAGAACATAATGTCGCCTGTACGACATATGTACATCAGGAACGCATATGAGAGGACAACGGGAAGTGAGATAAAACAAGAGGGCCATGATGGCCCTGGATCGCTCACCTGATCCATAGTGTAACAAGTGGGCCCCAGAGAGGGCCATTATTGGCCCCAGGGCTTTAATGTACATAATGTTGAGGGAGGTCTTAAAGGTGAAGCTTCATACCAAACATCAACAAAGGCTAAAATTTGAACAATCTTGTCAAAGGTCCACTAGATGAAGCTACACATCAAATATCAAAGACCTGGGCCTAGCGGTTTCAGAGAAGAAGATTTTTAAAGATTTTCCCTATATAAGCCTATGTAAAATCAAAGGGCCCCGGGACAGGGGCATTTTTTGCCCCAGCACTATAGTTTGAACAATCTTGGTAGGGGTCCACTAGATGAAGCTTCATACCAAATATCAAAGTTCTGGGCCTTGTGGTTTCAGAGAAGAAGATTTTTAAAGATTTTCCCTATATAAGCCTATGTAAAACCAAAGGGCCCCGTGGCAGGGGGGGGATTTTTTGTCCCAGCACTATAATTTGAACAATCTTGGTAGGGGTCCACTAGACGAAGCTTCATACCAAATATCAAAGTCCTGGGCCTTGTGGTTTCAGAGAAGAAGATTTTTAAAGATTTTCCCTATATAAGCCTATGTAAAACCAAAGGGCCCCGGGGCAGGGGCATTTTTGGCCCCAGCACTAAAATTGGAACAATCTTGGTAGGGGTCCACTAGATGAAGCTTCATACCAAATATCAAAGTCCTGGGCCTTGTGGTTTTAGAGAAGAAAATTTTTAAAGATTTTCCCTATATAAGCCTATGCAAAACCAAAGGGCCCCGTGGCGGGGGCATTTTTGGCCCCAGCACTATAATTTGAACAATCTTGGTAGGGGTCCACTAGATGAAGCTTCATACCAAATATATAAGACCTGGGCCTTGTGGTTTCAGAGAAGAAGATTTTTAAAAATTTTCCCTATATAAGCCAATGTAAAAGCAAAGGGCCCCGTGGCGGGGGCATTTTTGTCCCAGCACTAAAATTTGAACAATCTTGGTAGGGGTCCACTAGATGAAGCTTCATACCAAATATCAAAGTCCTGGGCCTTGTGGTTTCAGAAAAGAAAATTTTTAAAGATTTTCCCTATATAAGCCCATGTAAAACCAAAGGGCCCCGTGGCGGGGGCATTTTTTGTCCCAGCACTAAAATTTGAACAATCTTGGTAGGGGTCCACTAGATGAAGCTTCATACCAAATATCAAAGACCTGGGCCTTGTGGTTTCAGAGAAGAAGATTTTTTAAGATTTTCCCTATATAAGCCTATGTAAAACCAAAGGGCCCCGGGGCGGGGGCATTTTTGGCCCCAGCACTGTAATTTGAACAATCTTGGTAGGGGTCAACTAGATGAAGCTTCATACCAAATATCAAAGACCTGGGCCTTGTGGTTTCAGAGAAGAAGATTTTTAAAGATTTTCCCTATATAAGCCAATGTAAAACCAAAGGGCCCCGTGGCGGGGGCATTTTTTGTCCCAGCACTATAATTTGAACAATCTTGGTAGGGGTCCACTAGATGAAGCTTCATACCAAATATCAAAGTCCTGGGCCTTGTGGTTTCAGAGTAGAAGATTTTTGAAGATTTTCCCTATATAAGCCTATGTAAAACCAAAGGGCCCTGGGGCGGGGGCATTTTTGGCCCCAGCACTATAATTTGAACAATCTTGGTAGGGGTCCACTAGATGAAGCTTCATACCAAATATCAAAGACCTGGGCCTTGTGGTTTCAGAGAAGAAGATTTTTAAAGATTTTCCCTATATAAGCCAATGTAAAACCAAAGGGCCCCGTGGCGGGGGCATTTTTCGTCCCAGCACTCAAATTTGAACAATCTTGGTAGGGGTCCACTAGATGAAGCTTCATACCAAATATCAAAGTCCTGGGCCTTGTGGTTTCAGAGAAGAAGATTTTTAAAGATTTTCCCTATATAAGCCTATGTAAAACCAAAGGGCCCCCGTGCGGGGGCATTTTTGGCCCCAGCACTATAATTTGAACAATCTTGGTAGGGGTCCACTAGATGAAGCTTCATACCAAATAACAAAGACCTGGGCCTTGTGGTTTCAGAGAAGAAGATTTTTTAAGTTTTTGGTGAAAAAAATCTGTTTTTGGCTCCTGTGACCTAGATGTGCAACGGACCGGAACCATTTGACCCATATTCAAACTTGACCGAGATATTGTCATGATGATCATTCTGAGCAAGTTTGATTAAGATTGGACCAAAATTGTGGCCCCTAGGGTGTTCACAAGGTTTTTATATGATTTGACCCGCTGACCTACTTTTTAACCCGATATGACCCATATTCGAACTGGACTGAAATATTGTCACAATGGTCATTCTGAGCAAGTTTCATGATAATTGGACCAAAACAGTGGCCTTCAGAGTGTTCACAAGGTTTTTCTATGATTTGACCTACTGACCTACTTTTTGACCGGACATGACCCATATTCGAACTTGACCAAGATATTGTCATGATGATCATTCTGAGCAAGTTTGATTATGATTGGACCAAAATTGTGGCCTCTAGGGTGTTCACAAGGTTTTTCTATGATTTGACCCGCTGACCTACTTTTTAAGCCGACATGATCCATATTCAAACTTCACTAAAATATTGTCACAATGATCATTCTGAGCAAGTTTCATGATGATTGGACCAAAATTGTGGCCTCTCGAGTGTTCACAAGGTTTTTCTATGATTTGACCTACTGACCTACTCTTTTACCCGACATGACCCAAATTCGAACTTGACCGAGATATTGTCATGTTTATCATTCTGAGCAAGTTTGATGATAATTGGACCAAAACTGTGGCCTCTAGTGTGTTCACAAGAAAAAGTTTACGCACGGACGACGCACGACGGACGACGGACGACGCACGACGCACGACGACGCCGGACATCTTACTGTCACAAAAGCTCACCATGACCTTCGGTCAGGTGAGCTAAAAATCAGCTAATAAACTTCGGTTTGATGTACAGTCTACACTAAATGCTTTATAAAACGTGTAAATTATATTTTGAAAATAAATCTTAGGACTATTTTAAATCACCAAAGTAGTCATAAATATCATTAACACTGGTATACCTTTTAACATTAATGAAGTGCAGAAATATTCATCAAGCTTAAGTTCGTTTTCCAAAGTCTTTGTTCAAGGTGAAACAGATCCAAACAACGAATCAATGTAAACATAGACTTACCCTCCTGATGAAACAGCTGTTTGATAGCCTCTTCCTGCGAGTTGAAAAAGAGGGTAGCCATATCATTGTATTCGTCATTACCACAAAAGTACGACCGAACACCGTCGTCTGGACCGAGGGTGCCGACGTTAGAGTTAGATGGAGTTGTTGTCGAATCAGTTATATTTGCCATCTGTCAAAATAAATAAATCATGGTATATCATACCATATTCTTCAAGTACTACATCTATTACTCTTGCATATAGTTATCCAAATTTTAAAAGACTTCTTAAATTTTAATTCATATCTGCCGGTGGTAATTGTCACTTTTCATTGGAACTTAAAAGCTCTGAATGTCACTAAACAGTAATGGAAGACGATTAATCATGCTCGTAGCAGTTTGAATTGGCCAGTAACTGTAATTACAGGACAATGTTTTTTTTAATGTTCTAATGTCTTCATTTTCAGTTGTATTCTATGTCAATTAATACTAAACAAATAGAGGTCCTTTAAAACATAGCATCGCAATTCATAATTACAAACGGCTTTTGTGGTTACCCTTTTAAAAATTCTTTACATTCAACAGAAAGATAGACACATGTAAGCAAGTAGGTATTTTGATGATATCTCTAGACATAGGAAAGCAAACAGAAAATAGAAGTGGAGGCAATAATCAGGAATCGATACAATTAATCCACAGCTCCAATCAGAGACACCAAAGGGGAAGAAATGAAACAACAGACCCTAATGGAAACATCAACAGCGGAAAGCCAAACGGACAGTTACTTTCCCACAAAATGGCCACTAGGCTATCCAAAATAAAATCACCCAAAGACAAACCATAACAAAAATAAACTGAAACAGAAGAACCCCCTTGGAACGGTCAGCGGAAACGAATTTCACTCGGGGGCTTTAATCAATTTTACGTGGCCACAATCCTCGCCCTTACTTCCGTCGCGATTTAGACAAATAATTTGTTTAGTCCGCATGAAGGCCTCCTTACCCATCAGTGCAACATCTCCGTGAACACAAAAATCAAACAACCACAGAGATGAAACAACGGTGAGGACTCGACAGCAAGAAACCACTGAAATGCTGGAGCGAAAGAAAACCAACAGTTAGACTCCGATGGGCCCAACCAGAGACAGACCATCAGGTAGCAACCAACATAAGCCTTTACGCTGGAACCGTCATAGAATCTGGGGCCTGACCTTAATAGATGCAATTCCAATTTCATGTTTTCAAATCATACTAGGAAGACTACCTTCATCAAAAATAATCTTAATTAAACCGAGACTTGCTCATTGTAGCTTCTTTTTCTCTGTTCCCATGTGGAATATGGGTCCCATTGTTTCGATCATGTAACGTGCAGTACGATAACAATCAAGGCCCATTTCATGATCAATATTGTCGATTTCAAATTTGGTGGCTTCAGATTGTTGGCTTTTGTTCGATGCCTGAATAGGTATTTCTTTTTATTTTTCAACTTATTAAGATTCTTTTCTTCACCCTACAAGTTGAATATTATGCACACATTTTCTATACAATATATTATACTACATGTTCCTATTCACATGTTTAGCTGAGTAATAGCACCCTTAGCTTCTTGTTTTCCTCCATAGAGCTCGCTGCGTCACTGATGTTAGTTGATACTATGTAGAATGTATCCATGACATATATGGTATTTGTGTAAGATTTTGCGGAAATATTCTTACAATTTAGGAATTACAATTGCTAATTATGTGTGTTTTAGTTTTGTTTTGTGTGTTTTAGGACACAAACTCTCTGTTCTTTCGGTAACATGATATGGTTGTCTTCTGTAAACATGTAGTTTCATGAGAAAGATGTTCTTCTATTTAACACTTCAAGTAGATAATTTAGAACTTGCATGTATACCCTTTGCGCATCTGTGTCTTTTAAGGTCAAACAGAACAATTAATCTACTCAAGCAATGTTAAAAAAAACTCTAAGCAATTGGCCATAGGCACACACTCGTTCGCCATTAAGTGATACAAATGTATATATCCTGATTGGGTTACTGGAATGCGGGAAATATGTGTAGAGTAGAAGTACTTGAAACCACACTACAACCAAACTCACAAACATTAAATTTGCAGTTATAAGCGATGATAACATCACGAAAACACGCCAATATAAGTCTGATCCCTTTCAACTTCACTTTTATATAGAAAAACTGGGGTTTACAGGAGTCGACCTTATTTTTCTTATTTCTGCACTTAAATATAGATTGTGGGTACTCGTTAGACCCGCCTCGGGTATCGTCAATCTATATTATGAGCAGAAATAAGAAAATTATTTCAATTTTTTATCTTAAAATTTTCTTTTTTTTCGGGGATAATGGTCACAATGTATTTGTTTAGGCTTGTTTAGGTAATGAAGTTGTCTCAATTACTTTTGTGGGGAACCGGAAATTTTATGTTTCATGCTTTAATATGAAGCAACCCAGCAGGCACATGACGTAATTGTGACGTCACACCAACGTCGGTACAACGCCATGACATTTATGCAACGTGCACCGACGCTGATTTGATGTTACCCTAGCGACGTGTGCCTGCTGTAAACGATGCTTTCACCTGTAAAAGCCATTTCTACAGCAAAGAAATGCTAGCCAGATATGCTATAATACCCACCTCTACTGATTTCGAGCGACAGCTGCCAAGTAACATAGCAGCAACAAATGCCACAGATGTGGTTACAACAGCAACAAGTAACGCTTCGAAGACCCTTAAAAAGAATCATTTTAATATGCTATAAGTTTTGTAACAGCAATCTACTGGTCATTAGGCATCTCACCCAGTCTCTAGCACCCAGTCTATTATGTTCTATTAAATGGTAAAACAGAAGGGAAGGCAATGATCAGGAATCGATACAATTAATCCACACCTGCCATCAGAGACACTTAAGGAAAAGAAACACGAACCTGAAACAACTAGACCCTGATGGAAACATCACTAGCGAAAGACAACGGGTCAGATACTTTCCCACAAAATGGCCAACTGACTATCTAAAACAAAAATATAAAAGCGATACACACGTTCCGAGACAACTATAACAAAAATAAACCGCGAGAGAAGAACCGCCTTGGAACGGTTAGTGAAAAGTATTTCACTGGAGGGTGGGGGCGATTTAATCGATTTTACAATTGCTTTTCATTGTTCCTTAATTTGCATCGATTTTAAGCCCCCTACCCCAGTGGAATTCGTTTCCGCTGACCCTTCCAAGGCGGTTCTTCTGTCGCGTTTTATTTTTGCATGGTTTGTCTTTGGGTGTTTGTGGTGCTTATTTTATTTTATTTTGGATAACCTTTTGGCCATTTTGTGGGAAAGTAACTGCCCTTTTGGCTTTCCGTTATTGATGTTTCCATTAGGGTCTGTTGTTTCATGTTTGTGATTCTTTCACTTTGGTCTCTCTGATGGGAGCTGTGGGTTAAGTGTATCGATTCCTGATCATTGCCTCCACTTTTATTTTACATAGCCGCAATCCTCATCCTCATTTCCATCTTGGCTTAGACAAATAATTTGTTCAGTTCGCATGCATGCTTCCTTACTCATCAGTAATACATTTGCGAGACCATTAAATCAAACAATAACAGAGATGAAAAAACGGTGAGGACTCGACGAACGAATGGACAGACAGAAGGACGAACGAAATAACGAACGGACGCAAAGACGAAAACTGTATACCCCCTGACATACTTCGTATGCCGGGGATATAATTATCTGTCTAAATCGCGACGGAAGTAACGATGAGGATTGCGACCTCCCCTCCCAGTGAAATACTAATACTTTCATTGACCGTTCCAAGGCGGTTCTTTTGTAGCGTTTTGTTATTACTTTTTTGTTGTTGTGAAAGTTTGTCTTTGATTGTGTGTATCTATTTGTTTTGGATAGCCATTGGCCATTTCGTGGGAAAGTAACTGTCCTATTGGCTCTCCGCTATTGATGTTTCCATAACAGTCTAGTTGTTTCATGTTTGTGTTTCTTTCCCTTTGGTGTCTCTGATTGGACGTGTGGATTAAATATATCGATTTATAATCATTGCCTTCACTGTCCATTGTTTTTATTTTAGACCTTTTAAGAGGTTTACCAGCACTCATGTGCGGTCAGTTTTAGCTCTGCGTGGAAGCATCATCCTTCCCTATCGATTTCTCCTAGCCCCGATGGGCGGGGTGCTAATAACTTAAAAAGGGTAATGGCGGTATATTAGAAACATTGCAACTTGGAAAAAAAATAAACAAGAGATGGCCTCTGCACAGGCCTTTAGCTGAATGTCAGATTCAAGATAATATGTATTGGTCTATGGTGTATACATGTAAACAAATAAACAGAAAACCACACGTTTAATCAAACTATTATCGCGTATGACAAATTCCCTCACCTGACAGCTTTATGTTTAGTATTGATATGTCTCATTCTATAGATGGTTAAATGTTTGTTAATGAAGTTGAAAAGCGCACCAAGAAGTCCACCAAAGAAACCCATCACAATAAAGATAAGCAGATCTACAGCGTTCCACAACTTGCAGGCACCATTCGTGAGTTCATCAGGAGCACACTGCAAGAACAATCATTTGACTACTTGGAATTTTTATGTTTGATAGTCAAAACGTAACGGAGAGGTAACTTAAGTTTCTCTTTAGAATGGCGCCGGCCTCGGTAGCTCAGTCGGATGCGCGTCTGACTGGTGATCAGGAGGACGTCTGACTGGTGATCAGGAGGACGCGGGTTCGATACCTGCCGGGATCGGCAACATTCTTTCTCGAAGACTGATCATGAAATCTTTACTACGATTATTCTCTCTCTTCCGCTGATTCAAGAAGGGCAGTTGTCAGTTTCTGGCGAAAGAATGTGCACTGTACAGGTTAAACGCTTATGTATAAACCTGCCCTGGAAAAGGTTAGATAGGAAAACAGATGGCTCAAAAATGACCTAAAATAGTGTTGACTGGGCCGTTAAACTCCAATAAAATAAACAAATATATAGATTGGTGAGTAAATTGTTTTTGATATATGTCTCAACTCAGAAAAAATTAAATGCACCCAGCATAAGCCACTAGGTTGAACAAGGCTTGTATTTTTACGTTGCTAGCGATAATTTGATTAGTGACATATGCAACTACCGAAAGTATAGATTGTCTTTCCTGCACAAAGTATATTGGTAACAGAAGCTTTCAAATCCAACCTAACACAACCTTACACAACATCATAATTAGCATTATATATTATTATACAATAAGCTCTACATGTTGCCCGTTGCAAGAGCAGTGGTTTCCATGCGGTCTCTATGTGTTTAATGTGTTTTTTGCTTCACACTAGTATTTTTGGTTGCTTTTGCAGTCTGGGTGAGCTGAATGAGGTGGCTTTGCAATCATGGCTCCAGATAAGCAGCAGGCATATTAAGGATAATGTTTTGGCTAGCATTTTTTTTTCTAATTTCTTCGAAAAAAATCTATTGTCGGTACTTGCTAGAACCGCCTAAGTCGGTCGATTTTAAAAAGTACCCACAACATTTGCTTCTAAAATATAAAAAGGAAAACGTTCCATAAATCTCCTTATCTGGAGTTATACTTGGCCTATAATTTATGCACTGTGGTGTAGTGTCATTACGATAAAGCATCTCCAAAGTGGCTCCTTTTCTGATGAAAATCTGTGATACTTTACTTATTTATACTTCAAACATAGGTTGTGGGTGCTCGTTAGAACGACAGCGCACGACATAAAAATCTCCACTAGATTCTTTTAAGAAACACTTACTCTAAATACACCAAAGTTGATAAGTCCCGGCATGTAGAAGTATCCCCAGGAATTACCCTGTAAGCCACTAAGAAAAAAGTTCAAGGTGAAGGTCGCCGACATTGAGCAGAAAAACTGAAAGCGAACGAAGCATCGAATAACATATATGATAATAAAGCCCTTTATTTAACGTTTGAAATCAGTGTCACTGCATAGTTATATTGTTCTAAAAGGTGTCTATTTTTGTTAATTAAAAAGATATAGTATTTCAATGCGAAATGGTCTAAATGTAGTTCCTTAAAGCTGCTGAGTAACATTGCAGCAAAAAGGTAATTTACTTTTGTACATTACCTTGCAACATTAAAGTCGATTGTCGATTGTTTATGTTTTTGGCAATAGCTTTTTCTTTTTTTTCATTTTGATTTTCGAGCGACACCTCCAAACAATAAAGTTGCAGAAGGGAAGCTTCGCCAACTTCGCAAAAATGGCTTCCTATCACAAAATTACATGAGCACAACTATTACCAGATGGAGATTGCTTTAATTTCAATTTGTTACGAAGTTTTCTGTTTAAACAAAGCCCGCCTAGAATGCGTGTTTTGACGATTTGTGATCTATTCAATGCTTGGCTAAGGAATAATTCTTTGGACCATTCAAACACACTGTTAAAATTCTCGAGTGATGTTTACATTGTCTTGTGTAATATGTTTAGGATATGTTAAGGATTTTGATAATATGAGACAGCGCACGACATAACCTACAATTAGACATGTGCGCCCATCGAAGACTCAGATCAGCCTGCGCATCCATCTAGTCTAACCAGAAACTTCTCTTTCTGCATTAAGTAGCATTGGGCCCTTAGCTATCCTTAGAGCGCACAAAGAATACTCTGATCAAACTGCGCGGATGCGCAGGCTAATCTGACTCTTCGTTGGGCGCACATGTCTTACTGTAGGTATTGTCATGCGCTGGTTCATATTTGTTTGTTTGGTTTGGAGTTTAACGGCTCTGTCACCATTAATTATGTCATATCGAACTGGTCAGTTTACCTAATACCACTTCCTGGACAGGCTTATAAAAGCGGTGAACCAGTACAGTGCACATATTTTTCCCTGAAATTGACACCTGCCCTTCTTGAATCAGCGGAAGGGAGAGAGTGACCATAGAAAAAGACATCATGAAATCATTTTATACTATTTATTTGAAGAGACTCCTGTAACAATGTATATTAGAGGAGACTTGTTCACAAATATACGAAAATAATAGGGAATCGAGTTATTCAGAGAAACTCAAAAATAGTTTTTTCGTTGCAAAGCCCGGATACAAGTCGGTAACAAGGCGACAGACTGCAAGAATAATTGTTGACCGAAACACGGTTGACACCTATGCTACACATTTAAATTGCACGGCGACAATTCTCGCTTCAGACTCAATGATGGCCACAGCATAAAGTTTCAATCACTTGGTTTGATGTTATGAATTTTACAATGCATGCAGTCTGTCGTTTATTATTTATGTTGTACCCAATCTTTTTATATCGAAGACTGATTTTACGAAATTGGGTACTGAAGTCATTACAATTATATGTTTTTCTGAACTTATATACTAAGTAGAAGTAAAACAAAGATCAGGAATCGATACAATTAACTTACTCCACCCATCAAAGACACCAAAGGGAAAGAAACACAAACATTAAGCGACCAGAGCATAATGGAAACCTAAACAAAGGAAGGCCTTTAGGACAGTCACTTTCCCACAAAATGGCCATATGGCCATCCAAAATAAAAAGACACAAGTGATACACACAGTAAGTAACAAACACCAACATAAATAAACCGCCACAGAAGAACCGCCATGGAACGGTCAGTGGAAAGATATCCACTGGGGGGCTTAAATCGATATTACGTGGCCACAATCCTCGCCCTTACTTCTTTCGCGATTTAGACAAATATTTTTTTCAGTCCGCATGAAGGCCTCCTAACTCATCAGTGCAACATCTCCGTGAAATCGAGAAAGTTCAGAATAGAGCTGCTAGATTTGTAACAGGCAATTACTGCTTTGAAACTGGGAGCATGACTGGAATACTTGGAAAATTAAAATGGGAGTCTCTCAAGAAAAGGAGAAATCACGGTAGGCTAATCCTTTTATACAAAGGTCTAAAGGGTGCTGCCAGCATTCCAACAGATGACCTTGTTCCCCCAGCTAGACACTGTAGAAATCACCATTCGTTGGCGTTTCAGACCCTTAGCGCAAGAACTGACATTTATAAAGAGTCGTTCTTCCCCAGAACCATTAGAGATTGGAATGCCCTTCCCGATTCGATTATTTCGACAGCTGAAGGTGCTGATAATTGTGTAGCTAAATTTACCTCTTTGGTTAGAGCTAGGGACTAACTTCCCACATCACAGGTCCTGGTGTATGAATGTCATTTGACGTGTCACCAGTAACAATTCTGATTCTGATTCTGAACACAAATAATCAAAGAACCACAGAGGTGAGACAACAGTGAGGACTCGACAGCAAGAAACCACTGAAATGCTGGAGCAAAAGAAAACCAACAGTTAGACTCTGATGGGCCCGACCAGAGACAGAGTATCAGGCACCAACCAACATTACCTTGAATTAGATCTCTCTAATTCTCAATAAGCCTTTACGTTGGCACTGTTATAGAATCTGAGGCCTGACCCACCGGCGTTCAAAGTCACCATAAAATTCGGGTTCCGATAGACCTTGTTGCAGAAGAGATTTAAGTCCAACATTGAATTTTGAAATTAAATCGGAATGGCGTCTATAAAATTTGAAAAAAGGCTTTGCGTAGTTTATGATACCGATAACCCTGATTAAGAAGTTAGTAGTTAACAATTTATTAAGAGTGTTGAAGTCAGTAACTTGACTAGACACTCTAGCAAATCGAATTATTTGCGAAATATAAACGCCACAGGATCCCGCACGAGGAACATCACCATCCAAGCAAAGAAAATTTACAATCTCAAAATCAAAATCATCGTTGAACGTGTTCATTAAATATCAAAAATAAAGAAGTTTTTGCCGAAAAATGCGACAGAAAAGAAAAACAAATCGACTTTAATTCTAAATCATATTATCAACAAAATCAAACAGGGAGTTTACAATGACTATATGGGCAAAGTCAACAAAATCAAACAGGGAGTAGATACACCATAAATATGAGTGTGCACTACTCTCTGTCTTTTAGTTCCAGCCGGGGTCTAAATTCTTACAATTTGCTTCGGTGCCATCTACAAAGCATAACATCTTGGCCTCCTCCACCATTGTGATGCATAGACCCCTTGCTGGCATAAAGGGTAACAGGGATTTAGCATTCCAGTCGTATGAATGTGTGATTGTTCCCATTTTAGGAGGTGTTTTCTAGGGAATATGAACCAAGAGAAAGGAAAGTTCCTTTAGCCGCTAACGTAACTTCGAGCCTACCGAGTCTTGGACATGGCATTTTTAAAGTGTGGGGCGGCACTTTCTTCATATTTCGCTACCTGTTACCATCAATACGTGTCAGTCACTCGAATAGTGCTTAGTAGACAGATAAAGATTTACAACTGGCTAGAACTTGAATAAAATTTAACACAACCCACAACACTTACCACCTCGCCACTGCGATTCTACAGCACTGAGGTAGACCGGTATGATGACACAGAAAAACGTAAAACTTGGCAAATGCTTAAGGCAGTTGGTAAGTAACGTGGCTCATTGATTTATTTATTTATTTATTGACTGACTGACTGGCTAATTGATTGACTGTTGATTAATTTTGGTTTGACGACATGTCAACCCCTGCGGGTCATTTTGTATCCTCTCCCTGAGAAAGGCAGAATATTGATAAAAGAGATAGTAGAGGAGATGACAGTGAAGAAAAGGGGAGAAAGACAAAAAGAATGGAAGTGTAGAAACTGGAGAAACAACAACAATCCCCTTCAACCGTTACCTGCTACAAGGACAGCAAGGCTTGCCCAACAGCTGGACGCCCAAGTGACGCAAGATACACATCACTTTTGCCTCATCCAAACACCCCGACGTGATTCATTATCTTTTGAAATGAATATTAATGACAACCAGGACAAATCGATTTTAATATCTTGAAAAATAAAACCATCACGTTTTTTTACTCCAAGACATAGGTTGTTGGTACTCGTTAGAACCGCCTCAATGAGGCGGTTCTAACGAGCACCTACAACCTATGTTTGCAGTACAAATAAGAAAGATATCATGGATTTTCATCCGAAAAGTAGCCATTTTGGAGATGGGAAAAAATGCACTATGTCTTATGGGTGTGTTATCGTAACGAAATGTTACCGTTCTCCATGTCAGTTTCTGGTTCCAGAAGGAGCAACCTTCCTCCAAGCTGAACAAAACGCCACCGATCGGAGCTCCAAAAGCAGCTGAAATTGAGTACGTGAGTCATCTCATTCAACAACAAAATAACACTCAAATTTTACAATCTTCTATCTTATTATGACAACACACCCGTGCGACATAGTGCATTTTTTCACATCTCCAAAAGTGACTACTTTTCTGATGAAAATCGGTGGTATTTTTCTTATTTCTACTGCAAACATAGGTTGTGAGGGCTGGTTAGAACCGCCTCATTGAGGCGGATCTTACGAGTACCCACACCCTTTGTCTTGGAGCAGAAATAAGGAAAATAATGTATACCCCCGTAAACCCCAGTTTTCTTTATATAAGGTGGGCTTTAGGTGGTGGGGGGGGGGGTCATTTCACGGACCTGTTCCCGTGATGTACAGCAAACTAAGAATCCGGAAGGAAGTTAAATTAAGTAAAAAAACACAACCTTTAAGATGACTTCGCAAACATAGAGATCTGATAACAAGGCTGAATATTTTAGACAAGCCAAGTTTTATTGCTTTTTGTTTTAAATGAAACGATGTATGCGCAGAAATTGCCGAACCAAAATCCTTAAAGGGAATGAATACAAACATTGATACGTTAATTTAACTTTGCCCTAAATAGTCCAATCATTGTTCTCTGACACGATGCATTCTTTCATAAACAAGCCCATAAAATTGTGCGACGAGTTACAGAGACACAGGTTGTACCACTGTATGAATATTATGCAAAAACCAGTGCTTCAGCTGTAGTGCACGACCCGCCGGATGCTTTAAGCTTTATGAGTGTTACCATATATGGGTATGGCGGCCATTTTGGTCATGTGACCTGGACCTAAAACGGTTCCCCCAATAAACGCGCCTTATCGGAAGGAGCAAAAATATATCTTATACTTTAGTACTGTATTCTGAATCGTTTGCAGGATAAAATGCATTCTCACTTTTCCAATACAAAAGCATATGTGTTAAAGTTTGACCTAGGCACAAAGAAGGTCAAGGTCAACCCAGGGTCACCATTTTAGCAATTTATGATGGGCCTACGTCCCAGATGCTATTTATCAAGTTTCGTGGAAATCTGCCCAGTGGTTCTGGAGAAGACTATTTTTGAAGGGTTTTTACCATATATGGCTTGGCGGCCATTTTGGTCATGTGATCTAGACCCCATGAGCAAATTTTGGTTTCCCCCATCCCATAGAGGCTCCATATGAAATTTGACTTCAATCGGCCCAACGGTTTCCGAGGAGAAGCAGTTCGAAATTTTTCACATTTTTCGCCTCGGCGAAGCTATACTAAATGGAATGTAATATTTCGCAAGTACATTGGTTAGATCTCATTGATATCTATCAGTATGCAAAAAATTGTTTAAATACTCCAAGCAGGTTTAGTCACTATCCCCATTTTTCACAAACGGGTTACGGACGGACAGACAGACAGACCATATATGGCTTGGCAGCCATTTTGGTCATGTGACCTGGACCCCATTGTCAAATTTTGGTTTCCCCCATCCCATAGAGGCTCCATAAGAAATTTGACTTCAATCGGCCCAACGGTTTCCGAATAGAAGCAGTTCGAAAATTTTCACATTTTTCACCTCGGCGAGGCTATACTAAATGGAATGTAATATTTCGCAAGTTCATTGGTTAGATCTCATTGATATCTCTCAGTATGCCAAAAATTGTTTAAATATTCCAAGCGGTTAGTCACTATCACCAATTTTCACAAACGGGTTACGGATTTTTTGCCTCGGCGAGGATATACTAAATGGAATGTAATATTTCGCAAGTTCATTGGTTAGATCTCATTGATATCTATCAGTATGCCAAAAATTGTTTAAATATTCCAAGCGGATAAGTCACTATCACCAATTTTCACAAACGGGTTACGGATGGACAGACAGACAGACCTTATATGGCTTCGAGGCCATGTTGGTAATGAGACCTGGACCCCATGAGCACATTTTGGTTTCCCCCATCCCATAGAGGCTCCATATGAAATTTGACTTCAATCGACCCAACGGTTTCCGAGGAGAAGCAGTTCGAAAATTTTCATATTTTTCGCCTCGGCGAGACTATACTAAATGAAATGTAATATATCTCAAGTGCATTGGTTATTTCTCATTGATATCTATCAGTATGCCAAAAATTGTTAAAATATTCCAAGCGGTTAAGTCACTATCACCAATTTTCACAAACGGGTTACGGACGGACAGACAGACAGACCATATATGGCTTGGCGGCCATTTTGGTCAAGTGACCTGGACCCCATGAGCAAAGTTTGGTTTCCCCCATCCCATAGAGGCTCCAAATCAAATTTGACTTCAGTCGGCCCACCGGTTTCCGAGGAGAAGCAGTTCGAAAATTTTCACATTTTTCGCCTCGGCGAGGCTATACTAAATGGAATGTAATATTTCACAAGTGCATTGGTAGATCTCATTGAGATCTATCAGTATGCCAAAAATTGTTGAAATATTCAAAGCGGTTAAGTCACTATCACAAATTTTCACAATTTTCACGGGTTACGGATTTTTCGCCTAGGCGAGGCTATACTAAATGGAATGTAATATTTCGCAAGTTCATTGGTTAGATCTCATTGATATCTATCAGTATGCCAAAAATTGTTTAAATATTCCAAGCGGTTAAGTCACTATCACCAATTTTCACAAACGGGTTACGGACGGACAGACAGACTGACAGAATGACCGATTGACCGAATGACAGAATGACACGGTGATTTTAGGGCACTCCTAGAAAATCAACCGACTTCAGTCGTTCGCTTTTTCTGCGGGTTGTGCAATGTCTCTAACCTTAATGCTTATTTACAAGTTATATACTTACTGTGGTTAACTCATGACCTTGAAGTCTGTAGGAATAAATGCGAACATATGGCTATCAAGTAAAATACTGAAGTAAACCAAGGGCATTTATGATAGGCCGATCAGAGTTCTCTGACTTTAATGTGTATGCACAGCCTATATCCTTACATGTGGAGAAAGTTTCAACCAACAATTTTGAAAACGTCATAAGTTGCAGAAATACCAATTACATGTATACTATGGCACGGATATTACCCCATTGTGTACCAGAAACCCCAAAACCGGAACCCTGGCAAACAGTGCAGGCGCAGATCAGACGCCCCAGAACGCGGCGTCTGATCAGGGCCCCACTGTTTGCTAAACGTCCAGTCATTTTCCAATTAAATTTTGATGAAAACACAACCTGACACCCCTAAATTTTGAAATTAACTCCTGCTTTATAAAAGGAGAAGATTCCATTTGGTACAAAAAGGGTTAAAAGAAGTTCCTAGGTTGCTGAAGGTCATGAAACTTTTTTTAATAATCCGGCAATCGTTTTCTGACCTTTAAGCGCATTTCCAATCGGTATACAAGCTAGTAAGCAAGTTACAAACAATGATCTTGAAAAGTGAAGAAACCAGAAGCATCACAGCTGAGACGGACACACCGTATATTAATAAGTAGGTGCTGACGTATGTAGGGACAAGGGTAAAATACCTTCCTCATCCACTTTGTGGCAGGGTCATAAAATATATAAAGTTTGATAAGCAAATCTGTGTCTTCACAATTAGGAAAGACTCTGTTCTAACAGTCTTCAGTGCTAACCAAAGGTTCTTTTTTTCGGAGGGGATAGGCTCTATTTTCATATCTGGTTACCAAGGCTGTTTTTTCTCTGCGTACATGTTCAAAAACATTTTCGTTTGTAATGTTTAAATTAAGGCGTAACTATACCAAATTTGACACAGAGGCCTTTCTGATATTTAATCTTCACAAGTGTGTCTCAACCCCAGTGTTCTGCAAACGAAACGGATGATGGAGAAGATCCCCTGCAAACACAGCACATCCCCATTTAAAACAAGTTTCATTACTGTATATAGTTCTTACCTGCGACACCAGCAGCTGCCCCACCAGAGACAAAGTCTCGCTTATCTCTGAAAACACATGGTTCAGGAATTTTTCGTAAGGTATTCAAATAATATAATGTTAATAAACCTAGTCATTTCTTATTGGCCAAGTTACAGGTCCAAGGCCCGCGGTATTGGCAGCGGGCCTCAGACCTGTTACTGGACCAATACGAAATTTCTTTTTGGCTTCGGACCAATACAGCAGACCTCAGACCTGCAACTTGGGCAGTTCAAAATTTCTTGGATGATGACATATTATTAATTAACTTTAATTAAAAAATATTGATTTTATTGGCGGTTTAGTTGTCTTCTTTTCGGAAGGGGAAGCCTATAAAAACACAATTTAGCGCTGTCGACAATACTTTTCTCACCGGTAGCACAAGAATATCCATTCATAATGGCATTTTAGTTTTCTTTGTCTCAAACTGATGTCTTGCACTATGGTTAACTGGCTGTCTCAATGTGTTAATCAATATTTATACAGGAAGCTTGTACAATGATATGAAACTACTTTTGTCATGTCTTCTCTTCCATGAATTGTTACTCATGCAAAATTGAAGGGAAGGAAAATTACGAAAACATGCCCATAAAAATACATTGTAAATTCCAACGCCGAAAAAGCGATAATTTTAAGATGAAAAATTATAATATTTTTCTAATTTCTGTTCATTTGCATTGCCTTAGACAGGCGATTTAATTTATGACGATGCTTATAAAAATAAAAGTTGGATATTATATTAAAAATCATAAACTCCGCTATTGCCAAATAATGCTATGTAATTAATAAACTTCTACCACGGTTTCACTGTTTTAGCAACAGGAATGAAGCTAATGATTCAGTTTGACTACTTTAATGTGAAATTATCGCAGCTGTAAAAATGATATTTTTCAGAAGATAAATTACGATTTCTGCCTCCTTAGTTTAGTTCAAAACAGCGATTGCGGGTGCTCATTAAAAACGTTTCACATGTAGGTTCTAATTTGTACCCACAATGTGTTCGAAACAAAATTAAGGAAAATATAACCCTAAAATATGCACATTTTGCAACAAGAATTGTGTTTATATGAAAAGTACGGCCTTCTAACAGAGTAAACTAAAACTACATTTGGATTACTGACCACAGATGTAAATTTGCTTGATACTTTGTTTTTCAACTTATAAAGTAAAAACAAGAAAACTAAGGTGTAAAAATGTTACATATTTTTTCTTTTCGGACACAATTGCGTCAAAAACAATAAACAGTTTACAATGTGAACTTGTCTGAATCTATGAAATGAAAACCTTCTTGACATATATTTTATACCGCAATCAGCCATTCTAGTAACCTATTAAGGGGATCGAATATCTGTACGCTATAATCGGAGTGACCTATAACAATACTTCTAGTGACTGTTTATAAACCGGACCTACATATCAGGTACCCAATTAGCCAGTGAAAACAATAACATGCCACCATTTATAACCCGAAAAACAAACAAGCGCAAGTTATTAAATTTGCTACATTAGTTTCGATAAATTTTCAGATATTTAGCTAGATTCGTACCTTCTCGAGCTTTCCCGGTTTGAATGGTCCGTTGAAAGAATTGCTCACTGCAACTGAGATTGCGTCTAAGCCTCGAAAATATTTAATAAAGCTTAAATAAACTATTTATTTGCAGATTTTTATACAGAATGTAACACGCTGAGAATTTTTTATTCAAGCGAGAATTTTTTATTCTGTATTCTTAGGAAGTTGTTCGAGAGAAATAATGCATTTGTAAATGTAGGTGCAACATAAATAGGGATAGGTTTGAGACCTCGTTTGAAATAAGTGTTAGTAATATTGTCGTTCATAGATCGCTAAATGACTTACCTATCAGTCCTAAAGAAATCATATTTCGACTTCACCCTTTTGAATGTTACACTCTGAAACTGTGGAATGCCAGCACCAATAATAGCTCCGCTGTGTATCATAGGACCTTCCTTTCCAACGAACAATCCTGAAGAAAAAAAAAACAAGTTTATTTGAGTGTTATGGTGCAGTGGAAAAGCATCGGATTTGAGCCAGCGTACGACCAAACCTACAATAAATCATATGCGCCCATCGAAGACTCAGATCAGCCTGTGCGTCCATATCGTCTAACCAGAGACTTATCTTGCTGCATGGAGGAGCATTGGGCCCTTAGCCAAGAGCGCACAACGAAGACTCTGATTTGACTCCGCGGATGCACAGGCTGATCTGAGTCTTTGTTGGGCGCATTTGTCTTATTGAAGGTTTTGTCATGCGCTGACTCATTTGAGATCGAGAGGTAGCTGATTCGATCCCCGCAGGAACCACGCGTTGTTTCCTTGGGTAAGAGACTTTATCCACATTGCTAAGTACTGGTTTCTACCCAGGAAGAGAAAGAAAAGACGACCACGTGGAAGATTATTACTTATACTAAATGTGCTATCCATTACAATTAAAGACGATTATTATTATTATTATTATTATTATTATTATTATTATTATTATTATTATTCAAAACAATACAAGGTGTAAAGCATAATATCAAAATATTCTTATTCCGTTAGTAGCATACAAAAGTACCATATATTCGGTTCTTTATTCATAGATTTTATTCGTTCTAGTTTCATTTCCTTATCCTGTGTATAAGTTATTAACATTTGGCTTTAAGGACAAGAATACGTAAATGGGCTTTTTTAAAAAAATTTCCATGCCAGTAAATTTTTCATATCATGCAATAAAAAGATAGGTGAGTTCGTTTAGGCGCCAGGACCGCGTAAAACCAGAATCATTCGTATAGAAAACAATGGGAATCCGACGGAAGTTGCCGAATTTTCAAGCTTTATTGTCAATATCCTTTAGAAATTTCCCCACAACTGATATCCAGTGTCATATTAATTGATCATTAGAAAGGAATGAAAAAAAATCCTGGACGACCTAGTTAGTGTATGAGTTATAGCAGCATAAAGAGGTATAGGGTGTGTCTTATATGGATGCGTTTTGACGTAATTTATAAACTCGACGTTCCAAACATAAAGTGCGACCAGAGCATAATTTGATCACTGTTATCAACAAATACACGTACGTGTATACAATAAAATATTAATTTTCAAGCCGCTTGTTATGGCATTTCCCGTAGGTAAATTCGAGGTAATTGATAGTAATACATAGAACGCAACCATAGATTCTTGTGAGAGAGACATTCAACTTAATAGTAGACGCTCATAATAATAGTTTCAGAAAAACTAAGCAGAATGACAATTAGATTACTGTAGAAGCTACATAACATTACCTGAAAGTGACAAAAGTCCATGGTTAAAATCTACCGATTATAAAGCCACCAGCACGAACCAGATACTCAAATGAGACACTATTTCCATTTAAGGATAGAGTACACCTAGGGACAATGGTAATTTTAAAAGAATTTTACTCAACCTTTACAAAGTGCGATCCTTTCATGTTATATATCACATTTAAGTATAATATGAGCTATTTTATGTTTTGTAAAATACAGTTGTATTTATGTTATTATATGAAAAGTAAAACATTATTGGAATCATTTTTTACCACTTGTCTAAGAAAGGGATCTTTTCCTTGGAAAGACATCAAAGACACATGCCTCACAATACTGTATCACATACTTTTTTCTAACCTTGTTTTAACGAAAGATTTGGCAATTTATATTTTCTGGAACGATATTAATTGGCTTCATTTGTTAGTTTGATTTGAGGTGAAACGTCCCCACTGTACAGGTAATTTTGGAGATGTTGCTACCAATTTTGTGGAACTTTTACATTGAGGTGAAATGACATATCAAGCCCTGTCGCGCAATGAAACCAATAGGGTTTATAAGCATGGACGGTCCGAATCTAACCGCTTTGCCTGGGAAGGCACATTTTGTTGGAAAGTAACTGTTCTTTTGGCTTTCCGCTATTGGTGTTTCCATTAGGGTTTGTTGTTTCATGTTTGTGTGTCTTTCCCTTTGGTGTCTCTGATGGGAGCTGTGGGTGGGTTGTATCGATTCCTGACCATTGCCGCCACTCCTATTTAGATCCTCTAAGCGGTTTACCAGTAATCGTTTCAGCTCTGCGTGGAAGCATTATGCAGCCCATCTATTTCTTCAAGCCCCGAAGGGGATGGGGGCGTAAGTTTCATTTCAAACAAAAATGGAACAAGATATCAAAATTCTGAGACATATTTATCAAGTTCTGACTTCAAGACACATTTAATGCCACAAATTATGCAATTTCGACGCTAATTTAAGAAACTGAATCGGTCTAATCAGTTTTCTTAGAACACATAATATGGCTTGACACAAAGCTGAAAGTCCACAGAGCCGTGGTGCT
Source organism: Lucinisca nassula (assembly GCA_963580285.1). Lineage (NCBI taxonomy): Eukaryota > Metazoa > Mollusca > Bivalvia > Lucinida > Lucinidae > Lucinisca > Lucinisca nassula. Next base: position 60,521,617 of record OY757023.1, read on the forward strand.
GCCGACACATTTATATGCATGCGAAACGTGGGCAGTTTACCAACGGCACGCCAAAAGACTGAATCACTTCCATACAAGCTGTCTAAGAAACCTTTTAAAGAAAAAGTCGCTGTACAGAATTCCAGATACAGAACTCCTGAAAAGGACACAGAGTGTAAATACTCTTCTGAAACTGGCACAGTTAAGATGGACATGCCATGTTACCAGCATGCCGGAGGAACGATTGCCAAAGAAAATACTCTACAGCGAACTAGCGGTGGTTAAACGTTCCAGTGGTGGTCAGAAGAAGAGAAACAGGGACTCCCTCAAAGGAGTGTCACGGATTGTAAAGTTGCAAGTATCGTGTATCGAGTTAAAAATGTCGAGTTGAAAATGTCGAGTATCGAGTCAAAAATTGTCGAGTATCGAGTTGAAATTGTCGAGTATCGGGTCAAAAATGTCGAGTATCGAGTTAAAAATGTCGAGTATCGAGTTGAAATTGTCGAGTATCGAGTTGAAATTGTCGATTATCGAGTTAAAAATGTCGAGTATCGAGTTGAAATTGTCGAGTATCGAGTTGAAATTGTCGATTATCGAGTTAAAAATGTCGAGTATCGAGTTTAAAATGACGAGTATCAAGATAAAATTGTCGAGTATCGAGTTAAAATTGTACAAGTCTCCTACTTCTATTATCTTTTTTCTACTGTTTCTCCTTTTCCCTCTTAGTTTTTTTTTCTTCAGTTTTTTGCTTGAAGTAGAAATATTCCACTGCTATTAAAGAGGGAACAAAGATGTATTTTTGAATATGAGGCTGAGCATCAGTCCAAAGTGGATTGAACCACATGAATACTCACAAGTTATTATAGGTATGGATGTTTCAACCTCTCTAGATAGTTTATTAGTTTAAGCCTTTTTGTACCAAATGGAATGTTCCTCCTTATATATAGCAGGAGTCCATTTCAAAAAGAGGTGTCAGGTTGTGTTTTCTTCAAAATCTAGTTGGCAACTGGCTGAACGTTTTGCAAACATTGTAGGCCCTGATCAGACGCCGCGCTCTGCGGTATCTGATCTGGTCCTGCACTGTTTGCCAACTAAATGTTTTTGGGTTTCGGTACATAATGGGTTAAATCTCTGCTTCACCAAATGCCAAAAGATGGACCCCGGTGTATAAGCTATTAATTATCCAGTAATTGGCCTCCATTTGATAGGGCAGCATACATATATATATATATATATATATATATATATATATATATATATATATATATATATATATATATATATATATATATATATATATATATATATATATATATATATATATATATATATATATTTTTTTTTTTTTTTTTTTTTTTTTTTTGGTGGGTGTGGGGGCGGTTGGGGGGATGTTCCTTTGCCCATTTTGTACCAAAAGGAATCTTCAAACTTATATACAGCATAAGTCAATTTCAAAATTTTGGGGTGCCATGTTGTCTTCAAAAACTACTTGGAAATTTGCTGGAAATTTTGCAAACAGTGTTGGCCGTGATCAAACGCCGCGTTCTACGGCGTCAGATCTGGGCCTGCACTGTTTGCTAACTACCCGTTTTGGGGTTTCCGGTACAAAATGGGTTAAAAATGAACAAAAAAGGGAAAACTATAAAACGATAATTGAGTTCTCAGTGTAGATGTTTTGCATACTAAATTTATAAATGGCATAGACCACGTTAGGACCACTGTTGCCCTAGATCAGCAAAATTAACTTGTTAAAATGATAACATATTTTAGGAAAAAAAAAACAACATAAAGTAGGTTCAGGCAACTTATTATTTTTGAGCTATTGCTGATTCAAATAAGACTACTCACATACCTGCAAAGTCATGCTGCAGAAATATGTTAATGTTAACTCGATACTCGACAATTTTAACCCGATACTCGACTTTTTTAAATCGATACTCGACAATTTTAACTCGATACTCGACTTTTTTAACTCGATACTCGACAATTTTAACTCGATACTCGACTTTTTTTAACTCGATACTCAACTTTTTTTAACTCGATACTCGACAATTTGAAGTCGATACTCGACTTTTTTAACTCGATACTCGACATTTTTAACTCGATACTCAACTTTTTTTAACTCGATACTCGACAATTTGAAGTCGATACTCGACTTTTTTACCTCGATACTCGACATTTTTAACTCGATACTCGACGTGTTTGACTCGATACTCGACTTTTTTAACTCGATATATGACAATTTCAACTCGATACTCGACTTTTGTAACTCGATACACGACAATTTCAACTCGATACTCGACTTTTTTAACTCGATACACGACAATTTCAGCTCGATACTCGACCTTTTTAACTTGATACTCGACAATTTTGACTCGATACTCGACTTTCACAACTCGATACTTGATACTCGACAAAAAGAAACCCTCCCCTCAAAGTCATCGACAAGGACTTCAACTTATCAATAGAGTTGTGGGAAATAATTGCACAGTTCCGAGCAATGTGGCGTGGCCTCATCAGGAAAGGTGGCAGTGAATATGAGGGAAAAGAATCAGGCAGGCCGAGCAGAAACGTGCAAAATGCAAAGCAAGAGCTGAGGCATGCCAACAGAGGTGTCTTTCTCTGACCTCTGTTGTTCTATCTGCAACAGACAGTTTAAAGCTAGAATCGGTCTAATCAGTTACTTTAGAACACACAAATTTCGCAAGTGTGATTAAGACTGGTCATTGTCAGAAATGACAGACGAATTATTGCACAATCCGCAGAAAAAGCGACCGACTGAAGTCGGTTGATTTTCTAAGAGTGCCCTAAAATCACCGTGTCAGTCAGTCTGTCAGTCTGTCTGTCCGTCCGTAACCCGTTTGTGAAAATTGGTGATAGTGACTTAACCGCTTGGAATGTTTAAACATTTTTTGGTATACTGATAGATCTCAATGACATCTAACCAATGAACTTGCGAAATATTACATTCCATTTAGTATAGCCTCGCCGAGGCGAAAAATGTGAAAATTTTCGAACTGCTTCTCCTCGGAAACCGTTGGGCCGATTGAAGTCAAATTTCATATGGAGCTTCTATGGGATGGGGGAAACCAAAATTTGCTCATGGGGTCCAGGTCACATGACCAAAATGGCCGCCAAGCCATATTTGGTCTGTCTGTCTGTCCGTCCGTAACCCGTTTGTGAAAATTGGTGATAGTGACTTAACCGCTTGGAATATTTAAACAATTTTTGGCATACTGATAGATATCAATGAGATCTAACCAATGAACTTGCGAAATATTACATTCAATTTAGTATAGCCTCGCCGAGGCGAATATGTGAAAATTTTTGATCTGCTTCTCCTTGGAAACCGTTGGGCCGATTGAAGTCAAATTTCATATGGAGCCTCTATGGGATGGGGGGAACCAAAATTTGCTCATGGGGTCCAGATCACATGACCAAAATGGCCGCCAAGCCATATATGGTAAAAACCCTTCAAAAATAGTCTTCTCCAGAACCACTGGGCAGATTTCCACGAAACTTGATAAATAGCATCTAGGCCCATCATAAATTGCTAAAATGGTGACCCTGGGTTGACCTTGACCTTCTTTGTGCCTAGGTCAAACTTTGACACATATGCTTTTGTATTGGAAAAGTGAGAATTCATTTTATCATGCAAACGATTCAGAATACAGTACTAAAGTATAAGATATATTTTTGCTCCTTACGATAAGGCGCATTTATTGGGGGAACCGTTTTAGGTCCAGGTCACATGACCGAAATGGCCACCGTACCCATATATGGTAAAGTAGAAGTAAAACAAAGATCAGGAATTGATACAATTAACTTACTCCATCCATAAAAGACACCAAAGGGAAAGAAATACAAACATTAAGCGACCAGACCATAATGGAAACCTAAACAAAGGAAGGCCATATGGACAGTTACTTTCCCACAAAATGGCCATATGGCCATCCAAAATTAAAAGACACAAGTGATACACACAGTAAGTAACAAACAACAACATAAATAAATCGCCACAGAAGAGCCGCCTTGGAACGGTCAGTGGAAGATTTCATAAAGCACTCATAAAGCTAAAAGCATCCGGCGGGTCGTGCACTTCAGCTGAAGCACTGGTTATTATGGCAATTAACCACAGCTGTGCCCAGTCTCCGATGTTCCATAATCATGGTGCCTGGTGTATGAATGTCATTTGACGTGTCACCAGTAACGATTCTGATTCTGATTCTGATCAATTTCTTGCGTGACCGCATAATGGTCAAGGTGTTTATTTGAAAGAAAAACAAATCTCTAGGCCTTACAGTTAATTTTCATTTTTTTTAATTGCAAGCGTATCAAAAATGACAGGAAGTCAGACTTTTAACATAAGATGTGAAATATAAAAAGATTTTTGAAAAAGTCATTTGTGAGAATGGAGAACATTTTGGTATCATGGTGTAGTCTACCCTTAAATCGATATCAGAAGGTAATCCATCAAGTGGTTACTAAGAAACTCGTCCCGACAAAATTTGGGCAGAAGAAGACAAGACGGCGCACCAAACAAATGGTTTTCCCAATTCGTTTGGGAGACTTAAACATACCACTAGAATTTTGAATATTTCTTGTTAAAAATTTTGAAAATTTGAAGGAACAACGGGCAATGCACCAATTAGACTTCATGGGAGCCTCACGCTCATGGGCTATGAACATTTAATGCACTGCCAAGAAAAAAACGACTCACCTCCAGCTACGCTGAAGAGCACACCAATAGCTTTAGCAATGAAAGACTGAAACCTCACCACCCTCGGTATCTTGACACCGTTGAGATAGCATTTAATTTCTGGAATACCAGAACCTGCTGCAATAGGCTGAAACAACAGGATATAAGATAAATTCATGCCCTGCCTTGTTTAAACGGATTAATTTTCGTGAACAGGAGGTCGCAGTGTCAAACCCTGCGGGATTTGGCAACATTTTGTCGTAGATACTGATCATACATTATTTTCTTCGGCCATCCTCTCAAGAAGAACATCGTTATGGCCATCCGATTATATGTCTGTCAAGTAAACGTGTGCTAAGGTAAAAGGACTTAGAGGACATGACCTGTATTGTTGACTGGGCCATTAAACAAAAACAACCAAAACATGTGGGTAGTATTTAAAATGATAGGCTTTTTGGGGTTTTCCCGTCATTATACGGGCATTCTAGTCATATCGGGCCAGTGGAATTATGATAGTGATTGGTTTGTTAAAAACCGGGGTAAGCATGTAATTGAGACTGCAGCCTCTGGCATTGCCTTACCGTAGTTTAAAAATATAATATCGTTATTTATTATAGAAACGAATTGTCATTTTTGTGGTTTTTATCGATGTGTAAACTCCAGCGAATCACTCAAACATAGACTATAGCCTTCGGGCGTTATGCTAGGTATGTGAATGATTTCCCGGATTCTACACATCGATTTAATCCATAAAAATGATAATTCAATCCTTATAGTTTAAGAATTCTTTCGAAAGCATTACAATGAACTTACCAACGGCCAATTAGAAGCTGCCATATTTGAAAAACCTTACACGAAAACTAGATGAGTAATTTGTTTGGCATATGCATTAAGCACACATTCTAACTAAACTAGAAACAACATTCTCAAAGAAACTTATGGTCAAAAATTCAAGGGGAAACTAGAGCTGCCGCCTAACGGGCGCCAATTATACCCCCGCATGCGTTGTCAGACAATTTTTTACAAGTATTTGACCTTGAGGAAGGTCAACGTAAAGGGCAAGGTCAGGTTTGTGTATATCAATCTTAAGTACTAGTGGCAAGGTGTGTGGTGTGTGAGTATTAAAGAAATCGGTCAAAGAATAAGGAAGTTATGAGCAATGTTAAAGTTTTTTGTAACGGACCGACGACAGACGACAAGCTGACTCCTATATACCCCCTTCAAAACTTCGTTTGCGGGGGTATAATAATTCTGCAATAATGCGCTAGATCAGAATCCTGTTTCCTGTATGCTTATATCCAATGTATGTCTGAACTGTGTTGCTAGTTTCAATGCCCTGCATCAGATACTGTGGGAGAAGTTGCGATGACACCAACAATACTATTTTATCTCCTATTCTACATGTATGGCCAAAATGTTTAAGTCGTCCAAGAGGACACAATTCTGCTGTAAGGGGTTGGATCTGAATCCCGTTTCTTACGAGTATATACACATGTCCAATGCATATCTGAACTAAGTTGCAAGTTTTGATGTTCTGCATCAAATACTGTAGGAGGAGAAGGGGTGACGCATACTATTTAACCTCTGTTATACGTATGGCCAACATGTTTATGTTTTTCAAGCGGACATAACTCTGCCAAAAGGGGTTGGATCAGAATGCTGTTTCCTTTATGTGCATGTTCAATGCACGCCTAACGGTGTTGACAGTTTCAATCCGCTGCTTCAAATACTGTATGAGAAGTTGCAGAGACAAGTATAGTACGACAAAATATGACGAACAGACAGACAGATGTACACACGGACAAGGGCTTAACTATATGCCCCTCCCCATTTCGTGGGGAGGGGCGCCAAAACGCCGAGTCTTTAAACTGAGTTTGTTTATCTCAAAATGCCTACGTTTTCAATAGTTTCCCATCTTTTAATCGAACGCTGTTGACGCCGCTTCACACAAAATGACTGGTTCTAAACTTGCTCTTTGGCGTTACCTTATATAACTACCTGTCGCTGAGTGAAATAGTTATGAGATTCTTGCTCATGGAATTTATCAAAGTATAAAACTTTTACTTCAACTAATCAAATCGCTTGAAATGTACATAACGATAGAGAATTGGAAGTTTAGACCGATAGATAAAATGTAAACTGGTTTGTAAGGCGCTAATAGCACAAAGGGGCTACCCCCAGCTCGTCAACTGAGATTTAGGTATAAACTGCTCTTTTCCCAAGGCTTCCAAAGTGCTAACAATTGCCAATTCTACAGCTGTCAGCTAGCCAGTGGGAAGAAGTGACTTCTAGCGCGGAGGATGTGGAAAGTAGGTCAATCCTGGTAGAAACCCTCAGCGGCTCGAACTAACCCTGTCTTGTACAGATTTCGTGGTCCCAAAGGAGTTCGATCCATTGCAGGTCGACTATATTTGATATATTGATAAATAATGAAGAAAGACTAAACTGTAACTCTTACCTCTATTGCTGTGAGACAGGAGGCCACGAGAACAAATGTGACATTGAAGAGGACTAGAATGAGTAATGGCACTAGGAGACAGGTTCCCGACACACAAGATGTTATAGCTGATTAATATAGGTAAGGAATATAAAGCATACTGTTTGCTGTTTGGTACAAGTAGAAACCTAGGAACATAATTTATCAAGTAGCGAAGAAGGCAATATGGCATGCTTTTTTGGCACTCTCTCTCTCTCTCTCTCTCTCTCTCTCTCTCTCTCTCTGACACAAACGAAGAATGTGGTAACATAGTATTAATGTTCATCCGTTTGTTTGTGCTTATTAGGTATAACACATACTACTGTGAAAATAAAAGTGTTGGTTTGATTGTTTGATTTAAGGTTTAACGTCCCCGTCAACACTGACAAGGTCATATTGGAGACCTTGCTTCCAATCTTGTGGGACTTTTACCCGACATTGCGATGTAATGACATCTCATGTCCTGTCGCCCAATGAAACCAACAGTGTTTATAAGCACGAACGGACCGACTCGCACCGCTTTACCTATGCAGGCTTAGATCATCTAAGCGGTTTACCAGTACTCGTGCGCGATCGGTTTCAGCTCTGCGTGGAAGTATCATGCAGCCCATCTATTTCTTTTGGGCAAAAAATCAAATTGAATTTAGGGCCATGTTTTTTTCTATATTTAATTTTCTCGGTGGCTTCAGATGTTTGTGTTTTTTCCTGAATATTTTTTTCGTTTTGTTTAGTTTGCTGCATAATCCTTTTAATATCGTATTATTGTTATCCCAAACATAATATTCTATATGGCGGGGACATAATGCTGCAATAACTTGCACTTTAACAATATTGACCGCGATCATTTCAAAGGATACATTCATCTACTAAATTGAACTTTAATCGTGACAATAATTTCACTATGGTGTCGATGAAGAATGCTACCAGCCCTGTGCAGACTCCGATCAGAAATGTTATCACCCATTTTATCACTTCAATCTTGCTTATTGACTGAAATTATCAAATGAAGTATGTGCATACACTGTATGGTACGAACATCAACTAAGAGAAAACATGGATTTTCGAGTTTCCTTAAAAATAACGAGTGTGCACTCATTAGAATCGCCTCGTATGCATGGACGGCTCGTCTCGCACCACTTTGTCTGGGTACATGTAGGCTTTGACCTCAGCGGTTTACCAGTACTCATGTGTGGTGGTTTCAGCTCTGCGTGGAAGCATCATGCAGTCCATCTATTTCTCCAAACCCCAATGGGCGGGGGTTCATTGTTACTAGTAGAAACAGCATAGAGCTTCATCGTTACTAGTAGAAACATCATGGAAGTTGATTGATTGATTGGTTGATTGATTGATTGATTGATTGATTGTTTTATGTTTAACGACACGTCAACCCATTTTCCCAGAGAACGGGAGAAAAGAGATAGAATAGGTAGTAGAGTAGATGAAAGTGAGGGACAGAGGAGGAAGAGGAAAATGAATAGAAGAGTAGGAACAGAATTAAATAACAACATTCCCCTCAACTCTTACATGCTTCAATCAAAACAAGTCTTGTCTAACTGTAAGCTAATATCAGCTGGACAGTAGAAACAGCATAGAGCTTTGGTTGGTTGATTTGAGGTTTAACGTCCCCGTCATCACTGTAAAGGTCATTTTGGAGACGTTGCTTTTAATTTCGTGGGACTTTTACCCGACATTTAGATCAAATGACATCTTAAGCCCGGTCGCCCAATGAAACCAATAGGTTTATTAGCATGGACGGTCTGCCTCGCACCGCGGTTCCTGGACAGCCTTAGATCCTCTAAGCGGTTTACCAGTACTAGTGTGTGGGCCGGATTCAGCTCTGCGTGGAAGCATCATGCAGCCCATATATTTCTTCAAGCCCCTATGGGCGGGGACCAACAGCATAGAGGTCCACACCACTATCTGACATGATGTTACCATTACAGAAACACGCCCGTATGATATCGCCTCCAAAATGACCACTTACCCGCTGTAAGCCCGTGACATTGTTCTTATTTTGCCTCCGAACATAGGTTGTGGTGCTCGTTAGAACCGCCTCAATGAGGCGGTTCTAACGAGTATCCACAACCTATGCTTTTGAGCAGAAATAACGAAAATAGTGTACATCCCTGTACATGTGTATATCCCTGTAAACCCCAGTTTTCTCTATATAAAATTGGATGTAGAGGGGTGTTCATTTCACGGACTTGTTAGCGTGACGATCATGGCTATCAATACAGTAAAATTCCGCTATTAAGGGGAATGGATACACCTTCAGGGGAGGCAATTCCTGCAGAAGTATTTTTGTCTCCCATGTCAAAAGGGGTCAACTCTTAAAGCAAAGAATTTGCTCCTAAGAGCAAATTCTTTCCTTTAAGAGTAGACCCAAAAGACCCCTTTTTCAGTGGGACAAGGCTTCTAGAAAAGCGAACAGGAAGTTCCAAAATTTGTCTCCCTTTGAAAAATGGCGGAAAAATGTTCCAATCCCACTTGAGCCCACCTAAAATTAAGTCAAAATCTGCTTTTAAAGGCTTATTGAGAAGGTTTCATTTATTTTTGCTTTGGGTTTCCTAGACCCAGTGTCTTCTAATAATAGATCTCATTTGGTACTGTTCAAATGTGGTCTTTGAGAGCACTTTTGAACAGTCCCAAAGGTGGTCTTTATATAGGAATTTTACTGTTTTTGCAATTAGTATCCCTGCAAACATGGATTGTATATGTAAATGTTAGTTAGAACTGTCTCAATTAGAAGGATGCAGCAAGTACTCACTTACTCAAATTATAATTTCTGAACAGGTATAGAAAAACATTCATCTATTACATGTGGTTGTTGTTGCCTACATCTGGATGAAATTCACTGTAAAGAGTTTGCAGACACAATAGATTTGTAGTATTATTCTACCTTGGTCCGCCATGCTTGAGACACAAGGCAGGTTTCTAAGTACGAATTTATTCATTTTTGTCCAACTATCCTTCAGAAATGAAAACACATAAGTGATAAAAATGTGACTGTGGCTTTAAATGGTCATTAGAGTAAAATAATCAAGATTTGAACATTATTCCAATAGACAAAGAAGAGTGATTAATGCTGAAAGCACATTAAAATTCTGTGGTTAATGCGTCTGTGTGTCTCCTGCAAGAACGATAACGCTATGTGTGCGATGCCATCATCAGCAACCTGACAATAACCATCCAGCACAACAATATGTCGACGTTGATACAACGTTGTCACGGCATATTGTTTTTGACCAGACGTTGGCACGGCATTGCTTGCTAGGTGGATATACAGAGTGTCGCATCTTCTTAGACTACTGGTTGCTTTTTCACTGTAAAGTACACACAGTCTTGCTGTTCCATTGCGAAATGGACTGGAAAGGCCTCCGTGGCCTAGTGGATGAGAATGCTACCTCTTAATCATTAGCTCTCTTACCGCTATAGTTAGAGCCTGGCTCGGGTCACATGTGAGACGCCAAGTTCTGCAACAGAATGTTTTTTTCTCCGGGTACTCCGGTTTTCGCCCACCTCTGAAGAACGACCGGCTCGATATGAGTGAGATAATCTTGGAAGGGCCGTAAAACCAAATAAAAATGAACTGGTCTTTGTACTTACGTATTCTCGTGTCTGTTTCTCTAAATGTTCTTCATATGGCTTATTAAAACATCTGCCATAGTCTAAACTCTGAAAAAAAGAACATACTCGTAAAACAAAATGTGGACAGACACACGGGAGGAGGACGAAAAGCATCCCCAAATTTAATGCACGTTCGCAGCTAGATGCAAGATTTCATGCCCTAAGCTAGCTCAAGACGCAATCCGGGCCCTGTTTGTATGTTTTCTGGCCAAGTTTGTCACTCGAGACGTCCAAAACATATAATATGTGAAGATGGACAGACAAGCTTTAACATTCTCGGAAAACAAGTATTATTCTGACTGTCCAGACGCAAGACGGCAGACAACAAAGTCTTTAAAAGCAAAGGAAGCCTATTGTTTTTAATTTTAAAGTAACTGTAGTATGACCGTAAACGTCTGCTCAAGTGAACGAACACAATAATATAGTGTTATTAATCAAGTCATTTCGTATTGGCCCAGTTACAGGTCCGAGGTCTACTGTATTGGCCCAAGGCCGAAGGCCGAGACCAATACAGCGGACCGAGGAGCTGTAACTGGGCAAATACGAATTACTTGATTAATGACAATTTTATTAATTGACACCATTAAAAACATGATTAATGGTTTTTGACCACAATGTTAATACGGAGGCGGCGTCTGACCTGGGAGTATAGCGTTTGCTAATGGCGCATGCAGTTTTTTTTTGTTTTGTTTTTTTTTTGTAAAATTTACCGCAAGCAAAACAAACCTCCCTCCTCCACTATAATTGGAAATGGACCACTCCAAACTTATTTAGGTGGAATACTCTATTGCAACATATGAGTGAAAAAGGATAAACATACCTCGTAATCCTTTCGTGGCAGTGAGTCGTGGTTATTGTGGTTTGTGGATGGAATCAAAGAGGCCTGAAAATCATAAAATAACCTATCAGGATTTGATCGTGGATTGAAATGACAATTGTCTTATGCAAATTGCACGACCCGCAGAAAAAGCGACCGACTGAAGTCGGTTGATTTCTAAGAGTGCCCTAAAATCATCGGTCATTCTGTCAGTCTGTCAGTTTGTCCGTCCGTAACCCGTTTGTGAAAATTGGTGATAGTGACTTAACCGCTTGGAATATTTAAACAATTTTTGGCATACTGATAGATATCAATAAGATCTAACCAATGAACCTGCGAAATACTACATTCCATTTAGTATAGCCTCGCCGAGGCGAAAATGTGAAAATTTTCGAACTGCTTCTCCTCGGAAACCGTTGGGCCGATTGAAGTCAAACATATGGAGCCTCTATGGGATGGGGGAAACCAAAATTTGCTAATGGGTTCCAGGTCACATGACCAAAATGGCCGCCCAGCCATATATGGTCTGTCTGTCTGTCCGTCCGTAACCCGTTTGTGAAAATTGGTGATAGTGACTTAACCGCTTGGAATATTTAAACAATTTTTGGCATACTGATAGATATCATTGAGATCTAACCAATGAACTTGCAAAATATTACATTCCATTTAGTTTAGCCTCGCCGAGACGAAAAATGTGAAAATTTTCGAACTGCTTCTCCTCGGAAACCGTTGGGCCGATTGAAGTCAAATTTCATATGGAGCCTCTATGGGATGGGGGGAAACCAAAATTTGCTCATGGGGTCCAGGTCACATGACAAAAATGGCCGCCAAGTCATATATGGTTTGTCTGTCTGTCTGTCTGTCTGTCTGTCCGTAACCCGTTTGTGAAAATTGGTGATAGTGACTTAACCGTTTGGAATATTTAAACAATGTTTGGCATACTGATAGATATCAATAAGATCTAACCAATGAACCTGCGAAATACTACATTCCATTTAGTATAGCCTCGCCGAGGCGAAAATGTGAAAATTTTCGAACTGCTTCTCCTCGGAAACCGTTGGGCCGATTGAGTCAAATTTCATATGGAGCCTCTATGGGATGGGGGAAACCAAAATTTGCTAATGGGTCCAGGTCACATGACAAAAATGGCCGCCAAGCCATATATGGTCTGTCTGTCTGTCCGTCCGTAACCCGTTTGTGAAAATTGGTGATAGTGACTTAACCGCTTGGAATATTTAAACAATTTTTGGCATACTGATAGATATAATTGAGATCTAACCAATGAACTTGCGAAATATTACATTCCATTTAGTTTAGCCTCGCCGAGGCGAAAAATGTGAAAATTTTCGAACTGCTTCTCCTCGGAAACGGTTGGGCCGATTGAAGTCAAATTTCATTTGGAGCCTCTATGGGATGGGGGAAACCAAAATTTGCTCATGGGGTCCAGGTCACATGACCAAAATGGCCGCCAAGCCATATATGGTAAAAACCCTTCAAAAATAGTCTTCTCCAGAACCACTAGGCAGATTTCCACGAAACTTTATAAATAGCATCTGGGACGTAGGCCCATCATAAATTGCTAAAATGGTGACCCTGGGTTGACTTTGACCTTCTTTGTGCTTAGGTCAAACTTTGACACATATGCTTTTGTATTGGAAAAGTAAGAATGCATTTTATCCTGCAAACGATTCAGAATACAGTACTAAAGTATAAGATATAATTTGGCTCCTTACGATAAGGCGCATTTATTGGGGGAACCGTTTTAGGTCAAGGTCACACGACCAAAATGGCCGCCATACCCATATATGGTAACACTCATAAAGCTAAAAGCATCCGGCGGGTCGTGCACTTCAGCTGAAGCATTGGTTTGTGATAGTTATCTTATTTCGGCTTCAAATATAGACTAATATTAGTTTAAACATATTTTATTTCCATATTTATACATGTACAGAATACACAATAACATATAATAAATTATCTATCTATCTATAATGACAAAGACTAATGTTGATCTAACGAGTATAGGTCGATGAATGTTTACTGAACATTACGTCACACGGACCGGTCCATCTTATACCGTTATCTAGGGATGACAATGTCACTAGTGAATGCAAACTTCTTAAATAAAAGCTGAAACTCATATTCATGCGCAACAATAGAACACATTGTGTGAATTATAAAAGATAGAAAATAAAAAATATAACAAAATTGTCGAGAAGAACTGAAAACTTAAAAACAAATACCTTACGCAATAATTTGATGGTAGGCATCGTTTTGAACTTATGTTTACTATGCGCAAAACTGCTCGTGAATAACAAATAGCCGAGTGGTTACAGTAACAGCTCAGAATCATTGAAGTCCTCGGGGTGGTGAGGGCGAGGGTTGGAAGAGACACTCGGACGCTGTAAATATTTTCTTTTTTTTCTTTTTTTCCGTATTATATTTTTCTGTTTTTTTTTTTTTTGTTTTTTTTTTTTCTTTTTTTTTGTGTGTGTGTTTTTGTTTTTTTTAATATTAGTATGTAATTCATTATTTTCAAATTTCAGCGATTCATATTAACTTGAATTTCATAATTTTAGAATTTCATATTTCGAAATCGCATTACAAAAACAGTTTTGATTGTTCGGCAGTGTCGGTAGATTCATCACCCTCAGAAGCAGTCTCTGTAATCTCTAACGTCACTCTCAGAGTCCATGTTGTTAATGATTCGTTCCATTTCAACAGCGATGTCGATTTTACAATTGTCCTGTTCAGGCCCCCGCCCATTTGGACTTGAAGATGGGCTGCACGATGCTTCCTCGCAGAGCTGAAACCAACCGCACGAGTACTGGTAAACTGCTTAGAGGATCTAAAACTAGAAGTGGAGGCAAAGATCAGGAATCGATACAATTAACCCACAGCTCCCATCAGAGACACCAAAGGGAAAGAAACACAAACATGAAACAACAGACTCCAATGGAAACACCAACAGCGGAAAGCCAAAATGACAGTTACTTTCCCACAAAATGACCAATAGGTTATCCAAAATAAAATAATATAAGTGACACAAACACCCAAAGAAAAAGCATAACAAAAATAAACCGCGACAGAAGAACCGCCTTGGAACGGTCAGCGGAACCGAATTCCACTGGGGGGCTTAAATCGATTTTACGTGGCCACAATCCTCGCCCTTACTTCCGTCGCGATTAAGACAAATAATTTGTTCAGTCCGCATGAAGGCCTCCTAAGCCTGCCCAGGAAAAGCGGTGGGAGTCGACCCGTCCATGCTTATAAACCCTATTGGTTTCATTGGGCGACAGGGCTTGGGATGTCATTTCATCTCAATGTCAGGTAAAAGACCCACAAAATTGGAAGAAACATCTCCAAAATGACCAAAACAGTGTTGACGGGGACGTTAAACCTCAAATCAAACAAAATAATAGTGCTGTTCAGCCTTTTCGACATGTGTTAAGCAAGCAGACCATTCTTTTTCAACAATGCTTCCAATGCCTTCTTCGATCAGAGCCTTGATATCTGCCACGCGAAGCTGAAAATTTCATTGGCCAACATAACCTTTCAAATTTCCCCATATCATCTTTTTGGCAATCAGATCAGGGTGGTATGGTGAAAGCCGCAGAATTGTCTGCCCGTGTCTCTTCAAAAGCTGGTCAACTCGATAAGGAGGTGCTGGTTTATTTCGTTTGCAAAAGTCCAAAAGCTCAGGCTTGAACATTTCTTGCCACAGGCTGCATGAAACTGTGTATTAAAGGAAAAACTAGACATGTGTCCAAAGTACACAGATGCCCCCGCCATATATCTTTGTCGATATGGCTTGTACCCATTATCTAGAATGGCACAGGGGTGTCCGGAGGGACCCGGAGCTGTCCACAGGGACCCAAGGTCTGTGTCAGTGAATGCATCTTATCATAAGGAACAATAATATATATGGTTAAGTGGTGGGGATATGAATTGTTTCTGAGATATAAGGCCTTTTATGAATTGAAGGGGGCGGGGCATGGTCCGGGGTTGACCAGAGGGAGACAAAGTCTGTGTCTTAGAATGAGTCATATCATAAGGAACAATAATATGTATGGTTTAGGTGTTCGAATCTGATTAAGTCTGTGTCAGTCAATGCATCTTATCATAAGGAACAATAATATATATGGTTAAGGGGTGGTGACATGGATAGTTTCTGAGATATAACGAAGGGGGCGGTGCATGGCCCAGCCAAAGTCTGCGTCTTGGAATGTGTCATATCATAAGGAACGATAATATATATGGTTAAGGGGTGGGGATATGGATAGTTTCTGAGATATAAAGACTTTAATGAAGCAAAGGGGGCGGGGCATGGCCAAGGGGTGACCGTAGGGATCCAAAGTCTGTGTCATGGAATGTGTCAAATCATAAGGAACAATATATATGGTTTAGGGGTTCGACGAATCCGATTAATTTTCAAGACATTTAGACATTTTGACAGTTTTGCATACAAATTTCTATATAACGGGGGGGGGGATGGGTGGGTCGGGATGGACCCAATGTCTGTATCAGTCAATGCATCTTATCATAAGGAACAATAATATATATGGTTAAGGGGTGGGGATATGGATAGTTTCTAAGATATAAAGACTTTAATGAAGCAAAGAAGCAAAGAGGGCGGGGCATGGCCCAGGGGTGACTGTAGGGACCCAAAGTCTGTGTCATGGAATGTGTCATATCATAAGGAACAATAATATATATGGTTTAGGTGTTCGAATCTGATAAATTTTCAAGATAATTAGACATTTTGACAGTTTTGCATGCAAATTCCTATATGACAATTTTGACCTGTTACGCAATCTTACCCCTAGGCCCACCCAGGGGCACGACTTTGGGTCAACTTGAACATGAACTGATAGGTCTTGGTCTGAGTAGATGTCATACCAAATTTCAACTTTGTAGCACAACAGGTAAAAAAAATATATGCAAGTCCGAGGTTTCAGCTCGACATTTCAGCCCGAGGTGTCCGAGGTTTCAGCTCGACATTTCAGCCCGAGGTGGTTACGAACGTGACATACGCACGAACGCACGTACGCACGTACGGACGTAACATCACGGCGAAACGCTATATGCCCCACTCCTGCCAAGGCAGGCGGGGGCATAAAAAAGAACGAAAAATAAAAATGTTATTCAAAATTTGAGATTCGAACCTACGACCTTCGGGAACTATGTCGTTAAAGTTTATGCATCTAACCAATACTGCCACATCAGATTCCTGCAACGATGTTATATCAGAATAATATACAGCAAATAGTTTGTGAATTAACCGAGGGAAAGTTTGGTAACCCCTACATAACGGTTTCCGATGGAATAGTCCGTATGACGTAGTGTTCAGTAAACAGTCATCGATCTATACCAACAACCTATAATTTGAGCACAAATAATACAAGTAAAAAATTGCTCCATGTTGGAGCAAAGGAGGAAGCGCTGCGGAAAACAACTTTTTTATACAGTCAAACCTGTAGTAGTGGCCACCTCTATTAAGCAAGCAACCTGTCTTAAGCAAGCAGGCATTCAGTTCCCAAAAAAGGAAAATGCATTAAAATTCACCTGTGTTAAGCAAGCACCTGCCTTAAGCAAGCACTTTTTGAATATCCCAGAGGTGCTTGCTTAATACAGGTTGGACTGTACCCGCTTTTTCAAAGAAAAATCGGGTATATTGTTTTCGTGTCAGAGTCGAATGTCTGTCAGTCCGGGGGTCTGTATGTACAGTCGAACTGCAATGGCTCGAACACCTTTAGGACCTCGAAAATCTGTTCGAGACAGTGGTAGTTCGAGCCACTGAGATTACTGTCATGAGGCATAACGAGATACTTTTAGACATCTTTTCGGTGTTCTATAATAAATATGTATGCTGTGTGTACTCATTAGAATCGCCTCATCGAGGCGATTCTAATGAGTACACACAGCAATCATTTGCAAGATAAAATACTAAAATCTCCTTAATTATCCCCCACTATTCCTTATGTAGAGGATTTCGCTAGGGGCTCAAGAATGGGTTCGACACATCCATGGTAAACGAGCCATCGGTGTTCGAGCCATCGAGGTTCGACTGTATGTACAGTCAAACCTGTAGTAGTGGCCACCTCTATTAAGCAAGCAACCTGTCTTAAGCAAGCAGGCATTCAGTTCCCAAAAAAGGAAAATGCATTAAAATTCACCTGTGTTAAGCAAGCACCTGCCTTAAGCAAGCACTTTTTGAATATCCCAGAGGTGCTTGCTTAATACAGGTTGGACTGTATGTTTGTATGTATGTGTGTGTGTACATACGTCCGTCGAGTTTCTATGGAATGGATCTCCATTGAAACCGGTTAAGATACATTTTTCAAACTTTGCCTGTGGATAATGCATGGAATGTAGATGGCACTGGGCTACTTTTGGTGTGACCTTGACCTCAACATGACCCCAAGGTCAAAGGTCAAAACGTATTATTTTGCCATATCTTCTAAACTATTGCAGTTACACTTCTGGAACTTTGGTTATTGGATGGCCCTTGGAATATAGAATAAATTGGGCTCCTTTTGGCGTGACCTTGACCTCAAGATGACCCCAAGGTCAAAGGTAAAAAAGTATGACTTTGTCATATCTTCTAAACTATTGGAGTTAAATTTCTGAAACTTTGGTTATTGGACTGCCCTTGGAATATAGAAAATATTGGCCTACTTTTGGTGTGACCTCGTTCTCAACATGACCGCAAGGTCAAAGGTCAAAAAGTATGGTTTTGCCATATCTTCTAAACTACTGGAGTTACACTTCTGAAACTTTGGTTATTGGATGGCCCTTTGAATAAAGAATAAATTGGGATACTTTTGGTGTGACCTTGACCTCAACATGACCCCAAGGTAAAAAGTCAAAAAGTATGACTTTGCCATATCTTCTTAACTATTGGTGTTACACTTCTGAGACTTGGTTATTGGATGGCCGTTGGAATATGGGATAAATTGGGATAATTCTGGTGGACCTCAACATAATCCCAAGGTCAAAGGTCAAAAAGTATGACTTTGCCATATCTTCTAAACCATAAGAGTTACACTCCTGAAACTTTGCTCATCAGTTAGAATGTTCTTTGCAACTTTTTTTTTTAATTTATAGGTAGTTTTGGCTAGCTAATACATAGTCATTAGTGTTATTCATAGAAAAAGCGGGTACTTGCGATGGTATACCATCGACTGCGCGATCTAGTTTACCTTTAATTTCATTAAATATTTCATAATTGTGCATGTCTTTAAAGGGTTGGACCTAATACATGAGAATGAGCCTTTTCTTACTGATTCATTATAGGAAAGGTTTTCTAAGGCCATTCCCAATTGCGGGCAGTGCAAATCATAAACAGAGAAGGTGGGAAAAGAGTATGAAACATCGCGAGCAGGTCATAAAGAGCATTTCGCCGCAAATAAGCAACAGAATACTTTAGGAATTTTGAATGACTTCAGAATTATAGCTTTGAGATCTATCTGTCACCAGTCAATGACACATTACATGATTGTTGGTTTTTATCCCCTGATCGATACCATACGTCCGTGTGTGGGTGTTTGTGTGGGTGTCTGTGTGTCCGGAAACTTGTGAACAGGATTAAAGACAATGCCATTATCGGAGAAGCATCATGCCTTCCATAAATGTTCCCCATGGAGAGAGAATAAATCCTATTGATTTTCAAGGTCAAGGGTCAAATGCCAAGTTAACAATGGACTTGACATTGAAAACATTGTGAACAGGATAAAAGACAAAGCTATCATCATTGAAGTATCAAACATTCCGAAAATGTTTCCCGTGGAGCGATGATTTTCGAGGTCAAGGGTCAAATGTCAATGTCACGATGGACTTAACATTAAAAACCTTGCGAACAGGTAGAAGACAAAGTTATCATCATATAAGCATCAAACTTATAAACTCCGGACAAAATTTGAAAACTTGAGACGTGAAATCAAGACTGATATAAAAAATCAGCATGATTTGTATGTGAATAACTTGGTAGGTGATGTAAAGGCAAATCCCAGAGACTTCTACAGATATATTAATAGCCAGAAGAAAGACAGGCAAGGTATCCCGCCCCTTAATAAAAGAGGAGGGGACGGGGTTGCTGAATCAGACTCTGAAAGGGCAGAGGAACTAGTTGGTCAATTCAATGATGCATTTAATAAAACTGAGTTCACGGAGGTTCCATTGACTGGAAGATCGGCCCCATTCATGAATAATATTGTTGTGACAGCTGCAGGAGTGATCAAATTACTTCAAGGCTTAAACCCCAGTAAGGCCTTAGGACCTGATGAGCTTCATCCCAGAGTCCTGAAGGAACTAGCAAATGAGTTGGGTCCAGTTTTCGCACATTTGTTTCAACAGTCTCTTGATACGGGTGAAATCCCCAAAGAATGGCTCTTAGCAAACATTTGTCCACTCTTCAAAAAAGGAGATAGGGCTCTTGCCCGTAATTATCGCCCTGTGTCTCTGACTTGTGTTCTGTGTAAATTGCTGGAACATATAGTCTGCTCAAACATCATGGCCCACTTGGACGAGCATAAACTTCTGTCAGACAGGCAACATGCATTTAGGAAAAGGCACAGTTGTGAAACTCAGCTAAGCACAGTTATAAATGACTGGGCAAAAATCTTGGACAAAGGGGGACAGGTGGACACATTTATTCTGGACTTCGAGAAGGCCTTTGACACCCCTCCTCATGAACTACTTAAATCTAAGTTATTTGGTTATGGAATTGGGGGAAAGACCCTCAAATGGATAGATTCCTTTCTTTGCTACAGAAAACAGCGGGTTGTTGTTAATGGTGAATCTTCGGAGTGGGCTCCAGTTTTGTCTGGAGTCCCGCAAGGGACCGTTCTTGGTCCACTTTTGTTCTCCCTGTATATCAATGATATTTCCACTGACATTGACTCAGAAATAAGACTGTTCGCAGATGACTGTGTTTGTTACCGGGAAATTAGAGATTCAGATGACTCATTGAAACTTCAGGCTGACATAGATAGATTAGGATGTTGGGCACGTAAATGGGGCATGAGATTTCAGCCAGTTAAATGCAATATTATGCAGATAACTAGGAAGAGATATAATAAAGTTGAGGCTTCTTACACCTTAGAGGGAACGGTCCTCGAGAATGTGGACTCCATTAAATACCTTGGAGTGACAATCTCACACAACTTGAGATGGAATACTCATATTAGCAACATGTGTACTAAGGCAAATAGAACGCTTGGTTTCCTGAGGCGAAATCTTCATCAGTGCCCTCAGGATGTAAAAGAGGCAGCATATAAAGGTCTTGTTCGCCCAATCTTGGAATATGGTAGTTGTATCTGGGACCCCAGTGGAGTGGTCCTTAATGATGAAATTGAGAAAGTTCAGAATAGAGCTGCTAGATTTGTAACAGGCAATTACTGCTTTGAAACTGGGAGCATGACTGGAATACTTGGAAAATTAAAATGGGAGTCTCTCAAGAAAAGGAGAAAAGACAGTAGGCTAATCCTTTTATACAAAGGTCTAAAGGGTGCTGCCAGCATTCCAACAGATGACCTTGTCCCCCCAGCTAGACACTGTAGAAATCACCATTCGTTGGCGTTTCAGACCCTTAGCGCAAGAACTGACATTTATAAAGAGTCGTTCCTCCCCAGAACCATTAGAGATTGGAATGCCCTTCCCGATTCGATTATCTCGACAGCTGAAGGTGCTGATGATTGTGTAGCTAAATTTACCTCTTTGGTTAGAGCTAGGGACTAACTTCCCACATCACAGGTCCTGGTGTATGAATGTCATTTGACGTGTCACCAGTAACAATTCTGATTCTGATTCTGATTCTGATCAAACCTTCCGTAAATGTTCCCCATTGAGAGAGGATCAAACCTATCGTTGTTCAAGGTCAAGGGTCAAATGTCAAGATCACAATGGACTTGACATAAAAATCCTTATGAACAGGATAGAAAACAAAGCTATCATCATAGAAGCATCAAACCTTCCAGAAATGTTCCTTAATGAACAGAGGATGAACCCTATTGATTACTAAGGTCAGGGGTCGAATGTCAAGGACACTATGAACTTGACATTAAAAACCTTTTGAACAAGATAGATGACAAAGCTATCATCATAGAAGCATCAATCCTTCCATAAATGTTCCCCATGGACAGAGGATGAACCCGTTTGATTTTCAAGATCAAGGGTCGAATGTCAAGGACACAATGGACTTGACATTAAAAACCTTGTGATGAGCATAGAAGACAAAGTTATCATCATAGAAGCATCAAACATCCTGAAAATGTTCTCCATGGGCAGAGGATGAACCCCATTGATTTTCAAGGTCAGTGGTTGAATGTCAAGGGCACAATGGACTTGACATTAAAAAACCTTGTGAACAGGATGGAAGACAAAGCTATCATCATAGAAGCATCAAACCTTCCACAAATGTTCCCCGTGGAGAGAGAATGGAACCATTCATTTCAAGGTCAAAGGTCAATGACACAATGGAATTGACATTAAAAATCTTCCAAATAGGATAGAAGACAAAGTTATCATCATAGAAGCATCAAACATTCCGGAAATGTTCTCCATGGAAAGAGGATCAAGCCTATTGATTTGCAATGTCATGGGTCAACGGTCAAGGTCACTATGGACTTGAAATTAGAAACCTTGTCAACAGGATAGAAGACAAAGCAATCATCACAGAAGCACCAAACCTTCCACAAATGTTCCCCATGGAGAAAGGAGGAACCCTATTGATTTTCAAGTCAAGCGTCAAGGGTCAGGGTCACAATAGTCTTGGCATTTAAACAGAATGAACAGGATAGAAGACAAAGATTTCACCATAGAAGCAGTAAACCTTCCATAAATATTCCCCATGGAGAGAGAATGAACCCTATAGATTTTCAAGATCAAAGGTCAAAGCAAAATGGACTTGACATAAAAAAACCTTGTGAACAGGATAGAAGACAAAACAATCATCACAGAAGCACCAAACCTTCAACAAATATTACGCATGGAGGGAGGATGAACCCTTTTGATTTTCCAGGTCAATGGTCAAATGTCAAGGTCACAATGGATTTGACTTTAAAAACCATGTGAACAGGATAGAATACAAATGCTATCATCATAGAAGCACCAAACTTTCCATACATGTTTCCCATGGAAAGAGAATGAACCCAATTGATTTTCAAGGTCAAGGGTCAAAGGTCAAGTTCACAATAGACTTGACATTTAAATACTTGTAAAAAGGATAGAAGACAAAGCAGTCATCACAGAAGCATCAAATCTTCCACAAATGTTCCCAATGGAGAGGATAAACCCTATTAATTTTCAGGGTCGATGGTCAAGACCACAATGGACTTGACATTAAAAAAAACTAAGAACAGGATAGAGGACAAAGCAATCATCTTTGAATCATCTAACCTTCCATAAATGTTCCCCGTGGACAGAGGATGAATCCCATTGATTTTCAAGGTCAAGGGTCAAATGTCAAGGTCACAATGGACTTAACATTAAAACCTTCTGAACAGGATAGAAGACAAAGCTATCCTCATCAAAGATAATATTATAATGCTTAATAGGTCTAACATATTCACGTGATGAGTTGTGTGCAGTTGCGAGGGAACGTTTTGTTTCTTTTTAAAATCATGTACTATATAATAATTTCTTGTTTCAAAAGTATCGTATCATAAGCAACTCCTGCATGCAAAATGAATGCATGGATTCTTTCGCCGAAAGCACCGTGTGAAAAACACTGAAGTGTCCTATGCACTCTGAGGTGAGTGACTCTATATTTGCCTTCTGGGATGACCCCAGGAAATGCTGATTCTTCTCCATCGGTAAAGTCGCATACAAGAATCAGCATTTGGAATTATTACTGAGGATACGTCAAATGCCATTCAAAGGTCAGGACCTGTGAAGTTAGTCCCTGGCTCTCACGAAAGAGGCAAAATTAGCTTTGGCCCCCGCCAATCGAGGCTTGAAGAAATATATGGGCTGCATGAGCTGAAACCGGCCCGCAAACGAGTAGTGGTAAACCGCTTAGAGGATCTAAGCCTGCCCAGGCAAAGCAGTGCGAGTCGGCCCGTCCATGCTTATAAACCCTCTTGGTTTCATTGGGCGACAGGGCTTGAGATGTCATGTCATCTCATTGTCGGGTAAAAGTCCAACAAAATTGGAAGCAACGTCTCCAAAATAACCTTTACAGTGTTGACGGGTACGTTAAACCTCAAATCAAACAAACAGTATTATCAGCACCATCAACTGTGGAAATGATTGAATCGGAAAGAGCATTCCACCCTCTAATGGTCCGACGGAAGATTCTTTGTACATACGGGACAATTGGGATCATCATGCCTCATGTCAAATCAAGGGACTTTACCTGTACTGGCATTTTTCCAGCTCCGAAAATCCCGAAAAAATTAAAACAACCTCAAAATGACCCAACTTGTTTTTATTTGATTTTCTCAAATTTAACATTGGATGAAAGAAAAATAATTGTTCTACTTAAATTTTAAGTCCCATTTTTCATTGCATAATGATTGTTTTAAATACTGTAGTTTAAAATCAGTATGAGAATATCAATAACCCGGCAGGCACACGTCGCAAAGGCAACGTCAACTCAACGTCGGTGCAATGTCACGACGTTGCACCGACGAAGATGTGACGTTGCATAAAAGTCATGACGTTGCACCGACGTTGATGTGACGTGACAATTACGTCATGTGCCTGATGGGAAGTAACCAGCAATGTCGGAAATCACTGTTAATTCCACCCCTCCCAGACCCACACAAAAACACTTTTTGGGTCGATTGTTTGCCAACCGACCAAAGTTACTAAGCACACAACTTTCAACGTTGGCGCCCACGTGACTATCACTCTTTACCAAAGAACACCTATTCAAATACATTGAAAATTTTACCGTCAAAAAACTGAACATTTTCAGATAGAAGAAAATCTGATATTTATCATATTTCTGTTCAAAATATAGATTGTGATTACTCGTTAGAACCGCCTCGGCGAGGCGGTTCTAACGGGCATCTACAAGCTATTTTTAATCAGAAATAAGAAAAAATAATGGGTATCACCGTTAACTCCAGTTTCACTATATAAAAGTGGGGTTTAAGGGGGTCAAAATTATATAGGCGTGTTTTTTTAGGAAATCAAGGTAGGGATCATTTCAAAAAAAAAAACCGCCCCCGCCCATTAGGGCTTGAAGAAATAGATGGGCGGCATGATGCTTCCACGCAGAGCTGAAACGAGTACTTGTAAACCGCTTAGAGGATATAAGCCTGCCCAGGCAAGGCGATGCGAGTCGGCCCGTCCATGCTTATAAACCCTATTGGTTTCATTTGGCGGCAGGGCTTGCGTTGTCTTTTCATCTCCATGTCGGGCGGCCCTCGCCCGTCGGGGCTTGAAGAAATAGATGGGCTGCATGATGCTACCACGCAGAGCTGAAATCCGACCCCACACGAGGACTGGTAAACCGCTTAGAGGAACTGAGCCTGTCCGTGTAAAGCAGTGCAAGTCGGGCAGTCCATGCTTATAAACCCTATTGGTTTCATTTGTCGACATGGCTTAAATAATAATAATAATAATAATAATAATAATCGACCTTATTTATAGAGGGTAACACATTTAGTACAAGTACTAATCTTCCATGTGGCCCTCTTTTCCTGGGTAGGAACCAGTACTAAGCAATGTTATTTCATCTCAGTGTCGGGTACAAATCCCACAAAATTGGAAGCAACGTCTCCAAAATGATCTTTACAGTGTTGACGGGGACGTTAAACCTCAAATCAAACAAAACAACAAAAAAAGCCGCGTTATTTACATCTTTGAGAATTATCTGTAGAATCTGGACTGCAATCATGTGTTGGGTTTTGCAAACAGTGTAGACCCATATAAGAACGCCGTGTCTGATCAGGGTCTACAGAGTTTGCTTAGGGTAAAGGGATAAACGAAACAGTTCAAGTTCCCCTTCAGGGCCATTTTTTTTTTCAATCTACACTTACAGATACTCGACCTATCAGTGCTGCCAGTGCTTTCATTTATTTACCCTTCAACCCTTCCGCCCCTGAGTTATCGGCGTGGACTCTACCATCACTGACTTTGGGCTAGTCCATTCTACTTTATACAGTATCTAGCTTAAAAGAGTCATCAGGATAACAAGTTATATATCCCTATAAGGTGGCTCATTATGCGCCATATAATCAGGATCTACAAGTTTGCATTAGTATCTGTGCCGGGCTTTAGGGTTGAAAGGGTTAACCTTTGCTGTAGTAACAGGCTTAAATATTGCGCAGTAAACAAACAATGGAATCGAAAGGGATACGTTTAAACCGTAGATTGTACCTTTCTGTGTAGAAGCACTGTCATCTATTTTGAACACACATAGACATACTGTCATCCATTTCAAACAATGAATTTTAATTTTGGGATAATTCAACAATGAAATATCAGGAGTATATTCAGGACTGTACTGACTAAAAATAAAATAATAATCAAAACCGAATACCCTTTCGATGATTAAAACAAAAAACATAGTTCGTTGTTAAAAATCCAGAATGTATCAAAAATAGAATGCGAATGGCAAAAATTCAGATTTCAAATGTATAATTGAATGAAGTAGCAAATTAAAATTGTTAAAAAAGTGTTTTAATTTTATCAATAACGCGAACTTCTGTAACTGACAATTCGCTTACATCATTGAAAAGTCAAGTTTCATGATAACATAATCCGTGTCTCAAACTCATTACAAATGGCGCTGCGTTGGTACGCAGCGCAATAAATACTATACACCACTTTTTTGCTTCTTACTTGTGAATGGTTACATATATATCGTGAATCATTATATTCAACCGTAATGATTGTTTTGGCATCAAAAACTGAAATTTTCAGATACATTACGAAAACACGCCTATTTAATTTTGACCCCCTCGAACCCCACTTTTATATAGTAAAACTGGGGTTTGCAGGGGTAAACCTTATTTTTCTTATTTCTGCTCTAAAATATAGATTGTGGGTACTCTATAGAACAGCCTCAATGAGGCGGTTCTAACGAGTACCCACAATCTATATTTTGAGCAGAAATAAGGAAAATTTCACAATTTTTCATCTTAAATTTTTTTCATTTTTTCGGCGATAAAGGTGACAATTTATTTGCATAGGCGTGTTTTCGTAATGACATAAATCTGATATTTTTCATATTTCTGCTCAAAAAATAGATTATGTGTACTCGTAGGAACCGCCACGATGATTGTTTGTTTGTATTGGAGTTTATCGGCCCAGTCAACACTATTTTAGGTCATTTTGGGCCGGTCAGTTAACCTATCCACACTTTTCCTGGGCAGGTTTATACGTAAGCTGTTAACCAGTACAGTACACATTCTTTCGCCAGACACTGACAACTGCCCTGCTTGACTCAGCGAAAGGGGGAGAATGACCACAGAAATGAAAAATAGTGTAGACTCTGATCAGATGGCTTTTTTCAGAAGCGAGAAGGCTTCAGATCAGGATCTACACTGTTGGCTAAAGTTGCGGTTGTGGTATTCAGCAGGATAATGCATGCGCAGTCTGATCAGTGTCTTTGTTGTACCCCAAATGCATGTTAGTTGATCTAAAGCTTCTTTATGTGATCATGAAAAGTTGTTAATGACAGATTCAATCTGTCATCTCTAGCTATGCTGCGTGTTGTAAAGTAGTTCCGGCTTTCTTACGACTTTCTTCCGGCTTTGACCGCCAAAGAAATATGAGTTCGCACAAAATGTAGTCCGGTTTGGCGCAGTTATCAAAATTGTACATCCTATAATCGCAATACAAACTTTTGAAGCAGACGACTTGACGATTTTATCTTACCTTTCAGAGAATAGATTCAGCATTTCATATGAATCAGCTGCATCATGCGAGACTGTATCCCCAGATCGATGCGGCGTCTGCTCAGACGTCTGCTCAGGTTTTACACTGTTTTCTAACAGTGGTGTCAATATTTAATCCTTAAAGACCAGCCGGTCAGCTGCAGACCAAAATATTAATGGGTTTTCCGACATTCGAGGTCAAGTCTAGGTCAGTTATAACTAGGAATATAGCAGACTTGGCGAGAAAGGCTGTCTCTTTCAACCCTGGAATTTGGTACAGATACCTGTGCAAACAGTGTAGGTCCTGTGATATAATTCTAGGTGCCATATATTAAGCAGAATGGACGAGCCCAACTTCAGTGATGGAAGAGTACACTCCAGAAACTCAAGGCAGTGAATAAATCAAAGCAATGACAACGCTCATGCCGATTGTCTCTAAATGCAGGCTGGTCATGAACGAGAACTTGGACTGATCCGTTTAAACTTAAGATGTTAGTAACTGATGCAAAAATGTAGAACAAGATCAGCACCGTGTTCTGTGGCGTTTGATCTTAGTCTACATTGTTTGCCAGATCGAACATTTTATTCAAGTATAGATTTTACAGATAACACTTACATGTACCTAAGACTGACAAACGACCCGGCTATGTTTGGGTTGATTGTTTTGCATTCGACACGAAGTTACCAATAAAAAAGCGATTCAGAGCTAACGTCTACGTGACTATCACTGACTTCTCAGAATAACTTTTTCTTGCAGAAAATAGCCGCAGTGAGATCAGGGTATTCCATAAGACTGAAGAGGGTCATCCTGGAATCATAGGGTGAGCTTGGCAAACAGTGTAGACCAAGTTCGGACGCTGCAGAACGCGCTTCTTATCAAAATCTTCACTATTTGTTTGGAATTTCAGAGTTAAATTAAACAGTTTAATCTCAGTCCAGGATTTTTACCCCAACCAACATCCCACTAACACTTTCGGTGCTTTGATTCTAAAACCAAACGATTGCATGATTACAACACGCTTAGGCATAATGCCCTTAAGCTAAAAAGGTTAAATCAATCAACCGTATGGTTACCAGTCCGGCCACGATCCTGTGTTTTGTTTTGTTTGATTTGAGGTTTAATTTCAGAAACAAATTATTAGTTTAGACTCAAATTCTAGACAGGTTTTTAATTATTTGGACCTCATTTTGATTTATATCAGTCTTTGAATCGACTGCCTATTCGAAATTCGCAAAATTGCAGTATGCTTCCTCTGGCTTTCGTTGCCGGATCATTACAGGGTCACTGATGAGGCTTTATTAGCCGAAACTACGTAGTATGACCCATCTTCTTTCTTATGAATATTTTCATTGCTCTTAAAAGAACTCATTTTTGATTTTTATTTGCCTTCACTGCAGCTGGTGTTGTGCCGTGTGGCGGCCGTAAAACGTCTCCCCGTACATCAACCATAGTGCAGTTTATATTTTACTTTTGGTCCTTTGAGATCAGCGTGAATATTCTGAGAAATCAGAAATAAATTATTAGTTTAGACTCAAATTCTAGACAGGTTTTTAATTATTTGGACCTCATTTTGATTTATATCAGTCTTTGAATCGACTGCCTATTCGAAATTCGCAAAAATGCAGTATGCTTCCTCTGGCTTTCGTTGCCGGATCATTACAGGGTCACTGATGAGGCTTTATTAGCCGAAACTACGTAGTATGACCCATCTTCTTTCTTATGAATATTTTCATTGCTCTTAAAGGAACTCATTTTTTATTTTTATTAACATCCCCGTCAACACTGTATAGGTCATTTTGGAGACGTTGCTTCCAATTTTGTAGGACTTTTACCCGACACTGAGATGAAATGACATCTCAAGCCCTGCCGCCCAATGAAACCAATAGGGTTTATATGCATGGACGGTCCGACTCGCACCGCTTTGCCTGGGCAGGCTTAGATCCTCTAAGCAGATTACCAGTACTCGTGTGCGGGTCGGTTTCAGCTCTGCGTGGAAGTATCATGCAGCCCACCTATTTCTTTAAGCCCCGATGGGCGGGGGCCAACGATCCTGTGTACCACCTTCACACCAGCACTGATAGAAACCACATGTTCAGGATCAAACTTTTGATGTGTGATGTAAGGTCGTGCCTAGAAAAGAAGAAATTGTATTTTGTTCTCAAAAAGCATCAAGTGAGAACGTATTGCAACATTTTTCATTTTTACCCTGGACAATTAGAGTGAGTAAGTGAGTGTTTGAGTTTTACGTCCCACCAACAGCTAAGGTCATACGGAGACGATACCTCGGATTAAAGACACATCCGAAAGTCTGGAGAAGTCCGGGATCGATCCTGCGATCCCTGGTTTACAAGGCGAGTAGCAAAACCACTACACCACTTAGGCTTCTAATGGACAGTTAGAAGCTGGTCGGAAAGTGGATGGCGTTGACTCTGATTTTAGGTGTCACATGTGTGTGATCTATTTGTCTGTTGGAGGGACATCTTACTATCAACAGAAGACGCTAGTGGACGTCGACGTAGCGGAAAACCGACGCAAGTACGTCAAGATCGATTCATCCGACAGACGCATATGCGAAGCAGATTTCCGCCAGCATCTGCTACACTGTACCTGTAGATAAACAAAGGGTTTCAACTACCGACTAATAAGCACTGACACTGTTCGTCGCCCTTATGCGATGCACTTTTGAGAGCTAGACGTCCCTGTCTTGACCAAAATTAAGACGTCGACACAGTACGGAACACTTACGCTGGTGCATGAAATACGTTCATGTATATTGGCGTCTAAGCGACTCGCGTGATATGCGTTTCAGTGACACATCGCACTTCAGCGTGAATCACGCCGATTGTCGTTTCGGGATGTTTCGACATATAGGTGTTAGGTATTCCGAGGCGACGATTGCGTAATAGAGCATGACATACCGGATGAAATACGCGAAATGGTATGTCGAGCTATTGCATGTTTTGTTTGTTTGTTTGATTTGAGGTTTAACGTCCCCGTCAACACTGTAAAGGTCATTTTGGAGACGTTGCTTCCAATTTTGTGGGACTTTTACCCGACATTGAGATGAAATGACATCTCAAGCCCTGTCGCCCAATGAAACCAATAGGGTTTATTAGCATGGACGGTCCGCCTCGCACCGCGGTTCCTGGACAGGCTTAGATCCTCTAAGTGGTTTACCAGTACTAGTGTGCGGGCCGGATTCAGCTCTGCGTGGAAGCATCATGCAGCCCATATATTTCTTCAAGCCCCTATGGGCGGGGGCTTAGCTATTGCATGTAGCTAGCGACATTAAGAACATTCAAGACCATGGCTGAGACGTTAACTGAACAACGAGTCGTTACATCAATCAAGTGCGTCGGCCTCACGTGGTTCCATTTATTTGTTTACGCTCAGAATCCGGGATATCTAATCCAGCAGGATTACGCGCGGGTTTATAGTGCTGTTCTTACTCAAAAATGTCTTCAAGCCAATGGAGTTCATGTACTGGACTGACCAGCCTTTCTCCTGCGATCTCTTTGTGAAAAATAGAGTAACTTTTGGGAGGAGGTATCCACAACCGACCAGACAAAAATGTTACTAATGGACAGTAGCATTGTTAAAACTTGAATTTTAATGTTTGGTTTTGAAAACGTAAATAGTTTCTTTCCAAAATTTGAAACATCGAATGGCATTTCATGATACCTCCGGTGTATAGACATCTGCAAACATATCATACAATGGAATTTGCAGAACTACTTTTCTAAATTTTTGATCTTTTTAGAAAGGTTGTCTGTAAGTTTTCACAGTGTTTTGATTTTCTCATAGAATCTGTCATTTCAGTGCCTTTGGCGCTTTGATTTTCCATTAGGAAAAGTGCATTCTGTCATATCTGTAAAACGTTAACTTTTCTGAATTTTCTTGTGTCTTTTTTCTCTTCTTCTTCTTCTTCTTTGAAGATTGTTTCTTCTTCTTCTTCTTCTTCTTCTTCTTCTTCTTCTTCTTCTTCTTCTTCTTCTTAGGTTAAGGGTGCATTCTGTCATATCTCTAAAAGTTTTTTTTCTTATTTTTCTTCTTCATCTCCTTCTTCTTCTTTTTTTACTCCGAAAGTAGCTTAAGGGTGTTCAACTCAGCCTCATCACTGAGACGCTTCTAACTGTGCCTTGGGACAGAAATAAGAAAATTAATGTAAACCTTTGTAAACTCCAGAATTCTCTTTAGAAAGTGGGATTTACAGAGTTGATTATTACCCGTACTTGTTAACGTGACGTTTCTGAGTGCTTGTTCAGGCTGATTTGAGACACGACCCGTAGCTCCAGGTAAGGTGGGTATTCGGTGAGTGAGTGAGTGTGTGAGTTTTACGTCTCACCAACAGCTAAGGCCATATGGAGACAGGGCCTCGGTTTGAAGACTCATCCGAAAGTCTGGAGAAGCCCGGGATCGATCCTGCGACCCCCGGTTACACGAAGGCTTCTAGAGTATTTCGCGATCATTGAAGAATAATTTCCTTATTTCTCGGCAGAAACCTATGGTGTTGGTATTCATTGGAACCGCCTCGCCGAGGCGGTTCCAATGAATACCCACAACGTAGGTTTTATTGAACAATTGACAAAAATTATACTGCACTTATCATCAAAAACCCCACCTTATCTGTTTATCTGTTTCTATGACGCCCGGCGTCGTATCGTTCCAATATGGCTTGCACACCAAGTAAGGATATCCTGAATTTTACCAGGGGATAGAAATTCTTATTCTGCCTAGGGATACAATAAAATCGAGAACACACTTGTTCAATATGAACTGGTAGTAGATGACGTCATGTACGTCACTGCGTGGCGTCACCGTCAAAATAATAGCATCACAATATGGCGGACATCAGCACTCAAAGTGACCTCATAATGAAAAATTCCATATTCAGCCAAGGAAAAGAATCGAGGGGTGAATAAATACGTCCATTAGGATTACAGACCTCAACGAGCCAGACAATGACATACAATCGAGATGGATTTCTACCTGTTCCGATATGGTATCCAGCCTGTGCTGTTCACGTTTTCCATTTCTGCGAGTACAACAGGAACAAGAAGACTCAGCCATCTTGATGTTTGTTATAATATGCCTGAAAAGACCAACAGTAGTATTCGGTAGATGATAATGATGATGATGATTTCGTGTTTAACGACGCGCCAACCTTCTTTGTGGGTCACAAGCATCAACTTTCGTTAGAAACTTACCTACTGTTTTGCTTTATGTTTTGTTTGTTTGTTTTTCTTGTCTAAATTGTTAATCAGTCGATCCAAAGTAGGCTAAGCACAGAAGCTCTTCACTGTTGATGTTCACGTGACTATAAATAATTTGGAGGAAATCCAGATAACGGTTATTTATAGAAAACGACCATGTTATTCTTATCGCTGTGAGGTCAAAGTGTTGCATGAGATACATATTTATAGAATCTGTACTGGAACCATATGTTGGGTCTGACAAACAGTGTAGACCCAGATCAGACGCCGCAAAACGCGGCGTCTGATCAGGGTCCACACTGTTTGCTTATAGTAGAGGAATTTTAGGGTAAAATGAAACAGTTCAGTACCATTTTTCAAGCATACATTCAGAGACAATCGACCCACCAGTGCTGTCAGTGGTTTTTTTCAATGGCTCGAACACATTTGGAACAACAATCAAAAGCAACCCTTATTGGTTTGGTCGCCATGAGGCGGGCAAACCGGGTATAATGACCAGATTGTAACTGTTCCATGGAGGGGCACGTGACGCGATCAACCAATCAGCTTTAACGATGATGCAATACTATACTGCAATTACAGGAAACAGCCTGTCTGAATAGCGAAACAGACCGAAAAGCAAGCGTTTGAACTCCAACAATAAATATCTTAAGGGAAATGGATACACCTGGCAGGTGTGGCAGTTAGTCTACCATTTTTGGCTTCCGATTTCGATTGGAAGCCCTTTAGATTGGATTGGTGATACCCCAGTTTATTTCTAACCGTCTTATGGCGTAACTAGGAAAGCCCTACAGATATTTACGCAGTGAAAACGGGTTCAGAATAAACAGGAATGCAGCGCCCGTCGATGTCTATTTATAAAGCGTTTCCAGATATCTATTTATAAAGCGTTTCCAAGAAGTCAAACCAAAGAAAAAAAGTTACAGTAGAAACAGGTCCTACTTTCAGTTTCGTCCTTTTGATGTAACCTCATAATTAACCCATAGGTGCCAAAAATATTCCACTTTTATGAGCCTGGAGTGGTCATTTTCTAAGCATAGGGATGTCATGTTTTAGGTAAGTTTTACAAAAATGCATGTACGTTGAGCAAACAGTTTAGATCTTGATCAGATGCGGCGTCTGATCTGGGTCTACACTGTTTGCCAATGTCTGAAAAAGGGTCGCTAGGCATATATGGGTTAATTCGTCAATGTATTTGATTCCAGTTGGCCTACCCCGTGCAAGATGAAATTATCTTAACTGTCGTATTCGACTGTTGTGACTCGAAACTAACCCTATGGTCTGTATAACCCGTCTTCTGCATTGGGATCATTATAAAACATCAACATGTATGTGCTAAAATCTCATGAACTACCATTTTCAGTTCATTACGAAAACACGCCTTTTCAAATATATACAGAATGAAAATTGCCCGATAGAAAAAAATCAGATTTGTTCATACGTCTGCTCTAAATATAAATTGTGGGTACTGCTTAGAACCGCCTCGATGACGAGGTTCTAACGACTACCCATTGTCTAGGGGTCAAGATTAGGTAGGCGTGTTTTCCAGATGTGAGAAAATATTCTTTTTTTTTTTTCTAGTCCAAATATAGATTGTCGGTGCACGGTGTTCTGAACCCCTTATAAAGGAAAATAATGTACCCCTGTACACTCAACTTTCTCTATATAAAGTTGGGCTTATAGGGTTGTTCAGTACTTATGCGGTAGCCTCAAAGTGCTTCTAGTGCCTGGTTACCTTCGTTGTTCAGTGCACGGACTTGTTGATGTAATGCTTTTCTTTTCTTAAGGATTTGTAAAAGAACAAAAAAAAAAAAAAACGCCTACGGATTACAAAAGTTAATTCTGTCACTCGAGTCACACTTCTCTCGGAGTCTCAAACTTTTCATGGTCACTAAGAATTTCCAGGACGAGTTTACGAAGAGAATTTGTCAGTTGAAATCAGTAAAAAATAGTTTTGCAGAGTCCAGTTACATGTACATGCAGACAGTCTAACTAGCCGATAACTTACTGCGTAAAAAAATTCCGAGTTGTATTTCAAGAAGTAAATCAATCAAGTGTGCTTGTTGTAGGGTGATCTCTATGAAAGTGATCTTCATTTCTATAGCAACATTATTAACCGTTCTTTTATAAGCGGTGGGTGAAGAAAAAAAAACAGTTTTAAACCATGATTGCAGAACTTGTCTCGATCGTGCCTCGAACTCAGGCGGAAAGAGACCTCAATCCTACCAACATGGTCAATTTTACAAACACTGATGCCATTGTTCATCGCATGTCAAACGAGCAATTTAAAAGCTTAACATGTACATGGACAAATTTTCCACCAGCATAAAACCTGTGCGAGTGCGCAGCTCCCAACATTCAGCCTTCTCTGTTCATAAATGCCGATTTTTTAACCAATACAGTTAGATGCGCACCGACGTTGCGGTTTTGCTCCTCCCCGGGTCCGTGAATATGTTTCTACGTAGATTGTCCTCCTTTCAATGGTTTAAGACGGACAGCTAACACTGAAACAGTTTCCGTAAAAGCCTTACCAGAAATATCGTGCTTATTTAGAGCGACAACATCGATGCAACGTCAAGACGTGGCATCGGCTTCATGGGCATGACATGGGTCTTTTTCACAATGGCGACCAGCACTGGCTTAAACAAGCCTGCGAGTACGTGCAGCCTTACCACAGCCTTTGCTGCTCTCGGATATGTAGAAGAGAAGATGCGTTTCAGTTGGCTGCGCACATGCATTTTGACAAAATATATGCTTATAAGGGAGGTAATACAGAAGAAATGATTAACTTTTTCAGCCCCAAAACCTGGGAAATCGAATGAAAAAGAATGTGAAAAATATTGTTTTTTTTTTTTTTTTTTTATACCAGTTGATAACTTTACTTGAAAATAAATTTGTAAACCAGCACAAATGATTGCTTGCAGGTAAACTTCAACAAATGCGGACACCGATGCTAACGCCGACGCCGGACGCCGGGGGTATGGCAATAGCTCCCCCTTACTTTCGAAAGGCGAGCAGATTTTCAACTTTACAAACTAGGGAAAGTAGAAGTAAAACAAAGATCAGGAATCAAGCAATTAACTTACTCCACCCATCAAAGACACCAAAGGGAAAGAAACACAAACATGAAGCGACCAGACCATAGTGGAAACCTAAACAAAGGATGGCCATAAGGACAGTTACTTTCCCACAAAATGGCCAAATGGCCATCCAAAATAAAAAGACACAAGTGATACACACAGTGAGTAGTAACAAACAACAACATAAATAAACCGCCACAGAAGAACCGCCTTGGAACGGTCAGTGGAAAGAATTCCACTGCGGGGCTTAAATCGATTTTACGTGGCCACAATCCTCGCCCTTACTTCCGTCGCGATTTAGACAAATAATTTGTTCAGTCCGCATGAAGGCCTCCTAACTCATCAGTGCAACATCTCCGTGAACACAAATAATCAAAGAACCACAGAGGTGAGACAACTGTGAGGACTCGACAGCAAAAAAAAAAAAAAAAAAAAAACACTGAAATGCTGGAGCAAAAGAAAACCTACAGTTAGCCTTCTTTTTAAAAGGAAACTTTATTACCGTATTTCGAAACACACCTATACAAATGCATTGTCATTTTTTGGCCAAAGAAAAAGAAATTTTAAAAAGAAACATTGGAATATTTGCCTTTTTGCTCAAAACATAGATTGCGGGGAGTCGACAGAAACGCCTCGACGAGGCGATTCTATCGAGTACTCACAATCTAGTGTCTCAGAGCATGAATACGGAAATTAATGTATACCCCTGCAAACCTGTGCTTTACTATATGAAAGCGAAGATTATATTTTCTTGTCCTTTGGGATCATTGATTCCATTGTGGAATTTTGAAAATATCTGAGGGTCACTGATGAGGCCTAATTGGCCGAAACTAGCTAGTCTGGCCAAGAAAATATGTACACTCCTTATTGTTCAGTTCTATGGTGTATTCCTTGCTTCCAAAGGATAGCCCGTGCCCCCGCCCATAGGGGCTCGAAGAAATATATGGGTTGCATGATGCTTCCACGCAGAGCTGAATCTGACCCGCACACTAGTACTGGTAAACCGCTTAGAGGATCTAAGCCTGTCCAGGAACCGCAGTGCGAGGCGGACCGTCCATGCTAATAAACCCTATTGGTTTCATTGGGCGACAGGGCTTGAGATGTCATTTCATCTCAATGCCGGGTAAAAGTCCCACAAAATTGGAAGCAACGTCTCCAAAATGACCTTTACAGTGTTGACGGGGACGTTAAACCTCAAATCAAACAAACAAAAACCAAAGGATAGCCCTTTTATAGAACATATTAAACCACTTCAACTGGTGTATGGGAATGTGTGGCGGCGGTAAAACGTCTCCCTGCCCTACATCATAGTGTAGATTATATTTTCTTGCCCTTTGGGATCATTGATTCCATTGTGGAATTTTTATAATATCTTAGGGTCACTGATGAGGCCTAATTGGCCGAAACTAGCTAGCCTGGCCCAGAAAACATGTGCACACCATATTTTTCAGTTCTGTGGTGTATTCCTTGCTTCCAAAGGATAACCCTTTTATAGAACATATTAAAGGGGATCACAATTCTATAGGCATGATTTCGTGATGGAAATACAACTTTAAGGACCTTATGGTTGCTACTCTGTTGGCTCTGGCCAACTGAAAAAGGGGTCTACTCTAAAAGGGGAAGAATTTGCTGCTCAAGGGGTCTACTCTAAAAGGGAAGAATTTGCTCCTAAGAAGCAAATTCTTTCCTTTAAGAGTATATCCCTTAGACATATCCAAAGAGAAACTACTTTTGCAGGAGTAGCCCCACCCCTTTAAGGCGTATCTATTTCCCTTATGGGGAACTTATAACAGCCGCAGTCATTTTCGCAAATTTTACGTCTTGCAATGCCATTATGGAGTAAGTCCATGGGGCCATGGAAACGAAAAACAACAAATTATAACTATACTACTACTCACAAAGTGTGGCTGGCTGCGGTAGCTGAGTCGGATGCAGTCTGACTGGTGATAAGGAAGACTCGGGTTCGATACCTACCGGGGTCGGCAACATTCTTTCGTGGAGATTGATTATGAAATCTTTTCTATGGTCATTATCTCCCTTCCGCTGATTCAGGAAGGGTAGGGGTCAGTTTTGGGCGACAGAATGTGCACTGAACTGGTAAACTGCTTACGGATGAGCCTGCTCAGGAAAAGCGTGGATAGGTACACTGACAGGACCAAACATGACCCAAATCAGTATTGACTGGGCCGTTAAATAAAAAAAAATCTTGCAAAGTTTACTTCACACAGATAGGAACAGATTTATATATTCTGAACAGCTTTCGGTACGCTTATAGCTTTAATAATACGTACATGTAAATGTTGGAAAGACAGAGAACGTTATTTTTCCTCATTTATAAAGATCGCTGGGTGTAACGGGCCTCCGTTGCCTAGTGGATAAGAGTGCTGACTCTTAATCATTAGGTCTCTCAACGCTGTAGGTTTGAGCATGGCTCAGGTCACATAATGAGAAGTTCTGCAACGGAAGGTCAGGAGGTTTTTCATCGGGTACTCCAGTTTTCGCTCACCTCTGATTAACGATCGGCTTGATGTGAGTGAAATAATCTTGAAAGGAACGTTAAACGAAACATAAAAAAGATCGCTGGGTGTGTAAAAACATGTTCATGTTTTTGCTACTAGAATTAACGTCAGTGCCAAGGTCGAACCTTCTAACTCTTCCAAATATATAAAACATTTAGGGAGCGAAACAGTCATAACGTTGATGGGTTTCTGTTCAAAAACTTCATGACTACTAAGTGACCTGCCACCAGTTACAGACCGAGCTTTTTTGGCGCATTCGATGGGAGCTATTGTATCAGATAACCACTCAATACTTGACGTTTTACTAATCAGTTTCTTTTACAATTAAGTTGTGATCCAGAAAGATATACAAAAGGATTGCAAATTTCAGGTTTTTGCGGAGGTACCGCTCAAAGAAACTGTCGAGGTTTAAGATACAGTCTGAGTCACAGCACTTTGTCTGGGCAGGCTTAGTTCTTCCTAGGCGGTTCAGCAATACTTCAAAGTTCGGTCGGTTTCAGCTCATGCAGTCAAATATATTGTCCCAAGGTCTGATCGGCCCTAGTCCATCGGGAACTGAAGAAATAGATTGGGTTGCATGATGCTTCCACGCAGAGCTGATACCGGCCGCACATGAGTAGTGTTAAATCGCCAAGAAGTTCTAAGCCGCCTGTCCAGGAAAAGTGGCTCGAGTCGGACCGTTCATGCATTTCAACCATTTAGTTTCATTGGGCGACAGATTGGAAGCAATGTCTCAAAAAAGGCACTTACAGTGTTAACAGGGACATTAACAACAAATGAAATAGATAACCAAGGCCCTATAGAAGGCATGATGACTTAGGAAAAATCTTTCTATATACCCGTTTGAAAAACAACAACAACAACAACAACAAAAACGGTCGTATTAAGTTATGCTTTGGTTGTTGTCCATCCGTCCGTTCGTAAACTTTTTTTTCGTTTCCGTATAACTCCTACTATACAGTTTTCATCCGATTAAGCCTAAAATGTGTATGTAGTATGGCTAAGGTGTGAAGATATGCCTTAAGTTTCGAGAATTACTGTCCACCAAATATTAATTGAGTTATGACCTTTGAAAAATTCGGTTTACATTTTCGTATGGTTAAGTTTTGTGCTATACATGTGTAAAACATATGTAAGTTACATTTAGTTTATACTTGCCATGGCGTTAAACAATTTACCACAGAATACTCATCACTACCCACCCCTCCTGATACCAAGGTCAAAGACTTTGACATTTAATATACACGTTTTGTATTAAAAAATAGAAGTGGAGGCAATGACCAGGAATCGTTACAATCAACCCACAGCTCCCATCAGAGACACCAAAGGGAAAGACACACAAACATGAAACAACAGACCCTTATGGAAACACCAACACCGGAAAGCCAAAAGGACAGTTACTTTCCCATAAAATGGCCAATAGGCTATCCAAAATAAAATAATATAAACGACACAAACAACCATAACAAAAACAAACCACGACAGAAGAACCGCCTTGGAACGGTCAGCGGAAACGAATTCCACTGGGGGGCTTAAATCGATTTTACGTGGCCACAATCGCCCTTACTTCCGTCGCGATTTAGACAAATAATTTGCTCAGTCCGCATGAAGGCCTCCAGACTTCAGACAAACCATAACAAAAATATACCGCGACAGAAGAACCGCCTTGGAACGTTTAAAGTTTATTATTTTTATTAAAAAAATGCATTAAGTGGGATAATGATATCAGCTGGCTCAAATCAGAATGTAGACTGACAAGACCAAACCTATTGGATGCTTTTTGAAAGCAGCCAACTTGTTTCCGAATTGTCCATCATTGCACTTGGTCATACCTCTTGGTTGAAAACACGATCGTTTAACCCTTAAGACGCCGAGAAAAACTACATCTGAAATGTCGTCTGCTTAGGTCGTCTGCTGAATCTTTTTGCAAACTTTTTTTAAAAAATAAAGTCTGATCTGGGTCCACATTGTTTGCAAAAATTAGTTTTGAAGTAACCGACAAGCGACAAAGCAGACGACAATTGTCGTGATTGGCGTTTTATGGGTTAACGGAACATGAATTGGTGTACCACCCGATCATCGGGAGAACTTTTCTTGAAAAAAAAAATCAACAATGTCTGCTTTTTTCAGGTTTTATGTCCCAATTAACACTTTATTACTAATTTTGGAGACTTTGATTCCAATTACAATACGGTGGGACTTTTACTCGACAATGAGAGAAGCCTCCATGGTGCAGTGGTTACGCTACTCGCCTTGTAAACCTGGGATCGCAGGATCGATCCCGGGCTTCTCCAGACTTTCGGATGAGTCTTTAAACCGAGGCACCGTTTCCGTATGACCTTAGCTAGTGGTGGGACGTAAAACTAAAACTCACTCACTCACTCACTCGACAATGAGATGAAATGACATATCAATTCTTATCGTCGGGTTCATGCAGGGACGGTCAGACTCGCACCACTTCGCTTACCGATATGTAAATCCTTATGTTACAGGGCATTTTCAGTAGGGCCGAAATTCTGCCCAAATCCCAATGTCAAAACGCCTAATGTTTCTCCAAGTTCACTATATTTTTCAATCTCTCTCTCTTTCCCCCCCGCCCCCCCCCCCCCACACACACACACACACAAAGCCATAACTAAAGAATACAGAGAATCATTACGAAAACACGCCTAACGCCTATACAAATACATTGTAAAGTTAACCGCCGAAAACACTAAAATTTTAAGATGAAAAATTGTGACATTTTTCTTATTTCTGTTCAAAATATAGATTGTGGGTACTCGTTAGAACCGCCTCGATGAGGCGGTTCTAACGTGTACTCACAAGCTATATGTTAGAGCAGACATAAGAAAAATATGGCTTTCCCCTGAAACCCCTGTAAACCCCAGTTTTGCTATATACAATTGGGGTTCAATGGGGTCAAAATTATATAGACGTGTTTCAATGAAAATACTAAACATGCTTAAGATGATGAAGCTTTTCACTGCTTAACTCTCAAAGCCATAACACTCATGAGCAAAACGTAATGATGCTGACGTTTCTCTGATGAAACAGTGTTCCCAGTTTTTGGTATTTTTGTCGATTTTGCCCCATAGGCCTTTTCCAAAGGAACAATCCGACATTCATTGTGTAGCATTGGTGCCTTACGCTAGACCACCTTTCCTTTGCGCGCATCATGAAAACACGCCTACATAATTTTCACCCCCTTGAACCCCAGAGGTAACCTTATTCTTCTTATTTCTGCTCTAAAATATAAGTTGTGGGTACTCGTTAGAACCGCCTCGATGAGGCGGTTCTAACGAGTACCCACAATCTATATTTTGAACATAACCAAGAAAAATATCACAATTTTTCATCTTAAAAAGTTCGTGTTTTTTTTTTTTTTCGGCGGTAAAGTTTACAATGTATTTATATAGCCTTAGGTGTGTTTTCGTAAATGGGAAGCACCATGCAGCCCAACCTATGTGAACAGAAAAGGTTAAAGATTAAAGGGATTAAGCTTGGAATACTAGGAAAATTAAGATGGGAGTCTCTCAAGAAAAGGAGAAAAGACAGTAGGCTCATGGTCTAAAGGGTGCTGCCAGCATCCCAACAGATGACCTTGTTCCCCCAGATAGGCACTGTGTAGAAATTATCATTCAATGGCGTTTCAGAACCTTGCTGCAAGAAATGAAATTTATAAGGAATCATTCTTCCCTCGAACCATAAAAGATTGGAATGCCCTTCCCGATTCGATTATTTCAACGGCTGAAGGTGCTGGTGATTGTGTGGCTAAGTTCAGCACCTGTTTGGTGAGAGCTAGGGACTAACTTCCCATCACAGGTGCTGGTGTATGAATGTCATTTGACGTGTCACCAGTAACAATTCTGATTCTGAAGAAAATACTGCAAACGCCCAAACCCCAATAAAGTGGGATTGCTAGGATAGTGAGAAGACAGAGGTATACTAACCTTAGGTCGCGTTCTGTATACGCCCCCTGATACAGGCGAGGAAGTGCACGTTTTATTAAACCGAGAAGTAAAATAACACTCTTACCTTCTTTACACATCTATTTTATAAAGAATGTCACTGTAAAAAAGTATAATTCACTGTCGTGTAAAGAAAGTCATCAACACATTCGAACTTTGAACCAAAACACGCCGTCGCGTAATTTTTTTTAGCTAAATAAGGGAGACAAATGCATTAAAAGTCCAGATTAGGGTTTGGAAGATTATACGTTCCTACATTGTACGCGAACATCTGAATCTGCAAATCAAAGCACTGAGAGGCCTGGATTGGTCGATTGTTGGCAAAATATTCCCAGTTGTTTCAGCAAAAAGTGTAGACCCTGATCAGACGCTGTGTTAGCGGTGTCTGACCTTTAAATATCTGTACTGTAAGCAAACACTGTAGACCCTGATCAGACGCCGCGTTCTGCGGCGTCTGATCTAGGTCAACACTGTTTGACAAGCCTAACCCATGATTCCAGCCCACGCTATTACGCTATACGCTGACCTTTAACCTGCTATTTTCTATAAATAAGTTTCCTTAATTTCCTACAAGTCAGTAAAAGTCCCGTGGACTTTAGCGCTTAGTAACTTTGGGTCGAATGACAAACAATCGACCCAAAACACGTTATCTCATGTCATGGCTATTAAATGCTGTTAACGAAGGGTTTTGACCACTAACGATTGTATTGCTTCCCTTTCATTCTTTCTTGAAGGTTTGGCCATTTTTGACAAGAGTTCTGCGTGAAGCTAGCCTGGCAATCAGTCCCTGTATTTAAGTCATTTTTATTAACCCTTGTCCTGCTGAATATTTTAATCTGCTACACCCACTACCGATTATCAACCAATCAGATTACTTGATGCAAATTATTGCAACAAATTCACAATCTGAATGGCAAACAATGTAGATCCTGATCAGATGGCTTCATCAGAAGCCATCTGATCTGGATCTACATTGTTTCAAAGATAAGGCATATCCGGGCTCAGCAGGACAAGGGTTAACAAGGTACACAACTACAGTAAACCTGTAGAAATATGTATTATTATTTGCCCCTTACAAATCAGACATTACTTTAGAACGTTATATGAGTGTATGTTTTACAATGTTTTATGAAACTGCGCTATTTAACAGACTGATACCAGTCTAGTGTGAAGCTTACAATCAACTTCATCCTTATCCTGCTGAATAAATTAATCTGGGCACACCCATTTCAGCCTATCAACCAAACAAATTACTCAATGATATCATGCATTCGCGCAGTTCACACACTGTATGACAAACAGTGTAGATTCTAGTCCGATGAAAGAGCTATCTGATCAGGATCTACACTGTTCGCAAAGGTAGGGTAGGTCGTATTAGACAGGATAACATGAACAAGGGATAACATCGGTCATGTCGGGTTATTATACATGTACGTACATGTATATACTTCGGTCAGCGGCCCCCGCCAATTGGGGCTTGAAGATATAAATGGGCTGCATGAGACCTCCACGCAGAGCTGAATCCGGCCCGCACACGAGTAATGGTCAACCGCTTACAGGATCTAAGCCTTCCCAGGCAATGAGGTGCGTATCAGACCGTCCATGTTTATTAAACCTATTTGTTTCATTGGGCGACAGGGCTTGAGATGTCATTTCATCTCAATGTCGGGTAAAAGTCCCACAAAATTGGAAGCAACGCCTCCAAAATGACCTTTACAGTGTTGACGGGGACTTTAAACATCAAATGAAACAAACAAAACTACGGTCAAACTTCAATGGCTCGAACTTCTTTGTGATCATGAAAATTACTTCGATATAAGAGCAGTTCGAGCCACTGAGGACCAATTATGGCATCAGGTCAAAGTAGTTCCAGACCGTAGGGATATGTTTGATCGTCTATAAAATAAATGTATGCTGAGTTTGCTCATTAGAATCGCCTCATAGAGGCGATTCTAATGAGCAAACACATCATACATTCAGAGGCGATTCTAACGAGTACACACATGGTAGATTTTGAAGATAGAATAAGAAAATATCTGCCAAAATCATCCCTAAAAAATTGAGAGCTAGAGATATTGATAAATCTCTAAGGTCAAAAGAACACGTTTCATCGCGAAAACACGCCTATATAATTTTGAACCCCCTTGAACCCGTCTTTTAAATAGTAAAACTGGGGCTTACAGGGTTAAATATGTTCTAGAAAAGGTTAT
The DNA here is from genome assembly GCA_963580285.1 of Lucinisca nassula. Lineage (NCBI taxonomy): Eukaryota > Metazoa > Mollusca > Bivalvia > Lucinida > Lucinidae > Lucinisca > Lucinisca nassula. The sequence continues at coordinate 60,566,036 of OY757023.1, forward strand.
CCTTTGGAAGCAAAGAATACACCATAGAACTGGTAAATATAGAGTGAATATGTTTTCTGGGCCAAACTACCCCTGATTTTCTTATTTCTGCTATTTACAACTATAGAGTGTGGGTAGTCAAAATATAGAATGTGGGTACACGTTAGAACCGCCTCAATGAGGCGGTTCTGACGTGTACTCACAATCTATATTTTGAGCAGAAATAAGAAAAATATCACAATGTTTCATCTTAAAATTTTCTTTTTTCGGCGGTAAAGTTTGAAATGTATTTGTATAGGTGTGTTAGACACGGTAAATGAGTCCTCCGTAGTTGAGTCGTTGAAGTGTGGCTGTGGTAAGACCTGTCCCAGAATTTGGCACTAATAGGATATACAGTGAGTTACCGCTGTTAAGACCATCTAAAATTAAGACTAATTCAACTTTAAAAAGATTAGTTACATGTACATGTAGTAGGCTGCAGTTATTCTTTCTTCGTGTATTCAGTATACAGTGTCCTCTGCTAGGAGACCATCTTTGGGACTGTTCAAAAGTGGTCTTAAAGAACACTTTTGAACAGTCCCAAAGATGGTCTTAATATAGAAATTTTAGTGTACATGTATCAGGAGAAGCAAAGCACTGACATCACTGATGGGTCGATTGTTTCTGAGTGTAGGCTGAAAAAATGGTCCTAAACGGGGACTTAGACCGTTTCGTTTAGGCTTGACCCTTAAATTCCAGGGACCAGATGCTCAAAACCTTGTTAGCTTAACGAGCTTGTAAATGGTCATATTGTTAAGTGTTCTAGCAAGTACAATAATTAAACTTTTGGTATTTTTGCTGAACAAATGTCAAAAGCTGCTCACATTTTTCAGCAAAAATATTAGCATATTTGCCATATTAAATGATCAACGATTTAACGATACGATACGTTAGCTAACGACATTGTTAAAACTGTAAGCAAACAGTGTAGACGCAGCGTTCTATGGCCAAGTGGTGTTTTATAATAAGCTTTTCACAAAGCACTCTGACATCACAGCTACATGAAAAGCGCGGCTATTTTCAATAAATAACCGTTTTCTACAAAGCAGTGATAGTCACGTGGACATTAGCACTGAAAAGCTTCTGCGCTAAGTAACGTTGGGTCAAATGACAAACAATCGACCCATCGACCCAAAAATGTCAGTAAAAAGAAAATTAAAAAAAATCGTACTTCATAAAAGACGAACATGTGGTTCTAATAAGACTTTTAAGAGTATCACACGCAGTTTTATTAACGTTATGGCAGACCCAGAAAGTTCATTCGGGCGACCCCCACCCATCAAGGCTTGAAGAAATTGATGGGCTGGAGGATCCTTCCACGCAGAGCTGAAACCGACCGCACACAAGTACTGGTAAACCTCAAATCAAACAAACAAACAAAACTGGTAAACCGCTTAGAGGATCTCAGCCTGCCCAGGCAAGGCAGTGCGAGTCGGACCGTCCATGCTTATAAACCCTATTGGTTTCACTGGGCGACAGGCCTTGATATGTCATTTCATCTCAATGTTGGGTATAAGTTCCACAAAATTGGAAGCAACGTCTCCAGTCTCCAAAATGACCTACACACACAGTGGTGACGGGGACGTTAAACCTCAAATCAAACAAAACAAACAAGACATAGTTGACGTTCATTAACCCACTTCCGCAATCCAAAGAAGGACAGTTCTCTATTATGTTGGGCCTATCCAGGAAATATTTGCCAAAGTTTATTGGCCGTCCAGACATGACTGGTTTGCTGGAGCGTAGCATCTTAACAAACGACATTTATAAACAACGTATGATATACAACATTGTTCGTTCAACTTTCACGCTTATGTACACTTTTTTTTTTTTTTGGTTTTCGGTTATACGGCCCTTTCAAGATTATTTCACTAATATCGAGCCGATCGTTAATCAGAGGTGGGCGAAAACCGGAGTACCCGGAGAAAAACCACCTGACCTTCCGTTGCAGAACTTGGCATCTCACATGTGACCCGAGCGAGGCTCGAACCACAGCGGTGAGAGACCTAATGATCAAGAGTCAGCGCTCTTAACCACTAGGCCAGGGAGGCCCGTAATATTAAATAAAAGCACTGAGAGCACTGGTGGGTCGATTGTCTCCGAGTGTAGATTTGGAACGAGGACTTACACTTAGACATTTAACCCTTTAATTCCTGTATTGACCCTTATCAGAGGCTGCGTTTTTTTTTTTTGGTGTCTCATCCTTAAATTCCTGTACTGTAAGCAAACAGTGTAGACCCTGATCAGACGCCGCATTCTGCGGCGTCTGATCTGGGTCTACACTGTTTGCCAGCCCAAACCATGATTCCAGCCCAGATTTTACAGATAACCCTTTTACGCAACACGCTGAACTAACTCTGTTATTTTCTATAAATAAGTTACATTGATTTCGATAGTCACGTGGACAACAGCACGAATTCAGTTTCTGTTCTTTATAACATCGTGTCGATTGTAAACAAATCGACCCAAAAATGAATCAGAAATGAAATTCCGCTATGAGGCCCAGCTAAACTGAAGACTAATTCTTCTCTTAAAAATATATTAAAAGGTTTCATTTTTTCTTTCTTTGTATTTTCAACACCCAGTGACCTCTAGAAAAGACGACCTTTGGGACAGTCGAAACTGTGGTCAATTACTGGAATTTCAATGTTGGTTTTGCTTGTATTTGAGTTTATCGGCCCAGTCCACACTATTTAGGTCATTTTTGAGCCGGGCAGTTTACCTATCCACACTTTTCCTGGACAGGCTAATACGTAAGCGGTTAACCAGTACAGTTCACATTCTTTCGCCAGAAACTGACAACTGCCCTTCTTGAATCAGCGGAAGGGAGAGAGTGACCGTAGGAAAGATTATCAATCTACCCATTAATGAGTTGTTAAACGTTCTGTACACAACGTTGTGCTTAGCAACAAACGCATCGTCCTTCAACCAAATAACACTGGGGTAATTATTTTAGCCCGCATAGATAAACTTGTTTAGTCGGGTACTTGCACGATTGTTTTTAGCTCACCGTCACGTAGTGACGAGGGGTGAGCTTTTGGGATCACTTTTTGTCCGTCGTCCGTGCGTCCGTCCGTGCGTAAACAATTTCTTCAACCTCCTAAACCACTGATCGGATTTTGACCAATCTTCACAGGAATGATCTTTATACCCGCTTTTTCGAAGAAAAATCGGGTATATTGTTTTCGTACCACAGTTCGATCCGGCGTCAGTCCGTCTGTCCGTCCGTCCGTCTGTCCGTCTGTCTGTCTGTCTGTCTGTCTGTCTGTCTGTCCGTCCGTCACGTTTCTTGTAAATGGATCTCCTCTGCAACCACTGAAGTTACACTTTTGAAACTTTGCATGTGGATAGTACATGGAATGTAGATGGCAGTGGGCAATTTTTTTGTGACCTTGACCTCAATAGGACCCCAAGGTCAAAGGTCAAAAATTGTGATTTGCCATATCTCCTAAACTATTGGAGTTACACTTCTGAAACTTTGCTTATTGGATGGTCCTTGGAATATAGAATATGTCAGGCTACTTTTGGTGTGACCTTGACCCCAAGGTCAAAGGTCAAAAAGTATGATTTTGCCATATCTTCTAAACTATTAGAGTTACACTTCTGAAACTTTGGTTATTGGATGGCCCTTGGAATATAGAATAAATTTGGATACGTTTGGTGAGACCTTGACCTCAACATGACCCCAAGGTCAAAGGTTAAAAATTATGATTTGCCATATCTCCTAAACTATTGGAGTTACACTTCTGAAACTTTGCTTATTGGATGTTCCTTGGAATATAGAATATGTTGGGCTACTTTTGGTGTGACCTCGACCCCAACGTCAAAGGTCAAAAAGTATGACTTTGCCATATCTTCTAAACTATTGGAGTTACACTTCTGAAACTTGGTTATTGGATGGCTGTTGGAATATAGAATAAATTGGGATACTTTAGGTGGACCCCAACATAACCCCAAGGTCAAAGGTAAAAAAGTATGACTTTGCCATATCTTCTTAACTATAAGAGTTACACTTCTGAAACTTTGCTTATCAGTTAGAATGCTCTTTGCAACTTTTTTTAACTTACATTTAGTTTTGGCTAGCTAATACATAGTCAATAGTGTTATTAATAGAAAAAGCGGGTATTTGCGATGGTATACCATCGACTGCAGATCTAGTTTTTTTATTTTGGTTTGGGTTTTACGGCCCTTTCAAGATTATTTCACTCATATCGAGCCAATCGTTTATTAGAGGTGGGCGAAAACCAGGAATGATCCGTAGGTAGTCCGCTTTCACAGTTTGTCAAATGGTTCCGGTCCGTTGCACATCTAGGTCACCGGAGCCAAAAATAGATTTTGTTTCACCGAAATTTTAAAAATCTTGTCCTCTGAAACCACAAGGCCCAGGTCTTTGATATTTGGTTTGAAGCTTCATCTAATGGACCCCTATCAAGATTGTTCAAATTATAGTGCTGGGGCCAAAAATGCCCCGCCCAGGGTCCCTTTGGTTTTATATATGATTATATAGGGAAAATCTTTAAAACTCTTCTTCTCTTAAACCGCAAGGCCAATGTCTTTGATATTTGGTATGAAGCTTCATCTAGTGGACCCCTACCAAGATTGTTCAAATTATAGTGCTGGGGCCAAAAATGCCCCCGCCCCGGGTCCCTTTGGTTTTACATAGGATTATATAGGGAAAATCTCTAAAACTCTTCTTCTCTGAAACCGCAAGGCCCAGGTCTTTGATATTTGGTATCAAGCTTCATCTAGTGGACCCCTACCAAGATTGTTCAAATTATAGTGCTGGGGCCAAAAATGCGCCCGCCCGGGGGCCCTTTGGTTTTACATAGGCCCAGAAAACATGTACAATCCCTGTTTTTCGCTTCTGTGGTGTATTCCTTGCTTCCAAAGGGTAACCCTTTTATAGAATATATTTAAATTCACTACAGCTGGTGTGTGGGAATGTGTGGCGGCGGTAAAACGTCTCCCTGCCCTACATCATAGTGTAGGTTATATTTTCTTGTCCTTTGGGATCATTGATTCCATTGTGGAATTTTGAAAATATCTGAGGGTCACTGATGAGGCCTAATTGGTCGAAACTAGCTAGTCTGGCCCCGAAAACATGTACACTCCATGTTTTTCGCTTCTGTGGTGTATTCCTTGCTTCCAAAGGATAACCCTTTTATAGAACATATTTAAATTCGCTACAGCTGGTGTTTGGGAATGTGTGGCGGCGGTAAAACGTCTCCCTGCCCTACATCATAGTTTAGATTATATTTTCTTGTCCTTTGGGATCATTGATTCCATTGTGGAATTTTGAAAATATCTGAGGGTCACTGATGAGGACCAATTTGCCGAAACTAGCTAGTCTGGCCCCGAAAACATGTACACTCCATGTTTTTCGCTTCTGTGGTGTATTCCTTACTTCCAAAGGATAACCCTTTTATAGAACATATTTAACTTCACTACAGCTGGTGTGGGGGAATGTGTGGCGGCGGTAAAATGCTCCCTGCCCTACTTCATACTGTAGATTATATTTTTGTCCTTTGGGATCATTGAGTCCATTGTGGAATTTTGAAAATATCTGAGGGTCACTGATGAGGCCTAATTGGCCGAAACTAGCTAGTCTGGCCCAGAAAACATGTACACTCCATGTTTTTCGCTTCAGTGGTGTAGTCCTTGCTTCCAAAGGATAACCCTTTTATAGAACATATTTAACTTCACTACAGCTGCTGTGTGGGAATGTGTGGCGGCGGTAAAACGTCTCCCTGCCCAAAATCATAGTGTAGATCATATTTTCTTGTCCTTTGGGATCATTGATTCCATTGTGGAATTTTGAAAATATATGAGGGTCACTGATGAGGCCTAATTGGCCGAAACTAGCTAGTCTGGCCCAGAAAACATGTACACTCCATGTTTTTCGCTTCCGTGGTGTATTCCTTGCTTCCAAAGGATAACCCTTTTATAGAAATTATATTGGGAAAATCTTTAAAAAATCTTCTTCTCTGAAATCGCAAGGCCCAGGTCTTTAATATTTGGTATGAAGCTTCATCTTGTGGACCTCTACCAAGATTGTTCAAATTATATCCCTGGGGCCAAAAATGCCTCCTTTGGTTTTACATAGACTTATGTAGGGAAAATCTTTAAAAATCTTCTTCTGTGAAACCACAAGGCCTAGGTCTTTGATATTTGGTGTGATATTTCATCTAGTGGACCGCTATCAAGATTGTTCAAATTATAGCCCTGGGGCCAAAAATGCCCCCGCCCCGAGACCCTTTGGTTTTACATAGACTTATATAGGGAAATCTTTAAAAATCTTCTTCTCTGAAACTGCAAGGCCCATGTCTTTGATATTTGTTATGGAGCTTCATCTAGTGGACCTCTACCAAGATTGTTCAAATAATTGCCCTCGGGTTACAAATGCCCCCGTCCCCGGGCCCTAGGTTTTACATAGACGTATATAAAGATAATCTTTGAAAATCTTCTTCACTGAAACAGCAAGGTCCAGGTCTTTGATATTTGATATTTTACTAATGTTATGGCAGACCCAGAAAGTTCATTCGGGCGACCCCCATCCATCAGGGCTTGAAGAAATTGATGGGCTAGAGGATGCTTCCACGCAGAGCTTAAACCGACCGCACACAAGTACTGGTAAACCGCTTAGAGGATCTAAGCCTGCCCAGGCAATGCATTGCGAGTCGGACCGTCCATGCTTATAAACCCTATTGGGTTTCATTGGGCGACAGGGCTTGAGATGTCATTTCATCTCAATGTCGGGTAAAAATTCCACATAATTCGAAGCAAAAAGACCTATACAGTGGTGACGGGGACGTAACAAAACAAACAAGACATATTTGACGTTCATAAACCAACTTCCGCAATCCAAAGAAGGGCAGTTCTCAATTATGTTGGGCCTATCCAGGAAATATTTGCTAAGGTTTATTAGCCGTCAAAACATGACTGGTTTGCTGAAGCGTACGACTAAACACACGGCATTTATAAACAACGTATAATATATACACCAGGAAAACACGCCTTTATAATTTTGACCCCCTTGAACCCCACTTTTATAAAGTAAAACTAGGGTTTAAGGGGGTATACATTATTTTTTCTTATTTCTGCTCAGAAACATAGATTGTGGGTACTCGATAGAACCGCCTCGTCGAGGCGGTTCTATCGAGTCCCTGCAATTTATGTTATGAGGAGCAGAAACATAGATTGTGGGTACTCGATAGAACCGCCTCGTCGAGGCGGTTCTATCGAGTCCCCGCAATCTATGCTTTGAGCAGAAATAAGAAATATATCTCAATTTTTCATCTTAAAATTTCTATTTTTTGGCCAAAAAATTGGCGATGTATTTGTATAGGTGTGTTTTCGTACTGGTTTATCAACGACCTTTGAGAGTTCAACGTTCAGGTTTGACAAGATTATTCCATGTTTAAGGGGTAGCAGGTTTCGGATTTCTTTTTTCACGGGATTTTAGAATTAAAAATAAGATTTTTGATAATGCCAATATGTTAAATCCGTGGCCAAGTGGTTAAGCTGATGCAGTACGAACCTCAGTAAAAGCATATCTCCCAATGTAAAATTCCAACTGAAGGCGACTTACCTAAAACACGGACTAGTCCAAAATTAAAAGTGCAGTCACGTCTCACAGCGTTTTAAAAGACGATACAACATTGTTCGTTATGTACTCTGAGCACTGTTAAATTCATTGCCTGATATATCCAACAAAAATGAAATTCCGTTATGAAGTCCAGCCAAAATTAACATCACGAAAACACGCCTATATAATTTTAACCCCCTTGAACCCCACTTTTATATAGTAAAACTGGGGTTTACAGGGATAAACCTTATATTTCTTATTTCTGCTCAAAAATATAGATTGTGGGTACTCGTTAGAACCGCCTCGATGAGGCGATTCTAGCGAGTACCCATAATCTATATTTTGAGCAAAATTAAGAAAAATATCACAAATTTTCATCTTACATTTTTTTTTCGGCTGTAAAGTTTGCACTGTATTTGTTTTAATTTGTAATGGATTAATTCTTCTTTTATTTTTTTTTCTTTCTTTGTGTTTTCAACACCCTGTGGCCTGTAGAAAAGACGACCTTTGAGACTGTTCGAAAGTGGTTTTAAAGACCACTTTTGAACGGTCGAATATATGGCCTTATTACTGGAATTTCACTGTTAGTGTATTGGGCAGGCTAATACATGTACCACCACAAGTGTCTAGAGATAATTTCAAGGTCTACGCACTGACTGTCAGCCAGTACAGTACCTGATAATTTGGAAAACACGCCTATACAAATATATTGTAAACTTTACCGCCGAACATTCGACACTTTTAAGATGATAAACTGCGATATTTTTCTTATTTCTGCTCAAAACATAGAATGTGGATACTCGTTAGAACCGGTTCGGCGAGGCGGTTCTAACGAGTAACCACAATCTATGTTTTTGAGCAGAAATAAGAAAAATAATGTATACCGCTGCAAACCCCAGTTTAACTATATAAAAGTGGGGTTCAAGGGGGGTCAAAATTATATAGGCTTGGTTTCGCGATGACACAAACTAATTTTGAGGATTTCATTGTACGAGCATTAAATAGCCTCGTAAATGCGACTTTATGAAGAGAAAGAGGAGTTTACAAGGGTATTCCTTATGTTTGCTTAAAATACATTGTGGTTACTCGATAGAACAGCCTATCTATCTATTTATCTATATATCTATCTATCTATCTGTCTATCTATCGATCTGGCTGCCTGCCTGTCTGTATGTCTGTTCCCAAGAAAAGCTATGATATTGTCTTATTAATGCTCCATGTATTCATTGTGGGTGCGTGTTAGAATCGTAATGATGAAACTGTTCCAATGAGTACCCACTGTCTACGTCGAGTACCCACTGACTTCGTTTTGCAGTGAAGCCGGATAAAGTATACGGTAATTCTCCTATAATTTCGAACACCCTAAAAATTCCGACACCAAAAATTATTGACAAAAATAATTTCCAAAATACCTTTAAAATCTCGAACAGTGGCATTTTTATAAGACAGCAGTTTTTAAAATTTCGAACACTGAATTTCGCTGTTCAATTACCGATCCGTACTATGTTATAATCGCTTTAGTCACATTGGTGACGGTGCCTTCTGATGTGAAGACCAGCCACCAGAAGTGGTGTATTGGTTTACAAAGATGTTAATTACACGGAGTTGTTAAACGTGTCTGTGCAAAATGTTGTGCTTAGCAACATACATAACATCCTCTGTGGTAATTATTTTAGCCCGTAGAGATAAAACTTGTTTAGTCGGGTTACCTGCACGAAATTTTATGTTCCAAGAGGTGTTCGAGTTATTTAAGTTCGATAGTATATGCTTAGACATGACAGACAAACTTGCATTATGAAAAAAACGCCTATATAAATGCATTGTGAACTTTATCGCCGAAAAAAAGCGAAAATTTTAAGATGAAAATTTGTGGTATTTTTCTTATTTCTGCTCAAAATATAGATTATGGGTACTCGTTAGAACCGCCTCATCGAGGCGGTTCTAACGAGTACCCACAATCTATATGTTAAAGCAGAAATAAGAAAAAATAAGGTTTACCACTGTAAACCCTAGTTTTACGATATAAAAGTGGGGTTCCAGGGGGTCAAATTTATATAGGCGTGTTTTAGTGATGTTTGAAACAAATGCAAGTGAATCCATAACAAGGACTTGTTTACATGACGAAACCCCACAAAACAACAACAACAACAAGGAAATAGTGTTTTTTGCTCACTGATATTCTTTTAGTTAACAAGGACAGAGCATATAAGAAAAAATACACAACAATGTCACTGCCCGGTGATTACTGTTTGGTATTTCAACCTTGAGATTATTTTGGTTTAAGATGTCTATGTTCGACCATTTTCATTATGCGCTGACCAGATGTTCAATCAAATCAACATAATAAATCATCACATAAAATACAAATATCCCTGTCAACAATTTTTTATATTTTTTGTATTACAGACACTCGGCAAATGACATTGAAGCAACGTCGATGCAACGAAAGTTTTTTTTATTTGTTTGGGTGGAGGTAGTACGTCCCCGTCAACACTGTTTTTGTCATTTTGGAGACGTTGCTTCCAATTTTGTGGGACTTTTATCCGACATTTAGATGTTCGAACGCATTCGTGAAACCTTACGAATAATAAAATGCTCAATTTATTTATCGGAGTGGCTATTGACAGTCGACTGGTAATAGCCAAAACACGTTAAAATGGCTATTGACAGTCGACTGGCAATAGCCAAAATACGTTAAAATGGCTAGTGACAGTCGACTGGCAATAGCCAAAATACGTTAAAATGGCTAGTGACAGTCGACTGGCAATAGCCATTTTAACGTGTTTTGGCTATTACCAGTTCGACTGTCACTAAGGAATTTTAACTTTTTTTTGGCTATTACTAGTCGCCCGTTAAATATGGACAAAATCCCCCCCGGACAAAATCCCCCTCACAGCATGTCAGGATGGACAAAATCCCCCCCCCCCGGACATAATCCCTCCCAGACCACATCACCCTTGCTCTAAATTAGTCTAGTTTATTAGCCTTCCAAGACTAATTCATTGTTAGAATTTTTCATTGATGATTTCATTGTTCTATATTTTGTCACCTTTTGTACTTGTGCAGTACTACCTGCTTGTTGCAGTAATTGTTCATGTGGAGGTGTGGGGGGATATTGTCTGCCTTTATAAACAGCAGGGGGATTATGTCCGGGGGGGTGTTCCAGGGGGGATTTTGTCCACCTCAACAAATGTTGGCATATCTTTCCCAGCATTACGAAAACACGCCTAAACAAATACGTATGTAGGAAAAACAGTCATAGGAAAAAACGTCACGAAAAAAAGTCACAGTTTTTGTAAAAGCGGGCAAAATCCTCCCATCATTTGTTTAGGTGGACAAAATCCCCCTGGACATAACCCCATCCCCTGCCATATTTCCTTCATAGTTGTATGACGAGAGCTTGATTAGTTTCACACACCCAAATCACAGGTAATTCATTTGTTTTGAGGTTTAACGTCCCCATCAACACAGTATAGGTCATTTTGAAGACGTTTCAGTTTGTTGGGATTTTTACCCGACATTGAGATGAAATGTCATCTCAAGTCTTATACTTTCTCTGTATAAAGTGCGGCTAACCGGAGTGTTCCTTATACGGACGTGTTAGTACTGATGATGGACACTAATTAGAACCGCATCGATGCGACGCAATTTCCATGTATGTAGTAGGAAACAAGAAAGTATGTAGCAGGGAATCAGGAAGAAAATCGTAAACAAACTCCATTTTATTTCCAGTTGAAATTGTAGTATTTTTTCAGTCTAAACATAGATTGGGGATACTCGGTAGAATGCCTCAATCACTTATCAAAAATCTATGTTATAAGCAAAGAATATAGGAGATTGAGGTACGCCACTGTAAACTCCTTTTTTCAGTATAAACTGGTGTTAATAGGGGGGTCCTCATAAGGTGGTGATAGCTCATTTACTGCTTAAAACCGTTGACGATGGGCAAACATTAGAACCGCCTCGGTTTGTTTATTTGATTGTGGTTTAACGTCGTCGTCAACACTATTGCGGTCGTTTTGGAGATGTTGCTTCCAGTTTTAGGACTTTTACCCGAAAATGAGATGAAATGACATCTGAAGCCCATATGTGTGGGAGACCCAATGAAACCAATAGAGGTTATATGCAGTGGACTGTCTAACTCGCACCATTTTGCCTGGACAGGCTTAGTCCGTCCAAGCGGTTTACCAGTACTTATGTGCGGTTAGTTTCAGCTCTGCGTGGAAGCATTGTGGAGCCCAATCTATTTCTCAAAGCCCCGATGGGCGCGGATGTATATAGCAGGAAATAAGAACATATCCGACAGAAACACCATTTTGCGGCTTTGATAGAAATATCACACACAAATGAGTATCCTAATGTTAGAAAATTGTGTCTGCCCAGGATCAAAGTATATGAAATATTTTTTTTTTTTTTTTTTTTTTTTTTTTGGGGGGGGGGGGGTCGATTTTACGGCCATTTCAAGATTATTTCACTCATAGAGCCGATCGTGAATCAGAGGTGGGCGAAAACCGGAATAACCCGGAGAAAAAACACCTGACCTTCCGTTGCAGAACTTGGCGTCTCACATGTGACCCGAGCGGGGCTCGAACCACAGCGGTGAGAGACCTAATGATCAAGAGTCAGCGCTCTTAACCACTAGGCCACGGAGGCCCGTTATATGAAATATGACCTGCTCGTAAAATAATAACAATCGTATGATATAAATTGTAACAATAAAAAAAGAAGCAACTGGCAATAGCCAAAATACGTTAAAATGGCTAGTGCCAGTCGACTGTCAATAGCCATTTTAACGTGTTTTGGCTATTGCCAGTCGACTGTCAATAGCCATTTTAATGTGTTTTGGCTATTGCCAGTCGACTGTCAATAGCCATTTTAACGTGTTTTGGCTATTGCCAGTCGACTGGCAATAGACCTTTCCTTTATTTATACCGAAACTGTTTCGTTTCGCTGTCTTTTTCGTTAACATGTTCATTTATTCCGGTGAACTTGAACACCGTGCGTATGAAGAATAGTACATCTTGCAGCCCATATATTTCTTCAAGCCCCGATGGGCGGGGGCCGAGTATCTTCTAGCACAAGACGCAGATAGATTGCAGAGCTTCAGCATAGATGGTCTAAGTGCACTGAGGGTGAATAATCACACTGGTCAATACATACGCACAGGCTGCGTAGCGGTCGCATAGGCTTCGTGTTTTGGACGCATAGGCTTCGATGAAAAATGGCGGATGACAGTTCGTCAATGCAGGTAAGAAACTGTTTTTACGTCAATCTAAATATTGTATAGCGTTGTCCAATACTGACATCTGCCTTACGGACCACTTTATTAACGTGCGGCTTCGTCTGTTGCAAGAAAAAGTTTGAAAAACGGAATATAGAAAAATAGACCCCAAAAGAAATTTGGCAGTCAACACATTTTCACCTGTAGTTTCACTTTGGCCCGGTCGCCCTATGTAACTACACGTTTTTGGCTGGTGTCCTGGCCGATAAATTGTGAATAATGATAATGAAATCGAAAAGCTATCATGTAACTTTCGTCACATCTTTTGCGAAAAAGAAAAATCTTGATATTTCGATACAACGAACGTAGCTTCGTTACCTATTACAACGCAGAGGCTGCGAACTAAATTTGAAAGCCCTGAATTATGTAGAATAATAACGAATGATATTAAGTTAATGTCGAGAAATCAGCCAACCAGCGTTAGTTGATGCTAAAGCCATTCTGTATCATTTATACCAACCATATTTTCATTCTCAGCAATGCAAATACAACATTATGATTCGAATGCCAAAATCTGTCAAGTTACAATTATTTACACTACCGTTCATAAACTTGGTAAGTCTTCGCTAAATCTATTAATCATTAAGCCAAATAATATTTGCACTGTATGAATTTCTGTCGTGTTTTTATTACAACCACGTGGCTTAGGAATTTACGACGCGCAGGTTACAGACATGGGAAGACGCATTACGAAAACACGCCTATTAAAATACCACTAAAAACATAAAAACATTCAGATAAAACATCCTGATAGTTTTGATATTTCTGCTCGCCCGGGCCAGGCGGTTCTAACGCGTATCCACAATCTGTGTTTCTGAGAATAAATAAGGAAATATAATAAATGCAGAAAATCTGTCAATGTACACTACCGTTCATAAACTTGGTAAATAAAAATCAAAAATGAGTTCCTTTAAGAGCAATGAAAACATTATAAGAAAGAAGATGGGTCATACTACGTAGTTTCGGCTAATAAAGCCTCATCAGTGACCCTGTAATGATCCGGCAAAGAAAGCCAGAGGAAACATACTGTAATTTAGCGAATTTCGAATAGGCAGTCGATTCAAAGACTGATATAAATCAAAATGGGGTCCAAATAATTAAAAAAACCGGTCTAGAATATGAGTCTAAACCAATAATTTATTTCTGATTTCTCAGAATATTCACGCTGATCTCAAAGGTCCAAAAGTAAAATATAAACTGCACTATGGTTGATGTACGGGGAGACGTTTTACGGCCGCCACACGGCACAACACCAGCTGCAGTGAAGGCAAATAAAAATCAAAAATTAGTTCCTTTAAGAGCAATGAAAACATTATAAGAAAGAAGATGAGTCATACTTCGTAGTTTCGGCTAATAAAGCCTCATCAGTGACCCTGTAATGATCCGGCAAAGAAGGCCAGAGGTAAGTCTGTATTCGTCAAATCTGTTAAAGGAGACAGGAAAGCGACAATCTGCTGCAATAAATATGTTAACATCACTAAACCCTTTCTTCTACTGAATATTGCAGGTTTCTAAGTGGTCTGATAAGGATTTTATCACTTTGTAATCTCCAGCCATTTACTCTGCTAAAGAACTGACCTTGAAAATTCCAATTAACCACAGATATACCCTGACGTCATCCATGAGGAATCAAGAAGCTTGGTGTGTACTGAATAGGCAGATGTGGCCATGTTGAGGTTTAAAACAGAAGCTTAAAATGGAGCAAAATAAGTAAGAACTGGCCACTCTTTGAGGGGACTTCACTTTAGATATTCAGCCTTATATGTTTGAGTCCAGGGAAACTTGTGATCAGGAATTTAGTGAGGGAAGCAGCAGCTCTGAAGATAGCTATCTTACATGTCAATCACAACAATATTGTCGTCTGCATAGTCATCTGCTGCTTTCTTTAAATGTCACCTGAACCATTTTAAGTCTGATCCAGTCTGATCTTAGTCCACACTGTTTGCCTTTAAGCGAAAATATTATTTAAAAAAAAAAAGAAAAAAAAAACTTTTAAGAAGATGCAGCAGACAGTATAATCAGGGGCCATTTTACAATTCAGGTTTTCTTACGGTTGATTCGTCCGGTTTTCCAAGCATGCGCACTCATGAGCACTCTTAAAATGGAGGTAGCAGTCTTCATTTTTGATTGGGTGTATATGGATTTGCCTAACTTTGACCCTTGCCGTAGGCTTGATATAGGAAAATGAAACAGCAACCAAAGTAGCCAAAGCTAGCCATTGGCTCCAGATGAATTCGGCCTAGGTTGGTATCCCTAACGAACGGTTGTATGTCAATTCATTATCGGTAGAGAATCCTCTCATGTCACAGCGCATGACTCAGTGGAACCTTTTTGTTTGTGTTGATGTTAACGTCCCCGACAACATCATTCAGCTCGTTTTTGAGACATTGTTCCCGAATTTATGGGACTTTTACCCGACACTGAGACGAAATGACATCTCAAACCCTACCGCATATAAAGCATACTTGCAATTGCTAAGTATGAATGACCCGTTTACTTTTTGAAAAGGCAAATACTAGTTTTGGGGTCGATTATTTATCAGTCGTCACAAAGTAAAAAAGTGCAAGTAGCTCTACAGTGCTTAAGTCCACGTGATTATCACTGATTGGTCGGAAATTCAGGGAACTTGTATATAGAAAACAGCAGCGTTTATTTTTTATCGAAGAGAGGTCAGCGTGTTGCGTAATACGGTAATCCACAGATCATGGATTGGGTTTTTCAAACAGTGTATGTCCAGATCTAATGCCGCAGAATGCGGCGTCTAATCAGGGTCTTCACTGTTTGCTCACATTACATGAATTGAAGGGCCAAAACAGCGTCTTATCAGGGTCTTCACTTTTTGCTTTAAATTGTAGTTTAAGGGTTAAAGGAAGCAGTTTAAATCCATAAGTAAGCATCCAGCCGACAGACTTTCTTTAAAAAGTACAACTTTGGGTCGGAGCCGTCATAGAGTTATGAAAGGGCCGTAAAGCAAAAACATTTTTTTCTATCTTATCTTATTATATCGAAGAATAATTTCACGAAATTGGTTACTGAAACCATTGCAAGCAAGTATTTTTCTGAATTAATATTCTAGGTCACTATGAAATTCAGATTCTGATAGGCTATGTTGCAGAAGACAGTTTGGTTAGCAAAACATTATGATGTAAGGACAGAGATTGAAAATAGATCTGAGATAAAGAAAAGTCTTGTATTTTGTTTTCTTCTTTGATCCTACAAAGGCTAGAATTAGCTTATATGTTTACTGTTTAATGAGCAGATGCTTCTATTTTATCGGAAACGAAGACTGGGATCAGACAGTGAAGGCGCGATTAATGAACCTGTGCTGAAGTTTTGTAGGAGCTGCAGGTATTCGATTGAAGCATTTAAATAGAAGTCGGAGAATCACGAAAACATGCCTATATAGTTCTGACCCCCTTAAATCCACCTTTTATATAGTAAAACTGAGCTTTAAAGGGATATACGTTGTTTTCCTTATTTCTTCTCATGAATACAGATTGTGGATACGCGATAAAACCGCCTGGCCCGGGCGGTTGTAACAAGTTCCCATATACTATGTCTGGAGCAGAAATATTAAAACTATCAGAATGTTTAAACTGAAAGTATTTTTTTTTTTTTATCTTTTTTAGTGGTATTTTAATAGGTGTTTTCTCTGTAACCTTCGAAGCCACGTGCTTTGTAAAAAAAAACACGACAAAAATTCATACAGTGAAAATATTATTTGGCTTAATACTTAGCAGATTTGACGAGGACTTGCCGAGTTTATGAACGGTGGTGTTAATAATTGTAAATTGAAAGATTTTGTGCATTCGCCTAAAATGTTGTACATGTATTTGCATAACTGAGACTGAAAATGTTTTCGGTATAAATGATACAGAATGTCTTTAGCATCACCAACTAACGCTGGTTGACTGATTCCTCGACATTAATTTAATAGCATTCGCTATTATTCTACATAATACAGGGCTTTCAAATTTAGTTCGCAGCCTCTGCGTTGTAATAGGTAACGAAGCTACGTTCGTTGTATCGAAATATCAAGATTTTTCTTTTTCGCAAAAGATATGACGAAAGTTGCATATTAGCTTTTCGATTTCATTATCGTTATTCACAATTTATCGGCCAGAACACCAGCCAAAAACGTGTAGTTACAAAGGGCGACCGGACCAAAGTGAAAATACAGGTGAATCTGTGTTGACTGCCAAATTTCTTTTGGGGTCTATTTTTCTATATTCCGTTTTCAAACGTTTTCTTGCAACAGACGAAGCCCCACATTAATAAAGTGGTCCGTAAGGCAGGTGTCAGTACGGGAAATGCAATACAACAGTTAGATGAACGTAAAAACAGTTTCTTACCTGCATTGACGAACTGTCATCCGCCATTTTTCATCGAAGCCTATGCGTCCAAAATACGAAGCCTATGCGACCGCTACGCAGCCTGTGCGTATGTATTGACCAGTGTGATAATAGCCACGCCGCGCCGACTCGTGACTACCGCGGTAACGAGACGTTTTTCATGCTGTCCAAAACAGAAGTGAAGGCGATGATCAAGAATCGATACAATTAACCCACACCTCCCATCAGAGACACCAAAGGGAAAGAAACACGAGCATGAAATAACTGGATCCTTATGGAAACATCACTAGCGGAAAGCCAATAGGACATCTCGTACTTTCCCACAAAATGGTCAATTGGCTATCAAAAACGAGAAATTTATAAGCGACACACACATTCAATGATGAAAGGTCAGTGAAAAAGTATTTCACTGGAAGGCTTAAATCGATATCCTCGTCCTTACTTCCGTCGTGGTTTAGACAATTAATTTGTTCAGTCCGCATTTAGGCTTCCTAATAATCAAAGAAGCAGCTATTTTGTCCTAGAAAGGATTCGACCAATATATGTGAGGCTCAGTTGATCCCCACCGAGCCCTGCAACATTCTCTCGTGGAGATCGATTATGTAATATTTTATTACGGTCATTCTTTCCCTTCTACTAATTCCAAAAAGGTTAGCGAAATAATGTGCACTGTACTGGTTTACCGCTTATTATAAGTCTAACGAGGAAAAGTCCATTCGGACAACTTGCCGGCTCGGCATGAAATAGTGTTGACTGGGTAGTAAAACTCGAAACCGAAACCAAGTCACTAAGCGACAGTGTGTTGTTCGCTCAAGATAATAAGTTCTGCGAACAGGATATTATGAATATCAAGTTGTATGAACAAGAAAATAAGTTGTACAAACAAGATATCCTGCTGTCCGAACAAAATAAAAAGCATATACATGTATCTGTATAGACAGTAGAATCAAAGCACTGAGAGTACTGGTGGGTCGATAGTCTCTGAGTGAAGCTCGGGAAACAGTCCTGAGCTGAGAATCCAACTGTTCGTTTAACTTAAGCAAGCGCAGTAGGTCTGATCAGACATCGCGTTATGTGGCGTCTGATTATGTAGATTTTGTTTGCCAATGCTCAAGTGCACGAACACAGTCCACCCGCTCCTCCTATCGGAGCTTGAATAAATAGATGGGCTGCATGATGCTTCCACGCGGAGCTGAAACCGACCGCACACGAGTACTGGTAAACCGCTTAGAGGATCTAAGCCTGCCTAGGCAAAGCGGTGCGAGTCAGATTTCAATGCGCGACAGGGCTTGAGAAGCCATAACATCTCAGTGTCGGGTAAAAGTCCCATAAAGATGGCAGCAACGTCTCCAAATGACCCATACAGTGTTGACGGGGACGTTAAGCCTCAAATCAAAACAGTCCAGAAATTTCTTCTTAAGCTGCGTTCTGATGTCTTGGGGATGCTATAAACAACCAGTTCTTGGATTTTGTTCAAGGTCAGCGGCAGTCAGATGGTCAGTAATAGTCACGCGGACAATAGCAAGCAACATATTCTCTGCTTTATAACGTAGACTGTGGGTACCCGTTAAAACGCTTCATTATAAGAAAAGTAATCAGTCAAATTTTTGTCTGAAAAAAGGTATGATAGCATTTTCCGTCAAATTATTTACATGTATTTGTCATTTGTTAATGTATTTAATTGACGGGCCTCCGTGGACTAGTCTTAATCATTAGGTCTCTCACCTCTGTGGGTTCGAGCCTGGCTCGGGTCACATGTGAGACGCCAAGTTCTGAAACGGAAGGGCATGTGGTTTTTCTCCGGGTACCCCGGTTTTCGCCCACCTCTGATTAACGATCGGCTCGATATGAGTGAAATAATCTTGAAAAGGGCCGTAAAACCAAAACCAAAAAAAAAATAATGTGTTTAATTATTTCCCTTCTGTATTACCGTATATTGATTCACCTTTCTGAATTTAGAGTATTTCATTGATTATGCAACACAGTCTGTGCTAAAAAAAATATTACAAGTTTAACATTTTATCCAGCTGCAAACAATGTAGACCCACCGATGGCTTCTGATCAGCATCTACAATATTTGTCATAGTTTCTCCTCTCTCTTTTCTCTTCGCTGCATCCCAGCTCCTGAATAACAGTGATCTGTAACAGGACCCCTTTAGCGATATGTTTAAAAAAAAAAATCATTTTACCTGTTGATGCAGGCCCGCACACAGTTGGGAGGGTGCAAAGGCACCCCCCTCCGCCCCCCCCCCCCCCCACCCCTTTTGGAAATTATCTCAAAAATTCATGCAGTTTTTCACCATCTGCAAAATACCTTAAATTCGCATCCTCAACCCGCCCCTTTTCAGAGTCTGTGTACGGGCCTGAATAATGTTCAAAACTGTTGCTACATGATACATATGGCGAACAGTGCCGACCCTGATCAGAAGCAATGTACTGTCTATCCAATCTGGGTCTACGCTGTATGTCTAATAACGGTACCACTTATAAAGTCTGGGCTACTCATTTTTGCTCTTAAACATTTCAGAGTTCTAAACAGAAGTGCCAAAAGTCTATTTTTACTCGACTTGGCATACATTTGTGTAACAGTTTTATGAATCGAATGTGTCGAAAGACGACAGCGAGTATTGTTTTTTTCTTTCATTACGTGAGCAACCTGGCATTCTTATTCTATTTCGTTTAACCCTCAAATGCCACTATTTAAGCAAACAGTGTAGTCCCTGTGCAACCTGCTGAGCAGACGCCACATTCCACGGCGTCTGATCTGGGTATTCGGTGTTAGCCAAATCCAGCACACGATTCCTGTCAAGACTCTGTAGATAGATCTGACCTATATGTTGCATCGATAAAAATAGCGCAACGTTTTAAATTCTATTACATGTAATATTGGTTTTCCCAAATCAGTGATGGTCACGTGATCAACCGCATGAATTCAGTTTTGCCATTTAGTAAATTTGGGTCGATCGTAAAGGATCGACCTAAAAATTACAATTCACAAAATGTTTATCGGATTTTTATTTTAATTTTTCTTCTTTTTCTTCTTTATTTGAAGGCATAATATCAGTTGTGCGAACAAGATATCATGTTGTCCGAACAAAATAAGATAGTATACATCCGTATAGACAGTAGAAAAATTACAATTCACATAATGTTATCTGAATTTTATTTTTTTTCATTTTCTTCTTTATTTTTAATGACTAAATGAAGGCATAATATCAGTGTTGCGAACAAGATATCATGTTCTCCGAACAAAATAAGAAAATATATAACCGTATAAACAGTATACAATTACAATTCACATAATGTTTATCTTATTATTATTATTATTTTTATTATTATTATTATTATTATTATTATTATTATTATTATTATTATTATTATTATCATTAATGACTAAATGAAGGCATAATATTGCATGATTTAGTTGTCGTAATTAAGAACCAGTTCCATTGTTACGTTACACTACCGTATTTACCCTAAATACTCGCTCACCGAAGTCATAAAACAAGCCTAAGCAAACAGAAAGAACAGTCTGATCTCATCTGATCAGGGTCGACACCGTTTAACGCTGAGAAAACATGTTTAAAGTCCAAAATATGCCATGAGCTTAAGACATGTTCGACCAGCCAAAATTCAGATCAACCTAGGCATCCCTGCAGTCTAATCAGAGTCTTCGTTGATCACATGACCCTTCTGCAGCCTACGGGCAACCCAAGTCAAAAGCAGAGATTGCCAGCACTTATTCACCTAGTAGGTGGATCTGTAGGCTGGTGTAAGTTTGGCGGTCACACGTACATGCCATATGTTTCTAGGGGAGGGGGTGTTGTCCGCACATTATTAATCCTAATAAACCCCAAACAGGTAATTGACAAACCGTACAAGCCCAGATCAGACGCTTCTCAGGGCCTAAACTGTTTACAAAACGTTCAGCTATTTTCCAAATAATTTTGAAGAAAAGTAAACAACCTGACATCCAAAAATGTTGAAATGGATTTGTGCTACATGTATTTGATTTGTTTAATTTGAGGTTTAACGTCCCTGTCAACACTGTATAGGTTATTTCGGAGACGTTGCTTCCAGTTTTGTGGACTGAGATGAAATAACATCTCAAGCCATGTCACCCAATAAAATAGGGTTTATAAGCATGGGCGGTCCGACTCGTAACGCTTTGCCTGGGCCTTGGCTTACTTAATCTCTGTGATTGTTTATTTTTTTGTTCTCGGGGATGTTGCACTGATGTGTTAGGAGGCCATCATGCGGACTGAACAAACAAATTGTCTAAATTGCGACGGAAGTATGGGCGAGGATTGCGGCCGACCGTTCCAAGGCGGTACTATGTGTGTTTGTCTTTGAGTCTGTGTATTGCTGATATATATGTTCTGCGCAAAGTAAGAATCGGTACAATTCTAGAATTGTCCTGCGCAAAGTAAGAATTCTCACTTTGTTGCGCAAAGTGAGAATTCCTACCTTGCGCAATACAATTCCGGAATTGTCTCTGCGCAAAGTGTGAATCGGGACAAAGTGAGAATTCCTACCTTGCGCAATTACAGTAACGGAATTGCCTCGGGACAAAGTGAGAATAGTTAAATATTACGAGTCGTATTACGGGGTTTTATCACATTCATATGGAAACTGATCCCTGGTGGTAAAAATCACTCTATAAAATGTAGTCCAAACTTCACTTCTATCTCATGCACATTCCACTTTAATTTTCTTTAATAATATGAGCGGCATCACACATAAAAGGTCCTTAGAGCCTTCGGTGTACGCATGAAGAATATATGGGACTAGAGGAAGGTTCAGACAAAGAATCAAATATCTGGCCTCAGTGAGACTTTGCGCATGTGCATTTATGTGATCATTTTACGGAGATACGCTAAGTACCTTTTATGCGTGACGCCGCTGATATCATAGGCAGATGCTCATTAGTCCAGTGTTGGTAATAGTTTCTTGATGGCTAGGTACACTTGGATTTGTTTTGAAATGCATTTTATTTTTGCCGATATCATTATTATTTTTTTTTATTTTATTTTTTTTCTGCTGTTGCTGATGAAATTTTCCAACTTCACCAGTAACAATTTTTTTTTTACTTACGACAGCAAGATATCGGTAAAGCAAACACATTTCAGTCAAGTTGAAAGTAGTTGTTGCGGCGATCGGCTGTATAAAAAAAACAGACATGCTCAATTTACTTTTATTATGATGATAAAACAAAACTGTGAGCACATGATGTACGAACATATGAAAGCATATATGAAATTAAAATGTACATTATATTAGCGAGTCTCCGCTGTTCTTGTGGATGACCCCAGACTCAGAAATGAACCAAAAAATACATCTTATAAATCGTAATGATTCTAAAAACTAGAACAACCAAGTACGTGAGCAAACAGTGTACACTCAGATGAGCATGTTTTCTGATCAGGGTGTACGAAATATTGCTAAAACATAAAGTTATTTGTGTGTGAAGAAAGTGTACTGTACTGATATTGTTTCAAAGCTATTCATGGGTAGATAAAATTCAAGCACTACTAGCATTCCATATAGCTTCATTTTTTGTTTCAAATAAATATAGCACGATTAATTAAACCCAATCCAACCAACCAAATCATAACATATACGTTGTTTTACTTTTCAGGCAGAAAATAACTTATTGATTAAGAACTGTACATGAGTAGAAAATTATTTGCGATTGTAGGAGCTGAATGTTTTGTGTATTACATGTTACCCAGACTATACAGATGATAATGCTATTCCCACAGATGAAAATTGGATTCTCACTTTGTCCCAAATATTCCCACTTTGTCCATACGGAGGAAACATTCGATTCTCACTTTGTCCAAAAGATTCCCACTTTGCGCAGAGACATTTACCTGTTTCATATAACATTCAAATCCTTTGCGCAATTCTAGAATTGTACCGGTACAATTCTAGAATTGCGCAACAAAGTAGGAATTCCTACTTTGCGCAAGACAATTCTAGAATTGTACCGATTCTTACTTTGCGCTGAACATATATATGTTTGTTGTTGTTGTTTTGGATAGCCAATTGGCCATTTTGTGGGAAAGTTACAGTCCTTTTGGCTTTCCGCTATTGGAGTTTCCATTTGGGTTTTGTGTTTCTTTCCGTTTGGTGTCTGTGATGGGAGCTTTGGGTTAATTGTATCGATTCCTGATCATTGCCATCACTTCTATTTAAATCCTCTAAGCGGTTTATTAGTACTCGTGTGCGTTCGGTTTCAGATCTGCGTGGAAGCATCATGCAGCCCATCTATTTCTTCAAGCCCCGATGAGCGGGGGCCAAGTACTAAATGTATATGTATAATGGAAGAATTCACTTAGTACAAAAGGGTTACGTGTCCGAATATATGATACGGACTAACCTAACCAGGTGTCAAGCTGTTACAGCTCAGCCCGCAATACCTCGTAAATTTGGTACACGTCTTCAGTTTCACACTTGTCGTAATCGCAAGATAACTTTACGACTTCCAGGTGTCAGAGTATCACCTTGCTCAGTCATCTTCCAGCAACTGGATGTCCAACATAAATCACTTCAGATCCTTGGCACACGCTCAGGTGCATGCCCAGCAGGGACGCAGTTTTATCAGAAATTTCATGTCGCATTCATACAGTTAAATCATACATTATTATGGATAACAATATTTCATCGAATTGGATGACGGGATTTCATCACGAAAACACGCGTATATAATTTTGACCCCCTTGAACCCCACTTCTATATAGTAAAACTGGGGTTTCCGGGGTGAACCTTATTTTTCTTATTTCTGCTCTAAAATATGGATTGTGGGTACGCGTTAGAACCGCCTCGATGAGGCGTTTCTAACGAGTACCTAAAATCTATATTTTGAGCATAAATAAGAAAAATAACACACTTTTTCATTTTAAAATTTTCATTTTTTCGGCGATTATGGTTACAATGTATATATATAGGCGTGTTTTTGTAATGGAATGTGTTCTTTTTGAAAATACACTAAATGAGTATTCACACAAGGCCTAAAAAAATAGCTAACATACCGAAAACGGGTATGGGTCGGTAGGTCGCAAAAACTTTTTATTTTTTTTTGTCAAAATTGTATTCGATGGAAAAAAGAAAAAAAAAAAACATTAAAACGGCTAAATTTTAACTAAATTACCTCAAACATTCCAATAACGTGGTCGACCCCGCCCATCTGGGCTTGAAGAAAAAGATGGGCTGCATGATGCTTCCACGCAGAGCTGAAACCGACCGCACACGAGTACTTGTAAACCACTTAAAGGATATAAGCCTGTCCAGGAACCGCGGTGCGAGGCGGACCGTCCATGCTAATAAACCCTATTGGTTTCATTGGGCGACAGGGCTTGAGATGTCATTTCATCTCAATGTCGGGTAAAAGTCCCACAAAATTGGAAGCAACGTGTCCAAAATGACCTTTACAGTGTTGACGGGGACGTTAAACCTCAAATCAAACACACAAACAAACAAAATCTTTTTATATCGAAGAATGATTTTACGAAATCGGGTAGAAATTGAAGTAGATGAAGGGGAGCAAAAAGGTATTTTTGAATGTGCTACCGAGCATCAGTCTAGCTGGAACCGTGCCTTCGAGAATACGTTGCTGTCTTTGTAATCGAAGTTAAATAATTATGTTTCGGTGTGTAACTTAACCTATTAATTATTTTGAATATCAAGTATTTTGTCAGTTTATTATAAAACCTCGGGCCTCCCAACTGGTACCACCAAGGCGATGTCAGTTTTAATTTCAACGGGGTCATTAATCAAGTCTCACCCCTTTGTATGTATAGCCAAGTTATGATTTATACCAGCAGTAAAACTATCAAAATATTTAATTTTTTCCCCATTTTATTCTCAATAAACCTTTCTATTTCATATATCGAAAGAGTCCATTTTTATAACTTTATTGGTATCAGAAGCTTAATTTTGAAATTGGTAGAGCTTTTTGCAAACAGTGGAGGTCCTGATCAGACGCCGCGGAACGCGGCGTCTGATCTGGGCCTCCACTGTTTGCTATTATCCCTTTTCATGGTTTCCAGTCTAAAATGGATGAAAAATGACTACAAGTCGAAGAAAGATACACTAGTGTTAGGTTACTTCTTCTGACAAAATAACTCATATATTTATATATAAATTTAACATATTTATATATAAATTTAAAAGATAGTAAGTTTGGCAACAATTTCTAGTGTAGATATTTTTGTTCCATTCATTGGAATAGAGTTTATGAGTATTTCGATCATTGTCGACCTTCTTAATGGTGTCCCGCTGAATTTCTAAATATATGACCTGGCACCTTTGAAATACGTGTGAAAATGTGGTTTTTATTCCGGTCTAAAAAGTATGAAAAGGCGTCGCAAGCATATAGTACCTACATGTATTGTAAACCACCATCATTTGACATCATCATCAGCAGCAGCATTATCAGCATAATAAGCATCATCATGGCATTAATGTGTAGTTCGCTGCATTAAAATAACACACATATACAAATACATTTGTTTGATTTGTTTGATTTGAGGTTTGACGTCCCCGCCAACACTGTAAAGGTCATTTTGGAGACGTTGCTTCCAATTTTGTGGGACTGTTACCCGACAATGAGATGAAATGACATCTCAAGTCCTGTCGCCCAATGAAACCAATAGGGTTTATTAGCATGGACGGTCCACCTCGCCTCACGGTTCCTGGACAGGCTTAGATCCTCTTAGCGGTTTACCAGTACTAGTGTGCGGGCCGGATTCAGCTCTGCGTGGAAGCATCATGCAACCCATATATTTCTTCAAGCCCCAATGGGCGGGGGCTAATATACAAATACATTGTAAACTTTATCGCCGAAAAAAATTGAATTTTTTATGATGAAACATTGTGTTATTTTTCTTATTTCTGCTCAAAATATAGATTGTGGGTACACGTTAGAACCGCCTCATCGAAAAATAAGGTTTACCCCCTGTAAAACCCCAGTTTTACTATATAAAAGTTGGGTTCAAGGGGATCAGAATTATAAAGGCGTGTTTTCGTGATGC
This sequence comes from Lucinisca nassula, assembly GCA_963580285.1. Taxonomy (NCBI): domain Eukaryota; kingdom Metazoa; phylum Mollusca; class Bivalvia; order Lucinida; family Lucinidae; genus Lucinisca; species Lucinisca nassula. The sequence goes on from OY757023.1 coordinate 60,592,307, forward strand.
AGCATAATCATCATCATGTCATTGATGTGTAGTTCGTTGATTCGTTTGAATTGAGGTTTTACGTCCCCTTCAACACTATCACAGGACACGAATGTGTTTTAACATATTCTTCAACAACAGAATAAGTCACGCCCGAGAACAGAATAAAGGTTTTTGTTTGATTTGACGTTTAACGTCCCCATCAACACTGTAAAGGTCATTTTGGAGACGTTGCTTGTAATTGTAACATATTCTTGTAGTTTTTCGCAAGTGGTGCAGAAAAAAAACATTGTTAATGGCTTTGATAACTTTTTAAAGCGTCAAATGCATTCTTGTAAGAAAACTTCATCTTTTAATCTTATGGTAGTCATTCTATTGGTTACGCTCAGAAACCGAATGTTGTTTCGTTAGAATGCCAAGGATTGAAGTTACGCACAACAGCAGATTTGTGTTGCTTCAATGCCTACTTAAGTATTTTGGTTTCGGCTAATGGCCCTGTCAAGATCATTTCACTTATATCACATCCATTGTTAATCACAGGTGGGCGAAAACCGGATAAAAACATCTGACCTTCCGCTGCAGATCTTGGCATCTCACATGTGACTCCAGCCAGGCTCGAACCCACAGGATTGACAGACCTACTAATTAAGAGTCAGTGCTCCTACCCACTACGCCTCGGGGACCCTTTGCTGTAGTATTATTACATGTACTATGTTTTACTCAGAGACATAAAAGTAACTATTGTAAAACCTTGTACAGTCGAACTTAGATGGCTCGAACCCCATTTGGACCATGAAAATGTGTTCGAGACAGCGGTAGTTCGAGCCATGGAGAGTTCTAATTAGTACTATACCAGGAGGCATATTGGAGATAATTTCGGGATATATTTTCGGTGTTCTATATTATAAATGTATGTTGTGTGAACTCATTAGAATCGCCTCATCGAGGCGATTCTAATGAGAACACACAACATACATCTGTAAGATAAAAGAATTAAATCTCCCTAAATTATGTCTATTTCGTATTTTGAGGAATCCCCTGCGGACTCAAGAACGGGTTCGACTCATCCATGCTAAACGAGCCACCGGGGTTCGAGCCATTGAAGTTCTACTGTATTAGCGTCATGACTAAAAAAATGTCGATTTTTAGCTTTTTTGACGCATTTTTCGGCGATAACTTTTTTGGTCAACACATCCAGCGAGAAAAGTGTAGAGGAGTAGCTCCGTCAACGTCACGTAAAGGTTTCATTACTCTAATACAGTAGAACTTCGATGGCTCGAACACCGATGGCTCGTGTACCATGGAAGAGTCGAACCTATTCTTGGTCCCATAGGGAATTTCTCTACATAAGAAATAGTGGGGGATAATTAAGGAGATTTTAGTCTTTTATCTTGCAAATGTAGGCTGTGTGTACTCATTAGAATCGCCTCGATGAGGCGATTCTAATGAGTACACACAGCATACATATTCATTATAGAACAACGAAACGATGTCTAAAGGTATCTCGTTATGCCTCCTCACAGTAACCTCAGTGGCTCGAACTACCCCTGTTTCTAATAGATTTTCGAGGTCCCATTGGTTTTTGAGCCATTGACGTTCGACTGTATATCCGAGCAGAGCTGTAATAAGATGGAGCTTTCTGAAATTTCAAGTTTGCGCGAAATTTTCTGTTTCCACAAGTCCCGCCTTGAGGGAGTGGTTTGGCGATTTGTCGTCTGTTCAGTGCTTAAGTGAAGTTTAGTTATGAGGGTCATTAAAACATTCTATATTTTAACAATGTGCACTTTTGAGAATCAAGCAGACTCTACAATAACAAATTTGTTATTTGCGAGATATAAACACTGTAAAACAAAGGCAAAGTATCTATGGTTTTGCTTATTGAAACCGTAACAAATAACATATTTCATGTTTTTGACTGTCTACACGGTAATGCATTGTAAAACGTCCCTTCAGTAGGACGCTTCGTTGGCTGCACGGGATTTATCCATATATAGGCCATATTCGACTGGTAAGCTTCGAGAAATTTCTGTGAAATTCCACGCAGGAGTGTGGTGACTATCTTGTAATAGCCGGTCACATCGTCCAATCAAATAAGAGTTATTTTTCAAGTACATAAGCGATCGTGAAGCACGATTCTATTCGATGGAAAAGGTAGCTTTGCACTAAATACGAGAGGTACTGGATTTTATCACTTTGGGACAGAGCTTTTAGTTGCAGTCTAAATACCAGGCAGGTTTTCATTGGATAAATACCCCATGTTTCATTTCAATGTGAGAAAAGGATAGTTATAAGGAAATAAAATGATGTGTGTTTTATAATTATATCTGCAAGCTCAAAGAAATTGTTGCTAATTTTATATTGTCACCTCTCCTTTAAAAAGCCGGCTTGTATTCACTGCGAATCTGCATGTAAACAAACATGGCGGACCATAACTTGAAAAGGAGACGGGCAACATGTGGAATTTTTCTCATCAACTTGTTGAGCTAGGATGGCTCTATAAATGAGTAAGGTTTGAAAAGTTTTGTATGTGTAGTTTTTGTGGGAACATGTAAAAGGTTACTATTGTCCCCTATGGAAAATATTTAGTGGTAAGCTCCCAAAAGTCGAACCTCTCGTGCACCACGATCGCTTAAGAGCTTGACACAAATAAAAGATTTGATTGGACCATGTGACCGGCTATTACAAGAAAGGCACCACACTTCTACGTGATATTTCCTGGAAATTTCACGAAATTTACCAGTCGAATACTGTCATAGAAATCATTACAAATAGGCTGGACATTTGTTAACATTTCGATAGTTTGACTGACAGAATTGGACATAGCTTTATCGAAAAATTCCGAAAATGTAAAATGTCCATCTGATTAGAGCAACGTGTATTCAGTTGTGGAGGCTGACCCCTTTTGGAGAAGTTTGGTGAGCGTCTCCTCTACAACATTCTTGCTGGGCATGTTGATCAAAAATCCAAAATACAAAAACGTTATCGCCGAAAAACGCGGCAAAAAAGATACATTATGAAAACACGCCTATACATATACATTGTAACCTTTATCGACGAAAGAATGAAAATTTTCAGATGAAAAATTGTGATATTTTTCTTATTTCTGCTCAAAATATATATTGTGGATACTCGTTAGAACCCCCGCATCGAGGCGGTTCTAACGAGTACCCACAATCTATATTTTAGAGCAGAAATAAGAAAAATAAGGTTTACCCTGCAAACCCCAGTTTTACTATATAAAAGTGGGGTTCGAGGGGGTCAAAATTATATAGGCGTGTTTTCGTGATGAAAAATCAACTTTAGATAATAAAACATTTGTGCTCAATGTATCGCGAATTAGAGCTTGATTTTTGCTAACCTGTCATTCACCATCGATAAATGTGACAAGTTCAAACAATCTAAGAGACCCCGCCCATTGGAGCTTGGTGAAAGTGATTGGACTGCATGATGCTTCCATGCAGAACTGAAACCGATCGATCCGGAGTGTGGTAAACCGCTTAGAAGGTCTTATCCTGCCCAGGAAAACTGATATGCGTCGGACCGTCCCCTTGTTACCATGGCAGCGGTTTTTCATTTGAAAATGAATGTTTTGGGCTTCAGAAAATGGTCATTCCCGGACCACGGGCGTAAAAGCATATGACGTCAAATAATGATGACGTCTGAAAACGTAATGAAAAATAGAAGTGGAGGCAATGACCAGGAATCGATACAATTAACCCTCAGCTCCCATCAGAGACACCAAAGGGAAAGAAACACAGACATGAAACAACACACCCTAATGGAAACATCAATAGCGAAAGTCAAAAGGACAGTTACTTTCCCACAAAATGGCCAATAAATAGGCTATCCAAAATAAAATAATATAAGCGACACAAACACCCAAAGACAAACTGTAACAAAATAAACCGCGACAGAAGAACCGCCTTGGAGCGGTCAGCGGAAAGGAATTCCACTGGGTGGGGGATGGGGCTTAAATCGATTTAACGTGGCCACAATCCTCGCCCTTACTTCCGTCGCGATTAAGACAAATAATTTGTTCAGTCCGCATGAAGGCCTCCTAACTCATCAGTGCAACATCTCCGTGAACACAAAAATCAAACAACCACAGAGATGAAACAACGGTGAGGACTCGACAGCAAGAAACCATTGAAATGCTGGAGCAAAAGAAAACCAACAGTTTGACTCCGATGGGCCCGGCCAGAGACAGAGCATCATGTACAAACCAATATAAGCCTTTACGCTGGAACCGTCATAGAATCTGAGGCCTGACCCATCGGCGTGCAATTAAAGAGGGAAGCAAAGTTGTCATTCGTGATTGTGTTAACCACCATGCATGCAGTCTGTCGTATAACATTTATGTTGTACATAATCTTTTTATAGCCCTATCGAAGAATGATTTTACGAAATTGGGTGCTATTGCGGTTATATATTTTTCGAATTTATATACTAAGTCACCATAAAATTTGGGTTCCGATAGATCTTGTTGCAGAAGAGATTTAAGTCCAATATTGAATTTTGAAATTAAATCAGAATGATGTCTATAAAATTTTGAAAAGGCTTTGCGTAGTTTATGGTACCGATAACCCTGATTAAGAAGTTTAGCCGTTAACAAATTATTACGAGTGTTGTTGTCAGTTACATGACTACACACTCTGGCAAATCGAATTAATTGCGAAATATAAACGCCATATGATGGCGCACGAGGAACATCACAATCCAAAAAAGGAAAATTTACAATCTCAAAATCAAAATCATCGCGATTATCATAAATTTTGAAAGAAACAAACACATCTACAATAGGTAGATGTAAATCCAAAAACGGGGCCTCGGTATCAGAAGAATTTGTTTTATTTAACTGAAGTTCTGTGGGGGGGGGGGGGGGTGTAAATTTGACTGATCAAACCATCGAAATATGTAATATCAATATTTAATAAATCATCCAAATATCTAGAAGTGGAGCTAAAAGCTTCAATGATTTCAGATTGGTTTTCAGCAGAAAGAGACATCATGAAGTCTCTCTCGTAACAAAACAAAAACAGTTCAGTCACAAGTGGTGCGCAATTAGTACCCATCGGAATACGCACAACTTGTCTAAATAACTTAGTACCGAATCTTATGTAAATATTGTCAAGTAGAAAGGTGAGAGCTTCACACACCTTCTGACATGACCGTAAAGTATAGTTTTTATGCTCTTCAGAAGTGAAAAAAGCATTTCTTACATTACATGCAAGATAGAGGGAGTCTTCCCTATTAAATGTCCATTCAATTAAATAATTAAGTTTTATAAGAATACAGAAAAGTGGTGGCCATGTTCTGTTACTAACCCCATACTATGACCAACTACGACAAAAAGGGTGTCAAAGAAATGATTAATCATATTATTCTTAAGGAAGGTTTGTACGTTTTGTACAGGAAAATGGCAACCGGAAGTACGAATCCTGCATCTATGGAGATCGCGGCAAACGCTTAGTGATAATTGCCTTTACTAATATGCAACCCTTACTTACGGTCTTTAATTTACTCAAATTTGTCCGGCGTAAATTGCAGGAATGTCACATATTTTATAACTTTTTGAGATTTATGATGGTAAGAAATATATGTGCCCCGTCAAGCGATTTTGGTACTTATCGCCTATGCGAGCAGCGAAGACTCAGGCGAGCCTGCGCATTCGCGCAGTGTCGCCAGAACCTTCGCTGCTCGCTCATACAAGCAGTGAATCAAGAGGAACCTTCAGACAGAACGCCATATCCCTGGCCCCTCTGAATGGCTGGGCATGCGCAGTTAAAATGTGTCATAACGGAATGCTCGAAGACACAAATTCGCTTGGCGGGGCTCATATGGTATAAATTTTCTTCTCGTTAATTAAGGAGGATGAGAAGAACCACCAACTGCAATAATAATGGCACTGCAGTACAATTGTTCAGATTGATAGTATGCGTTTCCTGGAAGATTTAAATTATATACTATGAATGGAAATGGAAGAGAAAGTTTTTGTTTAAACCAGGAAAATACTTTGAATACAATATGGTACAAACAGAGGCCAGTTGGTGCCATAAAATCTACCGTTACAACGCTACAACAAAATACTCAGTTTATCAACGTATTGTAATGGTAACTCATAACGTTTTTGATACAACCTTATCATGTTTATCATTTACAGAAAACTCTTAATTAATTGATTGTGATAATAAAAGGATGTTACTTTTCTTAGTCTGGCCGATCAGCATGCATAGTTCGAACAGTTTGAACGATCGACAGGCAAGCCCCTTAACAATACAGGGTGACAGTCTTCAAGGGGTTAATCTTCGTACAATAAAAATAATTTGTTTTACTTAAACTCTTAAACTCTTTACCAAATTTTCGAGGGTCTCCCCTCTTCATCAGGGTTATATGGACACCACACTCTACATTTTACATGACTTTCAAATATCATGTGTACATTGGAAAGTCATGTAGAATGAAGACATGAATGCACATGCGAAATATGAAAGTCGTATCACTTACCAATCGAAAGCTATAGCCAATGTTAAAGCTTTTAAAAAGTAGGTCAAATGTCAATGGCAAGGTCACGAGGTCAAAAACTATTGTACCACTGGAAAAGTCATGTGACAAGGAACGCAAGAAAAGCCATAGCAGTTACCATTCAAAAGTTATGCCCAGTGTTTAAGTTTTTGCGGACCAAAAACTATATGACCCCTAATCTTTGATCCCGGGTGAACAAAACGTTTTCAACAGTCTGTATGCATTCAACAGTCTGTATGCAATGCATTTCTACTGCTTATTTAATAGAATTAGTTTGAAATCGCAAAAGAATCGTTCACGTGCTATAAGTAAGTACACTGCGAATAATCATATGGCTAATTATGACTTCAGAAATACATATATATTGGCCAATAGCTCGCTTACGCCCGGGGTGCAGTTCTGACACATGTCAGCTTATTCTTCTTTATGAAAATGTGAAAACATTACTGTTGAAGATGAAAAATTTCCTTAGGGACACCGTTGTATGTTTGGTCATTTCATCTCAACGTAAAAGTCCCTCCATATTGAAAGCAATGCCTCCAACATAACATAAAAGGTATTCACGTGGACGCAAAATGTCAGTTCAAACAAAACAAACAATCTAAGTGTTTTAAATGCTAAATAAAGCAAACACATAAACAATAAATAATGCTGAAAACGCATTGAAAAGTTTACCGCCTAAAACGAACATTTTAAGATGAAAAATGTGTTATTTTCTTATTTCTGCTCAAAATATAGATTGTAGGTACATGTTAGGGTTCTAAAAAGTACCCACAATCCACCACGAAAACACGCCTATATAATTTTGACCTCCTTGAACCCCACTTTTATATAGTAAAACTGGGGTTTCCGGGGGTATACCTTATTTTTCTTATTTCTGCTCTAAAATATAGATTGTGGGCACTCGTTAGAACCGCCTCGATTTAGATGAGGCGGTTCTAACGAGTGTCCACAATCTATATTTTAGAGCAGAAATAAGAAAAATATCACAATTTTTCATCTTAAAATTTTTATTTTTTCGGCGAGAAAGGTGGCATGGTATTTGTATAGGCGTGTTTGCGTAATGTATATTTTAGAGCAGAAATAAAAATTAAAGTTAAACCCCTGTAAACCCAAGTTTTACAACATAAAAGTGGGGTTCAAGGGTGTCAGAATCATTTAGGCGTGTGTTCGTGATGTGTACTGCATAAGCCTGCTAAGTTAGGAAAACTGACCGGCTCGATATCATCCAAATAGCGTTGACCGGGCAAAACTCCGATAACACACCTGTGTGACATAGTGAATTTTCCACATCTCCAAAATGGCTACTTTTCTGATGAAAATCCGTATATACTGCAAACATAAGTTGTGGGTGCTCGTGAGAACCGCCTCATTGGGGCGGTTCTAACAAGTACCCACAACCTATGACTTAGAGCAGAAATAAGGGAAATAACGTATACCCTCATAAACCCCAGTTTTCTCTATATAAAGCGGGGTTTAGTGGATGTTCATTTCACAGACGTGGTTACATGATGAGCTACATGATCACTGGCGAACGCCGTTTATTTTTTAAGTTTAAGTTAGTGTGAGCAAATGTAGCAAAAATATTTAGACGACCTTATGATATTAAACATGACACTTCTTGTTGTCGATGGTACAAAAGCAATTAAAAATATAAGAATGTCAAAAAATGACAGCATTATTATGTATAGAATAAACACGAGGTAAAATCTTTAACCTCTGGGCAATAAATTTTCCTCTACAAGATATTCCGATTTGTAATTATGTATAAAAAATGTTGTTTATATGATATGAATAATGTTTCTTTTCAGATCAAAACGTTTTTTCATAGCCGTTTGGTATTTTGACGAAATAATGGTGATGTTTATGAGCTTGCCAAACCCTACGTTTTCATTTTATCTTTTGTTTTATACCATCGCGAAAACACGCCTATATAATTTTGATCCCCTTAATCCCCACTTTTATATAGTAAAACTGGTGCTTACAGGGGTGAACCTTAATTTTCCCATTTCTGCTCTAAAATATAGGTTGTGGCTACTCGTTAGAACCGCCTCGATGATGCATTGATTAATGACAATTTTATTAATTGACACCATTATAAACATGATTATTGATTTTTGACCGCAGTGTTAATACAGGATAATTAATTAATAATAAACGTTCTATGCATTTGTATGTTAAATGCTGTTCGTCGTTGTCGTCATCGTAATTATTATTATTATTATTATTATTATTGAATGTGAATGCTACAAGCATATCAGCAGCTGAAAAAAGATGTCTATATTCAACCGGAGAAACCTGCAGAGTCGATTGTTTGTCAATCGACCGAAAGCTACTGAGCCATAGACATCACAAAAACGCGCCTATATAATTTGACTCCCTTGAACCCCACTTTTATATAGAAAAACTGGAGTTTACAGGGGTAAACCTTATTTTTCTTATTTCTGCTCTGAAATATAGATTGTGGGTACTCGTTAGAACCGCCTCAAAATATAGATTGTGGGTACTCGTTAGAACCGCCTCGATGAGGCGGTTCTAACAAGTAACCACAATCTATATTTTGAGCAGAAATTAAAAAAACATCACAATTTTTTATATTCAAATTTTCGTTTTTCGGCGCCAAAGTTTACAATGCATTTGTAAAGGCGTGTTTTCGTAAAGAACAGTCATTATAATCTGTTTCACAAACTCTACGACAGCGAACGAACATCAATAGCAACAATAATATATGTTCCGGGAATGATGGTCCCAGTTTCAGAATCGGCACCCTTCTCTTTCAATTTTCGGATGATTAATTCACAGAACTGAACATTTTATCTATGACAGCTGAAAAATTTCGGTGACGCGCTTGCGCCTAGCTACTTCCGTTGGCCAATATTCTTGAACAGTATGATGTGATCTGGGGCAAACTGTGATTACGCAAGCCGAAAAGTGCTGTGTTTTGCATAGCATAAAAATAACGGTAACATGTATTTGTAGAAAACAGCCGCGATATGCTTATCGCTGTGGGGTCAAATAAGGCCTATTGCACAAGAGGGTTATCAATTGACTGAACTGGAATTATGTGTTAGGTTTGGCAAACAGTGTAGACTCAGAGCAGACAACGCAGAACGAACGCGGCGTCTCATCAGGGTCTACACTGCGCTGTTTTTCCTTCTTTCGCTATACATTATCCGGATATTTACATTATGGTTCATTGGTACATGCGCTCTTGGGGATTAAACAAGTTATCGTTTGATGGGCGCATTACAATGTAACACGTGGCAAGCCGCCGGGTATCTAATATGGGAGGCAGTGCTCACGGTGCATGGGCCTGGTTAAAGGTGTGTTAATATATTTCTCTCATTTTTGGCCAGTTAGATTGGAAAAGTGGTTCCGGTTTTAATCTTCTCATTCTATGCTATTTTGGATCACCGGGTGTTTTTTTTTTTTTAAACAAAAATCAGAGATACAGTCAGCTTTTTTCCGGTGTTCTGGTTCCCTCACCCTATAGCTAAATAGCTTTCGCATATTTTAATAGAATACAGGGTACCAGTTTAGTGAGAGATGGTCTAGTGACAGAGCTATCGTTTCTGTGCGAAAGTGTAACTAAACACCGAAGCAAATTTATCCACTAGGCCACGGTCTACTCAGGACTACCGTCAATACAGTTTACCTGACCACATTCAGGAATCATCTGTGTCGCAGTCTACAATTCACTCGAAGGTCAAAAGTCGATGGGTTTTGTTGAAACCCAGACCCCCCCCCCCCCCACACACACACACACACATTCACATCAACATTTTCCTACTCCTCTGATAGCGCTACCGGGACAGTCAATTGGTCCAGTTTTTATCAAGATTAAGATTCACCTTAAATAGCTTTATACTGTTTATTTCTTTTTAGACTTTCAGATAAAAACCGTTAACATTGGTAACATTGTTTACTTTGGTTGTCTCTTGTATATAATATTTTTATACTTTGCTAATAAAAGATGTTAACATTTAATGTCTCTTCCTCCTTCGTCTTAAACTCCCGTGTATGTATATTTGTGTCGTCACCTAACAATTACATGTTTACTGGCCACATGACATGAATGTATACTCAGTATGTATGGAAAACCGCCTCCGTGGTCCAGTGATTAAGGTCGCTGACTTGAAATCACTGGAGGGTCATGGGTTCGAGCCCCGCTACCGGCCATGACCGTTTATGTGAGAACATTTGGTAGTTTGTGTCGGAGGATCGGGGTCTAGTACTGGTACTTTCCAGGAACGATGGTTAGGAAACTTCCCGCCTGTATATGACTGAAAGATTGTTGAACGGGCGTAAAACCTAGCAAAACAAACAGTATGTATGATGTGTTCTACCACATTATTGTCTCTCATAAATCTGTTAGGGACATTCATTTTGTTTTGTTTGTCCATTTCGACTTGCCGAATTGCATATCGTCCGTGCTCCATAAGTCCATTATTCCTCCTGTCTGTCTGTTAACAATGTCTTCTCCCAACTACTATTCAGATACTACTACTGAGCAAATTTCAATAAAACAGGGTCATCACAATGATCCCTTACTATCATAGTTGGTCAAAAGTGAGAATGTGATCATTGGGTCACATGTCAATGCCTCAGTTACCTTAACATTGAAATATTTCTTCCAATAAATGTCAGGGTAGTGCCACATAGAAAATTGACACCCCATGGGTTTGTCCATTCCAATGTGTAGATAAACCATATATTGCCTTTGAGCACACTGTATCAAAAGTCTATGTCCCATTAACAAGAACAGTGCAATTTGCTTCCTCACCAGTACTTTCATCTACATCAACTCGTACATCCAAGTGGCGGCAATATGGCCACATTTACACCAGGAACAGTGCCCTTAAAACCAGGCAAGCTTTTCCTTTTAAAAGTAACCTTTATTATGACTTCCATACACATTTAACGACAAACTGGTTCGATCGAAAACGAAAGTAGGCTAGATCATCGGATCGTTAAAAATGGTATTCTTTCGCTTTGACTCTCGATATTTCAATATGACTCGAGACGAATTGTACTCCATGTTCAAAATAAACATGTATGTTATCGACAAAAATACAAAAAAAAAAAAAAAAAAAAACATTTGAAAAAAAAGTCTTTGTACACAGTAGCACTATTAACCCAGATACCATACGTCCCGACTGAAATTACGTCACAAGACTTTGCGTAGAGAAACTGGCCAAATTTTCTGTTCAAAACATTTGATAAACTTATTAAAATCTGCTTGAGGGTCCCTGAAATAAATAGGTTTGTAATGCACATATATTATAATCATTTTAAGGGCTCGAATTCAGTGTGCGCATGTTGAAGTGAGCAGTAATTTATTAAACCAAACCAACAAACCCGGGGATATCCGAATGCCACATTAACATAAATTATGCAAAAGTAAACACTGCAAACAAAGTTGTAAGAACAGATTTGACTGTTTCGTTAAACTCCCTTCCAGTGTCGATAGTGCTTTGATTTTATTTTATTACTGTTTGCGAGCACATCACGAAAACACGCCCCCTTAAACCTCAATTTTATATAGTAAAACTAGGGTTTACCGGGGTAAACCTTATTTTTCTTATTTCTGCTCAAAAACATATATGGTGGGAACTCGTTAGAACCGCCTCGACGAGGCGGTTCTAACGAGTTTCCACAATCTATGTTTTGAGCAGTAAAATGAAAATTATCAGAATTTTTAACTGAAAATTTTAATTTCTGATGATAAAATTTTCAATATATTTGAATAGGCGTGTTTTCGTAATGGACAAAGGGTAGATCAATCTCCGCATCAGCGTCGCTAACTCCAAAGATAGACTTTCTTGTAACGGCGCTCAATTCTTAGTCATCAGCAGAAAGGTGTTATTTCTTTAAAGTATATATGAAAGGTATGATTTTGATCCTTTGTCTGATAAGCTATTGTAAGACCATACGTTATTTAATTTTAATTTATAGCATCAAAGTGCTAAGTTATAAACAGACCCACATAAACTATGAAAACAATATTTCCCACACAAAACAATGTCAAACTGGCCGCATATGACAAAGGGATGAGTATTTTTAATAGCTTATGGTATTTAAAAATTAAGACAGGTGCGAGTTGAAGACTATTCCGTACAAGTTATGCTTTTACAAAAAGCTAGGTCTACGCTTAGCACATATTAACTGTGAATGTCTAGAATTATATCACAGAAGTATGTTTTATACAATTTACTGTCTTTGGCAAAATTCTAATTGCCATTCTTGCACTTAGTGATACTACTAGATCATGTGCGTTTCCATCCTTGTTTGCTACTTGTGGATCTCATCAAACCAGTGCGAGGTGTTAAGTTCGCGATCAGTTGATTGAAGCCCGCATATCTAAGCGCTTATACAAGGCCAATACAGAAAATAATTTACAAGCTTAACCTATTGGTATGGTTCTCAATTAAAATATTGCTAACAGCGAGACGAGATTTTTAGCTCACCAGAGCCGAAGGCATTTCTGTGCCAGAGCTCTGCCCGTTGGCCTCTTTTTGTGAAAGCATATACTTGTTATGGGCTTCATTGGCTTGTACAAAATGTGATAGCCATTCTGTGCGAGAGCTCTGCCCGTGGGCCTATTTTCATTTTTTGTGAAAGCTTATACTTGTTATAGGCCAGCTTATACTAATTGTTGCATTCTACAAATATAACGGCCAATCCTGCATTGTGGGTAACTAATCGCTGTAATTCCGTGTTAAACCCCAAGCGAGAATATTCGATTTGGGGTAAGAACACCAGGGTTAGAACAGAATTTCTATCCCAAGCTAAAACTATGGATTTCCTTATCTGGTGTGCAAGAACCAGTGTTCTTACCCATTAGGCCACAAAGGCTGGTTTTTGGAAATTATTTAGACACAATTAATGTTTCACTCACATTTTAAACAGTCACATAAATTCACGTGTTATTGATTAACATCAAAACATCAAAGGTACAAATAACAATAAATTGGAAATATAAAATATGAGATGATTTACTGTCGAGTTATTAATAACAGACATTTTTAGGGACATAAAGAAAATGATGTAGGAAATTGACGCCGAACAAAACATACAAACAAGTATCTGGCTGTAGGTTCGCCTAACTTGGGTCACATGTGAGCCAAGTTCTGCAACGTTGTATCACGTATATACCTCCGCGTAATGAACACCCCTCTACACCCACTTTTTAGAGAAAACTTGGGTTTACTTGGGGTATACATTATCTTTCTCCTTTCTGCTCCAAGACATAGGATGTTGGTACTCGTTAAAACCGCCGTAATGAGGCGGTTCTAACGAGCACCCACAACTTATGTTTGCAGTATAAATAAGAAAAAATATCAGGTACTTTTTCATCAGAAAAGTAGCCGTTTTGGAGCTGTGAAAAAATGCACTATGTCCCACGGGTGTGTTATCGTAATGTGTTGGCTTTTTTTTTTTTTTTTTTCTCCGGGTACTGTTATAGGGGATCTTACATGAGTGTTCCTGTATTACTGAATTTATTAAACGAATTGAGAAAAAGGGATTAAATGCGATGCTCTGCCGAGTATTTTATCCCTTCTCCTCGACGAGTTTAATAAATTCATTAATACTTGAGTACGAATGCAGGATTCTATTTATCATATGACATTTAAAATGCATTTTATTCACGATTTTGTTACAAAAGCGTCAATATTCCGCCATTAGTAAACGCGACGTCGTGAAGGACGTCGTACTTAGTGTATCTAACTATTTTGCATATTTAATCCACTACTGAGTTACAAATTTATTGCATGGCGTTAATACGTTCTCAGACGCGACGTCATATGATAAATTACGATATCACACCCATGTTATGCGGTGTTTATTTCAGGGATGCAAACATGGTTGGCATTTTTTCCAATGCAAATGTTTGGTATTATTTCTTCTTTCAGCTTCAAACATAGATCACGTACTCCTCAGAATCGCCACTATTAGGCGGTTCAACTCGTACCCATAATATATGCCCGTGCGCGCAGGCTGATCTGTGTATACGCTGGACGCACATGCTCGAACCCCCCTTTTCGCTTGGTTTGACCCCCAAGTTTACTCTTAACCTAATGAGATACCGAACTCTGACTTGTGGAGAAATTCAAATCGTCTCTCGGGTTACAGGAACAACGACAGATTCGCGTGATGCAACAACGATCGACTTTCATTTTGTGAAGTGAAATTATAAAAAAAGACGTATGTTTTTGAATGGCATTTTAGATTACCGGTATAATTAATCAAACCTTGCATCTAACAATGAAAATATACAAAGGACTGAATTTTAGGGGTCAACAAAAAAAAGTATTCCATTTCAACAATAACTTGAAATTGAAACATTGCAAAAATATTTCGTACCATCACGTCTACATGTACGAAACCATGTAATTAACCCTTTTTGTACCGGAAACACCAAAAGTGGTAGGGTGACAATCTGGACCAAAAAAAGTGGAACCCATACCCCCCCCCCCCCCCCCCCCGTATAACAAGACAAGTCATATACCAAAATGTTCGTCAGCATCCGTAGTATCTGAAACTGCCAGCATAAATTGGCATAAATGATGGCGAGCTGAGAAATCCAAGATGGCGTCCAAGATGGCCGCCATAGCTGTAAATTCCAGTTTTTTGTAAAATATGAATATAAATACCACAAATCATCTTACAAACTTATCTTAATTTATTTTTCTGGTGAAGAAAGAAGATTTGTGCCAGAAAATAGATCAACTTTTTAGGTTTGACTTGAAAACCGGTGAAAATAATGATATTTTATTGTTTTTGTGTCTAGTTTTATAGGTGGTACATAAAAGCAATTCTGATGTTTCAAAATTTAAACAGTTTTTACATATCTATTGTTTTATTTTAACTAAGACACTATTCTAAAAAACATTTAACACTATTCTAAAATACATTTATGGTTGGTTATGACTTTTTTACCATCAATTTAGCCCCAGGATTACCCCACCCACTCAGTTTACGAGTAAAATTCATTCACATAAATGCTCACACGCAAGGGATTTGTAGGCGTGTGCTTCATTTTAGACAATTAAGTAGTAGAGAACATTCATAATAATGCTTAGTTATGTTTTCATATTGTCACGAAAACATTTCCATATGTTTTTGACCTCTTGAACCTCACTTTTATATAGAAAAACTAGGGTTTTCAGGGGTAAGCATTATTTTTCTAATTTATGCTCAAGGACATAGCTTGTGGATGTTTGACAGCATCGCCACGTTGAGAGGGTTCTAACGAGTCCCCGCAATCTATGTTTTGAACAGAAATTAGAAAAATGTCATTTTTATCTGGATTTTTTTGTGTGTGTGTGTGGGGGGGGGGGGGGGGGGATGAGGGGTTGGTAGTAAAATCTTCCAATAGATTTGTATTATGCGTGTTTTCGAAATGTTATGTATTTTAGCCATTTGAAACACCACCTCTTTATAATACTGTTTTCTGAATCCAAGCATAAACCTCTTAGTTAAACAGTGTTATATCCAAACAAAAAGGTAGAATAGTGTAAAATAACTTCCTTTATATGTTTTTTGTCATTTTTTCTATGCAATTAGTTAGGGGTTTGGGCTTTGAACAGTGTTATATAAAAATGTGTTATAAAACGATTGTGGAGTACTAATAGGCCATGTGAGACTACAAGTACATGTTTTAAAACTGTCATAGTCCTCGGTATAAACAAGAGCTACTATTGTAAACAAGTTCTTACAAATGTTAGTTTTTGTCTGTTTGTTTGTTTGAATTGGGGTTTAACGTCCCCGTCAAAACTATTAAGGTCATTTTGGAGACGTTGCTTCCAATTTTGTGGAACTTTTACCTGACATTGAGATGTAATGACATCTCAAGCCCTACCACCAAATGAAACCAGAAGGCTTATATGCATTGGACGATCTGACACACACCGCTTTGCCTGGGCAGGCTTAGTCCTTCTTAAAACGGTTTACCAGTACTCATGTGTGGTCAGATTCAGCTCTTTGTGGAAGCACCATGCAGCCCAATCTATTGCTCCATGCCCGTTGGGATGGGGTGACTTACAAATATAAGTTTGCTTGTTTGTATTGGGGTTTAACAGCCCAGTCAACACTATTTAGGTCATTCTTGAGCTTGTCAGTTTTATAATCCACACTTTTCCTGGGCAGGCTTATACATAAGTGATTGACCAGTACAGCGCACATTCTTTCGCCAGAAACTGACAACTGTCCTTCTTGAATCAGCGGAAGGGAGAGAATGACTGTAGAAAAGATCTCCACGAAAGAATGTTGCCTACCCGGCAGGTATCGAACCCGGGTCTTCCTGATCACCATTTAGGCGCTTACAAATGTAAGACCTATTCAAACATGCTTTACTACTTGCAAGCTTGAGTACATGGTTGTACTTTCTATGAGCAAATGCAGTCATCACTACACTGATCAGGCTATTTACAACCATATCAGTTAATAGAGGGAGGCTGCTTGCGTCTGTGTTATGAGCTGTGGAATGAATAACCCAGTTTCAGGATCAACCATTTGCCCTCGGTGTATAGGGCTAGGCAAATTAATCTTAGATTTTATAGCTCCCCATCAAATCAGTAGCTGATATGTACACCTGTACAAATGGAGCAACAAACTATTAGTTGGTGGTATATGACGAGGTCTAACTCTGGGTTTTGGGAGCACCATTGTTGTCTAATGTGTTTGTCTGAACAGCAAACCTACAGAAAAGTTGCTACTGCCTTAACTGGCCCTGAGACATTTGACTCGATACCAAGATCTGAAATCTCTTGATTTAGACATTCTTCTTGCCTATACTATGTAAAGAAGAGCAGGTATCACATCCTGTAAGGCAATACAGACAGCATAATTGCCCTTTCATCTGGCTCTAGCTTCTTGGAAACAGTTTGAACTGGAATACCTGGTGCAGTCAGCATGAAAACCCTTCTTGCCTCTCTTGAAGAATATGTATCAACATTAAGCTGGCTAAATTGAAGCAGAGGTAGAACGAAAACATGGGTATACGGACTGACCAGAACAGCTGTGTTTCCCCCATGCAGAGAACCTGCAAACCGCAAAATCATTCTACTATCGGCTTCTTCATAGTTGTAATCGAGATAATGCTGAGCAGCAACAACCTCACTGGATACTTTCAGAGATTTGTTCTCAAAATAGAAGTAAAGCAATGATCAAGAATTTACACCTCCCATCAATGACTCTAAAGGGAAAAAAACACAAACATGAAGTAACTAGAACTTAATGGAAACAACAACAGAGGCAAGCCAAAAGGACAGTTACTATCCCACAAAATGGCAAACTGGCTATCCAGTTATATTAAAGGAATCACCCACAATGAAGTTATGAACAAGCCCTTATAAGTTTTTATCACGACCAATTTACTGCTAAGTATGTCATGCATAGTTGCAAGCTCTACCAAACACCATACCAATACACAGGCTTATAATAAGTCTATTAACAAGATGCTGGATTTATTTCACAATGACAGTTTAAAATTTATTGAATCGTTTTTCCTGACATTTGGACAATTTTGTTTGTTTGTTGTTTCATTTGAAGTTTAACGTCCCCATCAACACTGTATAGGTCATTTTGGAGACGTTGCTTCCAATTTTGTGGGACTTTTACCTGACATTATGATGAAATGACATCTCAAGCACTATCGCCCACTGAAACCAATATAGCTTATAAGCATGGACGGTCCGACTCGCACCGCTTTGCCTGGACAGGCTTAGATCCTCTAAAGGGTTTACCAATACTCATGTGCGGTCGGTTTGAGTTCTGCGATGAAGCATCATGCAGCCCATCTATTTCTTCAAGCCCCTATGGCGGGGGCCGAAGACATTTGGACAATATAGCTACTGGAGATTAAGTTCCACAAGAGATGGAGAAGTTTGATAAGTTGCCATAAAATGGGTTAAAAGCCATTTGAGTCATTCATGCAGGAAAGGATCGTACCCATAGCTTGTTAGGCAGTCTAAAGAACAATCTTATGAGCCTTTGCCTGGGTCAAAACTCCAGACTATGAGTGATATCAGGTCAATGGCACAGGTGTCTGGGGAAACCAGTCTGAGGAACTGACTGCCACCGGTGAAGAGATATATGCTTTCTATACATCAATTCATTCATTCAAGGTCTTGTCTTTCAAAAATGCTCATGATCACGCGAGTCTGTTTACAGATGAATGAATGATGTCTACCAATAAGTTGGATTTCCTTGAAAGACTTGCTGGTTGTATAGCATTTGACGGGATATCTGTACTTAAAATGTTGCAGCATTCATCGTGTCTCAAACTGAGATATCAACAGATGGCTGCTATGTTTTGGTCTTACAGTCTTCTTACCATTATTTGGGTACCTACCATTCACATCAGTTTCGACAGGAATGAAGCAAACAGTCTCAAATCACAGACCCAACAAAAGCGTGGAAAGAATGTTTCTTCACACGCGCCTTTATCTACGAGGAAAAATATAGTAACTGGTGATTGATAGATATTTTCAAGCAGTAAAGGCAAGAACTTTACAAGTTAGATACCTTAACGAAAATTGCCATGAGCTTCTTAAGAAGAAAGCTACTGTTGTTGGTGCAGGTTGACTTGAGAACAAGGCTCTGTTCCTGGTCAGCATGAACTTTATTCCAACCGTGAAGAAGCTGATAGTAGAATGATTTGCAACTAGCCGTTGCAGGTTCTCTTGTTGTCAGTTCTGATACCGATGTTTTCTGTCTACTTGTGCATCAATTTAGCTTGCTTTATGCTGATGACAGGCAGAAAAGGTATTCATGCTGACTGCACCAGGTATATTCCAGTTCACACTGTTTTCAGGAAGCTAGAGCCAGATGAAAGGTCAATTATGCCGTCTGTATTGCCTTATGGGTTGTGATACCTGCTCTTCTTTACAAGAAGGCAATTCGGGTTCTGCCTAAACCAGACTTCCAGCTTCAAGAGATTTGGGACTGAGTCAGATGTCTCAGGGCTAGTTAAAGCAGCAGCAATTTCTTTGTAGTGCACAGGTGTGCATATCAGCTACCGATTTGATGGGGAGCTATAAAATCTAAGATTAATTTGCCTAGCCCAGTAGACCTAGGGTATACAGCGTAAACCGCTTAGAGATTCTAAGCATGCCCAGGAAATGTGGTGCGAGTTGGACCATCCTTGCATATAAAACTTTTTGGTTTAAATGTGTGGCGGGGCTTGAGATGTCAGTTCATCTCAATGTCGGGGAAAGTCCCACAAAAATTGGAAGCAATGTCTCCAAAATGCAAAATGACTGATACAGTGTTGACGGGGACTTTGTACCTCAAATAAAACAAAATATAACCTAATTGTATAGCATAATTGTATAGCATAACCTCTTTATAACACGTTTTTATAACACAGTTTTGGATATAGCACTTTATAACCCCCAAAAGCTAGCCAGTTACACCGAAAAAATGACTATAAAAGTTATTTTAGATTAATTTGATAAACAGTATTTTGCTATTTTGCACTGCTTAATTAAGACGGTTAATGCTCAGATCCCGAAAACAGTGTTATAAAGAGGTGGTGTTTCCTAATGGCTGATCATATAGTATAGTATGAAAACAGAACTAATCATTAGTTTCAATGCCCTCTTCTACTTGTTGTGTAAAATGAAATCCTTGCCTGCAAATCCCTTGAGTGTGAGTATTATGTGAATGAATTGTACTGGAAAACTGAGTGGTTGGGGTAATCCTGGGGCTAAATTTATGGTAAAAAAAAAGTCATAACAAACCATAAATGTACTTGGGAATAGTGTTAAATGTATTTTAGAATAGTATCTAAGTTAAAATAAAACAATAGATAAATAAAACTGTTTAAAATTTTAAAACATCAGCCTTCCCTTTATGTACCACCCATGAAACTGGACACGAAAATGATGAAATGTCTTTCATTTCATCGGTTTTCAAGTCAAACCTAAAATGTTGATCAATATTCTAGCACAAATCGTCTTTCTGTACCAGAAAAATAAATTAAAATAAGTTCGTAAGATGATTTGTGGCAATATTAGGTGAATGAATTTTACTGGTAAACAGAGTGGGTGGGGTAATCCTGGGCTAAATCGATGGTAAAAAAGGCATAACCAACCATAAATGTATTTTAGAATAGTGTTAAATGTTTTTTAGAATAGTGTCTTAGTTAAAATAAAACAATAGATATGTAAAAACTGTTTAAATTTGAAACATCAGAATTGCTTTTACGTACCACCTATGAAACTAACACAAAAACAATAAAATATCATTTTTTCACCGGTTTTCAAGTCAAACCTCAAAAGTTGATCTATATTCTAGCACAAATCTTCTTTCTACACCAGAAAAATAAATTAAAATAAGTTAGAATGATGATTTGTGGTATTTATATTCATATTTTACGAAAAACTGGAATTTACAGCTATGGCGGCCATCTTGGACGCCATCTTGGATTTCTCAGCTCGCCATCATTTATGCCAATTTATGCCGGCAGTTTCAGATACTACGGATGCTGACGAACATTTTGGTATATGACATGTTTTGTTATACGGGGGGGGGGGGGGGGGGGGGGTATGGGTTACTACCAGATATAGTGGACTTTTTGGCCCATTGTCACCCTACCAAAGGGATACCCTGGCAAACAGTGCGGGCCCAGATCAGACGCCGCAGAACGCGGCGTCTGATCAGGGCCTACACTGTTTGAACAAAGTGCAGCCATTTTTCAAATAAAATTTGAAGAAAATACAACCTGATACTTGTACCCCTAAATTTGGAAATGGACTCCTGCTATATATAGGGAGGAAGATTCCATTTTAAAACCTTGTAAGTCCCAGTTTCCGATATATTATTAGAGAAAAAGTGGGTTTCACAGAGGTTTGGTTTAAACATAATTTATTACTATAGCAATAAACTCGTTACAACATTTGACAAGTGAAGATACAATTTGGGATTAGAACGAAAGCACAAGAACTTATATAGTTCTTCTCTTATAGGTCACAGAGGTTTACGTTATTCGCCGTATTTTAACTCGAACCCATGCATACATACATGTAAACAATGCAAACTTTAACCAGAATATGACACATTTTTTTTTTTTTTTATTTTTTTTTTTTTTTTTTTGGGGGGTTTTGGTTTTACGGCCCTTTCAAGATTATTTCACATGTACAGCCAATATGCATATCTTGGGTTTTCAAACCAAATCGAACACATTCTAAGAACGGAATCTAAGCAATATTGCAGGGACAGCTAATCGTATCTTTCTCTCATCGAGGCGGTTATAACGAGTACCCAAAATCTAGATTTAAGAGCAGAAATAAGGAAAATAAGGTTTACCCCTGTAAACCCCAGTTTTACTATATAAAAGTGTGGTTCGAGGGAGTCAGAATTAAATAGACATGTTTTCATGATGACACGTTTCATATTCTAATGGGCGCATGTATCCACGGTCTATGTTTTCAAGCAAGAATAAAGAAACTTCTGAATGTCCTTGCTTATCTCCCTTTTCTCTGCATCATGTTTTATTTTTCTCTCTCTCTTCTTTTCGCTCATCC
This sequence comes from Lucinisca nassula, assembly GCA_963580285.1. Lineage (NCBI taxonomy): Eukaryota > Metazoa > Mollusca > Bivalvia > Lucinida > Lucinidae > Lucinisca > Lucinisca nassula. The sequence goes on from OY757023.1 coordinate 60,614,338, forward strand.
GAAGTGTTTGTTGTGTACTTCACAGGGACCAAACAACACACAAACAGACACACAAACACATGCAACGCCGGTGCACACAACAAAACATAACACACGCTCGCGCAAAGTCACACGCAATTCGAGATGTCTGTTTTCTTTGACGTGTTGAAAGGGGGGGTGGGTGGATAACCACATACAGTCTTTAAATAAATGTCTTATTAACTGACCCAACGTTGCTAATTCCCCAAGTGGCTTCCTTGCTATTGTTCACGTGATCAACACTGACCAACAAACCATTACGAAAACACGCCTGTTCAAATACAACTAAAACATGACAATTTTCAGATAAAACCCCGATATTTACATATTTCGTCGAGGCGGTTCTAACGAGTATCCACATTCTGTGTTTTTGAGCTGAATGTAATGAAACCGATACATGTACTTACTCATGGCCAGATATTGACTCTCTTCGATACACAAACATGTTACCAATAACGAATTATAAATATGTTCTATAAAAGGGTTATCCTTTGGAAGGAAAGAATATACCACAGAACTGAAAACTTTTGAGTTAACAAGTATTTCTGGGCCAAATTAGCTAGTCTCGGCCAATTAGGCCTCATCAGTGACCCTCGAATATTTTCAAAATTCCAGAATGAAATCTATGATCCCAAAGGACAAGAAAATATAAACTACACTATGGTGAAGGGCAGGGAGACGTTTTACGGCCGCCACACATTCCCGTTTCACCAGCTGTAGTGACGTTAAATATGTTCTATAAAAGGGTTATTCTTTGGAAGCAAAGAATACACCACCGAACTGAGACTTTTTACGGCCGCCACATATTCCCGTTTCAGCAGCTGTAGTGACGTTAAATATGTTCTATAAAAGGGTTATTCTTTGGAAGCAAAGAATACACCACCGAACTGAAAACTTTGGAGAGTACAAGTATTTTTGGGCCAGACTAGCTAGTTTTGTTCAATTAGATAACCCGGTATCAGTATTTAGGCACTCATAGCAGTTAAACATGTGGTCTAGGAGCCAACGCGAGATATGTGGCTTATTTTGCGAGTTTATTGCACCCCACAGGAAAGGGAATTTGCATCATCAGTCACAGACATGTCTGAGATACTTGGAAAGCCCTGTTTTACTGAGTTTCAGTCTGTGGTCATTTTTCTGCAGCTAGCCTGTGAATAACATTACCCTAGTTGAATTGATAAATTAAAAACTACCAATAATATACATTTTCATGACGCCAAAATTATGTTATCTTTTTTATCCAGCCAGTTTTCCTATATTTGTTGTTAGCTAGTCAAGAATACGGTTTTTCAATGTCACTTTTACATGTCTATGGTGTATATGTGCTGTCTACAAGACTTATCATAAATACAATAAATAGAAGATATTTACTTTTTTGAGAAGGATACCAAAAATATTTCATCGAGTGTGTTGAAAATATCCAAATTTTCACCAGTGCAAAGCAATCGTGAAAATTTGGATGTTTTAAACACACTCGATGAAATGTATTTCGCACTCGGGAAAATTTGGATGTTTTCAACACACTCGATGAAATATTTTTGGTACCCGCCATAAAAAAAAAGTAAATTTTCTTTTTATTTTATAGTTTTATGTGGATATTTACGGCATTTGATCACTCGTAGCGTACGTCACAATTTTGACCTGGATATGACGTCACAACTGTCTGAACAGATCGCCATTTTGAATATAGCATTTTACAGTTCAAAGAGTGCTTTTCAGGGTATTTTACATAATTATTTTATCGATAACATGAATTTTGGCTAGAAAAAGTAGTCCGGGCTGCTACTGCAAGGTCATGTTATTCACAGCGTGAAAATATCATTTTTATTTGTTTCAGATATGCATGGTTTTGACTGCAGAGTATAAAATAAAGTTGAGCTGTTAGATAGTATCTTCTTATCATGGTTATCATTTTTGGGACTAGCTAATTGAAACTTTTCAGTCTAATTTGCATGTTCTTACCATAAGTTACACTGTTATCGGATGTTTTTCTTGTCACAAGAAGATCCCAAGAAGGTAATTTGAGTAACAGATTGTAAATTGGAGATACGCGCTTGAATACACAAACTTAGCAACACAGTGAAATCATTCTTTACAGAAGAAACTCAAATATGTACTTCCAGCCAGAAAATCACCTAATAAATGACTCAAATGAGGGTCCAATATTTTGGTAAACATACATAACATTTAATAGAGAAAAGTTTGTTGAGGATGCGATCAAAAATAAAGTCGCTTTAATCGCTCGGGATTATAAGTCCATGGGGGATTAAAACGCAAGTGACTCTCAAGTGCATCACGAAAACACGCCTATATAATTTTGACCCCCCCCCCCCCTTGAACCTCACTTTTATACAGTAAAACTGGGGTTTACGAGGATTATCCTTATTTTTCTTATTTCTGCTCACAAACATAGATTGTGGGTGGATGAGGCGGTTCTAACGAGTGCCTACAATCGACGTAAGAAAAATATCGCAATTTTTTCAACTTATTTTTTTTTTTTTTTTTCGGCGCTAAGATTTACACTGTATTTGTATAGGCGTGTTTTTGTAATGGATTAGTCCAGTCTGCCCAAAAATAGAACTCATCGAAGATTTTATAGCCGTTCCCGTCATATTTAACCCTTGACCTGCTGCTTATTTAAATATGCCACACCCACCACTGATTTTCAACCAATCCGATTTAATAAATAAAATAAAGCCGCTATCGCCGCATGAAGAAAACACGCCTATATAATTTCACCCCCCTTAAGCCTCAGTTTTATAAAGTAAAGCTGGGCTAGCGGGGTATACAATACTTTTCTTATTTCTGCTCAAAACATAGATTATGGGGTGTACGCTTTAGATCCGCCTCGGTGCGCGGTTCTAACGATTCCCACAACCTATGTTTTGAGCAGAAATATGGAGAATAACAGAATTTGTATCTTAAAATTTTCGTTTTTGATGGTATTTTTTTCCAGAATAGTTGTATAGCTGTGTTTTCATAATAGTCCAAACAACAGTTTCCCCATTTTAATATAATAATATATATATTGGAACTGTTTCGGTTGCTGTGGCGGCCATTTTGGACAATCAGAACTGCATCATTTAGTAAGTCTAAATGTCCATGTTGCCCCGATGCCTTCATAAAGTACAAGGTGAAAGTTAACGACGGACAGACAACGGACACCAGACCATGTCAAAAGCTGACCTCGAACTGCTGTGCTGTACATCACGAAAACACGCCTATATAACTTTGGCCCCACTAAATTGCCACTTTTATATAGTAAAATGGGTTTTTTTTTTTGGGTGTTTTATTTGATGTTTAACGCCCCCGTCAACACTGTAAAGGTCATTTTGGAGACGTTGCTTCCAAATTTGTGGGACTTTTCCCGACATTGAGATTAAATGACATCTCAGGCCCTGTCGCCCAATGCAACCAATAGGGTTTATAAGCATGGACGGTCCGACTCGAATCGCTTTGCCTGGGCAGGCTTATATCCTCTAAGCTGTTCACCAGTACTCGTGTGCCGCCGGTTTCAGCTCTGCGTGGAAGCGTCATGCAGCCCATCTATTTCTACAAGCCCCGATGGGCAGGGGCAGAAAAACTGGGGTTTGCAGGGGTAAACATTATTTTTCTCATTTCTGCACCAAAACATATATTGTGGGTACTTGTTAGAACCGCCTCGTCGAGGCCGTTATAACGAGTGCCCACAATATATGTTTTGAGAAGAAAGTTGAAGAAATATCAGAATTTTATCTTAAAATATTCATTTTTTTGGTGGAAAAAAAATCAATATATTTGAATATGCGTGTTTTCGTATTGTAGGCGAGATAATGTTATTCACTGTTCTTATTCTGCGGTTTTCATATGGACACCTAGTGATGCTTAGTTCACTGAAAAGATTTTCACATACAAGTCCAAATTGTTCAAAGCATCTTTAGCTTAACAAGCTGGTAGGTGGGCAAAATGTTAACGGTCCTAGTAAGCTAAATATGTAATACTGCGGTGTATTTGCGGGAAAAATGTGAGCAGCTTTTGCATTTGCAAAAGCTGCTTCATTTTTTTCTGAAAAAAATATTAATATAATAGCCTTAATGAATGATCAAAGTTTTAATGTTGTTTTAACTAATGGCATCATTAGTTTTGAACAATTGGACTCTGGTGTGGAGAAACATGTAAACCAGGTAGAAAGTTGTGTTTCAGATCATTTGCAATTCCTAAGCACTTGGAACTTTGTTTCCCCTATAGAAACAGTATATTATGGTAGTTTATATTATGTTTGTATTCATCATCATCATCATCATCATCATAAAGTATTTGAAGTAGATAGCTTCCAATTAAATTTCTATCTCCACACTATGTCGTCGTTTGTGGGCAGGCATCATAGTGAATTGATACAGATCAATGAGATGGGACTAAACAACTAATTTGTTTTGTTTGATTTGAGGTTTAACGTTCCCGTCAACACTGTATAGGTCATTTTGGAGACGTTGCTTCCAGTTTTGTTGGGACTTTTACCCGACATTGAGATGAAATGACATCTCAAGCCCTGTCGCCCAATTAAACCAATAGGGTTTATAAGCATGGACGGGCGGACTCGCACCGCTTTGCCTGGGAGGCTTAGATCCTCTAAGCGGTTTGCCAGTACTCGTGTGCGGTCGTTTTCAGCTCTGCGTAGAAGCATCATGCAGACCATCTATTTCTTCAAGCCCCGATGGGCGGGGACCGGACTAAACAGTTAAGTGTTGGCTGTTTCCGACTCGACAAATACACAAAAATAGAAGTGAAACCAATGATCAGGAATCCATACAAACCCCACATACCCATATATTCAAGTCAACAAACGGGAAAGAAACACAAACATACATCAACTTCGCCAACTTTCAATCGTCTAAAGCGGGAAGCCAAAAGAGAAAAGAACTGCTTCACGCTCCCCCATCCCGCTACCACGAAAATTGTTTCGGCAGCATATACAGTAAAATTCTTATATTAAGGCCACCTTTGAGACTGTTCAAAAGTGGTCTTTAAGACCACTTTTGAACAGTCCCAAAGGTGGTCCCTGACCAGAGGACATTTTGTGCAGAAAACATGAAGAAGGAATAACTGCACCCTTCTAAATAAGCATTTTAAAGGAGAATTAGTCTTAATTTTAGGTAGTCTTAATAGCGAAATTTCACTGTATACACGCAAAGACCCATATAAAAATGATAAATGACAACAGAAGTACTGCTCTGAAAATGTCGTTAATATTTTTTTACTTGGCGGGGGCTGGGGTGGGGTTAAATCGATATCCTTGGTTTACACAAATGATTGAAGGCTTTTTACCTCATCGGTGCAACATCTCCGAGAACATAGAATTCAAACAAATACAGAGTTGAAACAACTGTGATGACTCGACAGCTGGAAAACTGAAATTCTGGAACAAAAGAAAACTATAAGTTAAACTCCGATGGGCCTGACAGAGACAGAGCACCAGGCACCAACCAACATAACTTAAAAGTTGAAGTAAGTCTTTAGGTCGGAGCGTCAAAGGGACTGAGGCCCGATCCGCTGGCATGCAATTAAAAAAGGAAGCAAAGTTATCAACTGTGACTGGGTTAACTACCATGCGTGCAGTCTGTTGTATAACAGTTATGTTGTACCCAGTCCTTTTATGTCAAAAATGTTTTTTTTTTTTTTTTTTTTTTGTCGAAATTTCCCTAAAGTTCAGGTTCCCATAGGCCTTGCTGCAAAACAGATTAAAGTCTAACATTTAATTTTCGATCTGAATCGAAATGACATATCTAAAACTTAGAAAAAAAGGTTTTCGAAATCTATTATTCCGATAACCCTGATTAAGACTTTTCGAAGTCAATAGTCCATTTCACGTGTTACATGTAAGTCAGATACATGACTAAACATTCTGGCGAACCGAATCAATTGTGAAATATAAACAACGTAGGATGTTGCAGGAGAAACACCCTCATCCACGAAAGGAAAATTTACGATTTCAAAACTGATCATCATGTTTATCCTAATCCCTTCTAAAATAGATAAAAGTTAACACAAAAATGTGGCTTCGGTGTCAGAAAAATAAACAGTTTTATTCCACTGAAGTTTCGAAGTATACATTTGACTGATCAAACCATCGAAGCAGGTCTTATCAATATTTAATATATCATCCAAATATCTAGACCTCGAGCTAAAAGATTCAGTCACTTCAGTTTGGTTTTCGAAAGGGGCATCATAAACTATTTTTCATAACAGAACAAGAACGAATCAACCTTAAGGGGTGCGCAGTTCGTATCCATCGGAATTCCAACAATTTGTTTAAATATACAAAATATAATATAAATATTGTCAAGTAGAAAGGTGAGAGTCTCACACACTTTTTGACAAACCTCATCTTCAGCTTTGAGTTTATTTCATAACAAACACTTATTAGTATAATCCCCATGGTTGTCTTCTGGCTTATTGATTGGTCATCAAAGCCTATGCAACATATGTTACATGCATTGCTTTTTAAAACTATAAACTCTTGGCTGAAAGACTCTTTCTGAATGATAAGTGATTTTATATGAATATTCACACATGTTTGTGATAACCAAGTTCTTCATTGCATGATAACCGAGTGCGTGTTTGTATGCTTTAAAGCACGCTTAAGTCTTGACAAGAATATAGATCATACCTATTACAAATAACTTTAAAAAATTGACATGATAGTATTTATAAAATGCATTATTCGGTCTGATACAATATTGTGAAAATATTGAAGATATTTGAAAAAAAAAAACAACATAAAAACATAACAAAACATAAACAGCTTTGAGCAGGTGAAATGAAAAAGTAACGTAAATAACACATCTGAAAGACCAAAAACTGCACAAAATTAACATTGATATGTATAAAGTTCATTTGATATAGATTATGCCTATACAGGATGTATTCATAACATGTTGTTTTCGTACAAAAAATGGAGCTGCATAGGTATGCAACGTGTTTTTCATTTTGTCAATTTCTAAATGGTTACATACTTTTAGGTACATCATTAAACATTGACAACTGGTTACTTGGTGAAACGTGGCTTAGTGAGCTCTATAGCTGTACACCTAACGCATGGTATCAGTGGCATTTCGTTCCTGTTTGGTGCAACAGAACGAAAAGTAAAAACAAATTGGCATATAAAATCATGGTCATCGAAGGCTAAAAGTGTAACACGTGTTACGTGCATTATTTATTTTTAAAGAAACCTATAAAACCTTGACCAAAAGACTGTTTGTGTATGATAAGTGATTTTATATGAATATTAAAGCATGCTTATTTAAAGCAAATTCAGAAAAGCATAGTAGATGAATGTGTGGTTGTATTCCTTAAAGCACATTAACGCTTTGACCAGGATTCGGGTCCTACCTAATACAAATTACTTTTAAAACGATGAAATAAAATTAAAAATGCATTTTAATAAAATTTATAAAAAGCATTATTCACATTAAAACAATATTATGAAAACATTAAGATATTTGAAAATAATATAAAACAAAACCTAAAATATATATATATATAGTTTTTCATCAGATGAAATGAAAAAGTACCGTAAATAACCATTTTGAAAGAAAAACTCCACAACACGGACATTGATAGCAATGAAGTTTATTTGATATGGGTTATGCCTACAGAGTGTATGCATCATATATTGTTTTCACCAACAATAAATGGAGCAGCATAGGTGTGCATAGTGTTTGTTTTCATTTTGTCAGATTTTGAATGGTAAAATACTTTCAAGGCGCGTTATGAAAAATTGACCACTTGTTACTTAGTAAAACAGGGCTTTCTGAGCACTTTAGATGTACATCTATCACATCGTGTCAATGAAATTTCCCTTCCTGGGGGGGATTGGGTTGCAACAGAACGAAAAGTTTAGAATTTGGCTCCTAGACCAATGAAGTTACCTAACCTCTTCAGTGACAAGGTGAGGCAAAAGCGTCATGTATCTTGTGTCACTGGGACGTCGAATTGGGTAGAGGGTGAATGTTATTTCTCGTAAAGGGAACATGTCTACATATTTTTGATCCCCTGTAACCCCAGTTTTATTTAGTAAAACTTGGGTTTACAGGGGTATTCAGTATTTTTCTTATTTCTGCTCAAACACATAGGTTGTGGGTACTCGTTAGAACCGCCTGGACGAGGCGGTTCTAACGAGTCCCAACAAACTATGTTTGGGACAGATATCTGGAAAATAACAGAGTTTTTATCTGAAATTTTTCAATTTTTGGTGGTAAATTGTTCCAATATATTTGAATAGGCGTGTTTTCGTAATGTCTGTTTCTACACTTTCATGCATTTTCCTCTTTCTCCCCTGTCCCTCTTTTTCAGCTTCTATCTCTTATCTCCCTTTCTCTTGGAGATAATACATAATGACCCACAAGGGATTGACCTTTCGTTAAGTCACACTCAGTCAATCAACCAATCAATCACTCCCTGACAATGCACAATTCGTTTTCCCTTGCAGTCAACTGCTTGCGTTGTGAGCACCATCATTTGAACATATTTTATAAAAGGTGTATCCGTACTTCGGATGATTAAATATGTGAGGTAATAAATTGACTTATTAATGTGTCCCACTTCAGCTTCAAATTATTTAGAAATAAAAGGAAATATGTAACATGATACATTCGCTTATCGCTGAATGTATGTTACTATGACATATATATGATGTCATAATTACTCATAAAATAAACTTTATTTCTACAGATAGGTATATCAAAGAAAATCCTTCAATGAGTCACGTCCCGCAAGGAAACGTCTTAGGAACACATATATTCATAAATTAATCTGGTTTAAACAGCGTCGTTGCCTATAACTTGCACAGATACGCCTGCTGGAATTAAACGCGCAGAACGTTTCTCTATGTAGGCTCAAATGCCAGCAAACATTTAGGGTTAAACTTGAAGTATTTGTTTACACACCCAAAACAAATCGTAAAGGCACGCATTATGCACGATACAGTCCATATCTCGGGCAAAAAGGGCATGTAGAATGTTATTGCGCGGCGCAGTTATAAAAATCATGTCAGTGGGGTCTTCATCAGCGATAACGCAGATCAGCTGGTACATCTTTTGCTCAGACAGGAGCCGTAAGTGTTTGCCAGACAGCTCCAATCAGACTGGGCGTATGCTCAGGCCCTTCAGCCCATGCTAGCGACATGTTTCAACATAAACTGTAAAAGTGTAAACCCATAATCTCGTGAAAAAGGGTGTGTGCTTTGATATTCAATTCAAAGAAATAAATGACACCTTTTTGCGGTCGACGAATATATAATATAGACACTAAGAAGGGAATATTTCGGGTTATTCCGAATAAAAACGCCAGGATGTGTGACGTTTTCTATTGATTCGATCACAGGTGAGGATATTGAATCAACGTCGAACCACAATAACATGGATAGGGACGGAGATTTAATGATTATTAACCCTTCCATCCCTTTGTTTCTTAAACGCCAGTTCTATTTAATTGTTGGTTGATGAGTTCGTTAAACCACTATAGTCATTGTTATTTATAGTGTTCACTGGAATAATTATTAACGAAAAAAGTCTTGAGTAGCGGAAACTACATTGTTACAGTGGAGAGAGCATGCAACAAATTATCTGGCGTACGTTGCCCGATGAATAGAATAGAATAATGTGAATCGTTAAGACTTTCATTGTCAACATCCCGGTTTCTGTAAAAAAAAGGACTTCATTGAAACAAAACTTGAAGTAAGTTCAATGCTTATGCACATACCCGAATAAGACAATTTTTTTTGTTTTGTATTGGAGTTTTACGGCCCAGTCAACACTATTTAGGTCATTTTTGAGCCGGTCAGTTTACCTATCAACACTTTCCTGGGCAGGCTTGTACGTAAGCGGTTAACCAGTACAGTGCACATTCTTTCGCCAGAAACTGACAACTGCCCTTCTTGAATCAGCGGAAGGGAGAGAATGACCGTAGAAAAGATTTCATGATCAATCTCCACGAAAGAATGTTGCCGACCCCGGCGGGAGTCGAACCCGCGTCCTCCTGATCACCAGTCAGACGCGCATCCGACTGAGCCACTGAGGCCGGCCCGAATAAGACAAACATCATTACTGAACATTGAGGTTGAAAATCGATACTAAAGATAATAAAGAAAAAAAAAAAGAATCACTGACTAGAAAGTATCTATATTTGACTAGAGTTTATAACATTGAAACTTACTAAAAGCAAATTTTGCAAACGACTAAGCTACTATGTAAAATATGCAGTCCTAATCATACTAACTTTTTATGCCCCCGGAAGACGGGCATATAGTTTTTGCACTGTCCGTCTGTGGGTTTGTAAGTCCGCACTTTTTGTGATGGCTCCCACAGGGGGGGGGGGGGGGGGGAGATTGCTCACCTATAGTGACAGCTCTTGTTTAACTTAATAGTTATTTCAGTATCTAACTTTTCAATTTTACTATCTAATATATCTTATATAGTGCTTCGGATAACTGGGTCTCTCTAAAGGTAGGGGTAGGTTTATATTCTTGGTAGGAGACCCATGTTTACAGTCACTGATGAGGGACTTTTGCCCGCCATATTTGGTGTTCCTGACGTCCTTTGTTTTTTTGTTGTTGTTTTTTTTTTTTTTTTTTTTTTTGGGGGGGGGGGGTTACGGCCCTTTAAAGATTATTTCACTCATATCGAGCCGATCGTTTATCAAAGGTGGGCAAAGGGTACCCGGAGAAAAAATACCTGGCCTTCCGATGCAGAACTTGGCTCGAACCAACAGCGGTGAGAGACCTAATAATTAAGAGTCAGCGCTCTTGTCCTCTCGGCCACGGGTGCCCGTCTAAACGTCATTGGTGGTGAAGTATCTCTTATGGTAACTTCCACACCTGTTGGTCGTATGTATGTTCTGTTTACCGTCATTATTTTGAACTACATAATTTCTGTCATTACTTTCCACTATTCGTCTTTGTTGTCATAGCCGATGTTCAAATATCGTATTCACTCCAGGCAAATCCTTAGCCGTGTCTTTCCTCCAACGATGCTTTTCATCAGGCTACATCACCGTCTGTTTTCAGTAACATTGTCCTAGATATTCTACCAACAACATTTCACTTGGGCTTAATCTGTATCTCGCCTGGGAGTATTTCTTAGCTCTAACATGTTTTTGATAATCTTATATCCTGCTTCAACTTTTCCATTTGAACTTGGTGATTCGGTCAGGTGATTTGGTGAATAATTATTCATTCTCTTAAGACACTTTGAATTCTTCAGAGCATAATGGGGGCCGCCATCACTAACTATTAGCGTGGTACGCCTAGTCTAGCGAATTTCTTTTACAGTTTTATTATTTGTCTAAATCGCGACGGAAGTAAGGACAAAGATTGCGCCCGCGTGAAATCGATTTAAGTCGCCAGTTTAATTCGTTTCACTGACCGTTCCAAAGCGGGTCTTCTGTCATTTGTTATAGTTTTCTTTTGAGTGTGTGTATCGCTTATATAGTTTTGTTTTGGATAACCGTTTGACCATTTTGTGGGAAAATAACTGTCCTTTCGGTTTTCCGCTATTGGTGTTTCCATTAAGGTCTAGTTGTTTCATTCTTGTGTTTCTATCCCTATGATGTTTCTTATGGGAGGTGTGGGTCAGTTGTATCGGTGCCTGATCATTGCCTCCACTTCTGTTTTTCAATAACCTGTTCTGAGGTTGTAGTTGATAACTGATCAACTTCGATAAAATTGGAGTAGCAGATAATTACAAGAAAGTGATTTCTTCCTTTAATTTCAAATAGGTCAGTTCCAACTTTATCCCATGACCCATTACCATCACTTTGTTTTCTTAGAGATTCTCTTTGATTCCTTGGTTTCAACTTATTGACATTATTTACACTTCTCTATCATCTGCTTTTTTCTGCTGCCATACCTGGCCAAAAATAATTCCGCGAGCTCTTCGCATCATACTATCAAAATCCAAATGATGTGAAGTCTCATTCATTTTTTCTTCTGTGAAATTTTGTAGTTAACACAGCATCTCCTTTCAGTATTGTCCCATTTTCACGACTTAGTGAAACTCGGAGTCTAATTGTTGGTTTTCTTTTCCTCCAGCAATTCTGGTGTTGTATACTGTCGAGTCCTCAACCTTGTTTCATCTCTGTAGTGTTTTGATTTGTATGAACTCGGAGATGTTACACTGATGAGTTAGAAAGCCTTCATGCGGACTAAACAAAATTAGTGTATACCGCGACAGAGGTAAGGGCGAGGATTATGGCCATGTAAAATCCATGTAAGCTCCCCAGTGGAATTCTTTCCAATGACCGTTCCAAGGTGGTTCTTCTGCGGTGGTTTATTTATGTTGTTGTTTGTTACTTAACTGTGTGTATCACTTGTGTCTTTTTTTAACTGTCGTTTTGGCTTTCCGCTAGTGATGTTTTCATTAGAGTCTGTTGTTTCATGTTTGTGTTTCTTTCCCTTTGGTGTCTATGATGGGAGGTGTGGGTTAATTGTATCGATTCCTGGTCATTGCTTCCACTTCTATTTTGTAGTACTGAGCCATTCTTTGATGCGTCTATAATTTCAATGATTATCGCGTCAAGAAATTCTTCAAAAACATTCTCAAACGCTCAGTTTCATCATTACTTCTGTTTCAATTTAAGCACGACTTTGTGTATCACCAATTACAAAATCAGTGCCCTTCATAAACTGATATTCCGCGTATCTGAGCAGTTTCTTAACAATTTCTTGCAATCTCTTGGGAGCTTGGTTTAACGGCTGTTTTTGTTTTTCAGAATAGTTTCCAGAGGCTAATGATCATTCTTAATTATCAATTTCCTATCGTATGTACATTGGTCGAATCTTTCAAGACCAAAGAATACCGCGAGTGCTTCTTTTTCTGTTAGTGTCTGTCGGCCTGTTGTCTTAAGCGATTTAGAAGCAAACTCAATCGGTTTGCCTTCTTGAAGTAACACATCCAAGTCCATCATTCAAACTATCAACGTGAACTACAAATTCTTTTTTGTTTCAAAATATGACAGAATCGGCGAATAATTTAACTGAGCTTTAAGTTTTTTCCAACCTTCTTCACACTGTGTTGTCTAGTTCCATTCTTCGTCTTTTCTAGTCAACTTTATGATTTGTTCAAGAGTTTCAGAGCTAAATCTGGTGAAAATCTTGACATATACTGAACCACACAAGAAAACCCTTTTACTTCAGTTTCATCACTACGTCTTTTCATTTTCAAGATTGCTTCGATTTTCACATCGTCTGGTAGGTTTCCTTTATTCGTGATATTATGACCATGAAGTTTAATTCATTTTCTTCATCTTTCTTTTCATCATTTAGCACAATACATTGTTCATCACAACTTCTGTACAGTTTATCTAGTTTCCTATTATTGTCAGGTTTCGCAGCCTCCTTGCCATCCCCATTGCCAGCAACTATGATGTCGTCTTCTATTGTGAAAATGCCATCTAGTCCATCCAGTGCTTCATTTAATTTTCGTTGGAAAATTTCACAAAGACACACAAAGACCGAAATCTACCAAGGTATTATCATAGTTGTCAGATAACTCGATTTTCCATTCAGACGAACATGTCAGTAAGCTTCTTTTACATCCAGTTTTGTGAATAGCTTAGCATTGTTCAACTCAGGAAGTTTATCCTCGAATAATGACTGTTTGTATCTTTCCCTGACAAGTACTTTGTTCAGAGGTTGAGGGTCAATGCATATTCTAATCTTTCCATTTCGTTTTCTTGTTAGAAGCCTCTGTGGTGTAATGGTTATGCTACTCGCCTTGTAAATCGGGGGTCGCAGGATTGATACCGGGCTTCTCCAGGCTTTCGAATGAGTCTTTAAACCGAGGTCCTGTCTCCGTATGGCCTTAGTTGTCGGTGAGACGTAAAAACCCAAGCACTCACTCGTTTTCTTGTTAATGCCATCTGGTTCAACCATTTAGTTAGTTCGGTTACAGGTACCAATATTCCTCTTTCTACTAAATTGTTGATTTCTTTTTTAACTTTATCGCGAATAGTTTGTAGTCGGAAGTGCTTTAGGTGTTGCACTAGAGGTAACTTTAAGGTAGACCTCTCCAAAGTCACCTACATCATTTACAACTTTGCCTATAAAGGTTTCAAAGTTTACTGTCTCAGCTTCTGAATTGCTTTAATCCAAGTAAACATTCATAGCTGTTTTGCACAATAACAAAGTTTATTTCATGTTCTTCTTCATTCAATGGTATTCTCTAAGTCAGTGTTGTTTCTCCAAATGATTTCATAGATGTTTTATTCCTCATTTTCAGGGTGGTGTTTAATTTTTGCACTTGACCTTTCATGACATATTTCTCACAGATTGTATTTACTTGTACAAAGTGTCAATTTGAAACTTGACTTCACAATCATTATTTATCATATTAGCCTTAACTTTATCTGATATTCTCCCTTTCACTGAGGCTAACCAGTTATCATGGTCAGAATCATTATCGTCTCTTCTAAGTATTTGTACTTTCTTACACCTTGCTTTAAAGAGGTTTCTACCTTTGCAAATCCCAAGCGGGACTCTTTTTCCTGTTGCATTCCATGATTATAACCAAACAATACAAGGGAGACAACTTTCGGAACTTCCTGTTCGCTTTTATATAAGCCCTTTCCCTCTGAAAAACTGTTCTGTTCTTAAAGGAAAGAATTTGCTCCACAGGAGCAAATTCTTTCCTTTAAGAGTTGACACCTATTGACATGAGAGACAAAAATAATTTAGCAGGAGTTGCCTACCCTGAAGGTTTATCCATTCCCCTTACGCTAATCTGGGTACAATCATCGTTTGCAGATCTTTGGATTGCAAGAAAAATGTACATGTAGATGGTACATGCGAAGATGATAGTCGCCGATCGGTTTGCGCATCTGTCCAAAATAGAAGTGAAGGCAATGATCAGGAATCGATACAATTAACCGACAGCTCCCATCAGAGACACCAAGGGAAAGAAACACACACATGAAACAACTAGACCCTAATGGAAATATCACTAGCAGAAAGCAAAAAAGGACAGTTACTTTCCCACAAAATGGCCAATTGGCTATCCAAAGCAAAATAATATAAGCGATACACACACTCAAAGACAAGCCATAACAAAAATAAACCACGACAGAAGAACCGCCTTGAAACGGTCAGTCAAACGAATTATTTTATGTCTTATCGCGCTTAAGCTAAAAAAGCAATGCGCACCCACGACCATCGGAGCTTGAGAAATAAATCGGGCTGTATGGTACTTCCGCGCAGGACTGAAACCAAGTTAGATTGTCCCTTAAACGGCAAGGCTTGTATTACATCTCGACGTCGGGTTAAAGTCCCATAAAATCGGAAACAACGTCTCCAAAATGGCCTTTATATTTGACGTGAACGTAAAACCTCAACGCAAACAAACAAAAAAATAACAGTGCACGGAAGGTCAAATAATGAGTGAAAAAATCTGTGGGTGAACCACCTCTAAAGACTGATTTAGAAGGATATTCAACCTAACACTGAATATTGTGGGAGCCATGTTATAACTACAACTACATCATTCGGCGAACAATGTCCATGTCTTTTATGACACTAAAACTGCCCATTTTCACATCTGAAATTGCTTTATTTTGTTTTCTTATTTATTTCCCAAACACATTATACGTGTTGTGTGTTTACGGCAGAGTCAACAGATGGGGCTACGGCCGGGTTCTCAATTACCGTCCAGGTCTCCCAAGACGTTTAGCATTAGAAAAAGGCAAGCTTGGAAAATGAGAAAAAGCTTTTTGTTCGTATGTCGCAAAGGGAGATAATCAGTCAAATTCCATGACAGAGTTATGGGACTTGGTCAGAAGGTAGCTGATGATACAGATATGTGTCAAATTGCATGCGGATGGGCAAAATATTTTGGCCAAGGTTAAAGATTTTAATTGAATTTTCGAAAAATAGGTCAGAGTCAAAAGGCTAAGGTCAAAGGTCAAAAAGTTTGATATCAGCGGAAAAAGATTGCCACAAGGAACACACATGTGAATTTTGAGAGCTGTATTGATTGTGGTATTAAAATGCATTTATTGTTTGTTTTTGTTTTTTGAAAAATAGGCCAAAGTTCAAAAGTCAAGTCCACAGGTCAAAAACCTTGGTATCCATGGATCCCAAGAAATAGCCATGCGAAGTTTGAAGGCTGGTATTAGTGGTATTAAAATGAGTGAAAAATCGTTTTCTAAAAATAGAGAAAATGGGAGATAATTCAGTTAAATTGCATGACAGAGTTACGGATCTTAGCGAGAATGTAGCTCTTGTAATGGTGAGTATCTTTGTGAAGTTTCATGAAGGTAGGGCAAATACTTTTGGACATATGGTCAAGATTAATGTTTTGGGTTAAATTTTCGAAAAAATAGGTCAAAGTTCAAAGATCACAGGTCAAAAAGTATGGTATCAATGGAAAGACCTTGTCCCAATGAACATCCATGTGAAGTTTGAAGGCTACATTTTTCTTCTCATTCCAATACTATTTATAACAAATAGAATTGAAATGAGAAGAAAGATGTAATTCAGAAAAGAAAATAGAGATTGGGAGGTAATTTAGCCAAAATCAATAGTACAATTAAGGCCCTTGGTCAGAATGTACCTCTTGTGTTGGTATGTGTATCAACTTTCATGAGGTTAGGTCAAATACTTTGAAGTATTAGTTTTTGGAACGACGACAAGACAACGGCAACGCAGACGCTGGAGTGATGACAAAAGCTCGAAACATTTTCTTCGAAAAACAGACGAACTAAAGACGAAAAAGGAAAGACCCCATTAGCATCTGCTACGAGCATAGCAGGCCCTTGAGAAGGTCCTGTCACTGAAAACATCCAAACACATAATGACGTACTCGTTAGAAAATCATTTCAGTGTCGGTTCTTACGATAACAAACAATCCGCCATCTATGTCATGAAGCAGAACTATGCAAAACAAAATTACCCATGGGGAAAATCGTGTTTCCTCACGAAGGTGTTCATCAAAAGGCAACGAGAACGCCCCAGCAGGCACATGGCGTAACTGTGACGTCACATCAACGTCGGTGCAACGTCATGGCGTTTATGCAACGTAAAATCTACGTCGGTAGCCTGAACAAATCTCCGCCTATGGTTAGATCCGAACCCAGGGCCGCTCGGGTGAAAGTCCAGTGCTCTAACCACTGATCCAAAGAGTCGACTCACTGACGCAGTTATCAAAGCGTGCCGATAAACCTACTTGTATAGGCTATACATATAATCTACCAAAGCAGATAATTGAAGGGCGGCGATGCGCTGCTTTACACCCCATCCCCTCCTCTTCATGGAAGTCATCATTTTTGATGACGTGAAGCCAACTTCGGCACGAAGCCATTTTCGGTGAAATAAAGTCCGATCCCGGACGAGCCCCCATCTTATGACGTGATAGCCGTAACAAAGGAAAGAAGCATAGCCTGAAAAAAATTCCGCCTATGGTAAGATTCGAACCCGGGCCGCTCGTATGAAAGTCCAATAGACGGTCAAAAGCTCGTTGAGCTTATGTTATCTGTTGTATATTTGTCATGCCGTCTTTTAATAAAATTTCTTATTCTTATCTTAATGCACTGAGCTAAAGAGTCGATTGTCGGAGAGTGGTGATAATATACCAAGGCAGATAATTGAAGGGAGGCAATGCGGTCCGTAAAAAGACTAATCAGAGTCTTCGCTGAGTGCCTCTTGGTCCCCTTTGTTACGGGCTTGGAGACTAGTTAGTGTCGGGCTGCATAATGTTTCCATACACACAGAACTGAAACCAACCGCACATGAATACTGGTAAACCACTTAGAGGGTCTACGCCTGTCTAGGCAAAGTGGACCGTCCATGCATATAAACCCCTTTTGGTTTCATTGAGATATCATATCATGTCAATGTCGAGTAAATTTCCCATAAAACTGGAATCAATCCAAAATAACCGATATAGTGTTGCTATTTCAGCATTTTGCAACTATTTTGTCAGTTACACCCTTTTGAAAAGTTGAAGAAAACAAAAAGTGGTACAAAAACAGTGAAAGTGCGCAAACACCGTTTTGCGTCAACTTTTTTCATAAGTCCTGCTGCCTGATATTGCAAAATGAGAGTGTACTTTGCGGAATGTATAAAATGTGGTATATTACCTACCCAATGCCTTTGAACGGCTAAAGAAATAGGGTTTGTGCACTTTCACTGTTTTAGCGCTGAGTGCACTTGCACTGTTTCAGCGCTGAGTGCACTTGCACTGTTTTTGCGCAAATACACCGGCACAGTGTGTATCAACATTTAAATGCTATTTTTTTTTTAAATGACATTTTTCAACGATCAACTTCACACACAACTGAGATTTTAATAATGACCTCAAAGTTAGTTCCTGCTACCTTTCTTTTCCCTTTTCCTTATTCATTTTTCAGTATTAGTAAACAGAAAAGATTTATTATACTGAAAGTCCCTTTATACTGACCTGCAAAAAGATAATGCATTTTTAAACTCCGAATAAGGAAATGCGACATGAAAAGTCGACCTTTTCTGAAGGTGAAACAAAGTGAGATATCTATAGATTGAGGAGGAGGTGTTGGTTTTACGTCCCACCAGCAGCTAAGGTCATGCGGAGACGGGACCTCGGTTTAAAGACTCATCCGAAAGTCTGGAGAAGCCCGGGATGATACCTGGTTTACAAGGCGCGTAGCGTCACCACTATACCACGGAGGCTTCTATCTATAGATTGAATGTAACAGTAATAATAGCCATACATTACGAAAACACGCCTATACAAATACATTGTAACTTTTTCCGCCGAAAAAACGCAAATTTTAAGATGAAAATGTGTGATATTTTTTTTACTTCTGCTCTAAAATATAGATTGTGGGTACTCGTTAGAACCGCCTCATCGAGGCGGTTCTAACGAGTACCACAATCTATATTTTAGAGCAGAAATAAGAAAAATAAGGTTTACCCCTGCAAACCCCAGTTTTACTATATAAAAGTGGGGTTCAAGGTATTCAAAATTATACAGGCGTGTTTTCGTGATGAATCACGACGGCGGGCAGCAACCTAAGAACCTACGGAGTAACAGCGTCATGAAAACCGAATAAGGAAAATGGGATAGATTTTTTTCCCTTTTTCCCTGTTTCTTTATTCGCTCCGTATTAAATGTTGACATCTTGCAAGGAGATACCAAAAGATTGAACCATGGAACCGTGAATTAGAAAACAAGATACCAACCATCAATAAGTTCTAAATTTAACGCAGCTGCAGCGTCTGAGGAAAGGTGCTGAAGGTGAAACGATAAAAGTGAGATAAAGTAACACGACGCAATTACAGCGCCATGACAACCGAACTTAGTACGGGAAGCGGAGTTGTCACATTTCTGTATGTAACGACTCGCAGTATAATTAATCTTTTTCCGCGTTAACTTATTGTGTTTCTTAGTCGAATAAGGAAAAAGGGATAAAGAAAAGGGAAAGGGGAAAAAGGAAAAGGGAAAAAAAGGAACTAACTTTATGGTCATGTTTATTGACCACTTATATGATCTCCCTTGCCGTTGTCAAACAAAACAGTTTTAAAACAGTTCTTTGTCGCCATATTGCACTTACACCATTTTTGCATCAAGCAGACGTAATGATTTTTGACAAAAATTTAGTATAAATCAAACTGCCGGCACATTTTCGAAATATTTTTTATTGTGATGATGGATAGCATTTGAAAATTGAAAACGTTTTGTAGCTTCTAAAGTGATTTTTAACGGGCAAAAGGTCGCAAGGATCAACAAAAAAATTGTACATGTAATTAAGTATATGTTTTCAGTCATAAATGAGTCTATGCAAATGCAAAGATGCTGGCTAGCGCGCGACTAGTGAAAACTCTGATCAGTCTGTGCAGGTCGCAAGATGATTTTGGGATTTTGATGCACCCATAGGGCTAAATAGTATAGATCTTGATGTTACTGCGTGGCTTTGGAGGTTGATTTCAGACTTCATTTGTCACATTTACCGTGTTGTATACAGTGAAATTCCGCTATTAAGACCACCTAAAATGAGGATTAATTCTGCTATAAAAAGCTTATTTTGAAGGGTACACCTAATTTTTCCTTGTGTTTTCTGCCTACAATGTCCTCTGGTCTGGGACAACCTTTGGGACTGTTCAAAAGTGGTCTTAAAGACCACTTTTGAACAGTCCCAAATGTGGTCTTAATATAGGAATTGTTCTGTACTTTTTCGCGGGACATTGCATAAGCGCATCGCATTTCATTTCAGCTGTTAGTTACAGTCAATCCTCTTTATATCGGCATTCGTTATAACGGCAAAACTCGATATAACGACATTTTCAATAGAGTGAATTCTTAGCTCAAGGATTAGCCTCGTTTACGAGCGACGTGGGCTTTCCTCGGATTGGAAATGCCCACATTGAAACCATATTCATGAAAGATTCGGCTGATTCTTGTAATTCAGTACTCCAAGAAACGAATGTTAGATATATTAATTTGTTTGTTCGATTTGAGGTTTAACGTCCCCCGTCAACACTGTAAAGGCCATTTTGGAGACGTTGCTTCCAATTTTGTGGGACTTTTACCCGACACTGAGATGAAATGACATCTCAAGCCCTGCCGCCCAATGAAATCAATAGGGTTTGTGAGCATGGACGGTCCGACTTGCACCGCTTTGCCAGGGCAGGCTTAGATCCTCTGAGCAATTTACCAGTACTCTGGTGCGGGTCGGTTTCAGCTCTGCGTGGAAGCATCATGCAGCCCATCTTTTTTTCCAGCCCCAATGGGCGGGGGCCGTGAATATATTTATACAGTAATTTATATAGTAATTTAATACTCAAGAAACAAATGTAATAGATATTTGTTAGAATCGCCTCAATTTGTTACTTGGAGGAATGATGTGGAAAAGACCTTTTATAACCTATCATACTCCTAACTGGGATTCTTTATAGTGACAAATTCTTTATAACGGCACAATAATAGGGAACAAATACTGTCTTTATAACGCGGGTCCTCTGTATAAATATCAATGACGTTTTCTTACCCTCACGAAAACACGGCCATATTTTTTAACCCCCTTTAACTCCACTTTTATATAGTAAAACTGGGGTTTAAAGGGTCGTGCATCATTATAACCAAGCGGGGCTATACTGGATTTGCCATGTCCTTCTGTTATTTTCCATGATTCCGTGACTGCAAAATAAAATGCATTTTGCTTATAACTTTTATGTGTGCGGTCCTACTTCAATTAAGAAATGAATCCTGTTTTTCTGCTGTTCATGAAAGTATGAAAGACAGCGGGTCGCTATCAAAGTAGGAGTAAAACAAAGATCAGGAATTGATACAATTAACTTACTCCATCCATAAAAGACACCAAAGGGAAAGAAATACAAACATTAAGCGACCAGACCATAATGGAAACCTAAACAAAGGAAGGCCATACGGACAGTTACTTTCCCACAAAATGGCCATATGGCCATCCAAAATTAAAAGACACAAGTGATACACACAGTAAGTAACAAACAACAACATAAATAAATCGCCACAGAAGTGCCGCCTTGGAACGGTCAGTGGAAGATTTCCACTGGGGGGCTTAAATCGATTTTACGTGGCCACAATCCTCGCCCTTACTTCCGTCGCGATTTAGACAAATAATTTGTTCAGTCCGCATGAAGGCCTCCTAACTCATCAGTGCAACATCTCCGTGAACACAGAAATCAAAGAACCACAGAGGTGAGACAACGGTGAGGACTCGACAGCAAGAAACCACTGAAATGCTGGAGCAAAAGAAAACCAACAGTTAGACTCCGATGAGCCCGACCAGAGACAGAGCATCAGGCACCAACCAACATTATCTCTTTAATTTTCAATAAGCCTTTACGTTGGAGCCGTCATAGAATCTGAGGCCTGACCCACCGGCGTGCAATTAAAGAGGGAAGCAAAGTTGCCAACCGTGATTGGGTTAACTACCATGCATGCAGTCTGTCGTATAATATCCATGTTGTACCCAATCTTTTTATATCGAAGAATGATTTTACGAAATTGGGTGCTGAAGTCATTGCGGTTATATATTTTTCTGAATTTATATACTAAGTCACCATAAAATTCGGGTTCCGATAGACCTTGTTGCAGAAGAGATTTAAGTCCAATATTGAATTTTGAAATTAAATCAGAATGGCGTCTATAAAATTTTGAAAAGGCTTTGCGTAGTTTATGGTACCGATAACCCTGATTAAGGAGTTTAGCCGTTAATAATTTATTACGAGTGTTGAAGTCAGTTACATGACTACACACTCTAGCAAATCGAATTAATTGCGAAATATAAACGCCATAGGATGGCGCACGAGGAACATCGCCATCCAAAAAAGGAAAATTTACAATCTCAAAATCAAAGTCATCGCGTTTATCATAAATTTTGCACGAAACAAATCCATCTACAATAGATAGATGTAAATCCAAAAACGGGGCCTCGGTATCAGAAGAATTTGCTTTATTTAACTGAAGTTCTAGGGGGTAAATCTGACTGATCAAACCATCAAAATAGGTATTATCAATATTTAATAAATCATCTAAATATCTAGAAGTAGAGCTAAAAGCTTCAATAATTTCAGATTGGTTATCAATGGAAAGCGACAAAATGAAGTCTCTTTCATAACAATACAAGAACAGATCAGCCACAAGAGGTGCGCAATTAGTACCCATCGGAATACCCACAATTTGTCTAAATAACTTAGTACCGAATCTAATATAAATATTGTCAAGTAGAAAGGTGAGGGCATCACACACTTTCTGACATGACCAAAGTGTATAATTCTTATGCTCTTTAGAAGTGAAAAATGCATTTCTGACATTACATGCAAGATAGAGAGAATCTTCTCTGTGAAAAGCCCATTCAATTAAATCATTAAGCTTTTCTTTTATAAGATTATGAGGAAGTGTAGTGTAAAGAGTGGAAAAATCGTAGGTAGACAGACTAGAAGCACGAAACTGTCTAGATTTCAATTTATTTAAAACCTCATTCGAATTTTTTATAGACCAAAACAGATTTCTTCCTGATCTTTCAAAGACTTTATCACAATATTTAATTACATGCGTTTTAATAGCAGTAAGACAGGAAGTTAATAATTTAGAAAGTTCAGTGGTGGTGCAAGAACTAGAATTTGCAATAAACCGTGCTTTGTAAGGTTTTTTATGAAGTTTTGGTAACCAGTATAGCGTAGGAAGCTTGTCTTGGCCTTCGTTAACACACACAGCAAACTTGGTGGCTGAAAGACAAACATGTTTATCTACTATAGCTCTCTCTTCAGCCAAAGGCTGAAGTTCATAGGCCTTAGTACCACCAAGCTCCTGCTTAAGCGTGTTAACATAGTGGAGCCGTCACACAACGACGACGTTGTTAGCGGCCTTGTCTGCAGGGGCCAAAACAAACTTCTTATGAAATTCTTGAATACCTAGTTTAAGATGACGTAAAGACGTCTTGGGCTTAGGAGGTAATAAGTTAGTATTTTGAGAATAGAAAGAAATGCGTTTATTCACTAGTCTTAAAATGCTAAGTTTCCAGTCCTTTAGGGCTTTATACTCAACATACTCTCGCTTACACCATCGATTACCGAATTCATTCAAGGAAGCAGCGATTTCATCTCTACATTTACTGAAATCAATTTTAGAAGGAAACCGATATTTCGGTCCTTTAGAAATTATATTCCTTATCCTAGAATCAGGAATAATTTTCAAATTGCCAGTAATTACATGACCAGCAGCAGGATAGCAATACTTTGAGTTTTTACAATCACATGAATCAGGAGTATTAGTATCAATATCAAGATCTGAAACAAGTTTATTGAAATTAAAAATGATAGATCTAACAGGTTTGTTATATTTATAGCAAATTATAGGTGTTTCAGTATTTTGAAAATAAGCAGGAATGGAAGAAAGCACCGATCTCTCACGGAAGATACTGGGCAAATCTATAAAATCCATACCCTTATTAATGAAGGATATTTTGAAGAAATGACGTTTATGATTAATTTCAGAATCAATGTAAGGACGGAGAGCATGCTGAGTATAGCCTCTAGTTAAGAGAGCCGCATCATATAACTGATGAGAACTATCGTAGAATTTATTCGCCTCGGTGTCCAGAAGACGTAAAACAGAAACGGGTAATGAACTTAAAAATGAAAGCATAGAGTGGCGTCCATGATTTAATAATATAATTGACAGTCACTTCAGTCTAGTATTGTTTCGTTTAAACGCACGTGATTTACGTTTAAAGTTACCATTTTTCCTGGTGCCGTGAGATCTAGTTCTGCGTTTTCGACATTCCAGGAGTGAGAAAATATCAAAGTCCGGCATTCTGGAAATATTACCCTCATGATAAATGTTGTCATTAAATCCCAGTGGAAAAGGGGTCTGTAAAAATTTAATCCATTTCAGTTCAGCTTCATGTCTTTTGATTATTTTGAATCTAGATGTAGAATTTGCATCGTAATAAAGTTTTTCCACTGGTTGTATAATAATGTTATTTACAGAATGACCTGTACGTCGAAAGTGACGGTACAAGAAAGTGTCAGTTTTCTTAGGCTTACTCATTCTACGATAATGCTCGTTCAATCTAGTTTTAAGCATGCGGTTAGAGTTTACATGAACCCCTTCGGGGTTCATTTACTTTGCACGCGACCCAAAAGCAGAAAAAATAAGTTTATTTTTTATATATTTACATTCTTTGCCCCGCATCACTGGGCGACAAAAATGCTAATAGGGCAAACTTTTAAAGCTGAAAACATTTACACACTGTTTTTCTACAAAGAGGGGAACAGCATTGACGTCAACAACGCCCGTAGAGAAACATAGATTAGACTGACGTCACTGAAAATCATGTGACTTGATGGTTTATGGAAGTATGAACTACATTGTTTTCTATCGGTTTACATTAGACTTTACACTGGAAATGTAAATATTGAAACTTATACTACACTTGGTCACTAAGGTAAGAATGGTGTAGCAGCAGAATATAGACCAAGGGCACATAACTCTTTGAGTTATGTACCTTGATAAGTTTTCAAGTTTTTAAATGCATTTTGCTTAATAACGTTTATGTTTGTGGTCCTACTTTAATGAAACTTATACTACACTTGGTCTCTAAGGTAAGGAAGATGAATTAGCAGAATAGTGACCAAGGGCCCGTAACTCGTGGAGTTATGTCAATTGGAAAGTTTTCAAATTTTGCCATTCTTGAAAATTTTCGTAACTGATTTCTCAGGAACTATGAAAGGTAGAAAACTAAAACTTTGTATAAAAATGAACAATGGCAAGATTTATCATGTATACTGGAACAGAGGTCGAGGATCTATAACTCTTTGAGTCATGTCCCTTGTTAGCTCACCTGAGCCGAAGGCTCATAGGTGAGCTTATAGTATGGTAAGGCTCCGTTGTCTGTCTGTCGTCTGTTGTCTGTTGTCTGTTAACATTTCCACTCATCTTCTCGTCTGAAACCACAAGGCTGATTGGTCATATTTCATGTGGAGCATTCATGGGATGGGGGAACGAAAGTTTGTTCGCAGGGTCCAGGTCACGTGTCCAAGATGGCCGCCATGGCCATATAAGGTAAAAACCCTTCAAAAATCTTCTTCTCCGGAACCAGTGGGCCGATTAGCCTACAACTTGGCATGTAGCATAAGGGACTCGGGTCCATCATATTTTGTTCAAATGATGACCCTTGGATGACCTTGACCAATTTTAGGCCAAGGTCAAATTTGGTCGCATAGACTTTTGCATGGGAAAAGGTCAAAACCGTGTATTTTTTGGAAACTATTGCAGCCTGTGGTCTGAAAATTAGTAGATGCAGTAAGCTAAATGGGTGGATATTAAAGGTCAAGGTCATTCTTTGACCTTTATTTAAGGTCATTCAGATATGAGAATTAAAACATTTTTTTTTTCATAAACTACAAAGCCATTAGTAACGATATTTCATATGAAAGTTTTTAAGAACAAGCAAATGACAATTAATCAATATGAATTTGGTCACATGACCAATATGGCCGTCATGCCCATATAAGGTAAAAACCCTCCAGAAATCTTCTTCTCTGGAATCCATGGGCCAATTATCATGTAAGTTGGTATGTGGCATTGGGGACTTGGGCCCATCAAAATTTGTTCAGATGATGACTCCTGAATGACCTTGACCTGTTTTAGGCCAGGGTTAAATTTGGTCGCATAGACTTTTATATGGGGAAAAAGTCAAAACCTTGTATTTTTTGGAAAATATTTTGCACCTGGTGATCTGAAAATTGGTAGAAACAGTAAGCTAAATGAGTGGATGAAATGACATGAGTATTCAAGGTCAAGGTCATTATTTGATCTGGTTCAAGGTCATTCAGATATGAGAATTAAAACTTATTTTTCTCAGAAACCACTGAGCCGTTTGTAACCAAAATTTCATATGAAAGCTTTTGGGAACAAGAAAATGAAACTTGATTAATATGAGTTTGATAACATGACCACTATGGCCGCCATGTCCATATATGGTAAAACCCCCTCAGAAATGTTCTTCTCCAGAATATGTGGATTGATTTTCATATAACTTTGTATATGGCAATGGGGGCTCGAGCCAATTATAATTTGTTCAGATGATGACTCCTGAATGACCTTGACCTATTTTACGCTTAGGTAAAATTTGGTCAAGTAGGCTTTTGTATGGAAAAAAAATCAAAACCATGTACTTTTCAGAAACTTTGCAGCCTGTGACCTAAAATTGGTAGATGCAGTAGCTAATGAGTTCTTTAAACTACCGAAGTATTCAAGGTCCAGGTTATTCCTTGTTCTTAGTCCAAGGTCACTCAGATATGAGAAATATAACACATTTTCTTGCACACCAGACAAGTAAATCCGTGTCTTGCAGCCTGTGATCTGAAAATTGGTAGATGTGGTCAGCTAAATGAGTGGATGAAACTGCATGGGTATTCAATGTCAAGGTCATTCTTTGGCCTTGGGCAATGGTCATTCAGATATGAAAATTAAAGCTTATTTTCCTCAGAAATGATTGACTGGGCCATTTGCAGTCAGGTTTTAAATAAACGCATTTAGTAACTAATAAATGCATGTTTGGTCACATGACCAATATGGCTGGCATGCTTATATAAGGTAAAAACCCGTAAAAATCTTCTTCTCTCGAACCAGAGGGCTGATTGTGATGAAATATGGTATGTAGCATTGGAGACTTGGGCCCATCATAGTTTGTTCAAATGATGACCCTCGGATAACGTTGACCTATTTACGCCAAGGTTAAATTTGGTCGCATAGGCTTTTGTATGGGAAAAAGTTAAATCCAAGTATTTTTCGGAAACTATTACAGCCTGTGATCTGAAAATCGGTAGATGCAGTTAGCTAAATGAGTGGATGAAACTTCATGAGTATTCAAGGTCTAGGTCATTCAGATAAAAAATTGAAATTCATTTTCCTCAGAAACCACTGAGTCTTTCTTGTAACCAAATTTCGTATGAAAAGCTTTTGGGAACAAGAAAAATGAAAATTAACTATTATGAGTTTGTTCTCGTGACTAATATGACTGCAAAGCCCATATAAGATAAAAAAAACCTTCCCTGGAACCAATGGGCAGATTATCTTGAAACTTGGTGTGTAGGACTGGGTACTCAAGCCAGTCATAGTTTGTTCAAATAATGACCCATGGATAACCTTGACATATTTTACGCCAGGGTCAAATTTGGCCACATAGACTTTTATATGAGGAATATCAAAACCATGAATTTTTCAGAAACTATTGCAGTTTGTGGTTTGGAAATTGGTTAAAGGAAAAAGTTAGCTAAAGGAGTAGATTGCTCTACACGAGTATTCAAGGTCAAGTTCGTTCTTTGACCTTGGCCAAGTGACGCTGAGATGAAAACTTATTTTCAACAGGAACAACTAGGCCATTTATAATTAAATTTCTTCTGAAAGTTTTAGGAACAAGGTAATGAAAATTCATAATTATGAGTTTGGTCACATGACCAATAGGACCACCATGCCCATATAAGGTCAAAAGCCTTTAGAAGAACTAGATGGTCGATTTTCCTGAAACTTTGTATGTATTATTTGGGACCGAGCCAATCATAGTTTGAACAAATTATGATCCCTGGATTTCCTTAACCTATTCAAGGACAAGGTCAAATTTGGTCACATAGACCTTTGTATGGGAAAACTGTGTATTTTTCGCAAAATTTGTAGATGAAGGCAGCTAAACGAGAAAATGAAATATGAATTCAAGGACAATGACATCATCTAGATACGAAAATAAAACAAAAGGTTTATCAGAAAGCACTGGTCCATTTGTAATCAAATTTTATATGAAAGCTTTAAGGAACAAGGAAATGGAAATCAAGGCATATGAGTTGTCACATAACAAATATGGCGACAATGCCAAACTTGTTTCTTTCTTTTTTTTTTTCTTTTTTTTTTTTTTTTTTTTTTTGAAAAACAGCTTGGCATATCTAAGCCAAATTTACACATGAAGCCTTTATGGAATGGAAGAACAAAAGCGTGTTCCAATATTTAGGTCACATGATCCTGCTATGTTAAAAAGCCTCTCAGAAACCAAATGGCTCCATAAATCCTCAGCACTCAGGTGAGCGGCTCAGGACCATTGGTCCTCTGGTTTTTCTTATTTCCGCTCAAATACAGAGATTGTGGGTACTCGTTAGAACCGCCTCGCAGGGGCGGTTCTAACGAGAACCCACAATCTTTGTTTTGGGCAGAGATATGAAAAATATCTGTTCACAGATTTTCATCAGAAAAGTAGCCATTTTGGATTTGTGAAAAAATGCACTATGTCGCACGGGTGTATTATCGTTATGCATTTTACATAGTTTGCATCTACATTAAAACTGCCAAACTCCGTTAAAACTTCGTGGCCTCTCGCCAATCGAGGCTTGGGAAAATTTGTTCTGCTGCATGATGCTTCCACGCAGAGCTGAATCGAACCGCACATGAGTAGTGGTAAACCATTTAGAAAGTTTGTCTGTTTGTTCGTTTGAGATTTAACGTCCCCGTCAACACTATATAGGTTATTTTGGAGACGTTGCTCCAATTTTTGTGGGACTTTACCCGACATTGAGATGAAATGACATCTCACGCTCTGCCGCAACCAATAATGTTTGTATGCATGGACGGTCCGACTCACACTCTTTGCCTGGGCAGGCCCTTAAACCCTCTAAGCGGTTTACCAGTACTCATGTACCGTCGATTTCAGCTCTGCACGGACGCATCATGCAGCCAAATCTATTTCTTTAGGCCCCGATGGGCGGGGGTCGCCGCTTAGACATTCTAAGCATGTCCAGGCAAAATGGTGCGAGTCGGACGGTCCCTGTATATAAACCCTATTGGTTTGTTTGAACGACAGGGCTTGAGACGGTCATTTCATCAGTGATGGGTTAAAGACCAACAAAATTGGAAGCAAAGTCTCCAGAATGACATACAAAGTGCTGACGGGAACGTAAAACCTCACTTAAACAAGCAATAAAACATCAGTCAATGACTGGAACACGTATGATTCGTTTACCATGGCTAATTCAGCTCGCGGCCCCGCCCATTGGGGCTTGAAGAAATAGATTGGCTGCATAATGTTTCCACGCAGAGCTGAAACCGACCGCACAGAGTACTGGTGAACGGCTTAGAAGGTGTAAAGCTGCCCAGGCAAAATGGTGCAAGTCAAACCGCGCCTGCATGTAAACCCTATTTGTTTGTTTGGACGGCAGGGCTTGAGATGTCATTTCGTCTCAATGTCGGGTAAAAGTCCCACAAAATTGGAAGCGATGCCTCCAAAATGCCCTTTACAGTGTTGACGGGGACGTTAAACCTCAAATCAAACAAACAAACAAAAACATTAAAACTGCCAAACTACAGATGCAGATGCGCAGTCTGATCAGAGTTTTCGCTTGGCACTCATACTCGAAGATTCCTTTTCCTTTGACGCGGCCAAAAATATAATTTTCTTTCTTTATTTGCACAGCAAAAGCCACGTAAGAAGTTATTAACCACCATTCCCAAATACGAAGGCTGTAATTTTTCAACCATAAAAGATGCAATTTTCCGGCTTTAAAACATGAAACCAAAATTAAACGTTTATTAGTTTCGCACACAGGGTAGAAAATTATTAACTTGAATGTAAAATCATATAACCTTATGATTATAATCTGGTAAATGAAAAAGTTCGAGCTGCAATATATGATTTTCCTTGAGACTTTAACCCTTTTTGTACCAAATGGAATCTTCCACCTTATATATAGCAGAGTTCATTTCAAAATTTAGGCGTGTCAGGCTGTGTTTTCATCAAAATTTATTTGGAAATTGACTGAACGTTTAGCAAACAGTGGAGGCCCTGATCAGACGCCGCGTTCTGCGGCGTCTGATCTGGGCCTGCACTGTTTGCCAGGGTACCCGTTATGGGGTTTCTGGTACTAAATGCGTTAACAGTACTAATAATAGTGTGACAAATGAACAATTTTTCGAACGGGTCATTATAAGTGGGGAGTGCATTATTTTTGGGTGCGGATACAAAAAAGACAAACAATAGTCACACACAGGAACAGAATATCCGCAAAGTGACTCACGTTCTCCTCATTTTAAAAGTAGAACAGTTTCTTCCGTAAATTAGACACCGTATCCCATCACGAAAAAACTTATCTTCGGATCACGAAAACACGCTTATATAAGTTTGACCCCCATAAACCTCACTTTTATATAGTTTTTGTTTGTTTGATATGAGGTTTAACGTCCGCGTCAACACTGATTTGGTCATTTTGGAGACGTTGCTTCCAATCTGTGGGACTTTTACCCGACATTGCGATGAAATGACATCTCAAGCCCTATCGCCCAAATGAAACCAATAGGGTTTATAAGCATGGACGGTCCGGCTCGCACCACTTTGCCTGGGCAAGCTTAGATCCTCTAAGCGGTTTACCAGTACTTGTGTGCAGTCGGTTCCAGCTCTGCGTGGAAGCATCATGCAGCCAACCTTCAAGCCCCGATGGGCGGGGGCTTACTGTTATATAGTAAAACTGGGTTTACATGGGTAAATCTTATTTTTCTTATTTCTTCTCTAAAATATAGATTGTGGGTACTCGTTAGAACCGCATCGATTAGGCGGTTCTAACGTGTACCTACAATCTCTATTTTAGCAAAAATAAGAAAAATATCATAATTTTTATCGGACTTTTTTTTTTTCATTTTTTTTTCAGCGGTAAAATTAACAATATATTAGTATAGTACTTGCCGGTTTGGGCAAAAACAACATTTTTAAAACAAAACAAGTGAATTAGTGCATTAGAATGGGGATGACTGTATTGAAAGTTGTCATTTGGGGAGGTACGGTCGCACATTCCGTTTATACGTAAAAAGTTGTCTTCGGGATTAAATTTTGCGACCAGTCAAGACACAGACCCGACCTGCTCAGCTACATAGACTAGCGTAAATCTTGGGACATTTACATGTAGATACTTGGGGTCTTCTACTATCCGAGCAACAAACACGAGGGCACCATTGTTGTTCACGAACGACAAAGCCAGGATACTCAATACGTGGCAATTAGCTATTTATTTTATGCGTCCCATCAAATTTTGGGTCGATTATTTGCCAATCGACCCAAAGTTACTAAGCAAGGTAGCTTTCCGTGTTCAGGTCCACGTGGCCTTCAGTGTTTTGAACGAAATCCAGGCAACGGTTATTTATACCGGTGCTATTCATGTGGTTGTTTAAAACACCCTTAATCTATTTTCAGAACCATTTACAGCGGCAATCGTTGTAGAAATATAGATAGGGCTGCATGATGCTTCCACGCAGAGCTGAGACCGACCGCACATGAGTACTGGTAAACCGATTAGAGGCCCAGGCAAAGTGGTTCGAGTCGGTCCGCCCATGCATTTTGACCCTATTGGTTTAATTGGGCGGCAGGGAGTAGGATGCCATTCCATATCAGTGTCTGGTAAAAATCCCACAAAGTCTGAAGCAACGTCTCCAAAATCACTCGTATAGTGTTGTCGAGAAGTTAAACCTAAAAACAAATAGACAAACAAACAAAAAACAGTGGCAATCGACCCTCCAGTGATATCAGTGCTTTGATTTAAATTTGTTTAATGGGAGAGATAGCAAATGCGATCGACGAAATCGTCCGCTTATTAACTTTATGTCATCTTCGCTCAATACAGTTGGTTGGTTGATTTGAGGTTAACGTCCCCGTCAACACTGTAAAGGTCATTTTGGAGATGTTGCTTCCAATCGCTCAATACAGTAAAATTCCATTATTAAGACCACCTAAATTAAGATCCAGTCTGCTTTTAAAAGCTTATTGAGAAGGTTTCAAGTGTTTTTTCTTTGTGTTTTCTACACCTAGTGTCTCCTAATGAGAGACCATCTTTGGGACTGTTCAAAAGTGGTCTTTCAGACCACTTTTGAACATTCTCAAAGTTGGTCTTAATACAGGATTTTTACAGGAAGGTGGTCTTAATACAGGAATTTTACAGAGAGGTGGTCTTAATACAGGAATTTTACTGTATTTTCCAGGTAAAACAATATATGCAAGTAATATCACACCTAAGTAAACCAGACTTGACGGGATTCTAACACAGCACGCATTTAGAGACAATTAAAAAGAAACTAACTGCTACAAATCATTGCGGAGAACAGCGTGACGAAAAAAAACGCCGTCTCATGGCGTCATTCTTTGACGTTAGACGGAGTAACGTCATTTTAATGGCATGGCCGCATCAAAAAACTTACAAAAAGACTGTGGTCAATTTCTTCTAACCATGGCGATTTTTTGGAGGAGTCGAAATTATGGTCGATTTTGTGTGTGTGTGTGTGTGTGTGTGTGTGTGTGTGTGTGTGTGTGTGTGTGTGTGTGTGTGTGTGTGTGTGTGTGTGTGTGTGTGTGTGTGTGTGTGTTTCATTCGAATTAGATCAGCTCTAGTTGTTGCCTGTTTGTTTGTGTTGAGGTTTTACGTCCCCGTCAACACTATTTGGTCATGTTTGAGACGTTGCTTCCGGTTTTGCATGTTTTACCCGACATTGGGTTGCAATGACATCTCAAGCCCTACCGCCCTTCAGAAGCGGCCCGACTCGCACCAGTTTTCTTGGGCAGCTAACCAGTACTCACGTTCGATCGGAGGAAGCACCATGCAGCCCAATCTATTTCTCGAAGTCCCGATGGGCGGGGGCCCTCGATCAGCTCTAGTATATCAACTGTTGAATGATAAACCACAGTGTTAGCCGCGCTATTCGGTCGTGATTTAATCTACTTTTACAAGTTCAATGAAAAAGATCAACAGTGAACTTGTAAAGTAGAACAAATCACAACCGAATATCGCATTTTCAGAATAAGGTATAGGTACCATGGCCTAATGGCCTTACGGGTAATTGTTGTTAGAACCCTATCGTACCTCAGGCACAACGTATCAAAGACGGAGCCAATCCTCTGCTTTCGGTGCCTTTAACCTTCTTCGAAATAAACCGGATACCTATTACGCTAAAAACCTCCGTGCAATATAGTGCATTCTTGCACACCAGAAAATGAAATCCATAATTTTAGCTTGCTCTTACCCTGGTGTTCTTACCCAAAAGTAGAATATTCTGGCGTGTTTGATAAAAGCACTGGTTGAATAACGACCTCATATGCGCCGTCGTTAATGTTGACGTCACATCACGTTACATGACGTCACTAAACATCACTGTAGTGTCATCACAATGTGGCGGACGTCGGCAACCGAAGCGACTGCAGTATTAAACATTCACGCTCAGAAATGGAAGGTATGCAAGAAAAAGAATCCCACATGGTGTCATTTGGGGCGGTTCTAACGATTACCCACAACCTATGTTTTGGAGCTGAAATAAGAAACATGTACAAGGTGGGGTTCAGGGGGGGGGGGGGGGTGTTCATTTCACGGACTGGTTCACGTGATAGAATGCAATTATCTTTGTAACACAGTTCTATATCATCACGCAAACACGCCTGTATAATTATTTTGACCTCCTTGAAACCAACTTTTATATAGTATAACTGGGGTTTACAGGGGTAAACCTTATTTTTTCTTATTTCTGCTCTTAAACATAGATTGTGGATACTCGTTAGAACCGCCTCGCTGAGGCGGTTCTAACGACCACCCACAATCTATGTTTTTAGCAGAAGTATGAAAAATGTCAGGATTTTTATCAGATTTTTTTTTTTCAATATGTTTCCGTAAGCGTGCTCTTCATTTATGTCGTCTTAAAACAAATTTAAATTTTTATCAGCACATCTTCAGCAAGTTTAACAAACTTCTGTCGAATATGCTCTCAAATTTCACCGTAAGCGATCTATTGCATGTTTAAAAAATTGTCATATTTCTTCCTCTCAAATTACAAACTTAAAACGAAAAATTGTTGAAAAACATTTCAGATAAATTGTCTCAACCCGTCATGAGAGAAAAATATACTCCGATATCCATAATGAGGCATGCTGTGTGGACGTTTCAGTGAAAAAATATACAACATCAAACACGGACACAAATATTGCACCGTTTATCTCGTCGAAAACACCCACTTAACTGTCTCTAGAAAAAGATGACATATTTGGCAAAGAGTGAGGTTACTGACGTGACGCCGCATAAAATGGCGTGAAAAATGGCGTATACATGGTACCAGTTATATTGTAACTGTGTCTGCACAAAGCTATTAGGAATACATGTATGCAGAATTTTTATTGTTTTTTGTATGTTTGTTTTTGGAGTTTCACGACATTTTCATCACTATTTAGGTCATATCGATTCGATCAGTTTACCTAACCACAAGTCCTGGACAGGGTTTACCAGTATAGTGCACATTTCTGACAACTGCCCTTCTTGAACTAGTGGAAGGGAAAGAAAACTCCATCACGTGAACAAGTCCGTGAAATAACCACCCCCAAAATCCAACTATATATAGAGAAACCTGGGGTTTACGGAAATATGCATTATTTTACATAATTATTTCTGCTCAAAGACATAGGTCGTGAGTACTCGTAACCGCCTCAGTATGTTTTTTTTTTTTTTTTTTTTTTTTCAAAATATTGTTTGTGAGAACCTATTACCGTAATCATCCTAAGTATTGGGACAGATATGCCAAAGCAAACAGAGCAGACACAGATCAGTCTGATCAGGATCTACACTGTTTGCAATTCCGTCTACACCTTTTGGATTCCTTGCTGGATCGTGAAATAAATTTGTTAAAATTTTATGAGAATTGCCGCAAGTCCTCAAGGTGTCCGAATATTTAGGATTTTTACGGTAGAATCGCCTCATTGAGGTGATTCTTATAAGTGAACACATCATAACTTTTATTTTATAGAAGATCGCCAGGATATCCCTAAATTATCCCCATAATGCCTCTTGAACTGGCACGATGAAAATCCCCATTACGATAACACGCCGACACAAATACATTGTAAACTTTACCACCGAAAAAAAACACGAAAATTTTAAGCAGAAAAATTGTGATATTTTTCTTATTTCTGCTCAAAATATAGATTGTGGGTACTCGTTAGGACCGCCTCAACGAGGCGGTTCTAACGAGTACCCGCAATCTATATTTTAGGGCAGAAATAAGAAAAATAAGGTGTTACAGTTTTACTATATAGAAGTGGGTTCAAGGGGGTCAGAATTATATAGACGTGTTTTCGTGATTGTCCCAACATTCCGGTGCGCAGTAATACATCAATATTATTTAGTATCAGCTGATGGTAATTTTTCCTATGATATATATATATTTATATATAAATATTTTTTTTTCATTTTTTAAAGTAATAATAACATTTTTTGCGAATTTTTCCAGTAGTCATTCATTCATAAAAGTGCAATGTCACGCTCACTTGTCCTGAGACAGCATAGACCTATCTTTATCAGGTCAATGTGTTACAATGCATATGATATAGGGGTAGGCTGATAAATTATTTTACAAGCCCGAGACTGTTCGATGCACTGTAATTTCAATTTTACTGGTTTTTCATTACATGGACTTAGGTACATAAGTTTGAATACGAGTAACGTGACACTTTGCCCTCAGTATCAACCAGTATCGCTCGTTTGTATCAGACAGTAACACTCGGTTACATGTCCAACGATTTGACACAGCCTCTCGCATTTTTTAGCAATAAAGAGACCATTGTAACGGCCGCGGTATGTAAAAGCCCTCATGTAATAGATCTGGTTATCTCTTGCCTTGATGCCTCACCTGAGAGCCCACCTTCGAAAAGAAAAACTCATCCGCTATGTGTGTACGGCGAAGTTTCAAATCAGCCTGCGAACCCATTCACTCAGATCGTCGCCTTCCCCAGTCTGTAAAAAAGCGCCCGACGAAGACTGATTAGACTGCGCGGATGCGCAGGCTAATCTGAGCCTTCGCTGGGCGCACATTTCGGAAATCATATTATCACATGACACAG
This sequence comes from Lucinisca nassula, assembly GCA_963580285.1. Taxonomy (NCBI): domain Eukaryota; kingdom Metazoa; phylum Mollusca; class Bivalvia; order Lucinida; family Lucinidae; genus Lucinisca; species Lucinisca nassula. Next base: position 60,650,737 of record OY757023.1, read on the forward strand.
CTCATAGGAAATGAATTGGTTCGCATGAAAACAGACATGTTTAACCCATTGGTTTCTTGGCAAACAGTGCAGGTCCAGATCAGACGCCGCAGAACGCGGCGTCTGATCAGGGCCTGCACTATTTGCTGACAGAATTTTCCGCCAAAAATAGAACAAAAACGAAAAAATAGGCCTGACACCCTTTATATGACAAATGGACTTGTCCAATATATAGCAATGGAAGAGTCCACTAACATACAATGGGCTAATATTCTCAAAGGCGCAGCCCAGTCTCAGCTTTGGCTAGCCAAACTCACCATTGACGACACAGCATTTGCAGAATGATGCGCAGGCTGATCTTAATCTTTGCTGGTTGCACATATCATTCTGCAGCTTGACTGTACCGTAGCTTGACCCTCTTCATATTTGAGCCCCGCCAAGCGAATGGGGGACTACCGCAATACGGAGTTATCTACCCGATTGCTTCCCTTGTCCGTTAGGTGGCGCTATTATTGGGTAGTTCCGGTTTCGTGTTGTTTGGGTAACCAAACATAGTCGAAGTGAGACTGTACAGTGGCCTGCGTATCTGTGCAGCCTGATCTGTCTTGTCTAGTATGTCGGTGACTGTACTATGATGAGTCTTGCGTAGCCGCAGGACAAACAGATATAAGCAAACATAGGTTCTGCATGATGATCTGACTCTTAACGGTACGGTTGTGTGCGACCAACAAAAACGCAGCTCGGCCTGTGAATCCAAACAGTCTGATCAGTGTCACTGATGATCGCATAAGCCTTAAAAGCACCACGGATAATGAATATCGCAACTGAAATAAGCGAAATCCAGTTGCACATAAGTCTATGCAGGTAACTGAACGACCATCAAAGATGCAGCTCAGCCTGTGAATCGAAACAGTCTGATCAGTGTCATTGATGATCGCAAGAGCCTGCTAATGGATATCGCAACAGAAATAAGCGAAATCCAGTTGCGCATATTGATATAAGTTTTTGCAGGTAAGTGAACGAACATGGAAGACGCAGCTCAGCCTGTGCATTGCATCCAAAAGGTCTGATCAGTGTCATTTGTGACTAAATTGTTTTATAAAGCCACACGGATAATAAATAATGCAACAGACAGAAGCGAAATCCAGTTGCGCATATTGATATAAGTATTTGCAGGTAAATGAAGGACCAACGAAGACGTTGCTCAGCCTGTGCATCCAAAAGGTCTGATCAGTGTCATCGATGATCGTATGAGCCTTACAAAGCCGCACAGATAATGACTAAAGCAACAGAAGTAAAATAATTCCAGTTGCGAATATTGAAATAACTCAATGACCAACGAAGACACAGCTCAGCCTGTGCATCCGCGAGGTCTGGTCAGTGTCTTCGATGATAGCATAAGTCTTACAAAGCCGAATGGATAATGGATAAGCAAGTCTCTATTTGCCTATGTTGATAAAAGTATATGCAGGTAATTGAACGACCATCGAAGACGCAGCTCAGCTTGTGCGTCCAAACAGTCTGATCAGTGTCATCGATGATCGTATGAGCCTTACAAAGCCGCACGGATAATGACTATAGCAACCGAAATAAGCGAAATCCAGTTGCGCATATTGATTATAAGTCTTTGCAGGTAACTGAACGATCATCGATGACGCAGCTCAGCCTGTGCATCTAAAAGGTCTGATCAGTGTCATTTATGATCGCATGAGCCTTACAAAGCTGCACGGATAATAAATAATTAAACAGAAATAAGCGAAATCCAGTTGCGCATACTCGTATTGATATAAGTCTTTGCGCGTAACTGAAGGACCAACGAAGACGCAGCTCAGCCTGTGCATCCGCGAAGTCTGGTCAGTGTCTTCGATGATGGAATAAGTCTTACAAAGCCGCATGGATATGTCGCTATAGAGATAAGCAAACTTTGAGTTGCCTATGTTGGTATATGTCTACGCAGGTAATTGAGCGACCAGCGAAGACGCAGCACAGCCTGCACATCGGTGCAGATGTGCAGTATGATCAGTATTCGTTGCTCTAGCAAAACAGTGCCATTAAATTAAGCGAAAACACTTGCTGTAGTCCATGTTGATCTGAGTCTTTGCATGTCAAGCCCAGCGTACTGATCAGTCTCACATAGCCGCTGGAATATTGCAAAAGAGATTTACAAGTGAAATTACAATTATTGCGCATGTTTATTTGAACGACCAGCGAAGTCGTAACACAACATGCGAATCCGTGCAGTCTGATCAGTCTGCACTGTGGGTTAAAGAGATGCATCTACTATCAGAAGCATCGAATGTGTTTTCGCGTTATGCTTAAAACCGGAACTACTCATTCGTGGCGCCCCTAGCGGCAAGACGCGATTACGGGAATTAACTCTTGATATCGGTAGCCAGCCATTTGTGTCTTCGAGCATTCCGTCATGACAAATTTTAACTGCGCATGCCCAGCCATTCAGAGGGGCCAGGGATATAGCTTTCTGTCTGAAGGTTCCTCTTGATTCACTGCTTGTATGAGCGAGCAGCGAAGGTTCTGGCGAGACTGCGCGGATGCGCAGGCTCGCCTGAACCTTCGCTGCTCGCATAGGCGATAAGTACCAAAATCGCTTGACGGGGCCCATTTCATTATGACACCCCTGGTGATTAAATACCCGGTACAAATGCATCATTAACGGATCAAGTTTGGAAATATACTGGTAGAGACGCTTGACAGGGAAATCGGCCTCATATTTTTCCTTACGGGTCATTTTTCATTTCTTTGTACTGAACAAGGAAAAAATGTTATAAATGTATTATGATATGAATTTGTTTTTTTTTTTCGCCAACCAGCAGCTGAGATAAACTTTCACATCTTAACAGTCAAGTACACGAATGCTACTCCGCCCCCGCCCATTGGGACTAGGAGAAATAGAAACCGACCGCACACGGGTAATGGGAATCCACTTAGAAGGTCTAAGCCTGCCCAGGCAAAGTGGTACGAGCCGGCCCGGCCCGTCCATGCATACAATCCCTACTGGTTTCATTGGGTGGCAGGGATTAAGATGTCATTTCATCTCTATATCGGGTAAAAGTCCCACAAAATTGGAAGCGACGTCTCCAAATTGCGTAAATAGTAATTACGTGGACATTAAGCCTTAATCAGGTCTACATTATTTGCTAAACTATGAATATAGGGCTGGCTAATCAGAGCTGAATTGATAATCGATTATCAGTCATGTCGTTGTGATCGATAATCGATTAGTAATCGCTATGTCGGGTAAAAGTCCCTCAAAACTGAGAGCAACGTCTCAAGATGACCTAAATAGTATTTACGTGGACGTTAAACCGTCCATGCATAAAATCCCTACTGGTGTCATTGGGCGGCAAGGATTAAGATGTCAGTTCATCTGTATGTCGGGTAAAAGTCCCACAAAATTGGAAGTGACGTCTCCAAATTGCCTAAATAGTAATTACGTGGACGTTAAGCCTTAATCAGGGTCTACATTATTTGCTTAACTATGAATCTAGGGGTGGCTAATCAGAGCTGAATTGATAATCGATTATCAGTCATGTCGTTGTAATCGATAATCGATTAGTAATAGCTACTACACAAATTTGTATTATAAAACCTGCAGCCACTATTGAAAGTAAAATTGGACCTGCCCACAACATGTCAAAGAAGTCCCCCATCCCGCCATTCCACCATTCACACCCAACCCTCACCTGTAAACAGGTTGACCCATCCGTGTAATGAACATCCCTCTAAACCCCACTTTATAAAGAGAAAGTGGGGTTTGCAGACTTGTCACAATGAAGAAAACTTTCTCATTACGATAACACACCAATTCAGATATATTCAGAAAGCAACCACCCCAAAAAAGGATTGATTGATTGGTTGATTGATTTGAGGTTTAACGTCCCCGTCAACACTGTAAAGGTCATTATGGAGACGTTGCTTCCAATTTTGTGGGGCTTTTACCCGACATTGAGATGAAATGACATCTCAAGCCGTGTCGCCCAATGAAACCAATAGGGTTTATTAGCATGGAAACTTTTCAGATGAATGTTCTGGTGTTTTTCAAATTTCTGCTTAAAAAAAAGATTGTGGGGACTCGTTAGAACCGCCTCGGTTGGGCGGTTCTAACGAGTACCCACAATCTATGCTGGGAAGCAGATCATACAAGTCACCGACTTTTTTCTGTATCCCTTTCAGATATAATTGTACTTATCCAATGATATTGTGTTTATATGTTTTGTGTTATTATATTTGAATGAAATAAAGTTTAAACTAATCTATGTTTTTGAGCAGAAATGATGAGAAATATAATGTAGACCCCGTTAGTTTTTCTATATAAAAGGGGGTTAAAGGGGGTCAAAACTATACTGGGATTAAAAAAAATCTGAGCCAAAGCATAATAAAACCTTCAAGAAGACCTTCCTGATCAGCGAAGACTTAGATCAGCCTGTATAACAGCCAGACTCACCAGTCATCGCGTGTGCTCTCTGGTTAGCCCAGGGGTTGTCAAAGGTTCATGCCAGAGTCATCACTTGTTACCCATTGGGTTTGTCAAAGAAGATGAAAACTTATGATATTTATCTTATTTCTGCTCAACATATAGATTGTGGGCACACGATAGAATAGTACCCACAAGCTATATTTTAGCGCAGAAATAAGAACAAACAAGGTCCCAGTTTTACTGTATAAATGTGGGATTCGAAGGGTCAGAATTATATAGGCGTGTTTTTGAGGTGTCATGCTAAAATTGAGGACTCTGATCACTCTGTTTGTCTGTATGCATTTGGTTCACAAAAACGGCAAAGACATAATGTTTGAACTATAGTGAAATTGCGCTATTAAGACCACCTATGGTGGGTTGCAGTTATTCTTTCTTTGTGTTTTCAGCATACAGTGTCCTCTTGTCAAAGACCACCTTTGAGACTGTTCAACCTTTGAGACTGTTCAAAAGTGGTCTTAAAGACCACTTTTGAACAGTCCTAAAGGTGGTCTTAAGATATCAATTTTACTGCATACAGTTTTTACTCATGTATTTTTGTACATGTATGTTCATCGTGAAATGCGTGTTGACTGGGAGTTGTTTTTAGCAATAAAACGACAGCAAAGTTTTCATATAGCCAAGACTCTATCAGGCTTGGAATTGTGTGGAATTCTATAACTGGCATTGAGATAACACAACCATGTGGCATGGTGTATTCATTTTCTTGACAACAAGAAATTACTTTTTTTTCTGAAGGAAAACTGTGATATTATGTCCCCCACCCGAAAGGGGGGGGGGACATATTGGTTTTGGTGCGGATCCTGCCGGCGTCGGCGTTGGCGTTGCCTCTTGTCTGCACTCTATCTCCTGAATGGATGGATGGATTTTGATTAAACTTACACAGATACACCATTGGGAGGGGGAAAAGTACTGATTAGATTTTGGTGACCTTGACCTAATTTTCAAGGTCACAGGGCTGAAACCATTGTCAAATTTTAGACCAAAAAAGCGTCGGCGTTGGCGTTGCCTCTTGTCTGCACTCTATCTCCTGAATGGATGGATGGATTTTGATTAAACTTACACAGATACACCATTGGGAGGGGGAAAAGTACTGATCAGATTTTGGTGACATTGGTCTAATTTTCAAGGTCACAGGGCTGAAACCATTGTCAAATTTTAGACCAAAAAAGCTTGTCTGCACTCTAACTCCTGAACCAATGGAAGGATTTGGTTCATACTTGATACATTATATCAGTGGGATGGTCTTAAGAACTGATTAGCTTTTGGTGACCTTGACCTAATTGTCAAGGTCACAACGGGAGTTAGACCTTTAAAAATTGGCTTGTCTGCACTCTTTCTCCTGAACCAATGGATGAATTTTGATCAAACTTGGTACATTATATCAGTGGGCTGGTCTTAAGAACTGATTAGATGTTGGTGACCTTGACCTAATTTTCAAGGTCACCACGGGACTTAGACTGTTGAAAATTGCCTTGTCTGCACTCTTTCTCCTGAACCAGTGGATGGATTTGGTTCAAACTAGGTACATTATATCAGTGGGCTGATCTTAAGAACTGATTAGATTTTGGTGACCTTGACCTAATTTTCAAGGTCATAGGGCTGAAAAAGTAAAAGTAAAGGGTAAAAGCAGAATTTGAAATAATGAGTGTGGTGGGGGGACATCTGTTTTCTTAGAAAACAATTCTAGTTTTTCTTGTTTTTGCCGCAAGCATAGTTTGTATGTACTCGATAGAACTGTCCCACACAGACGGTTCTGACGAATAGTATACCTACAACATGTGTTTTCATATTGCCAAACATAAGAGCATACCCTTATAAACTCCACCTTTCCCACCATAAAGTGGGGACTTCAAGGGTGTCTATTTCTTGAGAAATATATTATAGACATTTTCATCTTACACTGACGTAAGAACAACATTAGGTAACGAGAAAAGTAGGTTTCAAGTAAATCTTAGTTGATTCCGTGTCGTGCCAACATGTAATATTTTTGAGGAGTTATAAGAAAATAGCATATACACTAGCCTTGTAAACCCCGAATTCCTATACAGAAGACCCTCGATATAGCAACAGTATTTGTACCCTAACAATTTACGGCACCGACCATCAGGGCTCGAAGAAATAGATGGGCTACATGATGCCTCCACGCGGAGCTGAAACCGAAAGCACAGGTGTACTGGTAAACCGTTTAGAGGATCTAAGCCTACGCAGGCAAAGCGGCGCGAGTCCATGCTTATAAACGACATTGGTTTCATTGGGCGAAAGGGTTTGAGATGTCATTTCGTGTTGGGTAAAAGTCCAACAAAATGGAAGCACCGTCTCCAAAATGACCTATACTGTGTTGACGGGGACGTTAAACCTCAAATTAAACAAACCAATACAAACAAAACAAAAATGTTGTGGACACTTGTTAGAATCGCCTCGCCGAGGCGATTCTAACAAAAATCCACAGCATTGGTTTCTTGGAGTAATAAATAATTATAGAGGATCTTACATGAGTGTTCATGTATTATTGAATTTATTAAACGAGTTGTGGAAAAGGGATAAAATGCGAGGCTTTGCCGAGCATTTTATCACTTTTCTTCAACGAGTTTAAAAAATCCAATAATACATGAGCACGAAAGCAAGATTCTGTTTATCATATGACATTTAAAACGAATTTTATTCACGATTGTTTAACAAAAATGTCAGTATTCCGCCATTAGTAAGCGCGACGTCGTAAAGGACGTCGTACATGTAATGCTATGGGGCGTATCTTAACTAATTTGCATATTCAATCCACTAGTGGATTATCGAATTTATTGCATGACGTTATTACATTCTCAGACGCGACGTCATATGATAAACAGTATTCTTGAATATCCCCATTAATCGTATCCTACTGAGCTGAGGATTTGTTCTCTTGACATTGTCGTTATAACAAGTTTCGCCGTTATATCAAATGTCGGTATAAAGAGGGTTGACTGTAAAGTAATCGCGCTTACAAGTTCATTCATTATACGGATTTGTTAACTTGATGCTTGGTTGTCGTTATCGTTTCCGACCGCCCAGTTTACTACCGACTCCTCCACGGCGTTTTGTGGACTCCATTTTGATTGGCGACTTCTGTCTTTTTGGCTTGTTGCCTGTTGATTTTGTATATTTCTTTGCTGATTTAGACGTAAATGTATGTTTTATCAATTTCGACTGTGATCCGTCCTTTTCCGATTTTGTTGAAGATCTGTCAATTTTGTTACTACTATTTTTGTCCTTATGGTTGTCATCCCCGTCCTGACTCTCACTCCCTCCTGATCCACCACCCCCATCTTCGAAGTCTTGAACTTGGTCCATTCTGTCAACATCCTCCTGGGCTTGACCAATTAAAGTGTCGTCCGTGTCCTCTGACTGGGCCTCTTCAATAATACTGTCATCAACTTCTTCCTTGTCTGAGAGATCATCGTCTCGACTAGCATGTAGCTCACTCCCTCCTGATCCACCACCCCCATCTTCGAAGTCTTGAACTTGGTCCATTCTGTCAACATCCTCCTGGGCTTGACCAATTAAAGTGTCGTCCGTGTCCTCTGACTGGGCCTCTTCAATAATACTGTCATCAACTTCTTCCTTGTCTGAGAGATCATCGTCTCGGCTAGCATGTAGCGCTGAAAAAAAAATCAAGATTAGTTTTACAACCAAAGTTTAAATTTTGGTAAGCAATGCGTGTTTAGATCATTTTGGTGACGTTCTCAGCAGGCACGTGACGTAATTGTGACGCCATATAAACGTCGGTACAACGTCATGACGTTTATGCAACGTTACATCTACGTCGGTGCAACGTCGTGACGTTGCAACGATGTTGATTTGACGTTGCCCTATCGGCATTTGCCTACTGGGGTTGCGTCCAGTTTTGTAGGACACTGATTTCTCAACTCAAGTCATACTGTCCAAACAAACCAATAGGGCTAATATGCAGGAATGGTCCGACTCCCACTACTTTGCCTGGAAAGGCTTAGACCTTCTAAGCGGTTTACCCGTACTCATGTGCGGTCCGTTTCAGCTCTGCGTGGAAGCATCATGTAGCCCAATTTATTTATCCAAGCCTTGACCGGCGAGGGCAAAATGTACCGAATCGACTACCCATATGGAGTGATCCGAATGCTTTCCGACCACCATATAGGGTGGTCGATTTGGGCATCACGATAACAGATTCGGGTACTAAAATGGCGTTTTTATATCACCAGCGATTTCAGATGAAATAATGTGATATGTTTTTCTAATTACTGGGCCAAATATACATTATAGGTGCTCGTTTAAACCGCCTAAACGTTAAGAAAACAAGCCTATTCAAATAAATTGAAAATTTTATCACCAAGAAAGGTAAATTTTCATATGAAAAAAAAAAAAAATCCGAGTTTTTTCGTATTTCTGCCCAAAACATAGATTATGGGTACTCGTTAGAACCGTATAAACTACATTGTTTCTGGGTTTTTTGTATTGGATTTTTAACGGCCCAGTCAACAGTAATTTGTTTGTTTGAGTTGAGGTTTTACGCCCCGCCAACACTATTTAGGTCATTTTGAAGATGTTGCTTCCAATTTTGTGGGACTTTTACCCGACACTGAGATGAAATGACTTCACAGACCCTACCACCCATAGAAACCGCTAGTGTTTAAGGAGCGGTCCTACTCGCATCACTTTTTCCTGGGCAGGCTTTTACCCCAGTATTCAAGTTCGGTCTGTTTCAGCTCTGCATGGAAGTATCGTGCAGCCCATTTATTACTCCAAGCCCCGATGGGCGGGGGCGACCACACTAATTAAGGTCATTTTTGAGCCGGTCACTTTAAATCGCCACACTTTTCCTGGGCAGGCTTATACGTAAGCGGCTAACCAGTACAGTGCACATTCTTTCGCCAGAAACTGACAACTGCCCTTCTTGCATCAGCGGAAGGGAGAGAATGACCGTAGAAAAGATTTCATGATCAATCTCCACGAAAGAATATTGCCGACCCCGGCAGGTATCGAACCCGCGTCCTCCTGTTCACCAGTCAGACGCGCATCCGACTGAGCTACCGAGGTCGGCGATCAGATCGTAGAGAAGCATGGTTTATACTGACGTCACTTTACGCCACTGAAAATTATGTGACTCGATGCGTCCATGGAAATATGAACTACATTGTTTCTATAAGTTTACATTAGGCTTTACACTGGAAATGAAATATTCAACGGTGGGTGCCTGTTGGGTGCCCTTTCGATTGCTGTCTCTTAGCTTTGGCACGAAACCTTACCTCCAGCTCTGACGTACTTATCAGGATCTCCGGGGCAGCATCCCGCGGGACAAGCATTCGGAATACAGAAACCCTTCCCTGTCCCCTCTATATCTCCCTCTTCGTAGGCACTCTGCACCGAAGTTTGTAAATACCGCAAGAGCACCGTAACTAAAACCTGAAATCAAAGTACATCTTCTTCAGAAGCCATCTGATCTGGATCTACACTGTTTGCAACGGTAGGGGTTGTCGTGAACAGCAGGATAAGGGTTAACCTTGGTCGCTCACCTGAAATTCCGCTATTACAATGTGTGTGTGTTTAAGTTTAACGTCCCATCAATAGCTAAGGTCATACGGAGACAGGACCTCGGTTTAAAGACTCATCCGAAAGTCTGGATAAGCCCGGGATCGATCATGCGAACCCTGGTTTACAAGGCGAGTAGCGTAACCACTACACCACAGAGACTTCTAACCGCTATTACAATGTAAGACCACCTAAATTAAGACTAATTCTCCTTTAAAAACCATATTCAAAAGGTTTCAGTCAATCTTTCTGTGTGTTTTCTGCACTCGGTGTCTTCTAGAAAGGGACCACCTTTGGGACTGTTCAAAAGTGGTCTTAAAGACCACTTTTGTACAGTCCCAAAGGTGGTCTTATCATAGGGTACGCTTCTCGTGAGCTGCCTCAGATTGTATCAAGAGCTGCATGTTCATGTTTGTTTGTTTAATTCCAGGTTCAACGTCCCCGTCAACACTGTATAGGTCATTTTGGAGACGTCGCTTACAATTTTGTGGGACTTTAACCGACATTGAGATGAAATGACATCTCAAGCCCTGTCGCTCAATGAAACCAATAGGGTTTATAAGCATGGAGCGTCCGACTCGCACCGCTTTGCCTGTGCAGGCTTATATCCTCTAAGCAGTTTACCAGTACTCGTGTGCGGGTCTGTTTCAGCTCTGCGTGGAAGCATCATGCAGACCATCTATTTCTTCATGCCCCGGTCCGCCTAAAATTAAGATTAATTCTGCTTTAAAATGCATATTCAGAAACTTCCAGTGTTTTCTGTACTCAGTGTCTTCTAGAAAGAGAACACCTTTGGGACTTTCAAAAGTGGTCTTAAAGACCACTTTTGAAAGTCCCAAAGGTGGTTTTATTATAGGATACGCTTCTCGTGAGCTGCCTCAGATTGTATCGAGAGCTGAATATTCATGCACATGCACCTACTTTTTCTGCAAATTATTAGTGCGTTTTCTTTAATTAAACAGTCATCCATCCGCCCGCCCGTCTGGCCGGCCGTCCACCAAACCACCCACCATCGATCGACCCATCCATCAATCCCTCGCTCTATCCATCAATCCATCCACCCATCCATCCACGGCAATCACCTGTAACTGACCTGCAATCCAAACATCGCGAGGACAAATGTTCCTGTCGGGTATAGGAGTTTATTTTCTAGTTCGTCCATCAGTTTGTCTGTACAGCCGACCTGGTAAAGCGTCCTCAAGTCAAAGAGTGAATAAAGACTCTCTTTAGCTAATTGGTGTGAGGTACACGGTCGGTATGTGTGAACACTACAACAGCTAAAGGGAACACTGTCAACGTAGACGTCGCCATCTTTCATTTTCCTGAAAATGTAGATATATATCGATAGAACATATTTGACGTCACTACAGCTGGTGTCTGGGAATGTGTGGCGGCCGTAAAAAGTCTTTCTGCCCTACATCATAGTGTAGTTTATATTTTCTTGTCCTTTGGGAGCATTGATTCCATTGTGGAAGTTTGAAAATATTTGAGGGTCAATGGTGAGGCCTAATTGGCCGAACAGCTAGTCTGGCCCAGAAAACACGTACACTTCATATTTTCCACTTCTGTGGTGTATTCCATGCTTCCAAAGGATGACCCTTTTATAGAATATATTTTATTAGTCACATCACAATAACGCTATGTATTAAATTAGATCATCCGCCAGCTGATCTACAAGTAAATAGGCAAATTACATCACGTAAACACGCCTATATAATTTTGACCCCCTCAACCCCACTTTTATATAGTAAAACTGGGGTTTCCTTGGGTATACCTTATTTTTCTAATTTCTGCTCTAAAATATAGATTGTGGGTACTCGTTAGAACCGCCTCGATGAGGCGGTCCTAACGAGTGCCCACAATCTATATTTGGAGCAGAAATAAGAAAAATATCTCAATTTTTCTTCTTAAAATTTTCATTTTTTCGGCGATAAAGGTGGCAATGTATTTGTACAGGCGTGTTTGCTTAATGATTAGATACGCTCCGAAATGGTACACGTACTACGTCCTTTATGACGTCGCGCTTAATTATTAATATTTACATTTCCAGTGTAAAGTCTAATGAAAACCTATAGAAAACAATTGCGTTCATACGTCCATGAATGCATCGAATCGCATGATTTTCAGTGACGTTAAGTGACGTCATTCTAAAACATTGTTCTCTACGGGCGTTGATGACGTCAACGCTGCTCCACTCTTTGTAGAAAAACAGCGTGTAAATGTTTTTTCAGCTTTAAAAGTTTGCACTACAAGCGTTTTTTCGCCCAGTGATGAGGGGCAAATAATGTAAATATAAAAAATAAACTAAATTTTTCTGCTTTTCATGAAAGTATGAACGACAGTGGGTCGCTAGCAAAGTTTACATGAACCCCGGGTTCATTTACTTTGCACGCGACCCACTGCGTTCATACTTCCATGAACTGCAGAAAAATAAATTACATTTCTTAAATAACGGCGTAATACTGACTTTTTTGTTTGAAAATCGTGAATAAAATGCGTTTCAAATGTCATAAGATGAAAAGAATCTTGCATTCGTGCTCATGTATTATTAAATTTATTAAACTCGTTTATGAGAAGGCATAAAATGCTCGGCAAAGCTTCGCATTGTATCCTTTTTCATCAACTCGTTTAATTAATTCAATAATACATGAACACTCTTGTATATGAAATGAAGGTAATTTATTTAAGGACTTGGCACGTGATCTAAAATTTACTGTTGCTCAGAACGTAGACTCGTTTTTTAGAAAAAAAAAAATCCTTTGATTTTCCAAAATGCGGGAATAGTCATAAAACATGCACGAAAAAACAAATTGACTTCCAACAACAAAAATACATTTTTGATATGCATGTTCTATCATTATTCCCATAATTTGGAACATAGTAGGTAATTTTTCTAGAAATCGCCAACGTTCTGAGCAACTGTAGATTTTATCCCACATTTTGAAAGTCATTAACATTCATTTTTATTTTATTATTATTACTATTTATTATTATTATTATTATTATTATTATTATTATCATCATTATTTCGAGCCGATCGTTAATCAGATCGGCAATAACCGGAATACTCGGAGATAAACCACATGACCGTCCGTTGACAAAAATTGGCTCGAACCACGGCGCTGAAAGATCAAATGATTAAGATTCACAGCTCTTACCACGCACTGAGACCCGTTTGCAAGAATATTTGCTCGTCGAAAGGGAAATTGAGCACAGAGACAATAGAAATTTGACGGCCCCCGCCCATCGGGGCTTGAAGAAATAGATGGGCTGCATGATGCTTTCACGCAGAGCTGAAACAAAATCGCACACGAGTACTGGTAAACCACTTAGAGCATCTAAGCCTGCAAAGCGGTCCATGACTATCGGTTTCACTGGGCAGCAGGGATCGAGATGGCATTTCAGCTCAATGTTGGGTAAAAGTCCCACAAGATTGGAAGCAACGTCTCCAAAATGACCTTTACAGTGTTGACGGGGACGTTTAATCTCAAATCAAACAAACAAACAATAGAAAGTTGATCCTAACGAAAACAGGTCTTTATAATTTTGACCCCCTCGAACCCCACTTTATAAAGTAAAACTGGAGTTTGGATGAGGTACACCTTATTTTTCTTATTTCTGCTCTAAAATATAGAGTGTGGGTACTCTTTAGAACCGCCTCGATGAGGCGGTCCTAACGTGTACCAACAATCTATATTTTGAGCTGAAATAAGAAAGTTTCGGCCAATCAGGCATTAGTGACGCTCAAATATTTTCTGAAGTCCGCAGTGAAATCGATGATCCTTAAGACTAGAAAAATAACCCACACTATGGATGAAGGGCAGGTTGTGAAATGAACACGCCCAAAACTTAATATAGAGAAAAATGCGGTTTACGGGGGTATACATTATTTTTCTTATTTCTGCTCCAAGACATAGGTCATGGGTACTGATTAGACCCGCCTCAAATAGGCGGTTCTAACGAGCACCCACAACCTATGTTTGCAGTACAATAACGGATTTTCAAACGAAAAGTAACCATTTTGGAGATGTGAAAAAATACCCTATGTCGCTAATGAATTATACCGTGGGTTTTGGAGTCCAAAGCAGAAACCTGTCAGTTAAATTCATTCCTATGCAAATCTTCTTTATAATGGCACTGTTATAAACATGAAAGAGGTTTACGCGTATTTCAGATACACCGAGAGCTAAAGTGGATATCATTCTCCAGATCAGACAGTTATCAGCAACCTTGGAGGAAAAGGGTCACACTTTATCGGTTCACTGGATTCCTGGTCACAGAGACTTCAAGGGAAACGAATTGGCCGATAGCCTGGCAAAGCAAGCAGCAAAAGAAATGGTGGGGAAAAATGAGGCTTTCTATGAAGGTGTAGCTGACAGATCAGAATTAATAAAACTGATGAAAACGGGTTCCAGGGAAAAATGGCAGAAGATCTACGACAATTCGGAGAAGACTGATAGCTTGCAAGAAATAATCACAGAGGTAGGGAAAAAACAACCAAGCACTGGAGACAGGGCTGTTGTGGGCTGTTCACTGCGGGCACCATGGATCGATAACACGATCAAGCATCTCATCAGAAGACGCAATAGAATGTATTTTCGTGCTCGCAAGTCTAGCAGCCCTGACGTTAAGAACCATTACAAACGGTTCAGAGCACATGTGCAAAAGAATATAAGAGATGTATATTGGAAGCATGTTTCCAGCATCTTTACCTTTGAAGATGACAATATAGATCCCGATAGCCCCCAAAAGAATGGTAAAGTTAAAAAGTTTTGGTAATTCGTAAAGTCCCTGAAAAAGGATGCGTTTGGGATCACTCCGCTAAGGGAAAAAGGAATTCTGAAAACAGATGCGCGCGATAAGGCTAATATTTGCAATAAACAGTTTCAATCAGTATTTACGCGTGAAACTGATGGTGAGCTACCATCTAAAGGTGCAAGTCCGTTCCCCTCTATGGGGGACATAACAGTTGACCCCAATGTGGTCGCTAAACTGTTAGGTAAGCTCAAGATACATAAGGTATCTGGGCCCGATGACCTGAATGCCAGGGTACTTAAGGAATGTAGTGCAGAAATATCTCCTGTGTTGGCCTTTATCTTCAATGAATCACTTGCCCAGGGCACTGTACCAGATGACTGGCGACAAACAAATGTTACCCAGGTATATAAAAAAGGGGAAAATATGATGCAGCAAATTATAGACCAGTGTCGCTAACATGCATCTGTTGCAAAACCCTGGAGCATATATTAGTAAGCAACATCAACAAAGACTTAGCCTTTGAGAGCATTCTTGCTGACTGTCAACATGGTTTCCGGAGTCAAAGGTCTTGCGAAAAGCAGCTTGTTCAATTTTACCATGACATTGTGAGCAATCTGGATGGGGCCATACGCCGTGGCCACACACAGACTGACTTGATCATCATGGACTTCGACCTAAGGCCTTTGACAAGGTACCTCACAGAAGGCTATTACATAAACTGGAGTACTATGGGATAAGAGGATCCATACATAGGTGGATTAGCTCATGGCTCTCTGGGCGCTCACAACAAGTTGTACTTGATGGCCAAGCGTCTGATCCAGTCCCTGTTTTATCTGGAGTTCCCCAAGGTTCGGTCCTTGGACCGGTCCTTTTCTTGGTTTTCATTAATGATCTCTCCGATAATATCAGGTCATCGGCCCGTTTGTTTGCTGATGATTGTGTCCTGTATAGGAACATATATTCTCCTTCTGACTGTCTTATTTTTCAAGATGACCTGGATCAACTTGCACAGTGGGAGGCCGATTGGCAAATGAAGTTCAATGTGGCCAAATGTCACTCAATGAGGGTGTCACGACACCCTCCGGACAAGCAAATTAAGTTTGACTATACTCTTTACCAGCAAATTTTGGAGCATGTTCAATCCGCCAAATATCTTGGTATCACCATCACTGACGATCTTGATTGGGGTCAACATATCTCAGAGTTTACATCTAAAGCAACTAGGACTTTAGGGTTCCTTCGACGGAACTTGGCTTTTGCACCTAGGCAGACAAAGGATGTTGCATATAAAACATTGGTTCGCCCTCAACTTGAATATGCATCACCCATTTGGCATCCCTATGTTAAAACTCAGACTCAGCAGGTGGAGAAGGTGCGATGGACCTGTAGGCGATGGCGAAATAGAAGTAGCGTCGGTGACATGCTTAATGGGCTAGAGTGGCCGTCCCTGGAGGCCCGTCGTCAGCAGTCCTCTTTAACCTTCTTCTACAAGATACACTCTGATTCAGTGTCTATTGATAAAGATAGGTACTTGACCCCTGTAACAGTGTCGACCCAAACAAGGGCATCAAAAGTAAACGACTCACAATATCGTAGATACCAGTCCTATAGTGATGCCCTGAAGAACTCGTTCTTTCCTAGAACTATTCCCCAATGGAATAGTCTTCCCTCTTCTGCGGTGAATGCCAAGTCCGCAGAAGAGTTTAAAGCCCACACAGTGTAAGATCGGGACTCAGGGGTATGCGTTTTAGGATACCTCTATTATGCAGATTGTAAATAGTTTTAAGGACGCATCCAGTGCCTCTCTCTTTTTTTTTCCCCATCTAAATTCTAAATTTAGCCACCCAATTTATTGAGGTAATGGCCAGATATGACCGACTCAGTATTTATAAGAAGATAGATAGATAAGAAGATAGGTAGAATAAACCAGATCATAACAGAACAAGTTGCACTGAACTACCTAATATCCAAAATTGACAACTCTAAATCAGACAAGTGTGATGTGTGTAATGAAAGAGAAACTATTCAACACTTCATATTTGAGTGTCAAAAATACAAAAACCATTGAGAACTACTAGAAAGGGACATTGAAGATATTTTAGTTAGAAATGACATTAAAATTTCAGTAATAAATCTCATAGTGCTAACCGGCAATCTAGAAGAAATCAAGAGATCCGTTAACACAGAATTGAAAAGCACATTTGGAAAATTCTTGAAGTCCACATGCAAATTAAAAATTGCTTAAAAAGATATTTCACTTTTTACCTGATATATTCATATATACACGTATATTTAAAAAAAACTCGCTCGAAGGCCTGCTAACTCAGCGATTGTACCTAGAGACAGCAACAAAGTCATAGACGCACCCAGAGGATAAAGCCAGTGTTGTATTGGCATTACAAGAATCAACAACAACAACAACAACAAAGTTCAGTTAACAACTTACCTTTGAACGAAAAGGCTTTTCTTATTAACATAGTCAGTGTTAATCCAGCTCACTTTGAACCAGTCCTTAAAAGACCGGCTGCCACAACAGTGTGACCTCATCTGAAGTCTTTATAATGGAACTGTTATAAACATGAAAGCGGTTTACGAGTATTTCAGTTAATAACTTACCTTTGAACGAAAGGGCTTTTCTTATTCACATAGTCAGTGTTAATCCAGCCCACATTGAACCAGTCCTTAAAAGACCGGCTGCCACAACAGTGCGACCTCATCTGAAGTTTATCAACGGCGACCTTCACATTGAGGTTGTTCTTGTAACGATTCATGGAATCCTTGAGTCCGTTATGCAGGGCTTCTTCGATGCTTGCTCTGCTTGTTAAACAGACAATTCCTGCAACCATAATAACGATGCAGAATAGAGCGAGAATAATCAGTAGTGGAACGAGGACCATACGAATCCTTTCACTGGTGTCGGCACAACCGGCGTCAGAATCAGAATCAGAATCAGAATTGTTACTGGTGACACGTCAAATGACATTCATACACCAGGACCTGTGATATGGGAAGTTAGTCCCTAGCTCTAACCAAAGATGTAAACTTAGCTACACAATCCTCAGCACCTTCAGCCGTCAAAATAATAGAATCGGGAAGGGCATTCCAATCTCTAATGGTTCGGGGGAAAAACGATTCTTTATAAATATCCATTCTTGCAGTAAGGGTCTGAAACGTCATTGAATGATGTTTTCTACAATGCCTAGCTGGGGGAACAAGGTCATCTGTTGGAATGCTGGCAGCACCCTTTAGACCTTTGTATAAGAGTATGAGCCTACTGTCTCTTCTCCTTTTCTTGAGAGACTCCCATCTTAATTTTCCTAGAATTCCAGTCATGCTCCCAGTTTCAAAGCAATAATTTCCAGTTACAAATCTAGCAGCTCTATTCTGAACTTTTTCAATTTCTTCATTTAGGACCACTCCGCTTGGGTCCCAGATGCAACTACCATATTCCAAGATTGGGCGAACAAGTCCCCTGTATGCTGTTTCTTTCACATCCTGAGGACACTGATGAAGATTTCGCCTCAGGAAACCAAGTGTTCTATTCGCCTTTGTACACATATTGCTAATGTGTGTATTCCATCTCAAATCGTGAGTGATTGTCACACCAAGGTATTTAATGGAATTCACATTTTCGAGGACCGTTCCCTCTAAGGTGTAAGAAGCCTCAACTTTATTAGATCTCTTCCTTGTTATCTGCATAATATTGCATTTAACTGGTTGAAATCTCATGCCCCATTTTCTGGCCCAACATCCTAATCTATCTATGTCAGCCTGAAGTTTCAGTGAGTCATCTGTATCTCTAATTTCCCGGTAACAAACACAGTCATCTGCGAACAGTCTTATTTCTGAGTCAATATCAGTGGAAATATCATTGATGTACAGGGAGAACAATAGAGGACCAAGAACGGTCCCTTGTGGGACTCCAGACAAAACTGGCGCCCATACTGAAGATTCACCATTAACAACAACACGCTGTTTTCTGTAGCAAAGGAAGGAATCTATCCATTTAAGAGTCTTCCCACCAATTCCATAACCAAATAATTTGGATTTAAGTAGTTCATGAGGAGGGGTGTCAAAAGCCTTCTCAAAGTCCAGAATAAATGTGTCCACCTGCCCCCCTTTGTCCAGGATTTTTGCCCAATCATTAATAACCGTGCTCAACTGAGTTTCGCAACTATGCCTTTTCCTAAATGCATGTTGTCTGTCTGACAAAAGTTTATGTTCATCCAAGTGGGCCATGATGTTTGAGCAGACTATGTGTTCAAGCAATTTACATAGAACACAGGTCAGTGACACCGGGCGATAATTACGAGCAAGAGCCCTGTCCCCTTTTTTGAAAAGTGGACAGATGTTCGCTAGGAGCCATTCTTTGGGAATTTCACCCGTATCGAGAGATTGTTGGAAAAGATGAGCAAAAACTGGACCTAACTCGTTTGCTAGTTCCTTCAGGACTCTAGGATGAAGCTCATCAGGCCCTAAAGCTTTAGAAGGGTTCAAGCCTTTAAGTAATTTGATCACTCCCGCAGAGGATACAACAATATTTTCCATGAAAGGGGCCGATCTTCCAGTCAATGGAACCTCGTTGAACTCAGTTTTATTAAATGCATCATTGAATTGACCAACCAATTCCTCTGCCCTTTCAGAGTCCGATTCAGCGACCCCGTTCCCTCCTCTTTTATTAAGGGGTGGGATACCTTGCCTATCTTTCTTCTGGCTATTGATATATCTGTAGAAGTCTCTGGGATTCGCCTTTACATCACCTACCAAGTTATTTACATACTGATCATGCTGATTTTTGATGTCATTTTTAATTTCTCGTCTCAAGTTTTCAAATTTTGCTCTGAGTTTACCACTTCCCGACTTTTTTGCCTTAGCATGAATCTTATTTCTCCTCCGAATTTTTCTTCTTATTTCTGGTGTGATCCAAGGAATTGAAGATACAGACCTGCTAGTTTTGGAGGGGATATGATTTTCGGACGAAGCTTGAATGAAAGACTTTATCAAATCAAAGTTCTCCTGGACAGACCGAGCGTCTGAATGACCATTAAAGTATTTCTCTCTTGCAAATTTTAGGGCATCCTTCCTCATAGTTTCATAGTCACCCTTTTGATATAAGTACACCTTTCTACGAGGTTTCTTTATAGGTGGTATGAAGATTTTCAAAAATCCAGAGACAATATCATGATCACTTAGTTTGTCCGGGGATTGAATATCCCCAAACTGTCCTGGCAAAGTTGTAAGAATCAAATCCAAAGTGTTTCTATCTCGAGTAGGGAAGTCAACAACCTGTTCCAAGCCATGATCATTCATGATGTCGACCAACACCTGTCCCTCTGACGGACTCAGCATCGTGCCTTGTTTGCTGAGCCTATCTGGCCAAACAATCTCTCTGAAGTTGAAGTCGCCTAAGACATGTACTGCAGGAAGTTTTTTACCCTTATTCTGAGACTTAATGCGATCAAGCTGATCTTTAAATAAGTGGAAGTTTTCGACCGTGTCGTTAGGTGGTCGATACCAACTTGCAATAAAGTGGGAAGTTTTGTTTGCAAAAACCTTAACCCAGACAGATTCTGAATCGTTTTCCAGTTCCATGAATGGCATATGAGGGATATCTCTGTGAACGAGCAACATCACCCCGCCGCCATGAGTGTTTCTATCTTTTCTGTAGACACTGTATTCGCAAGTTTCAGGGAAAAGCTCCGAAGTCATAATTGAACTGTCAATCTTTGTTTCCTGAATAGCCACAATATGTGGTTGGTGAGTATCAAGGAAAGCTAAAAGTTCAAGTATCTTTCCTCTTAAACCGTTAATGTTAATACTGCAAAGTTTCAAACCTTTTACAAAATTCGGCTTTCTCATGTCAGTAGTCGGAGATTTAACTCCTTTCTCCTTTGACAGAGGTTCAAATTTATTTCTTTCTTCCAGTTCTATAGGTTCGCTGAAGAACGAGTCAGAAAAATTAAAAAACTCGCACTTCGGGCATATCCATGAACAACTCGAGTTAACCAGTTTGCCATACTCGGCGTCTGAAAGGAAAGCGCAATCAGTGTGAATCCACATTTCACACTGGTCACACTGAACTGCCTTATGCTCATTTAGAACATCACCACTGCAAAGGCCACAGTCTGCCTTGCAATCTTTGCAATACCAAGTTCCAATTCCAATTTCAAGCTCTAGCAATTGGTTTTCATCCAATTTAGAACACGAGGCATGAAAATGCTTTTCACAGTCCTCACATTCTACCCATTTCTGAGAGTCTTTGCAATATTTTTTGCACAGCCCACAGCGAAATCTTGGACCGGGGTTAGTTTCAATGTCTCCGGCCAGGATCAATAGAATGACCAAATTTGTTCCACCTGAGGACTTAAAGTTGCGTAAGCCCTCCGAACGTCGTTTGTTTCCTAGCTTCCTAGTTACAGCCAAGTACTGAGAAGTTTTATCGCAGTGTTGCTCTTTTGCAATCCTGCATTCCTGATTTCCATCATCCGGTTGGGTTCTGTTACTTAATTTCCAAAGGGTGAACCAAAGAATCAAGACCACGGGAAGCAGTGAGACCTTCATTTTAATATAAAGGGCAACTTTGAGTCAACAATACTACAAGATAGTTTGCCAGCTGTACGGACAGTCCACACTCGCTGACAAGCTGATAACACAAGGCTCTTCCAAATAAAAGTAACAATTCTGAATCCGAGTTTTAACAAACAGTGTACTGACAGCTACAAAGGACTATTCAGCACCCTGTTCTAAATTTTATACAGCTCAACACACTCAAATATCTGACAACTCACCGGCTCTTCAGAAAAATGAATGTGGCAAGCCTCCAAAGAATAATTCAATTTTTGCGTTTACCCCACCCACTGGTGTGGTAATGGCGGGAAATTATGTCAACAATGAAAATTAATCTACAAATGAAAAAAAAGTTTTGGCAGAAACAACATTCAGCAAAATCATAACAGTTCCAACGCTGATAAGAAAATGTGGCAGCATCCCCGAATTGTAGCTCTCCAGCAAGAGCAACTGGTCGTTGATGTGTATCTGCATGTAGACTCCCAGACCAATGACAACTGCTCCACAAGCTGCAAGAATGGCGCAGACGATACAGATGACAAATCCGAGCTTATCCCGTGCATTCTGCGATATTTTGATTGGCAGGACCATGGTAAAGTTACTAAACAGCTAGATAAATGCGACACGACTAAATTTTTTTGTTAAATCTTTCTTGATAAGGCTATTCTGTCTGTTTTCCGTCTTTTGGACAGCATGGCGGCCATTTTGAAACATGGCGGCATTGCAATGACGTAATCAAATGCAAGAACGAGGCTAGTGACGTTGCAAGGCAAGCGTAAATGTGTTAAGGACAATTTCGCGCCATATGGAACACAGTGAAAACTGGATGACTTCAACGCTTTTGGGACCATGAAAATGTGTTCGAGATAACCGTAGTTTGAGGTATTGTTGGCTGTTCATAGCGGCATGTCAGTAGGCAAAACGTCTTCTAATTTACTCTAATCTAATAAAATAAACATCAATAAAACGTCCTATACAAATACAATGTAAATTTTACCGCGGGCAAAACGAAATTTTTAAGATGTTTTTTTCTAATTTCTGCTCAAAACATAGATTTTGGGTTCTCGCTAGAGGCGGTTCTAACGAGTACCCAAAATATACGTTTTGTTTTGTTTGTTTGGTTTGATGTTTAATGTCCCCGTCAACACTGTATAGGTCATTGTGGAGACGTTGCTCCCAATTTTGTGGGACTTTTACCCGACATTGAGACGAAATGACATCTCCAGCCATGCCGTCCAAATAAACCAATAGAGTTTATATGCATGTACGGTCCAACTCGCATCACTTATTCCTGGGCATGCTTAGAACCTCTAAGCGGTTTACCAGTACTCGTGTGCGGTTGGTTTCAGCTCTGCGTGGAAGCATCGTGCAGCCGAATCTATTTCTTCAAGCCCCGATTGACGGTGGCCGACCAAAATATACGTTTAAGAGCAGAAATAAGATAAATGAGAGTTATCCCTGTAAACCCAAGTTTTACTTTATACAAGTGGGGGTTCAAGTGTGAAGGAGGGGGGTCAAAATTATATAGGCGTGTTTTCGTGATTGGGTTTGTTGTCTGTACTCTTTAGAGTAGCCTCATCGAGGCGATTCTAATGTGTTCAACCGACATTACGCTAACACACCCGTGCGACATAGTGCATTTTTAGCATCTCCAAGATGGCTACTTTTCTAATGAAAATCCATGATATTTTTCTTACTTATTCTGCAAACATAGATTGTAGGTGCTCGTTAGAACCGCCTCATTTAGGCGGTTCTAACGAGTACCCACAACCTATGTCTTGGAGGAGAAATAAGAAAAATAATACATACCCCGTAAACCCCAGTTTTCTCTATATATAGTAGGGTGAAGTGGAATTTTCATGTCACAGACTTGTTCACGTGATGCCATACATGTACCTTTTAAATCACAGTTTATATTTATTATGCCTGCAGACCTGGCCCATAGGGGCTTGAAGAAATATATGGGCTGCATGATGCTTCCACGCAGAACTGAATCCGGCCCGCACACTAGTACTGGTAAACCGCTTAGAGGTCCTAAGCCTGTCCAGGAACCGCGGTGCGAGGCAGCCGTCCATGCTAATAAACCCTATTGGTTTCATTGGGCGACAGGGCTTGAGATGTCATTTCATCTCATTGTCGGGTAAAAGTCCCACACAATTGGAAGCAACGTCTCCAAAGTGACCTTTACAGTGTTGACGGGGACGTTAAACCTCAAATCAAACAAAAACAAAGCCTGCAGACCTGGGGCTATGCTTAACCCTCAGGGGCTCGAACAACCCCTGACTCGAACACATTTGGATGGTCCCAAGGTGTTCAAGCATTCAAAAAAGACCTTTTATTGCATAAAGAAGGGTGTTCCTCCCGTAAAACAACACCTTGGAGGATGTGAGTCACTCATTTAACCCTTTTTGTACCAAATGGAATCTTCCTCCTTATATATATAGGAGTCCGAGTGTCAGGTTGTGTTTTCTTCATAATTAATCAGGAAAATGGCTTAACTTTACGCAAACAGTGTAGGCCCTGATCAGACGCCGCGTTCTGCGGTGTCTGATCTTGGCCTGCACTGTTTGCCCTGGTACCCGTTTTGGGGGTTTCTGGTACTAAACGGGTTAATGTAAAATGATATAATCTATGAATTATTTCTCGCACGCAGTTAATGTATCTTTGAAAAATTTATTTTAAGTGTTTAAAATGACACAAGCTAGTCAATAAATTTTCAAATGCGCCAATAAATTTTCAAATGCGGCGAAATTTGCATTATGTCACGCGGTATGCTTCGATGTTTATTCTTGGAACCACTTTATCATGATTTTGAAACCAGGCAATATGCTTCTTTTTCTTTTCAGCTAGCAGTCCTGTGGGAAGAAACAACAGTATTTTTGTTGTTGTTGTTGTTCTTGTTGTTGTTTGTGCTTTGGCATAAACCTAGCTTAAATATGCGAATAAACTTTCACTCTGCGGTGTCTATAGAATAATCTGACTCTTAAGCAGAAAAATCTGGGCCTGCTCTGTTTGCCAGGGTAACCGTTTTGGGGGTTTCCGGAGGATAATTTAGATAGTTTTTCCTTGTTATCTCGCCGGAACGAAGTCCAGGCTGAGGTTAAGCACTACTCCCGATGTCGGCATCGGCGTTGTCCATATCGGCGTTTGAGTCGGCGTTAACGTCGGCGTTAGCGTCCACATTTTACGTTAAACTTTTTTAAGAGCTTATAATTTCCCAAACCGTACGATGGGTTTAGTTCATATTTTGGTATGAAGATAGATATAGGCCCAAAGTTTTATACAGTATTGCCCCGCCTATACCAATGGCCTCAAAAGGCCAAGGTCAAAGGCTTAAAATTTTTAATGTTAAACTTATGTTATTAAAAGCATTAAGAGCTTATACATGTGTGATGGACTTGGCACATATTTAGTATGATGGTAGATAAAATAGATATATGTCCAAAGTTTCATTTCCCAATACCCCACCCATGCCAATTACCTCAAGGTCAAGGTCACACACTTAAAGAATTTTATGTTAAAGTTCTTCATATGATATGGTGATAGATAAAGGTCCAAAGGTTTATTCAGCAATACCCCCACCTATGCCTATGCCCTCAAGGTAACTTTTTCCAGACGAGCTACACTGTCTGATGGCAGTTCTTGTTTCACTTTAAAACTTTGTTGTATGTACTCATAAGAATCGCCTCATCGATGTTTGTTGTGTGTACTCATGATAATCGCCTCATCGATGTTTGTTGTGTGTACTCATGAATGTTTGTTGTGTGTACTCATGAGAATCGCCTCATCGATGTTTGTTGTGTGTACTCATAAGAATCGCCTCATCGATGTTTGTTGTGTGTACTCATAAGAATCGCCTCATCGATGTTTGTTGTGTGTACTCATGAGAATCGCCTCATCGATGTTTGTTGTGTGTACTCATAAGAATCGCCTCGTCGATGTTTGTTGTGTGTACTCATGAGAATCGCCTCGATGAGGCGATTCTCATGAGTACACACAACATACATTAAAAATTACTTCATCATCCTTATTATGCCTGTTGACCTGAAGCTTTCATTAATATTCCGTGGTTCGAACTACCGCTTTCTCGAACCTATTTTATATAGTCGCAAAGCTCTTCGACAATTGAAGTCTAATGTAGTAGTAGGCTATCAATTTTGTAAATGACAATAGAAATATACGAGGGTCGTTCAATATTTAACTGGCCTAAACCAGTTACTGACCAGTGGCAACTGCACGCTTTTCACATACTATACATCACTGCCGAATACGAGGTTACACAAATTTCGGTTAGTCTTGTATGTGCGAGGTTAAATTCTGTGTTGCCGAATTTTCTTCACAAAATGAGTACAGAGCAGTGGTTAGATACACGTTTTTGAAACGAAGACGACGAACCAGAAAATTTATATTAGGGATTTAGTGAAGTTTGCGGAAAAAAAACTGCTGCTTCATATTCAAGTGTTAAAAAGTGGGTGGCTGATTTTGAACATGTTCGGGTAGCTTTGGAAGATGAGCAACGTAGTGGAAGACCCGTGAACGCTACTGATGACGTCACTAGTGAAAATTTAAGTGAATTAGTAAAGCAGAACAGGCGAATGGAAGTTTCTAAAACGGCTATATCCGAGGGTAGTGTTTTTGCCATTTTACATTAACGGAAGGTTTCAGCGCGCTGGGTGCCAAATAACCACGAGCTGTCCGAGTGTCCATGTCTTAGTTACGATTCTGATCCAGAAGATTTTCTTGAGAGCATTGTTACCGGGGATGAAACTTGTATCCATCACTAAACAGCGGAGTAAATAATGGACTGGTCACGGTTCACCGCGTCAAAAGAAATTCATGACTGAGCCTTCAGTTGGCAAGGTCATGGCAACTGTTTTTGGGACAGCAAGGGGTTTCTGTTGGTCGACTATTTACCTCATGGCCAGACTATTACTTTGGGCCATTATGCTAATGTATTTGGACCAATTTCTTGCAGCTATAATACAGAAAAGGCGTGGAAAAATTACAAAATGTTTGCTGTTGCAACATACCAATGCTAGAGTCAATACTTGCAAATTTTCTGTCGATGCGGTTTCAAACACTTACCCCATCCACCTTATTCTTCTGATCTGGTACCCAGTGATACATTTTGTTTGCGAACTTGAGAGAATTGCGTGGACGTCACTTCCGGTCAGATGAAGAGCTGGTTGTTGGATTGGTTCAGCGACACGTCAACCCTTGTGGGTCATTTTGTGTCAACTCCAAAAGAAAGGGAGAAAAGACATAGAAGAGATAGTAGTGGGGATGAAAGGGAGGGACAGAGGAGAAAGAGAAAAATGAATGGAGGTTTAGAAACGGAAGAAATAACACCCCCACCCCTCTACCTTTACCTGCTGCAAGGACAGCAGACTTGTCCACCTGTTAGCCAACATCAGTTGGACACCACAGTGGCACAAGCTACATGTCACCTTTGCCTCACCCAGCATCCCCAAATGAAGAGCTAAAGCAAGACACTGAATTCTACAAAAATAGACTTTCAGCCTTGGAACATAGGTGGAACAACGGCTTATTGCTGTGGGTGACTATGTGGAAAAAGAAGAAGTCTCTAAATGAACTCAATGATCCCAAATGACCAGAAAATATAATATGCACTATGATGAAAGCCGTAAAGGTGTAAATTCCTTCCTTTAAGAGTAGACCCCTAGGAGCAAACCCTATTGGCAAGACATAGTTTGACAAGGCGTTAACTACACTGCTCAAAAGAATTTAAGAAGCAAACTTTTAAGTCTGTATAACATCACCGCTTGGCAATTTTCAAACTCAATGAAAGGCACTATTTTAAAGTGATATCTCGTAACGGTGTTTATGCAAACGTCAAGAAGCAAGGTTCGCGTGAAAAGCAAGAATGTGAGCTACAGCATGGATACCCATATAAAACGGCTGAAATTCGGTATGGGGCGATCTGTTCAAAACGAAACATGTCAATCCTTCGGTTAAGCTTTCTTTTGGGCTTTATGGTGACTTTATATGGTGTTAGGTGGCTTTTTGGAAGAAGTTGAGGTCGCTCAAGCTGTCGCATTGCTTGAAAGTGGGTACACCCAAAAGGATCGTTGCTGAACGCTTTGATGTATCGAGAAGTGTTGTTAGCAGGCTATGGTGGAGACGCTATCAGGAGACGGGCGAGTTTACTAGACGATAAGGGCATGGCCGACACCGCATGACGTCACAAAGGGAGGATTAATATTTTCGAAGTCTAGCGCTACGAAATCGGCAGTGGCTACAAATCGATTTCCAGCATGCAACTGGTCAAAGGATATCCGATCAAACAATACGTAAAAGGTTGTACATGAAGGTGATGTGAGGGCCAGACGTCCGGCAAGAGGGCCTATTCTCACCAGGTAACATCATGCACGGTGATACGAGTTTGTCCAAGAACACCAGAACTGGCGATTGCAAGACTGGCGTACAGTTCTGTTCACGGATGAAAGCAGATTTCACCTGAGTGCATGTGATCGACTTGTTCGAGTCTTAAGTCGACCCGGAGAACGATATGAGGACTGCAACATTGTGGAAACAGACAGATATAGAAAGCGGTCAGTGATGGTATGGGGTGGAGTTCTTATGAAGACCGAACGGACTTGAACGTGATAAACGGAGGTACACTGACTGCATTACGGTATCGAGATGAAATGCTAGATCATATTGTGAGGCATTTTACTGGAGTGAGTTTAATTTTTACGTCCCACCAACAGCTAAGGTCATACGGAGACGGGGCCTCGGTTTAAAGACTCATCCGAAAGTCTGACATTTTACTGGAGCAATCGGTGACAAATTCATTCTGATGCAGGATAATGCGCGCCCCCATACTGCTAGAGTGTACATGGATTGCGTTAATCGTGAGACTACCGAAGTAATGGAATGGCTGGCACGTTCTCCTGACTTAAACCCAATAGAACATGTGTAGGAAATTCTTTACAGACGTATCTCACAGGGCGATCATGCACCAATGACTATTCAAGAACTCAAAAACATCCGAAACACTAGCTTTATACACTGTTCAACATTTGGTTCGTAACATGCCTCGGTGATGCCAGGAGTGCTGTGCTGCTCGAGGTGGTCATACACATTACTGACAGGAAAAACTGACTGATTTGCGCATGTCTATGACATTTGAAATAATGTGACGTAAGGATGGCGATTTCTCATTCTTCCTAAACAGGTTACAGGCCGTGAATTGTGAACTGGTTGCCAATGTTTGTCATTAACATGTGGCAGATAAAAATATTCATCTTTCTAAATCGCTGTTTCATCATCATTATCCA
The DNA here is from genome assembly GCA_963580285.1 of Lucinisca nassula. Taxonomy (NCBI): domain Eukaryota; kingdom Metazoa; phylum Mollusca; class Bivalvia; order Lucinida; family Lucinidae; genus Lucinisca; species Lucinisca nassula. The sequence continues at coordinate 60,679,378 of OY757023.1, forward strand.
ACATCTTTATACTATGAGGAAATATGTGTTCGCTCTTTTAATTGTTTTGAGCAGTGTAATTTTGAAAGAGTTGCATTTTCTGTATATGCATCCATTCCCATTAAGCCATGCACAAAGTTTTAAAACTTCTTTGGATTCTTGGAACTGCACAAAGAGAACGGAAGGTGCTCGATGTTTTAGTATCAATTTTAAAACAGAATATCTCGCATCAAACAAAGATCTAATTTGATTTGTTTGTTTGATTTGAGGTTTAACGTCCCCGTCAACACTGTACAAATCATTTTGGAGGCGTTGCTTCTAATTTTGTGGGACCCGTCATTGAGATGAAATGACATATCAAGACCTGTCGCCCAATGAAACCAATGGGGTTTATAAGAATGGACAGTCCAACTCGTTTACCAGTACCCGTGTGCGGTCTGTTTCATCAGCTAAAACAACCTGTGGCTACAGGCTAGCAGTAAAATATGGGTTGGACCACTGAGAACAAAGACTATAATATTTAATGTACATTTAACTTTAATGTTTGAAATATTTGAATCAAAATCACATAAACATCAACCCCAACATTTCCCTTTTTGACTTTCAAAAGACATTAATCCCTGACGGAAATACAAAGACGCCATTATGGTAGAAGAAGATATAAAATCATTGATAATGTTTTAGCTATAAAGTATATTGAGGTTTTATTTCTTTTAAGACTATCTACAGGTAAATCATCCTGGGCGAACAATAGTTTTATTGTCCACTGAAAATTACACGTTCGCTTGCGAATGTCAAGTGCGGAAATATGATTTATTGTGCGCCCGTCTATCGTTCGACATAAATGATGACCTTAATTGGTCGCGTGCCGAACTGACTAATGATTTACAATGAACGGGCGATCAGTTTACCTGAAGGCCTTGTCATGATAAAGTAGTCATTAGTCCATATACGCCTGGCATCCCATTTTAGAAACATTGGCCAGTTCCGTGGCGGCGTCTGATCTGGATCTACACTTTATGATTAAAGAGCATAATTTCTAAAAAAAACTTGCACAAACAAAACAAACCCGACATCCCTATAATTGGAAATGGACCCCTCCAAACTTATTTAGCGGAAGATTACTTGTCATATATGGGATGACGGAACTGCAACATAAAAATGTTTCCTGTTTCGATTTCCTCTTGTTAATATAACAAACATTTAGGTCCAAAAATGACTTTTTCGTGATATGCTTAGCTCTCCTAAAGGCTCCGCCCATCGGGGCTTGAAGAAATATATGCGCTGCATGATGCTTCCACGCAGAGCTGAATCCGACAGCAGACAAGTACTGGTATACCGCTTAGAGGATCTAAGCCTGCCCAGGAAGAGCGGTGTGAGTCAGACCGTCCATGCTTATAAACCCTATTGGTTTCATTGGGCGACAGGGCTTGAGATGTCATTTCATCTCAATGCCGGGTAAAAGTCCAACAAAATTGGAAGCAACGTCTCCAAAATGACATTTACAGTGTTGACGGGGACGTTAAACCTCAAATCAAACAAACACATCTGAAAAAAAAATCATAGATTGTCGGGGCATGTATTATGAGTGGTAAAAAACGGCGTTTTCAACTTCCAGTCTGAAGGTTTCTTATTCATATCATCATCACCATCATTATCATCATCATCGACCCCGTCGCCACCGTCGCCATCGACCCGCTACCTCCTTCGTCGTTGCCACCGCCGCCGTCCTTGTCGTCTCCAACGTCCTCGTCGCCGCCATCATGATATAGAATGATATTCCGCAACATGTAGACTGTCTAATATCTGTGTTTCACAAAAGATTACCTCGGAACTATATATAATGCAGCCTTTGTTACGATTAATTCACGTACTGAACCCTCCCACAAACCCACTTTATGCAGTGAACGTGGGGTTTATAATGGTGTATATTTATTTTATTTATCGTTCTGAAGGACATATACATGTATTGTGGGCCTGGTGGGCACGTTTGCGTTGAGTTTATACGTATTCGTCAACATATTTAGGTCATTTTTGGAGACGTTGCTTCCGATTTTGTGGGACTTTCACCCGATATTGAGATGAAACGCTTGGGTTTAAGAGTCGGTCCGACTCGCATCACTTTGCCTTGCCTGGTTTTGACTTTCTATGCGGTTTACCAGTACTCGAATGTTCAGTCGGTGAAGCACCATGCAGCCCACTCTATGTCACGAAGCTTCGGTGGGTGGGGTGCGAGCACCAGAAATCTATATTTAGAGCAGAAATAGGAACAAAATAGTATTTTATCATCTTAATTGCTAGGCATAAGGATACCACATCCATGTGGGATATTGGTTTAATGTTTCGAAAAGTGGTTGTTTTCTGTCGAAAGTTGTTTCTCCTTTAAGATAAAATACATTGTGGATGCTCGTTAGAGTTCAACATTATAACGCCTTTTCTTGCATAAATACCTATGCGCATGGCTGTTTGAAGCCATTGTCAAATGGACCGAAAGCCGTCCTCAAACAGCAAAAACCATGTTCAAATCATGAAATTCGCGTGCCGTTTGAACATGGATTTTGAGCTTTTGATATCACAAGACGGGCCTTGTTTTGTTTACGTTACGTTGAGTGGCGTAACGTTATAGCCCTGAACGTAGCGTTTTAGGGTTCTATGATGACGTCAGATGGTTACTGCGTAACAACGTCATTGTAAACAACATTCTGAAATGGCCGCCATGTTGGTTCGCCGGTCGCATTTCAAGAGTATAGATGGAGTTTATATGGAGTTTTTGGGCGTTTTCGTCAAAATTTGCTGTCGGAATCGTAAGTTATGCAAGAACAACGATCATCCATGGTTATTTCATGCATTAACATTTGCCGGATCCCTCGGAAGATATTTGAACATTCGGCCTGGCGGCCTCATGTTCAAACAGCTTCCTCGGGACCCGGCGAATGTTAATGCATGAAAAACCATGGTTGATCCTTATATTATCATATGACGTCGCGTCTGAGAACGCCATGTGTGTGTGTGAATTCGGGTTTAACGTCGCTTTCAACAATTTTTCAGTCACGACGGTGTCTGGTTGCGACAGGGAGCTCAATGCTCACTTTTATAGTGCTGCCTCACTGAAGTATCATGTCCCAGACACATTACATGATACCACACCCGGTCACATTATCCTGACACTGGGTCGACCAGTCCTAGCTCTACCCCGTAAATCTGATTGCCAAGCGAGGAGCAGCTAGTACCATTTTTAACGACTTTGGTATGTTGCGGCCCGGGATCGAACCCGTGACCTCCCGTTCCCCGGAGCGGACACTCTACCAACTGAGCTATCGGGGCCGGTAATAACGCCATGTAATAAATTTGATAATCCACAAGTGGATTAAATATGCAAATTAGTTATACGCCCCGTAACGTTACATGTATGACGCCCTAAACGACGTTGCGTTTACTGATGGCGGAATATTGACATTTATTGTGAAACAGTCGTGAATAAAATGCGTTTTAAATGTCATATGATAAATAGAATCTTGCATTCGTGCTCATGTATTATTGAATTTATTAAACTCGTTGAGGAAAAGGGATAAAATGCTCGACAAAGCCTCGCATTTTATCCCTTTTCCTCAACTCGTAATAAATTCAATAATACATGAGCACTCATGTTAGATCCTCTATATTCGCCCCAAAATGCAGTTGTCATCACCTTGCCAGCACTTGGTTGCGTTTTGAACTTCTCTGGCCTCGGAGACCCCGGCCTTACCCACTGGCGATTTTGAGTTTTATTCTCTGGTTCATAATAATGCACCCAGGTCTCATCTACAATCCCCAGACGTGAAAGAAAATCATCTTCCTTTTACCTAAACCGCTTTAACAATACGCTGCATACTGAGGCTCTGGTTACCATTTGATTTTGGGACCCAGCGGGCTGTTAGCTTGTGCATATCCAAGCGATCATGTAAAATTGTTGAAACGCTACCATGTGAAATGTGTAATGCATTTGCTATTTCTTCAACCTTAAGGTTCGTCTATCAAAGTACATAAGACCAAACTTTGTTACACATTTCTTCATTGGTGGCACCTGATGGACGCCCAGACCTGGTTTCGTCTTCTAAAAACGTTCTACCACGTTTGAATTCCCCAACCCAGAATTTAACTTGGTGATGGTGAAGAAGATCCATAAACATTGGTCAACTCGCATTGTGTTTCCTGACAGCTCTGTTTGGAAGTACTGAATTACAGCAAGGTACTCAACTTTTGATGAAAAGCTTGCTTTTGCATCGCTAGCCATGTTTGATGTTCAATATCTTATGAGTGAATGGCATGATAAGGGTGCAATGGGCAGGGGCTCAATCGGGACCGATAAGAATAAGTTACCAGGGGTATTCTCCATGTGCCCTTGGGTGTCCGGTTAATAGTTGTCTGGTCCTTTGGAATTATTGAGTTCATTTAGCATCCCTTTGTAAATAGATTTCTGCTTTAGCCGGCGCTAGAGGGCGTGGCCGGTGTTGCACATGAATCCGAGTCTGCGATGATTCGTTTTTTGGTGTATTCTTTGCTTCCAAAGGGTCTAACTATTCAGAACTTATTTATCTTCACTGCAGCTGGTGTTTTGCCGTGTGGCGGCCGTAAAAAGTCTTCCCGTACATGACCATAGTGCAGATTATATTTTCTAGTCCTTTTGGGATCATTCGGTTACCTTTTTTGGAAATAGACTTCTGCTTTAGATGGCGCTAGAGGGCGTGATCGATGTTGCACATTTCAGTACTGGCCATGAACAGACTCAATAAAACCAAATCTGTCCTTATTAGTTTCTTTGGTGTATTCTTTACTTCCAGAGGATCTGACTATTCAGAACTTATTTACAAGGTACCACTTCCCTGTTGTGCAAATAGTTTTTTTTTAGTCACCACGTTGAGGCCCCCGCCCATCGGGGCTTGAATAAATATATGGGCTGCATGATGCTTCCACGCAGCGCTGAATCCGACCCGCACACGAGTACTGGTAAACCGCTTAGAGGATCTAAGCCTGCCCAGGCAAAGCGGTGTGCACGAGTCGGACCGTCCATGCTTAGAAACTTTATTGGTTTCATTGGACGACAGGGCTTGAGATGTCATTTCATCTCATTGTCGGGTAAAAGTCCCACATAATTGGAAGCAATGTCTCCAAAATGACCTTTACCGTGTTGACCAAATCAAAAAAACAGTCACCACGTTAAGGTAGTCACGAATCCAGTCTCCAGTTCCGCCTCAAGTATGACAAAAGAACTTGTTGGTACTCAGAAGGCCTACTAATATGAAGATTAGATTATACTATTTACCGGTATTGATATTATCTTCTCGAGGATTAAACTGGCTTAAACATGACAAAATCGGTCTGATGGTCTGATAAAATTTCGCCTTCAGCTACTTGAAAACTTGTCCTGTGGTGAAATAATGAGAGATATATTTCTCAAATCTCCTTAAGCCAATATAAAGGAGATACTATGAGTCGCGTCATGGGAAAACATGTTATGGCCATTAACAAACAACAAAGGTACCGATCAGACTGCGCACATGCGCAGTCTGATCAGTCATTTTGTGTTTGCCGCTTGAGTTGTTCAAAATATGTACCTACAGTTTCTATATTTAAAATTTCAAATCCCATGCTAGTCTGTGCAGGGCAGCAAGCCGGTGTTTGTCTTACCTGGTCGCTAACACCGAAGATAGGTTTCTTCTTGACCGGGCTCAGGTTTGGTTAATTACGTCTTGTCTGGGGTATGTAGCCAGGGTTTCAATAAATGTCGCAGGATATTTCTTCTCGATCGTTTAATTTAATAACGGTATATTGTTTGTTTTGTTTGTCTGGTTGATTTGTTGTTTAACGTCCCCGTCAACACTGTTAATGTCATTTTGGGGCCGTTGCGTCGGATTTTGTGGAACTTTTACCCGACATTGAGATGAAATGACCTCTCAAGCCATGTCGCCAAAAGAAACCAATAGAGTTTATAAGCATGGACGGTGCGACTCGCACCACTTTGCCTGGGCAGGCTTAGACCATCTAAGCGGTTTACCAGTGCTCATGTGCGGTCGGTTTCAGCTCTGGGTGGAAGTACCATGCAGTCCATCTATTTCTTCAAGCACCGATGGACGGGAGCCGGTCAATATCTGGTAAAATCCCACAAAATCGGAAGCAACGTCTCCAAAATTACCTACATAGTGTTGTCGGGCACGTAAACCCTCAACACAAACAAAACCAGTCTTGTGAGTGAAAAGGCAGACCATTCAAAATCTACCTTTGTGCACTCGGTTTCGGTATTCGACAGATTATCGAATATCCCTATAGAAAACTGAGGTTTACAAAGGTATAGATTATTTTCTTTGTTGTTGCTGAAAATAAACATCGATTGTAGATGCTCGCTAGAACCGCCTCAATGAGGCGGATCTAGCGAGCAACCACAATCTATGTTTACAACAGAAATAAAGGCCCCTTTACACATGTGGAGATTGTTGAAAGAGTACTGAACAATCCCAAACTGGTCAATCTCTCAACGACTCCCTCAAATGGTCGAAAAGATGTTTCTTTTCAAAACGTTTGGGAGATCGTTATGCACTTGTTGTGTACTCAAAACAGGAAATTTTCGCCACCTCTCACGAAGCGCAAGAAGAATCGCCAACTTCTTTCAATGAACTTCTCATTGATTTTCATCGCTAGACGCTCAACTTCGGCGGTTCCTCGTAGATCTGTTAGCTTCATGTATCCCTACGTTAGATTGATAAAGTTGGCGTTAAGGTTGAATTTGAATGCATTTATATCAACCTTAGAAAATAAGTTTGTATTGCTTTTATAATAACACTTTGGCAAAGTTTTATCTAAATGGGGTCCACTGTACAATTTATTTAGTTAAGTAAATTATTGTATTTTTTACAGGAATGCGACAATTTTACAAGAGACATGAGTAAACAGAATTTGAAACTGTGACATGGTTGGGATGATGGGGGATCACAGATGCAGCGGGAGGGACATTGGGCAGTGAAGATGAAGAATTTGGATGTATCCTATTCTTTAATTATTTAAAATACATGTAAATGTATATATTGTGAATGTTACATGTAATATTCGCTTGTGTTGAAAATGAAATTAAAAACAAAATATAAAAAAAAGTTTGAGTTCATTTAAAGATCACTGGGGTATCTTTGGTGGGGTGGGGGGGGGGGGGGTCAATAAGGACTTTGAACGCTTTCATTGGCGACCGTTGAGAGATAAGTAAGCTTGAGGAGACCGCGGCGACCGTGGAGATAACCGGGAGATTATTGTGAGATTATTGCGACTACTGGGCGCCCATTGAAAGTCCGCTGAGAGATCAGGCCATTTTTATCACTCGCTGATCTCTCATCGATCGACACCGGTCTGTTTAAAGGGAGTTTTGAGTAAAATAACCAAAATTACCATCGGGAATCTCTGAAAGATACTATCACCACACACGGGTTTCAGTGACAAAGTCCATGGCAAATTAAAATTAACACGAACACTTAGTTACGTTGAGCACGAAAGCAGTTTTTAACATTACGAAAACACATCCGTGTACAAGCTTCCATATCTGTAAAACTACAGTACAATTCCTCTTTTAAGACCAATTTGGGACTGTCTTTAAGACCACTTTTGAACAGCCCCAAAGGTGATCCCTGACCAGAGAACACTGAATGCGGAAAACACAAAGAAAGAATAACTGAAACCCACTAAATAAGCTGTTCAAAGCAAAATTGGTTTTAATTTTAGACATGGTGTTTATATTTCGCAATTAATTCCATTTGCCAGAGTGTCTAGTCATGTAACTGACTTCACCACTCGTAATAAATTGTCAACTGCTAAACTTCTTAATCTGGGATATCGGTATCATAAACTATGCAAGCCTTTACTAAATTAAATAGACGTCGTTCCGATTTGATTTTAAAAATCAATGTTGGACTTCAATCTCTTCTGCACCAATGTCTATCGGGACCCGATTTTTATGGTGACTTAGTAAATAAATTCAGAAAAAATATATACCTGCAATGATGTCAGTACCCAATTTCGTAAAATCATTCTTCGATATAAAAGATTGGGTGCAACATATATATTTTACGACAGACTGCATTCATAGTAAATAAGCCAATCACGACTGACAACTTTGCTACCCTCTTTAATTGCACGCAGGTGGATCAGGCCTCAGATTCTATGACGGTTCCGGCGTAAATGCTTGCTTGTAATGTTGGTTGGTACCTGATGCTCTGTCTCTGGTTGGGCCCATCGGACTCTAACTGTTGATTTTCTTTTGCTCCAGCATTTCAGTGGTTTGTTGCTGTCGAGTTCTCACCGTTGTTTCATCTCTGTGGTTGTTTGAAAGTTTGTATTCTCGGAGATGTTTCACTGGTGAGTTAGGAAGCCTTCCTGCGGACTGAACAAACTATTTGTCTAAAGCGCGACAGAATCAAGGGCGAGCAATAAAGATATAAGCGCTACACACATTAAAACATAAAAAAACAAACTATAACAAGAGCTGTCACTATAAGTGAGCAATGCCCCCGTGGGAGCCAATTTGAGAAAAAAGGCGGACTAACCGACAAACCCATACACAAACCCACAAATAAACGGACAGTGCAAAAATTATATGCCCTCCTACGGTGGCATAAATATTTAACAAAAGTGTCGAAGAAATGTGGAAGTAGTTCGCGTCAGAAGGTTTAAGAACATGTTTTTTTTTTTTTTTTTTTTTTCAGAAAATAAAGGGCCGTAACTCCTTCGCAGATGATAGTATCAACGTGAAAATTGTGTTAGGCACCCCTTTACCTCACAAGGAATGCATGTGCAAAGATTCAGCTCAGTCGGTGAAGAAATGTGGAAGTAGTTCGCGTCACAACGTTTTCGAACGCGTTTTTCAGAAAATCAAGGGCCGTAACTTCGTCGCAGGTGATAGTATCAACTTGAAAGTGTGTTAGGCACCCATTCACCTCACAAGGAGTGCATGTGCAAAGTTTCAGCTCAATCGGTGAAGAAATGTGGAGGTAGTTTGCTTCACAAGATTTTTAGCGCATTTTTGGAGAAAATCAAGGGCCATAACTCCAAAACGCTTCATCCGAGCAGAATGAATTTTGTGTTAGGCACATCTACATATCATTGCAAATGCATATGCAAACATTTAACAAAATTGTCGAAGAAATGTGGAAGTAGGTTGCGTCACAAGGTTTAAGAACTTGTTTTTTTTTTTTTTTTTTTTTTGTTTCAGAAAATAAAGGACCGTAACTCCTTCGCAGATGATAGGATCAACGTGAAAATTGTGTTAGGCACCCCTTCACCTCAGAAGGAAAGCATGTGCAAAGTTCCAGCTGAATCAGTGAAGAAATGTTGAAGTAGTTCGCATTACAAGGTTTTTAGCACATTTTTTGAGAAAATAAAGGGCCGTAACTCCTTCGAAAATGATAGGACCAACGTGAAAATTGTGTTAGGCATCCCTTCATCTCACAAGGAATGCATGTGCAAAGTTTCAGCTCAATCGTTGAAGAAATGTGGAAGAAGTTCGCATTACAAAAAAGTGTGGACTTACAAACGCACAAACAAACTCACAAACGGACAGTGCATAAACTATATGCCCTCCTACGGGGGCATGAAAAAAAATAAACCGCAACAGAAGAACCGCCTTGGAACAGTCAGCGAAAAGTATTCCACTCGGGGTTGGGGAGGTGGTGAGGTGGTGGTAAAATAGATTTTACGCGACCGCAATCCTGGCCAGTCAAAGTGGTGCGAGCGGAACCATCTGTGCTTATCAACGCTATTGGTTTCATTTGGCCACAGAGCTGGAGAGGTCATTTCATTTCAATGTCAGGTAAAAGTCCCACGAATTTTGAAGTAACGCCTTCAAAATGATTTAATAGTGTTGACGGGGACGTTAAACCTCAAATCAAACAATCAAACAAACAAACATGTAGCAATATTTTCTCAGGAATGTTGATCAGTTAACAATCACAGACAGGTTACAAACAGTTTATCTTCATTTATCTCGCCTCAGCCAACCATATAAGTCTGGACAACTCAACCGAGGAGAAAAGCATCTCATCAGCTTGAGACATTCAATCCAGGGGCCAGTTTCATCAATAAACATCGTACGATTAATCTTAAATTGTTCTTACGCACTTTTTAAAGAACTGCGTACGTCAGTTTCATCAAAACATCGCAAAGTGTTCGCACGAGCTAAATTTGCGTTTCACTAAAATATGTCGCAATTTTGAATATGCGCTTACACAGGGCCACTAATTGTCACATGCGTGATCACGTGCCGTCTTGAAATAGCCGTGTAAAGTAGATAACACGTTTTAAGATTATTGGTCCGGTGGACCTAGATGTTGATTCTACGTTGTTTCAAACTTGTGTTTCCATTTCATTATCGTAAGATACAGATATTTATTATCTGGACCCATTTCCCACTGTAACAATGGTGAGTTGGTCTGTTTTGTGGACGTCGTGACGTCAGACAAGCGTTGATTTAACGTTGTCATAATGAACCTTTTACGAGCGCGTTTGTCAGTAAATGCGGGGCGGCGGGGTGGGGGTGGAGCTGGGGATGAGGATGGGCGATTCTTCAGCATGAGTACACGACACGTGTATTGTTGAGTTGTTTATGATATTAGATAACGTGAGACTTCGCAGAGTATTTTATTACTTTTTCACGCTCATTTTAATAAATCCAGAAATGCAAGAGCATGAATACAAGATTCAATTTATCGTATGAACTTAAAACACAGTTTATGCACGATTTTAATACAAAACGTCAATGCATGGCGTTGTTTAATAAGGATGCCGCATATAACGTTACCTGACGTAGCCTCTGTAAGTGTTCGTCTTTTACGTATATCAGTTTTCAGTTCCGGTTTGTTGTTGGCAATGGTGACAGGTCTATAGCAAATATTTTTTAATTGATTGTTCGTCTGTCAGGCCGTCGAGCCTTTCTTTCGACCCCCGCCCATCGGGGCTTAAAGAAATAGATGGGCCGAATGATGCGTCCACGCAGAGCTGAAACCGACCGCACACGAGCCTGCCCAGGCAAAGCGATGCGAGTCGGTCCGTCCATGCTTATAAATATGTTCTATAAAAGGGATATCCTTTGGAATCGAGGAATACACCACTGAACTTGAAAATATGAAGTGTACATGTTTTCTGGGCCGGACTAGCTTGTTTCGGCCAATTAGGAACCATCAGGGACCCCTAAATATTTTCAGAATTCCACAATGGAATCAGTGATCCCAAAGGACAAGAAAATATAAACTACACTAGTATGGAGGGCAGGGAGATTTTTTACGACCGCAACGCATTCCTAGATACCATCTGTAGTGACGTTTAATAAACCCTATTGGTTTCATTGGGCGACAGGGCTTGAGACGTCATTTCATCTCAGTGTCGGGTAAAAGTCCCACAAAATTGGAAGCAACGTCTCCAAAATGACCTATACAATGTTGAAAGGGACGTTAAACCTCCAATCAACCAAACGTCCAGCCTTTGAATGAAAAATAAATTCAGTTCATTTGCAAAATAGATACTACAGCATGATTGATTTTAAATTCTATAGCTACATGTATACACAATTATCCAATTGCCTGCACATAGACGAAATGACAGTACGCAATACCACGACCCCCTCCCCACGCCGTCGACATTCAAGGTTTTCGTACATACGAACGTACGCCCATGTACGTACGTCCTTCCGCACGGAGTGTACGTACGTGATCCTGTATCCTCAGGTTAAGTTTGTTTGTTTGATTTGAGGTTTAACGTCCCCGTCAACACTGTAAAGGTCATTTTGGAGACGTTGCTTCCAATTTTGTGGGACTTTTACCCGACATTGAGATGAAATGACATCTCAAGCCCTGTCGCCCAATGAAACCAATAGGGTTTATTAGCATGGACGGTCCGCCTCGCACCGCGGTTCCTGGACAGGCTTAGATGCTCTAAGCGGTTTACCAGTACTAGTGTGCGGGCCGGATTCAGCTCTGCGTGGAAGCATCATGCAGCCCATATATTTCTTAAAGCCCCTATGGGCGGGGGCCGCCTCAGGTTAAGGCATTGTACCAGGAAGAACCTAAAAATTTAAGAGCTCATATTTTCCAGAGTATATGATGAAATGGTGATGGTATGCATAGGTCAAAAGGTTTATTCAGCAATACACTGGCCCCTATGACCTCTAGGTCAAGTTATGGACTTAGAAAACTTTAAATGTTGAAATTATTTTTAAAATCATATAATGGATTTGGTTCATATTTGGTACGATGATAGATATACAAGTTTTATTCTGATACCCGCGCCAGTGCCCATGGCCTCAAGGTCAAGGTCACACTCCTAATTTTTAGCACAATCGCGCCAATGCCCATGGCCTCAAGGTCAAGGTCACAGACTTAGAATTTTAGTGTCAACGTTTTTTAATAAGAACTCACATTATCCAACCCATTTAATAGATTTAGTTCGTATTTGATATGACGAAAGATACAGGTCGTTTCTCCGACGACTCCGTTTAGTTATCGCCCGCATCTGATTAATGATCGGCTCGAAATAAACAAAATAACCTTGAATCAATACTCAAGGTCAATGTCACATTTGGTAATTTATATTTTTATGTATTTTGTTCATATCTGGTATGATGATACACACTTTTTTCCAATATTTAAACGCCATTACCCACACCTACGCCGATGTTCTGAAGGACAGTTTTCCAGCCGAGCAATACTGTCTTTTTTTTCTTTTTTGTTGGCAACATGCCGTTTTTCTTGGTGAGGATAGTCCCTGGGCGGGGGTATATGTGTCGTATTGACAATTCTAGTTTGATGTGTTAATTTGAGGTACACTGAGTCTTCATTTTAATCATGAGTCTAATCGCAGATTGTGGGTAATCGTTAGAAACTACATGATTGCGTTGGTTCTTAAGTCCCCGTCAATGTACATATATTTTAGGCCATTATGGAGACGCTGCTCCCGATTTTGTGGGGCTTTTACCCGGCATTGAGATGAAGTGACATTATAAACCCTACCGACCAAAGAAACTGCTAGGGTTTAAGGAGCGGTCCCACTCGCACCACTTTTCTTGGGCAGGCTTTTACCTTCTAACCGGTTAACCAGTTATCAAGGGGCGCTTCTAACTAGTACCCTCAATCTCTAAAAAACAACTAAGAAAATCCCCACGCCAAACCCAAACTAAAGATTATAACAAAGGGGTCAGTTTCGAGGGTCTTCATTGCATGGGCTTATATAACTAATGGGCGTGATCTGCGAAGGTAAGCGAAATGGTATATTACGTACCACCCTTTTTATAATGTTACTCAAGAGCTTTAACCTATGCTGCCCGTATGGTCGTGACATGTCCAAAGTTTAAGACGAAAATTTCAATGTGCGATGTATAAATATTCATCTCAGAATTACGACAAAATCTGCGAACATCGCAGATCTTTAACATTTGATGAAACAGGATTTTTGTCGTAAGAACTTCGTACGATCTTTTTAAGACGAAAATACGTCGCAAATGCTTTGATGAAACTGGCCCCAGCCTTGGGGAAAACATCTCCACTGCTTGTAGTATCCGAATCGACGATTTTCTACTAGAGCAGCATTTCCATACAAAGAGAACTATCTTCATAATACAGTCGAACTTCAATGGCTCGAACACCTTTGGGACCACGAACCTCTGGTCGAGACAGGGGTAGTTCGAGCCACTGAGGGGTACTACAACGAGGCATAACGAGCTTAATTTTGAATGTGTTTTCCATTTCTATAATATAAATGTATGTTGTATGTACTCATTAGAATCGCCTCATCGAGGCGATTCTAATGAGTACACACAGCATACATTTGCTAGCTAAAATATGAATATATCCTAAATTTTACCTTGGTACTCATGAACGGGTTCGACTGGGTCATAGTAAACGAGGCATCGGTGTTCGAGCCATGAATTTCAACTTCATGTACAGTACGTGAATAACGGCAGCTGGCCCAGCATTGAACCCTGGCGAAGCCAACGCTGGCCCGGAAAATGAGCAAATAACAGGCCACGGCCTGACGGTATGGAAAGGAAAACTGATTCTCTTTGCATACAAATGCTGCCCCTTGATGTGTAACTGAACATATGATAACCAACACAGTGCTGCTGTTGTAGATACATCTGTATGTATCTATGAGTTTTAATATTCCCAAAAATTCACAATTATTTCGAGTTCGAAAATGGTAAATTTCCATAGTTCAACTTCCCACAAATCAAAATAATCTTATGACCTCTTCTAGAAAGCAGATGGGGCAACACTCCTGCCACACCCTGCCAAAACATGACTGCATGCGGAGGAGGAGGGAGGAGGCGGAAAGATTAAAAATTGAAGCTTCTGAAATGTGGCGTCTGAACTGTTCGTCCACGAGGTTTGAAAGAAAGCTCACGCGATAAAATCAGCATCACCAGCACAGCGACAGCCAATCAGAAATAGGTTAGTCCAAAACCACAAAAGGGGCCCCAGACAGGTAAAAACGCAAGAGGCTACCAAGGGGCTGTTACTCGATAAAAAACGCTATCCTTTCGATAGCTTGATATTTACCTCGCCTTGGCCAACCATAAGTCTGGACAACTCAACCGAGGCGAAAAGCATCTCATCAGCTTGAGACATCCAATACAGCCTTGGGGAAAACATTCCCACTGCTTGCAGTATCCGAATCAACGTTTTTTTTTTTTTTTGTTTTTTTTTTTTTTTTGTTGTTTTTTTTTTCTACTAGAGCAGCATTTCCATACAAAGAGAACTATCTTCATAATACATGGATAACGGCAGCTGGTCCAGCATTGATCCCTGGCGAAGCCAATGCTGGCCAGGAAAATGGGCAAATAACAGGCCACGGCCTGACGGTATGGAAAGGGAAACTGATTCCCTTTGCATGCAAATGCTGTCCCTTGATGTGTAACTGAACATATGATAACCAACACAGTGCTGCTGTTGTAGATACATCTGTATGTATCTATGAGTTTTAATATTCCCAAAGATTCACAAACATTTCGAGTTTGAAAATGGTAAATTTCCATAACTCATCTTCTCACAAATTATAATAATCTGTTTACCTCATCTAGAAAGCAGATGGGGCAACAATCCTGTCATACAACCATGGCGTTTATTTGCCGAACCTCCAAACTTCTCATATTTACCTTCTAATTTCGGCAAATATGCGCCATGGTTTGCCCCATACAAAAAATACACACATGGAAGACATATTTAACCAATCGCATGCGGGTAACCCCTAAACGGGTACCTTGGCAAACAGTGCAGGGCCTGCACTATTTCCATCAAAAATAGAATAAAAACAAAAAATAGGCCTGACACCCCTTATAAGACAAATGGACTTGTCCAACATATAGCAATGGAAGAGTCCACTAGTCTACAATGGGTTAAAACCCATAAATATATTATCACATTTCGCTTTTCACTTCAACAATTTGTTTATACATGTAGCTGGATACCCAGTGAATTATTTCAGGGATCACGATGTTAAAAAAGTCTGTGTTACTGACAGCCCGAGAGCCCCTTACTAAACAATTAATAAAATGAAAATTTGGGCTTACTGTTCCTTCTGTTCATGACTAAAAAAAAAAAAACACGCCTATAATTTTGACCCTCTTTAAACTGGGGTTTACAAGGGGAAAACCTTTTTTTCTTATTTCTGCTCCAAAATATAGATTCTGGGTACTCGAGGCGGTTCTAACGAGTACCCACAATCTATGAGGCGGTTCTAACGAGTACCTAAAATCTATATTTTGAGCAGAAATAAGATAAACGTCACCATTTTTCATCTAAAATTGTTCGTTTTTTTTCGGCAGTAAAGTTTACAATGTATTTGTATAGGCGTGTTTTCGTAATGTCTTTTAGCGCTTAAATATTAACTGTGGTTGCTGGTTCGATCCACCTCAAGTGAGGCGATTCTAACGAGCACCCAAAATCAAAATTCGTAAACTTGAAAGACAAAAATGATCAAAATGAAAATGTTGTCATAACATTTCATTGGTATGTCAGCATCCTCATGCAAAGGACTGGGGCGTCCTCGGGCTTCATCCTAGTCATCACTACACCACAACCTCTTTATAACACTACTATTGGGGACAAAAGCAGAAACCGTGTAAGTTAAACAGCCGTGTTATTTCCAAACAAAAAAATACATATTAAATATACAAACGTAAAAACCATATATGGTCATTTTCTATATAATCTATACGTTTTTGAGACCAATTATGGTCACTTTATATAATCTGTACATTTTTAGGATCCATCTTGAAACCGTCTTATATCCAAAACCATGTTATAATGAATAGTGTCATAGTGAGGTTGTGGTATTTATTTTCTTGTAGCGTGGTGGCTTCTTAGATATCATGTATAGCCACAACGGAACCAAAGCTACCATGGGCGCCACGGATCAGCATCTGGTGGACAATGTCCTTGCTGACTATTTGTACACAGGTTTAGAGGTAAACTCTGGACGTTCTGTGTGTTAATAGTAGGCATATCACAGGCTTGAAATGAAGAAGACAATATGGCGGCTGGATCTTCTACCGTCTGTTGCGTTGGGCAATGTGGATTAAGAACATTTCTGTTTATGCTGGAGTTAGGTTTTGATAAATCAATAACGTTGTTTATGGAACTTCCTTCTAACACAGAAACTGCGTTATGAAAATATTGTGTAGCATTGTTTAATGGCAACACGGTAGGATTTGACAGGAAGGTGTTGTGCGTAGGCGGAAGTTGCAACACTAGTAAAACTTGGCTTCCGGGAAGAAGTCCCGTGGAATAATTTTGCAGATTATTTAAATCTAACTGAGCATTACACCCAGTTTTTGCCTTTTCATTTGCACACTTAATTGATTCAGTTTTGGTGTCTTTTTCGACTTGCTTGGCGGGAGTTTTCACTTTGTTTTCTATCACAGACTGTGCTGGGTCACGTGGTATTGGAATCTTTTCGGAGACTGTCGGTTTTGTTGGTGTTTCCTGTACGGGTCGAACATTATTGTTTGAATCGCGTATTGTCTCCGTCATATGTCGAACAACAGTTTCTCTCAATTCTGGACTGACCCCTTTTGCTCCCATGAGAAATTTCGAGACTTCACTGAGACACCCCGTAAAACCTGCCATGTAATCCTTCTGTTGGTCATCGTCGCCATGAAAACCAGTATCTGAAATTGATGAAAAGTTATCTAAATTTCGCTTCTTCGCAACAATACCAATTATTTAAGAGACATTTTTCTTGCACACCAGATAAGGAAATCCATAGTTTTAGCTTGAGGTATAATTTCTCTGTTCTAACATTGGTGTTCTTATCCAAAATCGAATATTCTCGCGTGTTTGCATATGCGCCGTCGTTAAGGTCGACGTAACAGTACGATACATGACGTCAAAAAAACATTACTGTAGTGACATCACAATATGGCGGACGTCGGCCACCGAAGTGACTGCAGTATAAAAAAACCTACGCTCAGAAATGGAAGGTATGCAAGAAAAATAATCCAACATGGGTGTGAGGGGTGAATAAAAATATCCGTCTCGATGGCCACTGTCCGGCAACACGAGGCTTGCCGAGTGATGCCCGACGACAGTGATCCCGAGGGACTGATTTTTTTTATTTATGAACAATCATTACGATAACACATCCGTGTCGTCTTTCATATGTCTAGAACTAGCATTTGTCAGATGATTTTTTTTATTTTTTCCTGGACCAAACATAGATTGTGGTTAGTCATTAGAACCGTCGGTACCTATGTCTTGGAGCAGAAATAAGAAAAAATATGCATACCCTGTAACCCCCGTTTTCTTCACATACAGTGATGTTTAGAGGGGTGTATATGTCACGAACTTTTAAATGTGATTGAAAGGCGCAGATCATACTACGCATTCGTGCAGTTTAATCATTACCGCTGATATATATAATTCCAAGACTTGCTTGTCTGTGTCTGAACTGGTCGAGACCCAGGAAGACAGCCAGTTAACTGATCAGTCTATTTTTCAATATGCATTGATTTGTCGAGCATGCAGACCGAAGCATAGCTATAGACTGGCTACAGTCTGAAACATTGATATGTAGGATAAAAAAAAAAAACAGTGAAATTATTTTCTTTATATAAATAGAGGGTCTTACATGAGTGCTCTTGTATTATTGAATTTATTAAACGTGTTGAGGAAAAGGGATAAAATGCGAGGCTTTGCCGAGCATTTTATTCCTTTTCTTCAACGAGTTCAATAAATTCAATTATACATGAGCACGAATGCATGATTCTATTTATCATATGACATTTAAAACGCATTTCATTCACGATTGTTTAACAAAAATGTCAATATTCCGCCATTAGTAAACGCGACGTCGTTAAGGACGCCATACATGTAACGTTACGGGGCGTATCTAACTAATTTCAATATTTAATCCACCAGTGGATTATCGAATTTATTACATGGCGTTATTACATTCTCAGGCGCGACAACATATGATAAAAATCTGGACTAGCTACGAGAATGCAGTAAGACAAATGATTGAAATTACAAAAAAAAAATCTGTTTAGAGGTCTGAGGCCAGTCTAATCAAAGCATTAAGGCAGCCACAGTCATCTTAATGAATATACATTGTGTACTTGTACACGCCAAATTTCAGCAAAACCCATAGTCTGAGACAGAAAACACATTTAGATTTAATGGCTGATTTGATATTTTTTCTACTGGGTAATAAATTTTAACAATATAACAATATAGCTTTCGGTACTTTTTCATCAAACAAAAAAAAATACATTTATCGATTTTGAGGTTTAGTGTCCTGTCAAAATATACATTTGATCAGCCTATCACGTTACATATTGCTTTCTTTATTTCTTCATAATTTTGGAAAATTATTATTTATGAGCCGGAATATTTAGCAATAAATCAGTATATAATATAGATTATATGGCCCGTTCTGCTCAACTGACGTAAATATCAAGATCGATAAAAAATATTGTCAAACTGATTTTATGATAGTCATTCCCGTTTTCGAAAAAAAAATGAGCCAGCGCACGACAAAACCTTCAATAAGACATGTGCGTCCAGTGAAGAATCAGATCAGCCTGTGCATCCATATAGTCTAACCAGAGACTTCTCTTGCTGCATGATGGAGCATTGGGCCCTTTGCTATCCTTAGGGCGCACAACGAAGACTGATCAGACTGCGCGGATGCGCAGGCTGATCTGAGGCTTCATTGGGCGCACATGTCTTATTGTAGGTTTTGTCATGCGCTCGTCAAATATGACGCAAGCCAAGCGAAAATATATCTTGGGACACATGTGTTCAGGGAACACTTTCATCAGCCTGCATATCCACTGAATCAGGATAAATATGATCTATGGAAGGTTTATCCTTCGGATGCACATCACGTGAACCAGTCCGTGAAATGAACACCCCCTAAACCCAACTTTATTCAGAAAAAAAGGGGGTATAGATTATGTTTCTTATTCCTGTTCCAAGACATAGATTGTGAGTACTCATTAGAACCGCCTCATTGAGGCGGGGCTAACGAGCAACCGCAGACTATGTTTGCAGTATAAGTAAGAAAACAATCACGGATTTTTATCAGAAAAGTAGCCATTTTGGAGATGTGAAACATGCACTATTTTTCGCAATGAAGGAGTAGGCCTACACCGAAGAACAGAACCAAGTTTTCTGTCCCAGACTAGCTAGTAACCCTCAAATATTTTCAAAGTTTCAGGTTGGAATCCCGATCCCAAATGATTAGAAAATATAATCAACACTATGATGAAGGGCAGGGAGACGTTTTACGGTTACCACACAGTCCCTAAAACACCAGCTATAGTGAAGTTTAGTATGGTCTATGAAAAGTTTATCCTGTGAAAGCAATGCGTACGCAAAGAACTGAAAACTGTCCACGTGTACAAGTTTTCTGGGATAGACTAGCCAGTTTCGGTCAATTAGGCCTCATCAGTGACCCTCAAATATTTTCTATGTTGGGATCCCGATACCCAAAGATTGGAAAATATAATCTACACTATGATGTACAACCTGACTCTGTCTGTAGGTGCCTTAGGTCAGCTGACATCCATATAGCGCACAACACAGACTCGGATCAGCCTGCGCAAATGCGCAGGCTGATCCGAGTCTTTGTTTTGCGCCCTGTGCAAATGTCATTTTCGCTTGCCGTTGCGCATAAGCCCTGTTATTCCTCCGTCGAAATCAGTCTATATCAATGTTCTAGATTTATTTTACTGACATACGAGTAAAGTATACATACCATTTTTATCTAAAGTAGTTCTTTTCTTGATAAAATCTACCGTCATCTCCAAGATGTCGGCTTTCTCCAGCTTAGATGGTTTGGGGCCCTGAAAAAAATATATATTGCGATGAAATAAACATAAATGTTAGTTTTCATAGCTCAAGAAATTGCGTTTTTCCATTGAAAAGTTGTGATGGTTTCTTAACTATGCGTTTGTTTAAATTTTGTAGGTTTGTTTGTCAGAGGTTTAACGGTCCAGTAAACACTATTTCGGTCATATCCATCAGTTCAGTTTACTTATCCACACTTTTCATGGGCAAGCCTATACATAAACGGTTCACCAGTACAATGCACATTCCGTGGCCAGAAACTGACAACCGCCCTTCTTGAATAAGCTGAAGGGTAATATTATATGACCGTTGAAAATATTTCATGATCAATCTCCACGAAATAATGTTGCCGGCCCCAACAGCTATCAAACCCGTGTCCTCCTGATCACCAGTCAGACGCGCATCCCATTGAGCTAGCAATGCGTATAACTTGTGTTGGTCATGTGACATTGTACCCTCTGAAAACGCCGCTTTGTGGATCGAAGCCGTATGAGCCACCGGAGTCATAGGTAAGTTTGTAATCAACAGCCATGCTTTCTCTGGTATCGTAGGCGTGACTTCTGTCTGACCGTCTGATTGGATCATGCGATAACTCTAGCTATCCAATCAAAATCAAAATATGACAACAAAATCAATCTGAACGGGTTGGAAAATAATGCATTCTCTGGTATTAAAGGAAATATGGATAAAAATGTGCATAGTATTTTAACCTTTATTCATGTATGCTTGTCGCTCCAACTTCGAAGAATGTGGAGCATATTGCTTTTGCTTGGTTCGTCCGTCCGTCCCTCCTTTCGTCAGCTACGTTTTTTCTGCATTGCATAGTTTTTCAACCGTACATGCTAGGTTGACCAAATAGTTGACCCGTATGTTCTTATCGGGGCCATGTCACCTTCTTGAGTTATGCCCCTTTGCAATACTATGCAATGGAATCTTGTAAGAACGATTTGTGCTATTATATAGCAACTTAATATGTTGATAGCGGATGATGAGTAGATGAACTGATTGACTTTTGAAGAAAAAATATGATTTTTTTTTATTTTCAAAAATTATTTTCTTGAGTCATGGCCCTTTAAAAATTTGGGCATTTTAAGCTTTTAAGCAAGGTATCTAAAAACGTTTGATTTAATGCCTTGAAACTTTACAGACTGAAACATTGTAAGATTGTTGTCCATTTTGATAAGCTTTATAGGTAAGATAACACACTTCAGCTCTGGCGCTAGTGAGTCGCTGTGCATGGTTTCTCCCTTGTTCCTCTAGTCTGTTTAAAAAACTATTTGGTCCTTGTCCTGCTGAATAAATTTATTAACCCACACCCATTTCTGACTATAAGTGAACAAAATTGCTTTATATTTTCATAAACTGCACTGCAGACGGTGTGGGTCCTGATCGGATGGCTTCTTCAGAAGCCATCTGATCTGGACCTACTCTGTCTGCAAAGGTAGTGGTTGTCATGTTCAGCGGGATAGGGGTTGAAGCTGCAAAATCGGGCCTTTCGGGCGTGACAAATCGTGGTAGGTGTGGGGCCTGTAGCGGGGGCTGTGGAGTGACGCTGTCGATACTCGCAGTGGCATCTGGGGGGACTCGGTAGGGTTGTGCTAGGTTGTCTTTGACTGTGGGGAGATGCGGTGCCGGTGGGATACTGAGGTTGGTATGCATTAAGTCTAGTCATATTGCATTAAATCTAGTCATGCATTTTATAGAAATGTTGTAATGTATGTTAAGTTTTGTAGTGAGTTGATTGATAGTATGACGTGCCATTGCAGTTTTTCTGCATATTCTCTAGGTCCTGTAGCGATCTAATTGGTCCGCACTATGTGCGTTGTTGAGTGTAGGGGAGAGGTACTATAGTTAAGATCTGATTGTCACATTTGACATGCTCATTTTGTTGTTTTATGATATTTCTTGTATTCCTTCACATACCCCTCCTGGGGTCATGAATATTAATAAATCTTCAATCTTCAATCTTCAAGAGCTTAAGGCAGTGGCTGGAGGATGGATTGACACTAAAGACCCAGAATTCTACAAAACTGGACTTTCAGCCTTGGAACATCGAAGTACTTATTACACTGGGGTGACTATGTGGAAAAAGAAGTCAAGCGTGACTCTAAGTAAGGCCGGATACTTAATGAACCACCCTCAAATTTAACTGTTGTGGATCATATGTTGGATAACTTCTTTATATGTTATCCTCAAAACATAAAGATAGTATTATTATTAATATTATTATAATGCATAAGTTTGGGTTCCTAAAAGAGGCAAATGTATTAAGACTCATTTTTTTGTTTCCGAACTTGAAAAATGAATTGCGTGAACGTCACTTCCGGTCAGATGAAGAGCTGAAGGCAGTGGTTGGAGGATGGATTGACACTAAAGACCCAGAATTCTACAAAAATGGACTCTCAGCCTTGGAACATCGAAGTGCTTATTGCTCCGGGGTGACTATGTGGAAAAAGAAGTCAATCGTGACTCTAAGGAAGGCCGGATGCTTATTGAACCACCCTCGTACATTTTTATTTAATTGTTGAGGATCATATGTTGGATAACTTCTTTATATGTTATCCTAAAAAACATAAAGATATTATTATTATTATTATTATTATTATTATTATTATGCATAAATTTGGGTTTCTAAAAGAGGCAAATGTATTAAGACTCATCTGCATTAGCAAGTACCTGTCTTAAGCAATCCATTACGATAACACACCAGTGCGACATAGCGCATTTTTTTCACATCTACAAAGTACTTTTCTGATGTAAATCCGTGATCTTTTTTCTTATTTATACATGTTATACTGCAAACATAGGTTGCGGGTGCTCGTTAGAACCGCCTCATTGAGGCGGTTCTAACGAGTACCCACAACATATGTCTTGAAGCAGAAATAAGAAAATGACGTATACCCCCCAAAACCCCAGTTTTCTATGTATAAAGTGGGGTTTAGCGAGGTCGTCATCTCACGGACTTCGATTATCCCTGAGGTGCTGGTCAAACACAGGTAGGTCTCTTTCAACATGTCTGTGAGCAGTGCCTGAGTCGTTGTTTTTCACCTGTGCGTAAAGTAGTTCCTTTCTCATGGGCTGGCTTGTATGTCTTGAAGCGTGCTAAACTTTTTTATCCAGAAAAGTGTCCATCCCAGATAATGACGGAAATAGCCTACATGTGCAATATATTTAGTGCTTCTATTTTACACCCAGCTGTTTGTTGTGGTCATAAAAAACCACAATAGATTAAATCTCAAGAAAAAGAAAATGCAAATAATGATGATTTCATAAATTTAAACTTGCAAGAACACGTTTAATGGTTCTCCATGCCCAAAAAATCTCGTTTATTTTCTTTGTCACGTACAGTGTTAACAATTAAAGCTTTTGCGAGACGCTTTTAAATGAAGGTACTTGTATCATGAATACTAAGTGACCAGTCTTAAACATTTTCTCCACCGTATAAATACCGTGTTTGTTTGTTTGTTTGATTTGAGGTTTAACGTCCCCGTCAACACTGTAAAGGTCATTTTGGAGACGTTGCTTCCAATTTTGTGACTTTTACCCGACATTGAGATGAAATGACATCTCAAGCCCTGTCGCCCAATGAAACCAATAGGGTTTATAAGCATGGACGGGCCGACTCGCACCGCTTTACCTGGGTAGGCTTAGATCCTCTAAGCGGTTTACCAGTACTCGTGGGCGGGACGGTTTCAGCTCTGCGTGGAAGCATCATGCAGCCCATATATTTCTCCAAGCCCCTATGGGCGGGGGCCGAATAAATACAGTGAAATTCCGCTATTAAGACTTAATCTTCTTTGCAAAGCTTATTTATAAGGATACAGTAATGCTTTCTTTGTTTTTTTCTGCCCACAGTGTCCCCAGGTCAGGGTCTTAATATATGATTTGTATTGTACACTTAAAACTTCAATGGCTCGAACAACGATGGATCATTCACCATGTA
Source organism: Lucinisca nassula (assembly GCA_963580285.1). Lineage (NCBI taxonomy): Eukaryota > Metazoa > Mollusca > Bivalvia > Lucinida > Lucinidae > Lucinisca > Lucinisca nassula. The sequence goes on from OY757023.1 coordinate 60,703,648, forward strand.
GATTCGAACTCCCTAAGGGGAATTGGAACACTTGACAGATTTATCCGCCATGTTTTCAAAGGGAAACAACTTTCGGAATTTCCAGTTCATTTTTCTATAAGCTCTGTCCCACGGAGAAATAGGTCAACTCTTAAAGGAAAGAATTTGCTCCTAAGGAGCAAATTCTTTCCTTTAAGAGTTGACCCCTATTGGCTTGGGAGACAAAAGACCTTTTGGAAGAGTTGCCTCCCCTTCGAAGAATTCTTCCTTTAGCTTATAGTTATGATAATTTAGGAAGTTATTATTATTATTATTATTATTATTATTATAATTATTAATTTATCTTGAAAAGGTATGTTGTGTGTACTCATTATAATCGCCTTAATGAGTGACCCAGCCATCACTGTTTGTATTTGGTACACGAACTAAGGGTGTGCCGAAACAGTCTTAAGTCCTCGTTCATGACAGATTTCCAAGCCTGCACTCAGAGACAATTGGCCAATCAGTGTTGTCAGTGTTTTTATGTATTTACCCTCAAACCCTCTCACTCTTGAGTTTCTGGAGTGCACTCTTCCATCACTGAAGTTTGGCACGTCCATTCTACTAAATAGGGCGTCTATAGCTGAATGCTATAAGCAATACATATCCCCTGAAGATTGCTCAGAACCATCACATCAGGATCAACACTGTTTACATAAGTACAGTCAAACCTGTCTTAGTGGCCACCTCTATCAAGCAAGCAACCTGTCTTAACCAAGCAGGCATTCGGTTCCCGAAAATGGAAAATGCTTTAAAATTCACATGTGTTAAGCAAGCACCTGCCTTAAGCATGCACTTTATGAATATCCCAGAGGTGCTTGCTTAAAACATGCAGGTTGGACTGTATTTGTATCGGGTTTTAGGGCAGCATATGGATAAATTGTACGTTGTATGTAGGAATTTCTTCAACAGACGTCGCTGAGAATGTGGGTGTTCGAAAGAAACATGGTGGCGGTTCTAACAAATACCCACAATGTCTTTCAGCAAAAATAAAGAAAATGATATACGCCTTGTAAATCCTACTACAGAGGATCGGCGTTATAACGACAGTATTTGTTCCCTATTACTGTGCCGTTATAATGAATTTGTCGTTACAAAGAATCCCAGTTAGGAGTATGATAGGATATAAAAGGTCTCTTCCACATCATTACCCCAAGAAATAAATGTTATAGACATTTGTTAGAATCGCCTCGGTGAGGCGATTCTAACAAATGTCTATAACATTTATTTCTTGTATGATATTACAAGAATCTTTCATGACTATGGATTCGATTTCCAACCCGAGGGAAGCCCACGTCGCTCGGACCCCAGGCTAAGACTTGAGCTAATTAATTCATTCCATTGGAATTGTCGTTATAACGAGTTTTGCCGTTAAAACGAATGTCTGTATAAGGAGGGCTGACTACTGTATTATTTATATAAAATGTGGGTTACGAACTTTAAGGTCTTTTTTACCGCCTAACTGCCAAGCCGCTGGGGTGTAAAAAGGTTAAAAAAAACAATGCTGACTGGCCCAACATAATCATGTTTGTTTGTTTAATTTGAGGTTTAACGTCCCCGTCAACACTGTTTGTTTGTTTGATTTGAGGTTTAACGTCCCCGTCAACACTGTAAAGGTCATTTTGGAGACGTTGCTTCCAATTTTGTGGGACTTCTACCCGACATTGAGATGAAATGACATCTCAAGCCTGCCGCCCAATGAAACCAATAGGGTTTATAAGCATGGGCGGGCCGACTCGCACCGCTTTGCCTGGGAAGGCTTATATTTTCGAAGCGGTTTACCAGTACTCGTGTGTGAGTCGGCTTCAGCTCTGCGTGGAAGTATCATGTAGCTCATCTATTTCTTCAAGCCCGGTGGGCGGGGGCCGCCGTCAACACTGTATATGTCATTTTGGAGACGTTGCTTCCAATTTTGTGGGACCTTTGCCCGACATTGAGATGGAATGACATCCCAAGCCCTGTCGCCCAATGAAACCAATAGGGTTTATAAGCATGGACGGTCCGACTCGCAACGCTTTTCCTGTGCAGGCTTAGACCCTATAAACGGTTTACCAGTACTCGTGTGCGGTCGGTTTCAGCTCTGCGTGGAAGCATCATGCAGCCCATCTACAGTAGAACTTCGATGGCTCGAACACCGATGGCTCGTTCACCACCATGGATGTGTCGAACCCATTCTTGAGCCCCTAGCGAAATCCTCTACATAAGACATAGTGGGGGATAATTAAGGAGAATTTAGTCTTTTATCCTGCAAATGTATGCTGTGTGTAGTCTTTAGAATCGCCTCGATGAGGCGATTCTAATGACTACACACAGCAGACATTTTCGTTATAGAACACCGAAAATATATCTAAAAGTATCTCGTTATGCATCCTAACAGTAACCTCAGTGGCTCGAACTACCCCAGTCTCGAACAGATTTTCGAGGTCCCAAATGAAGTTCGACTGTATTTCTTCAAGCCCCAACATCATCATGGCTTAATAGTGTAGACCGTTCTATTAAACAGCAAAGGACAGCGTCAAGTGGTTGAAAATATCAATCACCTTAATTTTACGATTCATCAAACTACAGAGCGTTGTTCGATTGCTGTCATAACCAACCCTTGAGCATAAAATAAGAGTACGTGATCAAATAATAGATGTTCTATATGCAATAACACGTCCGATTTCTTTTCTTCATGTAATAAAATTTATATTACCCAGGTGTCAACTCATATGTTGTTAAGCCAAAGTCAGTCTTAAGTAAAATTTCGAATTACTTCTGCATGGGCTTAAGAACTCATAACTAATCAGGCATCTCTTAAGTACAGGTTTTTGATGTAATGTGATTTTAATGGCGGTGAGGTCATTTTGGAGAAATAGAATTGATCTTATCTACATACAAACATTTAAATACGCCTGACAGATGACTGTTTAATTGTCCCTTTGAAATTCATGATCGCTATTGAACATATAAAATGGGCTTTGAAATTTTAATTGATGTATTGAACTTACGAAACCACTTAAAGTTTTCAATCTTAGATAAGTTTTGACATGCTAAAACCAAAATGCGTTATCACGTGCTTGATAAATTTGTCGCGTGTCGAAGCATGCATTGATTTATAAAGATAAAAGTAGTCCGTATTTAAAGAAAAAAATTATCCAACCCATTGTGCCTGGCGGCCTTTTTGGGGGACTTTGGCCTGTTGACAAGCAGTATAGACCCAGAACAGACGCCGCAGAAGGCGGCGTCTGATCTGGTTCTACACTGTTTCCTTAAAGAACATTCATTTTAGTAAAATTTGTCACGAACAAAAACAACACTGACACCCCTGTATTTGGAAATAGACCTCTCCAAACTTACTAGGTGGAAGATTCCATTGCCATAAGGGTTAAAATATACATCTTGTAGAAGACCACACAGATAACAAGTATGTGCAATAAATACCCTTATAGTAAGCCCCACTTTATACTGAGAAAAGTGGAGTATGCACGGGTACACATTAGGATATCACGCCTTTCATTGTGTAAAAGTATCGCATTTCTTATGATTATTCATACAGTCAAATCTGCCTTAAAGACCACCTGCGAACAAAGACCACCTGTCTTCAAAGACCACTTCCAATTCCTCCAACCCAATTAGACTATATAATGCACCTGTCAACGGAGACCACCTGTGCACTAGGACCAGAGGAGCTGACCAGAGGACAGTCAAAATCCTTCACAAATTCACATGTTTACCCTGAACAAAGACCACTTTGTGCTTTTAATAGCATTGACCAAAGTTTTAATTGGGCAATTAATTGTTTGTAGACATCCTTGATGAGCCAAATTAATTATTTTAGTGAGTAATTATTAAAACCTGTTATGTTACCTTAAGGAGATTTAATCAGTGAATCATTCAGGTGTAACTGGGATTATCCAATATATAGGTATATCTCCATAAATGCTGTGAAGTAGTCCTTGTCTTCTAAAGAGGAGGGCAGTTGATGCAAAACTAACCCTCTGAATAAAGACCACCTGTGGACAAAAACCATATTTCTTCTTTCCCTTGAGTGGTCTTTGTAGACAGGTTAGACTGTATTTCTCTCATTTCTACTTCAAACATAGATTGTGACTGCTCATTAGAACCGCGTCGTTATGTTTACTCGTTAGAACTACATAAGAAATTTGCCGAAAAGTTAACTCAAAGATAGAACAAATCGACATTTTATTACCGAATTTTGGTACATTCAATATTAAATTGCAATAAATAAAGATTTGAAAGTGATATTAGACCATATCATCATCGCGGCATATGATATGAGGAAGATTTAATAAGCAATCTATTTAGATAAAAGCTTAAAATGTGGTATCCAACATTTTTTTCTGTAGAAATTTAATCCTTTTTCATCATTTTAAAATTTGACGTTTTAAATTGTGAAAATTAAGGGTCGCAGAAACAAAGGTCTGACTTAAAGCTTTAATGCACTGAAACACTCTCACCGACGGAAACTACCCAAATCGACTTCTGATGAAAGGATTTGTTTGTTTGATATGAGGTTTAACGTCCCCGTCAACACTGTAAAGGTCATTTTGGAGACGTTGCTTCCTATTTTGTGGTACTTTTACCCAATATTGAGATGAAATGACATCTCAAGCCCTGCTGCCCAATGAAACCAATAGGGTTTATGAGCATGAACGGTCCGACTCGCACCGCTTTGCCTGTGCAGGCTTAGATCCTCTAAACGGTTTTCCAGTACTCGTGTGCGTGTCGGTTTCAGCTCTGCGTGGAAGCATCATGCAGCCCATTTATTTCTTCAAGCCCCGATGGGCGGGGGCGGAGATAAACGCTTAAAATATGGTAGCCAACATTTTTGTCTTTAGAAATTTAATCCTTTTTTATTATTATTTTAAACTTTGAAGTTTTAAATTGTTAAAATTAAGGGTCGCAGAAAAAAAGCTCTCACTTTCAGCTTCAATGTACTGAAGAAACCTCAACGACAGAAACTACCCGCAACGACTTCTGATAAAAGGAAACTCTAACCTGAGATTCTTGTGCTTCTAGAACAATACTCTTCAGCTGTGCCAGGCAGTCATTGATCCGAGCTCGGCGACGTTTCTCTATCAGAGGCTTGTTGATCTATTGAAAAAAATACAATGATAATAAGTTGGGTGTCAACAAACCCTATAAAATGACACACGAAAAGCACTTAAGGGGAATGGGAACGCCTTCAGGGGAGGCAACTCCCGCAAATATATGAAATTTCAAAACCATAGCATACACAGTTCTAAAGTTATGCAATGCATCACTTTTAGCATTCATTACAATGGGCACAGATTACCAAAATGACAAAGGGCCATAACTCGCAAAGTATTTTTTGGAATTTTGACAAAAGTTAATCAGTTCATATACTCATCACCACCAATATACTCAACAACTTTCAAGGCTCTAGCTCCAACAGTGTTTGAGATATTTTGCTGACAAGATTTTATTAAAAAAATTTCAAAGGGCAATAAATCTTGAAAGGGGCATAATCCGGACGAGAAAAAAATACGTGTCAGCTAATTTTTCATGAGGAATCCATATATGAAATTTCAAAACCCTAGCATACGCGGTTCTAAAGTTATGCTATGCATCACTTTTAGCATACATTACAATGGGCAAAAATTACCAAAATGACAAAGGGCCATAACTCACAAAGTATTTTTCGGAATTTTGTCAAAAGTTAATCAGTTCATCTACTCATCACCACCAATATATTCACCAACTTTCAAGCCTCTAGCTCCAATAGTGTTTGAGATATCTTGCTGACAAGATTTTATTAAAAAAATTTCAAAGGACAATAACTCATGAAAGGGGCATAATCCTGACGAGAAAAAAAATACGCGTCAGCTTATTTTCCATCAGAAATGCATATATGAAATTTCAAAACTATAGCTTACACGGTTCTAAAGTTGTGCTATGCATCACTTTTAGCATACATTACAATGGGCACAAATTACCAAAATGACAAATGGCCATAACTCACAAAGTATTTTTCGGAATTTTGTCATAAGTTAATCAGTTCATCGAGTCATCACCAACAATCTATTCAACAACTTTCAAGGCTCTAGCTCCAATCGTTTTTGAGATATCTTGCTATAAAATAATACACGAAAAGCACTTAAGGGGAATGGGAACGCCTTCAGGGGAGGCAACTCCCGCAAAAGTATTTTTGCCTCCCAAGTCAATAGGGGTACACCCTTAAAGGAAAGAATTTGCTCCTGAGGAGCAAATTCTTTCCTTTAAGAGTAAACCCCTTTTTCAGTGGGACAGGGCTTATAGAAAAGCGAACAGGGAGTTCGGAAAGTTGTCTCCCTTTAAAAAATGGCGGAAAAATCTTCCAGGTGTTCCCATTCCCCTTTATCAGATCAAAACAGCTTTCGCTTTCTTTGGTATACAGCCAAAAACAAATGGTTCGAACACTTATTAACATAGCAACAGATAAGGTAAGTATTTTGTGATAATCGAAGGATAGTTTTTGTCAGTTCTCCATAAAAACCTATGTGGTGGGTATTCATTAGAACCGCCTCTCGCTGTCGAAAGATTTGATCTGGACCAACAAAATCATCTTCAAAGTGGCGCATTTGAGCTAGCCCACGACAAACCTACATTCTACATGTAATACACTCGCATGTGTAACGCGACGTCTGATTGGATAACGCCAACAATATACTGTCAGGAACTAGACTGCTACACAGACTTCTATTTTAAAATATTCAATAATAGATGGTCTGTGTAGCAGTCTAGTCAGGAACTTTAACTGGATGCCTGTGTTCTATTAAAAATATGCGCTAAATGCGAAAGCCAGAGAGCTATAGGGTGAGGGAACCAGTCCATCAAAAACTCGGCGTCATTACGTAACGTCGCTTTTCATTGGCTGGCATCTCATAGCGCAAACTAGTACCAATTTAACAACCGAATGCTGACGCATCGCCAAAGAACGAAATTTCTGACCGTTAAACCTCCTATGACATTTTGAAATACAGTTATCCCCTAAGTAAGGCGTGTGAGGCTAGCAGTTGAACATCCATCCACTAAGCTCACCTAAGAGCTAGGCTGTAATAGGCTCATGTTATCAGCGAAGAATCTGATCAGACGCGCAGGCTGATCTGAGTCTTCGCTGGTCGCACGTCTTATTGTAAGTTTTTTCGTGCACCGGCTCATTTGATCTAGATTTACCCGATCCAGATCAAACTTGTCCGAAGTGTAAGCATAGTTTACTCCGAATCAAACCTGTAGTGTAAACATGGCTTCACACTGGTACTTGTGACACATAATATTATACAGGCAGCCACGTCAAAGGGTAATCTTAGAACATGTGCTCAGCGAAGACTCAGATCAGACTGCGCATTTGCGCAGTCTGATCTGTGCCTTCACTGAGCGCTGCATGCCACTGTGAAAACAAATACCACCACAAACCAGGAAATGTGATGGCGCAAAAATGGTGTATGCCTACGACGAAGCGGAAGACATTTTGCACGCAATAAACTGTCACAATTAATTATCTCTAATTAACATTAGTTTGAGGAAGACACTAATTAGGAAACTGTCTATTTGGACAACAAGATGTAAATGACATTTGTCGTGTTATTTATTTCCTGTCGTCTTTATTTGCAATTAATTTCTTTGTTTTTTGATGCATTTTGCATCAATTATTTTCGATCCATTTCTATATTAAAACAAATCAAATATAAAGATGCGCTGAAGACCATGCGCTATACGTACGGAAATATTGGCCCCCGCCCATCGGGGCTTGTAAAAATATACTGGACTGCATGGTGTATCCGTGCACAGGAGAAACCGACCGCACATGAATACTGAACCGCTTAGGTGCTCGAAGAAATATATGGGCTGCACGATGCTTCCACGCAGAGCTGAATCCGGTCCGCACACTAGTACTGGTAAACCGCTTAGAGGATCTAAGCCTGTCCAGGAACCGTGGTGCGAGGCGGACCGTCCATGCTTATTAACCATATTGGTTTCATTGGGCGACAGGGCTTGAGATGTCATTTCATCTCAATGTCGGGTAAAAGTCCCACAAAATTGGAAGCAACGTCTCCAAAATGACCTGAACAGTGTTGACGGGGACGTTAAACCTCAAATCAAACAAACAAACTAACAAGTCTCTAAAATGACCTAACAGTGTTGATGGGAACAAAAACTTAACTTACGTGTGTGCATATAAAATGTACGTACGGCTAGAAGCACAATAAGCGTACGACTTGAAGCTGGCCCCCGCCCATCGGAAATAGATGGGCTCCACGGCCGCACACGAGTACTGGTAAACCACTTAGAGGATCTAAGCCTGCCCAGGCAAAGCGGTGCGAGTCGGACCGTCCATGCTTATAAACCCTATTGGTTTCTTTGGGCGACAGGGCTTGAGATGTCATTTCATCTCAATGTCGGGTAAAAGTCCAACAAAACTGGAAGCAACGTCTCCAAAATGACTTATACAGTGTTGACGGGGACGTTAAACCCCAAATCAAACCAACAAAACGGCTAGAAGCACAATGTGCGTACGGCTGGAAGCGTATACAACATACGTAACTTCATAAGAAATGAAGGAATAACGATATCGGACATATTTAGTCTTAATTAAGGCTGACACGATTAATCGTATAATCGATTAATCGATCAATTAATTCCACAAAAATAATTATCATTGCTGATTTGCTTTTAATCGATTACTTGATAGGTACAATTTACTACCCAACGTTATGCCTAAAGAGCTGGATGAGTGGCAAACAGTGCAGACCCTGATGAGACACAGCATAATGCGGCGTCTACTCTGGGTCTACACTGTTTGCTCTGGCCTGTCTGTTCAAATATACATATGGTAAAGTGCAACATATGGTAAGAGTCATGCTCAGAAGCAAGCCAGACAGGTATAATTATGACAAACACCTTAGCGATTACTAATCGATTATCGATCGCAATGACATGACTGATAATCGATTATCTTTTCTGCTCCGATAAGCCAGCCCTAGTCTTAATATATGATCAAATATACATCACGAAAACACGCCTTTATAATTCTGACCCTCTGGAACCCCACTTTGATATAGTAAAACTGGGGTTTACAGGGATACATCTCGATGAGGCGGTTCTAACGTGTACCCACAATCTATATTTTGCGCAGAATTAAGAAAAATATCACAGTTTTTCATCTGAAAATTTTCGTTTTTTCGGCGGTAATATTTACAATTTGAACAGGCATGTTTTTGAAATGTTAAAGAATTTCATTTGCTATCTTCTGCCTTCACTGATTCAAGAAGGACAGTTGTCAGTGTCTAGAGAAATAATAAGCACTGCACCCACTTATGTATAAGCCTGTCCACAAAAGGTGTGGATAGGTACTCTGACCGGCTCGAAATGACCTAAATACTATTGACTGGGACCTTCATATCCAAAATCATATAAAATAAGCTTTAAAAGTAAATATTCAAAAAATTTGAAAAGTACATTCAACATTAACAAAGAAGAATACACACACACGCACACACCGGCTGGATTTTTTTCCGCAGTATACAATAGAGTATTTTAATAATTGACTATCCTGTATTGATCGGAGGTCATCCGTATTAACACCAGGTCAACCAATAATAACTGAGGTCAAATGAGGTCAAAAAATCAACAATCATGATTTTTTAATTGTGTCAATTAATAAAATAGTCATTGATCAAGTAATTTCGCACTGACCCAGTTACAGGTCCGAGGTCAGCTGCATTAGCCCTCGGCCTTCGGCCTCGGGCCAATGCAGCAGACCTCGGACCTGTACCTGGGCCAATACCAAATTACTTGATTAATAACATTATAATATGAGTGTCCATTTCATGTGATATATATCAAACTCTTTTTCGTATGAAAGAAACATCCATTTATCATACGACCCCAATACTGAGGTTCTGTAAAAGTGACGTCATGTGATTTTAACCCAAAGGAACATGACACGATTACCCCAATTTCAAATAGAGAAATGGCAAAAAATATTTTCTTACTCCTGCTCAAGAACATAGAATGTGGGTGCTCGTTAGAACCGCCTCAATGTGGGTACTATTGAGGCGGTTTTAACGAGCACCCACAATCTATGTTTGAAGTAGAAAAAGAAAAGGATATAATCATATAGAAACAATTATACGACGCAGCGCCTTGAAAACGTTCATTTTCAATTTAGGAGGTGTCTTTTTAAATCATTTTTATTTCCATTTTTATATTGTAAGTTTTACTGAAAAAAATGTACTTCCAAGCAAACAGTGTAGTCCCGGAGCAATGTTTTTCTTTTTTCTTTTATTTTTTTTTCTTTTTTGTCACATTTGTTTGGGACGATGGTCATGTCATATGATTTGCCAAGAAAACCTGGTTCTGAAAAATGTCGTCTGTTTATGTCGCCTGCTGCAACTTTTGAAGCAGTTTGATCTGCGTGCACACTGTTTGCAAAAAAAAAAGCTTTTAAAGTGACAAGCATACGACAAAGCCAAACGACAACTGATGTGATTGGCATGTTAAGGATTGAAAGAGATCATTACAAAAACACGCCTATACAAATACATTGTAAACTTTAGCGCCGAAAAAAAACTAAAGTTTTAAGATGAAAACTCATTTCTGCTCGAAATATAGATTGTGGGTACTCGTTAGAACCGCCTCATCGTGGCGGTTCTAACGTGCACCCACCATCTATATTTTAGAGCAGAATAAGAAAAAGAAGGTTTATCTAAAAGTGGGGTTCGAAGGGGTAAAAATTATATAGACGTGTTTTCGTGATGTAAAATATACCCTTCTTTGAGACGCTTTCTTGTCGTCCGGTTTGGTGGAATCCGCAGTAGGAGGTGACATAATCTATATATCCCTTTCCAACTTTAACTGTGAAATGCTAAAACGCGGAAAATTTTTATAAAATATAATATCCGAAAGCACAGGTAAAACTAAATTTCCTTTTGTTTTCTTGGTTGAAATGGTAATAATATATTCAGTTTCATTCTCCTGTTTCACATGGGTGTATGCTATAATATTACAAGGAAAATATTACATTATCTCTGTTTCGTTTTCCTTATTTGATTTTTTTTCTGTAAATATCCCTTTTTGTGCGATTTTTTATTGTCCTTCTTTCCTTCGTTTTCCTTGTATTTTTTCTTCAGAAATTCTTTCTTTTCTTTCTTCTGCAATACTTTACAGACAAACCTTCAAAGAAGAGACACGATTGTATTACATTTTCGACTGTTTCATTATTAATCCTTTCTTTTGGTAATTAAATGTTTCTCTCAGTACAGGTATATATCAGTTTTCTTAAAAAAAAAATTAGGGCGAACAGACGGACACCTAAACGTCATTGTCTGCGAAAACTAATCCATTATTCAAATTTTAAAAGAAATAAAAAAAGTAAATTTTCCTTCTTTGTTATCACAAAGGTGTAAATCTTGTAATCTTGCCAAAGTAAATAAGTACACTCAGACATTGGCACGCGATTTTGAAAAGTGTCACGTCTTTTTGGATAAGTATTTCTTATATATATTCTTAATGAGTGGTCGAAAAAGGAACAAGTGTGTACTGAAGGCTGCACACTCAATATTCAATTTTAGTGACGTGGGGTGTAAGCGTGTACGCGTGCACGCCTACACACCAGGTCACTAAGACTGAATATTGTCTGCAGGCGAGCACGCTTACACACCACGTCACTAGGATTGAATATTCTATGCACGCGTGCACCCTTACACATCGCCTCATTAAAATTGAATATTCACTGCACGCGTGCACGCTTACACACCACGTCACTCTCTGCACGCGTGCACGATTACACACCATGTCACTAAGACTGAATATTCTCCATGACTTTAACAAGCCTGTGTAATCTCGGGCCCATCAAGGGTCCGAGCTGTAATGAATAAGCTTATATATGTAACAGGTCGACCGTGTGGCTCCGTAGCTAAGTCGGTAGAGTGTTCGCACTATATGCGAGAGGCACCTGGGTGGGGGGGGGGGGGGGTTCAGCACCGTGTCTAAGGGTATGAAAAATAAGTCTCGCAGCCGGACTGGTTAGGACTTAGAGATTCTCATTAGGCAGGGGAAAATGTGACAGGTCGACCGTGTGTAGCTGAGTCGTCAGAGTGTTCTCACGGTATACGAAAGGCACTGGGGTCGAGCCCCGGTGGAGCCATGTTATTTTTCCACCACTGTAACATTTGGTGGTCGGTTGGGGTCCAGCACCGCGTCTGACGGCGTCAAATAGTATGAAAATAAGTCTTGCAGCCGGACTGTATAGGACTTAGAAATTCGGGACGAATCTCATTATTCAGGGGGAAAATGTAACAGGTCGATCGTGTAGCTGGGTTGCTCAGTCGGTAGAGTGTTCGCACGGTATGCTAGAGGACCTAGGTTAAAGTCCCGGTGGAGCCATTTTCTTTTTCAACCATTTGACATATACGCCACTTTATATGGAAAAAAGTGTGTGTTTTTTTACGTATTTCGTCACTGAAACATAGATAGTTTGTGCTCGTTACATAACTGCCTCAATGTGTCGGTTCTCGCGCCAACAATCTTTCTTTGTAGAACAAACCTCATTGACATCAAAACACGCCTCTACATCACGAAAACAGGCCTATATAATTTTGACCCCCTGTAACCCCACTTTTATATGGTAAAACTGGGGTTTACAAGGGTAAACCTTATTTTTATTATTTCTGCTCGAAAACAACGATCGTGGATACTCGCTATAACCGCCGGTTCTAACGAGTACACACAATCTGTGTTTGAGAAGAGAAACGAAATATATCAGACTTTTTATCTTAAAAATCTCATTTTTTGGTGGCAAAATTTTCAGTACATTTGAATAGGCGTGTGTTCGCAATGGAGACCCTATTGTCTATGTTTTAAATAATAATGAGTATAATTTTTACCGTCGCAAACCCTTCTTCTCACTTTATAAACTCGGGATGACTAAGCTATTTATTACACGAATTTGTTATAGTCATGTGATGAAATTGTGTGGTATGTTATTTCTCTTCAAACATAGCATTATGAAAATACGCCAAAACCTTTACCACCAAAAAAAAAAAAATAAAATAAAATAAATAAATAAACAAAATATAATAAAAAAAAAGGTGAAAAATTGCGATATTTTTCTCATTTCTGCTCAAAATATAGATTGTGGGTGCTCGGTAGAACCGCCTCATTGAGGCGGTTCTAACGAGTACCCATAATCCATATTTTAGAGCAGAAATAAGAAAGATGTAAACCCCACTTTTACTTTATAAAAGTGGGGTTCAAGGGGGTCAAAATTATATGGACGTGTTTTCGTGATGGATTGCGATTACTCATTAGAATCCCTACTTGAAACGGTTTAACGAGAACTGCACCGCCACTGTTTTAGCGAAAACACTATACTCCCTTGTAAATCCAATTTGTCATCGCAAATAACGTTTGGGTCAGAAGGTTATCAATAGACGGACAGTGCTGGTGGAATATAGAGAAAAGAAGTCACGAAAGATTTAGTTCATATATGGATTGTGGGTGCTCGTTAGAACGGCTTCATTGAGGCGATTCTAACGAGTACCCACACCCTATGTTTTAAGCAAAATAAGGACAATAATGTATATCTCCATGTAAAACCCACTTTTCATCTAGATGAAGTAGGCTTTTCAGAGATTTTCATTACAAAATTATCTGAAAAAGAAACTGACTATTGTTAGTGCGCTGCCTGTTAAGCGTGCCTTAAAGGGACATGTTCCGTCTTGTTCTACATTAAAAATAATAATGATATTTTCTATATCCTTAAGGAAGACGGTAATGTGTATTACCCGTGAGAACATTTTAGTGGTTTTCCAAAATCAACCCTTTTTGTACCAAATGAAATCTTCCTCCCTGTTTATATCAGGAGTCCATATCAAAATTTAGGGGTGACAGGTTGTGTTTTTCTTCAAAATTTATTTGGAAAATGGCAGAACTTTTTCCAAACAGTGTAGACATTCTGCGGCGTCTGTTCTGGGCCTGCACTATTTGCCAGGGTACCCGTTTGGGGGCTTCTGGTACAAAATGGGTTAATTAATATATTATTTTTCTTCTCTATCAATCATCTTGCCACCCCATCTTTATACAGATCCGTGTGTACAAATATGTTTTAATTGATAATAAAAGTTGTTTCCACCTGTGTAATCCCCACGTTTTATGGAGAACTGTGGGATTTACTGGAAAATGCATTTTTTTTTCTTTTTAATTCAAGAAAAAGATTGCCGTTGATACAGTGTAGTTAGAATCCCTCAGCGAGGCGGTTCTAACGAGCACCCACAATCTGGGTTTGGAACTGAAATAAGGAAATATAAAATATTTCATTTTGAGTAAATTTTAGAAACTTACCACATCGCACCAGAAATGAAAGGGTACACTATGGAACTAGGGGATTGTATCTTAGCGTAGCGATGTAACCAGGACAGAAACTGCAATCAAAGCACTGAGAGTGCTGGTGGGCCGATTGTCTCTGAGTGTAGATTGAGAAAATGGGCCTGAACGGGGACTTAGACTGTTTGGTATAACCCTTCAATTCCTGTACTGTAAGCAAAGCGTGTAGACCCTGATCAAACGCTGTGTTTCTTCGGCGTCTGACCCTTAAATATTTGTACTGCAAGCAAACTGTGTAGACCCTGATCAGACGCCGCGTTCTGCGGCGTCTGATCTGGGTCTACACTGTTTGCCAAGCCCAACACATGGTCCCAGCCCAGATTCTACGAACAGTCTTCTTACGTAACGCACTCACCTCACTGCGATAAAAACTACACATCAGTGACAGTCACGTGGACTCCAGCACTAATAGAGGTTTAGAGCTGAATCCGGCCCTCACACTTGTACTGGTAAACCGCTTAGAGGATCTAGGCCTGTCCAGGAACCGCGGTGCGAGGCGGACCGTGCATGCTAATAAACCCTATTGGTTTCATTGGGCGCAGGGCTTGAGATGTCATTTCATCTCAATGTCGGGTAAAAGTCCCACAAAATTGGAAGCAACGTCTCCAAAATGACCTTTACAGTGTTGATGGGGACGATAAACCTCAAATCAGAGTCAGACAGGTTTCCTCCCTAATAACTTTGGGTCGATTGATAAACAATCGACCCAAAGACTAAAAGTCCCTTAACTGTATTAGACGAATCAGACACCTGGTGAAGGAATAACACATTCACACCAGGATAACACATTCATTTGAGATTATACTTTTTCCATGATTTTCTGATGAAAAATCTTCATATTGTCCCCATTTATGCTTCAAGAATAGAATGCATCGTAGGCACTCGTTAGACCTACATAGGATATACAGTAAAATTCCTATATTAAGACCACCCTTTGGACTGTCAAAAGTGGTCTTTAAGACCACTTTTGAACATTCCCAAAGGTGGTCCCTGACCAGAGAACATTGTGTGCAGGAAATTCGAAGAAAGAATAACTGCACCTTTCCAAATAATCTTTTTAAAGCAGAACTAGTCCAAAACTCAGGGGGTCTTAATCATAAGCGGAATTCTACTGTATATTCAATTTAAGCAAGAATAAGGGAGATCAGGTTTATCCCTTTTAAACCCCACTTTTCTCTGCACAAAATGTGGTTTATTAGGGTAACCTGCATGCCATAAGACATGCTTATCTTGGCGCATGCAGTCCCTGTGTTAGTATCAACCGATGTGTCCATATCGTCGTTGGCAAACAGTTTAGCCCACGTCGCACAACGCGGCGTCTGATCTGGGGCTATACTGTATTGTTGACTGTTTAACCCTTGTTTAACGTGTCGTTAACCCTTATGCTTCATTTTGTTTCGTCTCCCAGAGAAAGGGAGAAAAGAGACAGTAGAGGAGATCACGGACAGATGAGAAAGCGAAAAATGAACGGGTGTAGAAAACTTTCCCCTTCTATCCTTACCTGCTGCAAGGACAGCAGGCTTTGTCCAAATGCAAGCCAATATAAGGTGGACGCCCCAGTGACGCAAGATACACGTCACCTTTGCCACACCCAACCACCCCAGGGTCTATACCGTCTGCTTAAGTACATGATAGTTTAAAACAGACAATCCTAAAATTGGAAATGGGATTGTCCCATTTCCAATTTTAGGATTGTCTGTTTTAAACCCTGTATTATACCATAGGTTTCAAAGCCAGCAGTCTTTTCCTGTTCCACGCAGTTCTTGTGACAATATTAGGGATACTTATAGCATTATCTTACACCTTGTGTGTCAGAAACATTTTGTTCTGACTTATTTACAGGAGTCCATTTCGGAATTAAGTTGAGTTGGGATGAGGTTTTCTTTTTCTTTTTCAGAAAACTTTGAAAACAGCTGAATGTTTTGCACACAGTGAAGGCCCTGATCAGGCGCCGCTTTTTGTGGCCTCTGATCTGGGTCTTCACGGTTTGTCGATGACCTTTTTAAGGGCTTCTCGTATAAAATGGGGAAAATGTAAAACTACTAATTGAATCTGTCAAGCAAAATGATAGGATCTACAGTTTGACATCAGATAAATATAATGTCATCCCTACCTGTCACTTAGAGAATATGTTCACTAAGTGATTTTGGCAAATTGGATGCATTTTTCTTTCCTATTTACATTAATAATTATTAAATACCTGCGCAGAGTGTGTGCGCCCGCATGCGTATGTGTGTTGTCATGCAGGATATACATGAATGTACAAAGTGCACATATAGACCTCCATAGCATGAAAAGCAAATATTCGTTTAACTTTCCTCTAAAAATGTCCATTTGTTGTCTCCCTTGCTACGACTGAACCTATATTAAGACCACCTTTGGGACTGTTCAAAAGTGGTCTTTAAGACCACGTTCGAACAGTCCCAAACGTTGTCTCCTACCAGAGCACACTGGATGTGGAAAACACTAAGAAAATGTTCCTTAAATCTTCTAAATATGCTTGTAAAAGCAAAAACTGTCTTAATTTTAGGTGGTTTTAATAGTGGAATTCTAATGTATGTAAGGCGAATTCACTCCCTTAAATAACCGTGTCAAACCGAACGCAGGATAATGTGGTCTTTTATATGCTGTCTTTCATATCATGTCTTTCATATGCTGTCTTTCATGCTTCTATGAAAGACACCTTTCAGTACAAAAAAATACGTAATATTTTCTTTTTCTGTATACTCAAAAACATATCGCCCCCCGCCCATTGAAGAAATAGATGGGCTGCATGATGCTTCCACGCAGAGCTGAATCCGGCCCGCACTCTAGTACTGGTAAACCGCTTAGAGGATCTAAGCCTGTTCAGGAACCGCGGTGCGAGGCGGACCGTCCATGCTAATAAACCCTATTGCTTTCATTGGGCGACAGGGTTTGAGATGTCATTTCATCTCAATGTCGGGTAAAAGTCCCACAAAATTGGAAGCAACGTCTCCCAAATGACCTTTACAGTGTTGACGGGGACGTTAAACCTCAAATCAAACAAACAAATACTCAAAACAAAGATGACGGTACTCTTGAACGAGTTGGTTATAAAGAGTATTTAGAATAAGAAACCTAAACCGCTCACCTGAATAACATTTTAGTAAGTCAATTTGGACTGATAAGCCCCGAGGCATGCCAATTTGGGCCCAAGTGACATGATTGGCAGGATTTATGTAGTTGACCACTAGATGTTGATATACTAAATGCATTATGGTTTCAGAGAAGATTTTTAAAGTTTTCCCCATTTTAAGTCTATGGGAGCTGATAAGCCCTGGGACGTGGCCAATTTGGACCCCGCGGGCATAATTGGCAGGATTTATGCAGAGGACCATTGACGTTGCTTCATACTAAACTTCTGAGAACTAGGCCTCATGGCTTCAAAGAAGATTTTTGAAGCTTTTCCCATTATAAGTCCATGGGAACTGATACGCCCCAGGGCGTGGCCAATTTAGACCGCAGGGACATGATTGGCAGGGTTTTGTAGTTGACCACTAGCCGTTGCTACATACTAAATATCTAAGCTCAGGGCCTTATGGTTTCAGAGAAGAAGATTTTTGAAGTTTTTCCCATTATAAGTCTATGGGAGCCGATAAGCCATGGGCGTGGCCAATTTGGACCCCACGGGCATAATTGGCAGGATTTATGCAGAGGACAACTTGACGTTGCTTCATACTAAACTTCTGAGCTCCATGCCTCATGGCTTTAGAGAAGAAGATTTTTGAAGCTTTTCCCATTATAAGTCCACTGGAACTGATAAGCCCCAGGGCTTGGCCAATTTAGACCACAGGGACATGATAGGCAGGGTTTATGTAGTTGACCACTAGCCGTTGCTACATACTAAATATCTAGGCTGTGAACCTTATGGTTTCAGAGAAGAAGATTTTTTTTTTAAGTTTTCCCCTTGTAAGTTAATGGGAGCTGGCAAGCCCTGGGACATGGCAAATTATGATTGACAGGATTTATGTAGGGGGCCACTTGACGATGCTTCACACTAAATATCTAAGCTCTGGGGCTTCTGGCTTCAGAGAAGAAGTTTTTGTTTTAGTTTTTTCCCCATTATAAGTCTACGGGAGATATATGTTGCCATGGCAACCAGAATTCCAATCCGATAAGCCTTAAAGTCTTATGCGGCCTTGCTTCCTACATGATAATGCTTCACATGAAATTTGATCAAGATTGGCCAACTGCGTGGCTGTAGAGATATGCTTATTTGAAAATGAGACCGGACGATACACGACGGACGACGACGGACGCCGGTACATTGAAATACTAATACCTCACATGAGCCTTCGGCTCAGGTGAACTAAAAAGGGGGGATTTGTGAACCATCTTTTCTCACATTGTTAAGTCGGGTTTACAAGGGTGTTCATTACGATAACACCTCTTTACAAAAACATTGTAAATTTTACCGCCGAAAAAAAATAACACGACAAAAATTGTGATATTTTTTCTTATTTTTGCTCAAAATATAGATTGTGGGTACACGTTAGAACCGCCTCATTAGAGGCGGTTCTAACGAGTATCCACAATCTATACCTTTGAGCAAAAATTAGAAAAATAAGGTTTACCCCTGTAAAACCCAAGTTTACTGTATAAACGTGGGATTCAAGGCGGTCAAAACTATATGGGCGTGTTTTCGTGATGAATTTCACGGAATATCTGACTTTGAAGCATCACCTTAATATTGTTTTCAACGAAAATGTCTGAGAAAGGAAAAGGATTGCGAATATATTTTTTCAACATTGCCCTACTGAGCCACGATAACCCCTAGGCTTGTGCACTGAGACATTGACAAACAATGTAGATCCAGATCAGGATCTACACAGTTTGCTTAAAATATTGGATTGAAATAGTTAAACGAAACATATCAAGATCATTTATCCACAAGCGACCTACCTGAACCTCAAGCAAGTTAATGTATAGCATAAGGGAGACAACCTAAAAAATCAGATGAAGCGATAAAATCACAGTTGAAGGACTTGCATATCATTAGACTGCCCCAGCCCATAGGGGCTTGAAGAAATATATGGGCTGCACGATGCTTCCACGCAGAGCTGAATCCGGCCCACACACTAGTACTGGTAAACCGCTTAGAGGATCTAAGCCTGTCCAGGAACCGCGGTGCGAGGCGGACCATCCATGCTAATAAACCCTATTGGTTTCATTGGGCGACAGGGATTGAGAAGTCATTTCATCTCAATGTCGGGTAAAAGTCCCACAAAATTGCAAGCAACGTCTCCAAAATGACCTTTACAGTGTTGACGGGGACGTTAAACCTCAAATCAAACAAACAAAAGCATATCATTAGGTCGCGACAGCTTCGAATGCTCGTGAGTTGTGGTTTGGTCAAATTCATTTGCAATGGTAAACAGTGTAGGGCCAGATGAGACGGCTCATTATTAGCCCCCTCATCTGGCTCTACAGTGTTTGCACAGGTCACGGTCTGAGCCCCCAACGCCCATCGGTGCTTGGAGAAATAGATTGCTTCCACACAGAGCTAGAAGCCTCCGTGGTGTAGAGGTAACGCTACTCGTCTTGTAAACAAGGGGTCGCAGGATCGAACCCGGGCTTCTCCAGATGAGTCTTTAAACCAGTTCCCGTCTCCGTATGACCTTAGCTGTTGGTGGGACGTAAAACACAAACACTCACTCCACACAGAGCTACAGACCGTCATGGGAGAGGCCCTGGGCTCGAGTCCTGGTCGAGCCATGTTCTTTTCCTCACCTGTGACATTTGGTGGGCAGTGTGGGTCCAGCCCGTGTCTGAGAACATGAAAAGGTATGAAAAATAAGTCTCGCAGCCGGACTGGATGGAACTTAAGAGATTAGGGACGAATCTCGTTAGGCAGGGGGAAAGTGTAACAGGCCGATCGCGTGGCTCAGTAGCTCAGTCGGTAGTGTTCGCACGGTATGTGAGAGGCCCTGGGTTCGAGTCCCGGTCAAGCCATATTCTGTTTCCTCGCCAGCGAAAGGCGTAGTCCTTTGGAAGCATCCAACTGAGCTACCGAGGCCGGCAGGGATACTATTGTAAGAAAGAGTTTGCTTTCGATATGTGAGTATGCGTGTGTGCAAGCGTGTTTCAGTTTTACGTCCCACCAACAATTTAGGTAATATGGAGACGGGACCTCGGCTACAAGACTCATCATCCATAAATCTCAAGAAGGAACGAACCTGCGATCCCTGGTTTATGAGGCGTACATCATGGAGGCTTCTGCAATAGCAGTCAGGTGAAGTGGTAGAATGCGTCTTTCCTTTGAGTACAGATTACACATTACGCGCATGCGTATTCCCTTTAGAACAGATTACACGTAACGCATACGCTTATTGTACGTAATGTGAGTTGTAGATTTTGTATGCTTTGCTAAGTATATGGTGCCTCCTTTTTATTTAAGTTCAACAATAAGATAGTTCAAGATGACTTTAATAATAACATAAAAAAGAAATACTAAGGAATTTGAGGAAGTTTTATTTTATTTTACATAGATGACGTCATGAGAAAACCTGACTTCGGAGTTTGCGACCGGGGCCCAGTTGTTCAAAGCATCATTGACCTAATGAGCTCGTGAGAAGTCCAACTGTTAACTGTGCCAGCAAGTACGATATCTTATACAGTAAAATTCCTATATTAAGACCACCTATGGCACTGTTCAAAAGTGGTCTTTTAGACCACTTTTGAACAGCCCCAAAGGTGGTCTCTGACCAGACGCCACTGTATGCAGAAAAGACAAAGAAAGAATAACTGCAACCTACAAAATAAGCTTCTGAAAGCAGATTTAGTCAGAATTTTAGGTGGTCTTAATAGCGGAATTTTACTGTACTCTGGTATTTTTGCTGGAAAAAAATGTAAGCAGCTTTTGCAATTGCAAAAGCTGCTTACATTTTTTCTGCAAAAATGACTGATTGATTGATTGATTGATTGATTGATTGATTGATTGATTGATTAGGGTTTAACGACACGTCAACCCCTGTGGGTCATTTTGTGTCATCTCCCAGAGAAAGAGAGAAAAAGGAGATAGAAGAGATAGTAGAGGAGATGATAGAGAAGGGACAGGGGAGAAAGAATAAAATGAATGGAAATACAGAAACAGAAGAAGTAACAACACTTCCCCCTCTACCCTTACCTGCGGCAAGGACAGCAGGTCTTGCCTAACTGTAAGCCAGTCTCAGCTGGACGCCCCAGTGACGCAAGATACACGCCATCTTTGCCTCACCCAACCACCACATTCTGCACAAATATATGGAATGCCATGGCTGTCTTACGGGGATGAAATTCATTATGTTTGGATGCTGTGATAAAAACAGTATATGTAGTGGTTAATCTAGTATATGTAGTGGAAACCTCATTATTTTCGGTGGTAAAACGGTGCCGTATACGCTCTAGTATTTTTATTATATGCTGTGGTTTCAGTGTCATATGTTCTGCTTTTTCCATTATCTATAGTAGATATTTCTTGCTATTCGGTGTCTTCATCAGTTGGTTCAGTGCTTTTTCCATTATCACGCCTACGGAACGATAGAATGCGTAACCATTGGTTAAGAACGTGAAGCAATTAGAGCGACATCCGGTTAGGAATTAGATCTCTAAAAAAGGTAAAGAAACTGTGCAGTTTCTGTGTTTCATAAGTTATATAATTTTTACGAGGAAGTTATTTAAAAAACGGAGAATTACATTCAGGAGCCCATTGATATCGGCATCTTTGGAGTAAATACCAAATCCCGTACTTCACACATATTGGCTAAATTTAGTTTCTAATGCTGAAGGTGAACTCAAGCCTTAGAAAACGAGTGGTTTTTCGAGGTTTTTGTTGCCTTTTATTTGTTACTGCGCTTTGCTACAAGTTCAACGTATTCACATGCACACACAATAAACATATATGGTTATATGTGTTGTGAATATTTTGCTTGTCAATGCAGCACTAGCGAGAAATCACCACGGAAAAGGTCGAAAATGGTTGGTTACGCATTAGATCTATAGAAATGATAACAAAACTTGCAACTATAAAGCGGATCTGTTTTCATCTCCACGGCCCCAGAATCACCCGCACCTTGTTCTACGGAACCATTTTTAGCCAACCTGATAAGCAGTGCGCTATTGATTCGATAATGACATAGTATTTTATGGAAACATTTTCAGTCTCCAGAATCATAGTACCGAATGATTTTCACGGACTTTTACGCTGTGTTTGTTTTATCAATGGTCCGGTAATTGACTGAAATGAAATAAAACAGGTTTTGGAGTTTTAATTTCTGCGAAGAACTCCTCATCTGCCAAAATTTGCTGGTTAAGCATTAGATCGTCTGGTTGAGCATTCGATAACCAGAGGAGAAAATCAAACCAGTTGCTGCCTAAGTAAATGCCAGCAGCTTATTACAATAAAAGGTGGTCTACATATGATTTCTAAATTGTGTTAAAATCACCAGAGAAAGAAAGCTGTGATGAAAGATACTTTTCTGGACAAGACCATTAAATGTCTGGGTATCATGCTTATCTGACCGAATGACGCGCCGATTCATAAATAAGAGGTCATTACTTGCTTTTGTAGAAAACAAAATGGCCAGCTTACGCTTTGTAATAGCGATAAAATCTATATCCGGATGGGACGGCCATTAATGAACCGTCTCATCCGAGAATGAAAGCTGTTCGCCATCCTGTAAATGAATTTGACTAAATCTCCTATTAACAAGAATTGCCCAAAATAAAAAAATTGGAGAGAACCCGTTTAAGAAACACAGGCGTGAAAGGCTAAGGGTAAGATCGTTAACACTGCAGATACGAAAGCCTATTTGGCTTAATGTAGGAGAAAATAAAATACCGTAAAGGCGTAGTAACGCGACACAAAAGACGTAATAACGCAAAAAAGGCGTAGAAACGCAAAACAAAAGACGCAGTAACGCCAATCAGAAGGCGAAGCTACACAAAAAAGGCGTAGTAACGCAAAAACAAGGCGTGGTAACGCGAAAAAGTGCATACTAATGCAAAAGAAAGACGTAGTAACGCAAAAGAAAGGCGCAGTGATGCGAATCAAAGGCGTTTTTACGCGAATCAAAAGGCGTAGTAATGCGAAAAAAGGCATAGTAACGCAAAAGAAAGGCGTATTTGTTTTAGCTCGCCTCTGCAAAGCAAATAGGAAGCCGGAATATCCTACTCCTGGGACTGCGCATGCCCCCAAAATATATGTCTGTATCATGATCGATAACCCAGATCGGAGATCCCGTGAGTTCTATGCTAACTGTCAAAACGATAAGATAAAGATATTGTCTAAAACCAACTTCTTATTAATACAAACAGCGCAAGAATGACACACCATGTATTCTTAATCATGTCAATCAAGACGAACTAGAATCCATTTGTAAAATTTATAAATTTTAAGTAAACAGGAGGACAGGTGCGTTCATTAAATAAATTGAGAGAAGTAAGTAAGTAAGTAAGTAAGTCAGTCAGTCAGTCAGTCAGTCAGTCAGTAAGTAAGTAAGGACTTTATTTAGTGAGGGTAGCAACATTTAGCACATACAAAAATACATGTAATAGCTAATCTTCCACGAGGCCCTCAGCTAATCTTCCATGATCTAATCTTCCTTCTTAATAAAACATACACGCTATAATATTTTGTTTCATCGGCAGTGTCATTTTTAGATTTGAGGAAAAAATATAGATGTAATAAATTGATAGAACATACAAGTTATAATATTTTCTTCCATCTGCAGTATCATGTTTAGATATGAGGATTTTTTTAAACCGTTTTGAATATGGAGCAATATTTTCTCACGGATGTATCTAGGCAGTGATTAGGCAGTTTACATTAAGCCAAAAGTCCAGTTTTTTGTTCACTATCGACCGACTGTTGATAATATTGTATTTAGTACTAAAAAGGTTGTAGACATTTGTTTTCTCCACATCACTTTGTTTCTTTGAATAATCATTACGAAACACGCCTATACAAATACAATGTAACCTTTATCGCCAACAAAACGAAAATTTTAAGATGAAAAATTGTGATATTTTTCTCATTTCTGCACAAAATATAATGTGATTTAAAAAACAACAACAAAGGACTGGTGGGTCTATTACCTCCGAGTGTAGGTAGGAGAAATAGTCTTAAACTGTTTCATTAATCTCTTAAATTCCAGTGTCCAATCAAATAGTGTAGATCTTCACCAGACGCCGGATTCTGCAGCGTCTGATCAGCGTCTGATCAGGGTCTACACTCTTTGCCAAGCCCATCCTATGTTTCCAAGATAACCCTCTTTAGTTTTTCACAACACTCTGACCTCACTGCGACTATTTTCATTCTAATAGTTTTCCCGACAAGTCAGTGATATTCACGTGCACTTAAGCATAGAACAGCTTTTCTTCTGAGCACCTTTGGGTCGATTGACAAAAAATTCCCAGTGGAATTCTTTTCAATGACTGTTACCAGGCGGTTCTTCTTTGGTGGTTTATTTATGTTATTGTTTGTCACTGATTGTATGTATCGCATTTTGGATAGCCAGCTGGTTGATTCCTGATCATTGCTTTACTTCTACTTTTTATAAGCACCAAGTTTATAATCATGAGTGTCTTATGCTCAACCTGGCTCTCTAATGCTTGACCATAGAAACACGATATAGATTTAATCGCCATTAAAAAGCGTAAGCTGGCCATTTTGTTTTCTACAAAAGCAAGTAATGACCTCTTATTTATGAATCTGTGCGTCATTCGGTCAGATAAGCATGATACCCAGACATATAATGGTCTTGTCCAGAAAAGTAGTTTTCATCACAGCTTTCTTTCTCTGGTGATTTTAACATAATTTAGAAATCATATGTAGACCACCTTTTATTGTAATAAGCTGCTGGCATTTACTTAGGCAGCAACTGGTGAGATTTTCTCCTCTCTGGCTATCGAATGCTTAACCAGACGATCTAATGCTTAACCAGCAAATTTTGGCAGATGAGGAGTTCTTCGCAGAGATTAAAACTCCAAAACCTGTTTAATTTCATTTCAGGCAATTACCGGACCATTGATAAAACAAACACAGCGTAAAAGCCCGTGAAAATCATTCGGTACTATGATTCTGGAGACTGAAAATGTTTCCATAAAATACTATGTCATTATCGAATCAATAGCGCACTGCTTATCAGGTTGGCTAAAAATGGTTCCGTAGAACAAGGTGCGGGTGATTCTGGGGCCGTGGAGATGAAAACAGATCCGCTTTATAGTTGCAAGTTTTGTTATCATTTCTATAGATCTAATGCGTAACCAACCATTTTCGACCTTTTCCGTGGTGATTTCTCGCTAGTGCTGCATTGACAAGCAAAATATCCACAACACATATAACCATATATGTTTATTGTGTGTGCATGTGAATACGCTGAACTTGTAGCAAAGCGCATTAATAAATAAAAGGCAAGAAACACCTCGAAAAACCACTCGTTTTCTAAGGCTTGAGTTCACCTTCAGCAGGAGAAACTAAATTTAGCCAATATGTGTGAAGTACGGGATTTGGTATTTACTCCAAAGATGCCGATATCAATGGGCTCCTGAATGTAATTCCCCGTTTTTTAAATAACTTCCTCGTAAAAATTATATAACTTATGAAACACAGAAACTGCACAGTTTCTTTACCTTTTTTAGAGATCTAATTCCTAACCGGATGTCGCTCTAATTGCTTCACGTTCTTAACCAATGGTTACGCATTCTATCGTTCCGTAGGCGTGATTATATTGAGTGCTTTTGTTCCTATGTTCGGTCCGTTCACACTCTCTCTTTATTTGAGGTAGTCACGTCATTATATTCACTGGTAATGTCATTACGTGCAGTAGATAAATCTTTATCTTGGGTGCAAACTTTATTATCATGATGAGATCAATCGGATGCCTTCGTGAACTACTCGAAAAGTACCGAAGATAAATTGCCGCGGTAAAACCCCGGTAATAAACAGTACCAAATCAAATGTGTAACTCCAGTTTTTTTATACGTAAAATAACTGTAACTGCATTTCTATCGGTATTCCCTCCAATTCAGATTCTATTTCTTTTAGTTCAGTTGCAATGAAAGCTCCTTCAAACTAATGTTCGAGGGTGATTTTTAGACGTGTCTTTCTGTATATTTTGATCCCAGAGTGGGAGGCATGGCGTGGGGTGTTAGGGTGGGGTAGGGGTGCTTGGGCTTGGAATTGGTATTGGCACTCACTCGTTTCGCCTGCTAAGACTGGGTATACGTACGTACACAATAATTGCTTAAATAGAGGCACTTCCTTCCCCTGTCCCCAATTCCACACCCCCTCTCCCCCCCCCCACCCACCGCCCAAAGCCCCAATAAATTTCTCCCGCCCTAAATGAATGTCAAGTTTTGGATCTTTATAATTGCACGACCCGCAGAAAAAGCAACCGACTGAAGTCGGTTGATTTCTAAGAGTGCCCTAAAATCACCGTGTCATTCTGTCATTCTGTTAGTCTGTCAGTCTGTCCGTCCGTAACCCGTTTGGGAAAATTGGTGATAGTGACTTAACCGCTTGGAATATTTAAACAATTTTTGGCATACTGTTAGATATCAATGAGATCTAACCAATGAACTTGCGAAATATTACATTCCATTTAGTATAGCCTCGCCGAGGCGAAAAATGTGAAAATTTTCGAATTTGCTTCTCCTCGGAAACCGCTGGGCCGATTGAAGTCAAATTTCATATGGAGCCTCTATGGGATAGGGAAACCAAAATTTGCTCATGGGGTCCAGGTCACATGACCAAAATGGCCACCAAGCCATATATGGTAAAAACCCTTCAAAAATAGTCTTCACCTGAACCACTGGGCAGATTTCCACGAAACTTGATAAATAGGATCGGGGACGTAGGCCCATCATAAATTGCTAAAATGGTGACCCTGGGGTTGACCTTGACCTTCTTTGGGTCCGTCCGTAACCCGTTTTTGAAAATTGGTGATAGTGACTTAACCGCTTGGAATACTTAAACAATTTTTGGCATACTGATAGATACCAATGAGATCTAACCAATTAACTTGTGAAATATTACATTTCATTTAGTATAGCCTCGCCAAGGCGAAAAATGTGAAAATTTTCGTACTGCTTCTCCTCGGAAACCGTTGGGCCGATTGAAATCAAATTTCATATGGGGTGGGGGAAACCAAAATTTGCTCATGGGGTCCAGGTCACATGACCAAAATGGCCGCCAAGCCATATATGGTCTGTCTGTCTGTCTGTCCGTCCGTAACCCGTTTGTGAAAATTGGTGATAGTGACTTAACCGCTTGGAATATTTAAACAATTTTTGGCATACTGATTATATCAATGAGATCTTACCAATGAACTTGCGAAATATTACATTCCATTTAGTATAGCCTCGCCGAGGCGAAAAATGTGAAAATTTCGAACTGCTTCTACTCGGAAACCGCTGGGCCGATTGAAGTCAAATTTCATATGGAGCCTCTATGGGATGGGGGCAACCAAAATTTGCTCATGGGGTCCAGGTCACATGGCCAAGCCATATATGGTAAAAACCCTTCAAAAATAGTCTTCACCAGAACCACTGGGCAGATTTCCACGAAACTTGATAAATAGCATCTGGGACGTAGGCCCATCAAAAATTGCTAAAATTGTGACCCTGGGTTGACCTTGACCTTCTTTGTGCCTAGGTCAAACTTTGGCACATATGCTTTTGTATTGGAAAAGTGAGAATGCATTTTATCCTGCAAACGATTCAGAATACAGTACTAAAGTATAAGATATATTTTTGCTCCTTATGATAAGGCGCATTTATTGGGGGAACCGTTTTAGGTCCAGGTCACATGACCAAAATGGCCGCCATACCCATATATGGTAACACTCATAAAGCCAAAAGCATCCGGCGGGTCGTGCACTTCAGCTGAAGCACTGGTTACACTCTATAAACAAGTTAGCATCTTAATACTCAATACTGTGTTACTTTTTTCGTATTTACTATAGTAACAAACACACCGAATGCTAGTCAGATACCAAGAGGATAAAAATGGGCCAGTATCGCTCATGATTGTAATATATAGTTTTACGAAGATATTGTTATATTCCTTACTTATGCATTTATTTATTTTTGTGTGAGTTTGTATATATTCAGTCAGTCCAGCCCCGGTATTTAGATATGCCAGTTGAAAGACGTGAAACCAATAGAATAGGGATATGGAATTACAGTTATCGTATGCATAATTTTAAAAGGGGATTATTTACTGGACAATCCGCCATTACAGGAGCAGGAGCACTGATCAAGTGTGTGTTCGGCTCCTCTAGTTTCCTCCAATGATAAAAATTCTGATCAAACTTGACATTTCATAAAAGCTGATGATACAATGCCCTTTTCAAGTTACCATAATAAGCAGGGCATTAGATAACATCGGTAGGGCCAATCAACAAGGGAACTATCTGCCTGAAAGTATATCCTGAAAGCATCCAACCAAACAAGGGAAATAATTGTGGACTGTCTCTTATCATGCTTCTTACCTTATTATCGGCTGGTAGGTTACGAATGCATACGCAGGATCTCATCATGATAATAACATTTTGCACCCAAGATAAAGACGAATCTACTGCATATAACAATTCAAACTGTGACCACAGCATATAATAAAAATATTACAGCAAATAATGAGTATCCACAACGTATAATAAAATACTACAGCATATATTAAAATACTACAGCAAATAATAAAAATACCGCAGCATATAATAGAAATACTACCGCATATAACAAAAATACTACCGCATATAACAAAAATACTACAGCATATACAGGTTTTACCACCGAAAACAATGAGGTTTCTACTACATATACTAGATTAACCACTACATATACTGTTTTCATCACATCATATAATAGGAAAACCACCAAACATAATGAATATTATCCCCGTAAGACAGCCAGTGCGTTCCATACAAATAGTATATTTACCACATTATATGACCAAATCTTTAACGATACATTTACAAACGGCATCATTAGCTTTGAATAACTGGCCCCGTGTAAAAAATTTGCGGCCTACTCAGCTACACATAGAAGCCTCCGTGGTATAGTGGTTATGCTTCTCGGCTTGTAAACCAGGGATCGCAGGATCGATCCCGGGCCTCTCCAGACTTTCGGATGAGTCTACAAAGCCGAGGTCCCGCGGCCCCCGCCCATGAAAAAGTAGATGGGCTTCAAGATGCTTCCACACAGAGCTGAACTTGTGACTGACTGCACACGAGAACTTGTGAACCGCTTAGAGATTCTAAGCCTGCCCAGTCAAAGAGGTGCGCCCTGAGTCCGGCCGTCCATGCTTATAAACTATTGGTTTCATACGGCGACAAGGCTTGAAATGTCATGGTAAAAGTCCCACACAATTGGAAGCAATGTCTCCAAAATGACCTATACAGTGTTGACGGGGACGTTAAACTTCGAATCAAACAAACAAAACCGAGGTCCCGTCTCCGTATGACCTTAGCTGTTGGTGAGTTTGTTTTTGTTTGTTTGATCTGAGGTTTAACGTCCCCGTCAACGCTGTAAAGGTCATTTTGGAGACGTTGCTTCCAATTTTGTGGGACTTTTACCCGACATTGAGATGAAATGACATCTCAAGCCCTGTCGTCCAATGAAACCAATAGGGTTTATTGGCTGTTGGTTAGACGTAAAACTCAAACACTCAATCACTCATGCACACCCAGCTACACATTACAAAGTAGCCGTCTTGAAATTTTAGTCATAAGCATTAAAAGTATTGTACTATTCTATCACCGAACACATAGGTGCTGGTCAGACTGCGCGACATTACGAAAACACGCCAAACAAATACATTGTAAACAGTACCTCCGAAAAAAATCGAAATTTTTAGATGAAAAATTATTATATTTTTCTTATGTCTGATAAAAATAAAGATTGTGAGTACTCGTTAGAACCGCCTCAATGAGGCGGTTCTAACGAATATCCATAATCTATATTTTAGAGCAGAAATCAGAAAAATTAAGGTTTACCCCTGTAAACCCCAGTTTTACTATATAAAACTGGGGCTCAAGGGGGTCAAAATTATATAGGTGTATTTTCGGGATTAAATACGCAGGCTGGTTTGTACATTCGTTGTTCGCAAACATCAAAACAGGTTTTCCCATAACATGACTCACGTTAAAAACAACAACAATACTAATACTACTACTAATAATAATAGTCTCGGTGTGTCTTTTTGTTTTGCAGCCACAATTAGTGCTCAAAACACAGCTTAAGAGGAATGGAAACACCTTCAGGGGAGGCAACTCCTGCAAAAGTATTTTTATCTCCCATGACAATAGGGGTCAACTCTTAAAGAAAAGAATTTGCTCCTGAGGAGCAAATTCTTTCCTTTAAGAGTAGACCCCTTTTCCATTGGGACAGGGCTTATAGAAAAGCGAACAGGAAGTCCCCAAAGTTGTTTCCCTTTGAAAAATGGCGGAAAAATCAGCCAGGTGTTCCCAATCCCCTTAAACTCAAATATCCTCCAAACACAGGACATCGCCAAACAGTGTAGACCCTGAACGTGACAGATGTCGCATCTCGCACAACGCGGTATCTTACTTGGTTCTTCATTGTTTGCTAAACATAAAGAAGTTTTGTAAATAAAAACATCAACCCGTTCATCACTACGGAACCCGGGAAGGGACATGTTTTTTTTTTATTTTATAAGTTGTGCGCACAAGATAATATCTTGTGCGGACAAGATATTATCTTGTGCGGACAGCATATTATCTTGTGCGGACAAGACAATATCTTGTCCGCACAACATAATATCTTGTCCGCACAACTTCCCAAGATCTATGTTGTGCAAACAAGATAACATGTGCTGCGAACAAGATAATATCTTGTCCGCTCAAGATATTATCTTGTTCGCACAACATAATAAAAATAAAAAATCATGTCCCTTCCCGGGTTCCGTACATCACACCAACAAACAAAATAAAAAGAATTCAGAGAAACAGATAAGCAGGGTATTTGCGAAAATACCCAATTAAATTAAAAAAAAAAATGCCCAATTGAAAAATAAGTTAAAGGGTAACAAAACCCAAATGAAACCCAAATGAAAATCAAAGATACCCAAATCTTACTGACATATCGGTACTTGCATATAATTCTTATAAATAAATTTGAAACTTTCAGTTACCTACATGTATAATAAATAACCTGCACATAGTTGTCATTTATTTTGCTTTTGAGATGCTTGCATTTTACATATTCACAAGTGATGTACACAATAGTTAAAGTAAAAACATTGTGGAGATGCATTTAGGCCTCTGTAAAGTTGTATGGTATTAGCTTAAAAGTACATGTACATTATACCCAATTAGCCTGTCAATAAATTGGGTTACCAAACATGAGATACCGAGTCATCTCTTCAGATACCCAATTAAAGTTTAATGTAGTGGGTAATACCCAATTCCCTTCAAAACCTTATCTGTTCCTCTGAAGATAGAAATGGACCTGCCATAAACTATCAGATGGAAGATTGTATGTATCATATACATTATACACAAACACGCTAAAAACATATCTTCGGTCACGGTAGAAATATTATAATAATATTATTATTTACGGAGTGTCTATTGACAAACGACTTTGTGCTATTGACAAACGTTTGTCAATAGCACAAAGTCGATAAAAATGCTATTGACAAACGTTTGTCAATAGCACAAAGTCGGGAAATATGCTATTGACAAACGTTTGTCAATAGCACAAACTCGGTAAAAATGCTATTGACAAACGTCTTTCAGATTTCAGAGTCGAAATGCGAAAGTTTTTTTTTTCTATTTCTTTCAAAGATTTCTGTTTTTCCTGTCTTTTCTGACAGAACAATAAACATAATAAATTTCATTTAACATTTTTCATTTAATCAAATTCCTCTGTCTTTTCTCTCCTACAATTCATGTTGAAGTATCTAAAAGTCAGATTATGAATTTGTTCCGCGTTTAAGTACTTGGTTAGACACTACAGCGAAACATGGATTTGCTACTTTCCTTTAAGAGCGGTTTGAATTAACGTTCGACTGGAGCCATAGATGATGCGGGTTTGGCCCACCGGTTCGCGGCCTCTTTCTGTGGAAAGACATTCCGCCTTCCGCTGGTTGGTTTGATTTGAGATTTATTGTCCCCGTCAACACTGAATATTTTCATTTTGCTTCCAATTTTATGGGACTTTACATGTAAGGCATCGTAGGAAAGAAATGACATCGTAAGATCTGTCACCTAATGAAACCTATAGAGTTTATAAGCATGGACAGTCCTATTTGCACCGCTTAGCCCAGGCAGGCTTAATTCTTTAAGCGGTTTAACCGCAAATTTTGTGCTGTCAGTTTCAGTTCTCCGATGAAGCCTCGTGCAGCCCATCTATTTATTCAAACCCCGATGGGCGGGGCCGTCCTTCTGTTGATTCAGGGAAGACGACAGTATGATGAGCGCTTGGTCTAAGCTTGTTGAGGAAATATGATATAAGTATTATAAATGTCACTTAAATGACCTAAAATGTGATGCTTGGGACGTATCTTGTATCCCATAGATCAACGTTTTTCTTTCTAAATCTGATTCTAATTCGTTATGAAGATCAAAGAACAACGATCAAACAATAATGGAGGAGTCGACTGTGGATTATTTGCGATTGCTTTTGCTGTTGCAATCTGTTTTGGAATGAATCTTTCGAAACTCATTTTTGTTCAAGATAAAATGCGTAGCCATCTCATTAGTTGTCTAGAAAATAAAAAATTTTCCAATTTCCCATTCAATATTAATACAAACTGGAAAAAGAAA
Organism: Lucinisca nassula; assembly: GCA_963580285.1. Lineage (NCBI taxonomy): Eukaryota > Metazoa > Mollusca > Bivalvia > Lucinida > Lucinidae > Lucinisca > Lucinisca nassula. The sequence goes on from OY757023.1 coordinate 60,736,842, forward strand.
AAAATAACAAAAACCAAGGAAAACATATATTGCAAATGTCGCGGTCTGTATGACAGCGAAATGGTACAATGCGTGGCCTGCGATGCATGGCTTCACCACCGTTGTATCGACAAACGTACAGTAAAGCTGATTGAAGAGAAAAAGAACTTCGTCTTCAAATGCTGTTAGTTGTATAATGTTTGAAATCATTATGATAAGGCATCATGTTCACATCTTATGCTGTGTGTATTGATTAGAATTGCATCATCTGAGCGATAATAATGAGTTAATTTAGCTAGTTCTTATATTCTGTTTTGTTTGTCTGTATTGGAGTTTACTGCCCAGTCAACACTATTTAAGTCATATCAAGCTGGTCATTCATTATAAGTCATATCAAGCCGGTCAATTCACCTGTCCACAATTTCGAAGACAGACTTACCTTTCTTATGTGTGCACGACAACATATGCTGTGGGTACTCATTAGAAGCGAATCATCAATGCACTTTTAATGTACCCAGATCGTATGTTTTCGCATGTCTTATCAGCAGCCTCATGTATGTAATAAAGAGTTATTAAGCTAGTTCTTATTTTCTTTTTTGTTTGTCTGTATTGGAGTTTACTGCCCAGTCAACGCTATTTAAGTCATATCAAGCCGGTCATTATAAGTCATATCAAGCCGGTCAATTTACCTATCCACAATTTCCGAAGACAGACTTACCTTTCTTATGTGTGCATGACAACATATGCTGTGGGTACTCATTATAAGCGAATCATCGATGAACTTCTAATGTGTACCCAGATCGTATGTTTTCGCATGTCTTATCTGGAGCCTCGTGTATGTAATAAAGAGTTAATTTAGCTAGTTCTTATTTTCTGTTTTGTTTGTCTGTATTGGAGTTTACTACCCAGTCAACACTATTTAAATCATATCAAGCCGGTTATTATAAGTCATATCAAGCAACTAAATTTACCTATCCACAATTTCCCAAGACAGACTTACACGGAAGCGGTGAACAAATACATGTAAGCGGATTCATGATCAAGCTCCGAAAAAAATTGTTGGTGACCCCGGCAGGCATGGATCCCACGCCCCCCTGATCCATGCTATTTAGGTTATATTGAGCCGGTCACTTTGCCTATCAATAATCACAAGAAAAACTTATACGGAAACGGTTTACACATACATACGCATGCTTTCTATAAAAATTCATAACTGCCCTGCGTGAATCAGTAGGTCCATGATCAATCGCCACGCAAGAATGTTACCGACGCCGCCAGGTATTGAACCCACATCCTTCTGATCAACACTATTTAGGTCAATTCGAGCCGGTCAGTTTACCTTCCCGCACTTTTCACATGTAAGAGCACTTTTCTATGGCATAAGTCGACAACTGTCCTTCTAAATTAACAATTATGTACAAAAGAAATATATAAAAAAAAAACAATTTTCGCATTTCGACTCTGAATTCTGAAAGACGTCTGTCAATAGCATTTTTACCGAGTTTGTGCTATTGACAAACGTTTGTCAATAGCATTTTTATCGACTTTGTGCTATTGACAAACGTTTGTCAATAGCATTTTTACCGACTTTGTGCTATTGACAAACGTTTGTCAATAGCATTTTTACCGACTTTGTGCTATTGACAAACGTTTGTCAATAGACTCTTCCTATTATTTAATAAGAGACAATGTCTATAGTTCTACCTCACAAAAAAACGTGACTCAAGCACCTATGGTTTAAATGGATTTGTTGTATAAAGTATCATGGATAATTTTAAGGGCTATACTTCGGTTTCAGCATGTTGACCCTGCCAGCGTGAAACAGCGACCCGACGTTGGCCCGACATTCTATGCCGACTGGGGAATTCATGATGCATCACTTGTCTCACTAATTCTTGACAAAACCTCGTATACTCCTTGTTAAGAAGCACTCGGTTTTATTGAACTTTGTGTTAAACCGCGCTTATTTCCTTATTGGTGAATGTACATATTACATGTAACGGGAGGCTAAAGATTCTTGCACACCATAGTTTTAGCTTAGTTTAGATAGAAATTCTTTTCTAACCCTGATTTTCTTACGCAAAATCGAATATTCTCACGTGTTTGATAAATGCACTGGTAAAATACGACCTCATATGCGCCGTCGTTTAAGTTGACGTCACAGCACATTCCTGTAGTGTCAACACAATATGGCGGACGTTGGTTTACAACCGAAGTGACTGCAGCATTAATAATCCGCGTTAAGAAATGGAAGGTATATATGCAAGAAAAAGAATCCAATATGGGTGTGAGGGGTGGATAGAAAAATCCGTCCCTCGGGATCACTGTCCGGCATCACTCGGCAAGCCTCGTGATGCCGTACAGTGACCCTCGGGACGGATTTTTCCATCCACCCCTCACACCCATATAAGATTTCTACATTCTTGCACACCATAGTTTTAGCTTAGTTTAGATAGAAATTCTGTTCTCACCCTGATATTCTTACCCAAAATCGAACAGTGTTTGATAGATGCACTGGTTAAATACGACCTCATGTGCGCCGTTGTTAAGGTTGACGTCAATGCAAGTTACGTGGCGTCACTAAACATTCCTGTAGTGACAGCACCATATGACGGACGTCGGCAACGAATTGACTACAGTATTAAAAATCCACGCTCAGAAAAAAGAAAGCTGATCCTAAAGGGGTGTGAGGGGTGGAAAGAAACATCCGTCCCTCGGGATCACTGTCCGGCATCACGTACCCGGACAGTGGCCCTCTGAACGGATTTTTTCATCCACCTTTCACACTCATGTAATCTTACATGGGTGATACAGCATTAGCCTCCCGTAAGAACAGAACAGGGTTAGAACAGAATTTCTATCCCAAGCGAAAACTAAGGATTTCCTTATCTGGTGTGCAAGAAAATATGTACCTCCTATGACACGTGAATTGGGGGGTATTCTTAAAGGAAAGATTTTGCTCCCATAGGGAGCTAATTCTTCTCTTTAAGATTAAACCCATTAAGAGACAACTGCAGAAACCAGGAAAACCCTTCCTTTTTGGAAGTTATGTCCCCTTGAAAAATGGCCGCTGAGTTACATAGGGTGCATTCCACAGATGAAGAAAAAAGGAAATATTGGGGGTAAGGCTAGAAACCAGTCTGTAAATACTGTAAAATTCCGCTATTAAGACCACCGGAAATCATTACGCAAACACGCCTATACAAACACATTGCCATCTTTATCGCCGAAAAATGAAAATTTTATGATGAAAAACTGTGATATTTTTCTTATTTCTGCTCAAAATATAGATTGTGAGCACTCGTTAGAACCACCCCATCGAGGCGGTTCTAACAAGTACCCACAATCTATATTTTAGAGCAGAAATAAGAAAAAATAAGGTATACCCCCGGAAACCCCTGTTTTACTATATAAAAGTGGGGTTCAAGGGGGTCAAAATTATAAAGGCGTGTTTTCGTGATGATAAAGACTAAATCTGTTTTTAAAAGCTTATTGAGAAGGTTTCGGTTATTCTTTCTTTGTGTTTTCTACAACCAGTTTTTCCTAATAAGAGACCATCTTTTGGACTGTTCAAAAGTGGTCTTTAACACCAGTGGTCTTTTAGTGGTCTTTGAACAGTCCCAAAGGTGGTCTTAATAAAAGAATTTAACTGTACTTTTTGCTTGACATTTTGGCAAAAACTAGAATCTTATGCTAAATATTTATAAGACTTTTCTTATCACATGTATCAAAGACTGTTTGTAACATACATTAAAATGCATGTAGTTGATTTCTGTTTGAAGTGAGCTTTTATCCTGTCAAAAAATGGAGCACGCCTTTCGAGTGAATTTTGGTGCATATAACAATTCATTTCTGTATATAATTGATATTATGTAGGTGCTCGTGTCAAACTATCAGGGTAGGAAATGGGCATGGAGTTCAGGGGAATCTCTTGAAAACTGGATTTGGATAAAATTGGCCGCAGTCGGAGGTCGGTCGGGTAGGTTGCAGTAAGTTTTATGATGATATCGCATAGGCGATAAGTACCAAAATCGCTTGACGGGGCCCATTTGGTATGTTTGCAATTTGTTGATACAGGTTCCTACCTAATTGATCGTGTACTGTGGTATTATAGTGTTGACGGTGACGTTAAACCTCAAATCAAACAAACAAAACTATGGTATTTAACATTTGTGCGACGCCTGTGCAGACGTCGAAATGGACAAAAACTGTGGAATGCACCCATAGGCTTATTTCTTCATCTCGACATGACGCAGTCAAGGAATGTTTAACAAGTCATATTCGGAATATAATCTCTCCGTCGTGTCATATATGGCCTTTCCCACTTCCACAACTTTATGCAACATGTCCAGCACTGTAGCATAGTCTTGTTTACACATTACTTCGATTAAGTCCTTCCGCGAGGGTAAAAAGTGCATTGCAATGGCCGCCATTTTTCTCGTTATCCAAGGATGGTGTTTCGACAGTGTCTTTTCGTACACGTCAGCAGCAATCACTGAAGTTTTATCATGATCCGTGCTGTCACTTATACGAGACATGAATTCAAGAATAAACTCAAAAGCCCAATGTAACCTTAGCAACGTTCTTGACCCTGAATGTAAATGACCTTTGTTCTTTGAAATGCCACTACTGACTTCATACTGTAACATAAGTTTTACATTAGTATAATGATGGCCACCAGCACCTTTCCTTCTTGTCTCTATCGTCTTTATTTTGCCCTCGAGATCTCTTGCAACAAAGCCGAATAAAGTCCCTGTGAGTTTAAAAAATCTGAAATGAAACATAAATATACTGTTAGCTTTCAATGTCGAAATTAAAGGGTTTAACGAATGACCTTTCTTGTCGGACTTGACATAGTGGAGCTACTCTCCTTTTTTATGTCCCCACTTCCAAAGGGACATAGAACTTGTCCGTTAGAATTTTTAACAAAGGGGAAAGCGCAGAATGTACTGAGCTAATTTTGAAATTTACTGTATTAGCATGAAAAAACGAGCAGACACTTTTATTTTCCTTTTTTTTTTTTTTTTTTCATTTGGTACATCACGAAAACACGCCTATATAATTCTGAACCCCTCGAACCCTACTTTTATATAGTAAAACTGGGGTTTATAGGGGTAATCCTTATTTTTCTTATTTCTGCTCTAAAATATAGATTGCGGGTACTCGATAGAACCGCCTCAATGAGGCGGTTCTAACAAGTACCCACAAGTACCCACAATCCACATTTTGAGCAGAAATAAGAAAAATATCACGAATTTTCACAGTAAAATTTTCGTTTTTTTTTCGGTGGTTAAGTTTACAATGTATTTGTATGGGCGTGCTTTCATAATGTGACTCCTTTTTCGACAATCTAGGACCTTGTCAAGAACATACAGTAAAATTCCGCTATTAAGACCATCTTTGGGACTGTTCAAAAGTGGTCTTTAAGGCCACTTTTGAACAGTCCCAAAGGTGGTCTCTGACCAGAGGACACTGTATGCAGAAAACACAGGAAGTATAAATGAAACTCGCTAAAAAAGCTTTTAAAGGGCAGATTTAGTCTTAAATTTAGGTGGTCTTAATAGCTGAATTTTACTTAATTATATTATCATTCGGCGAGCAACACGAAAAGGAATTAATGAGTATTTTAATCTTGCATGAATACGGATGGTTTGGTTTTGGTTTGATTTGAGGTTTAACGTTCCCGTCAACACTGTAAAAGTCATTTTGGAGACGTTGCTTCCAATTTTGTGGGACTTTTACACGACATTGAGATGAAATGACATCTCAAGTCCTGTCGCCCATTGAAACCAATAGGGTTTATAAGCATGGACGGTCCGACTCGCACCGCTTTGGCTGGGCAGGCTTAGATCCTCTAAGCGGTTTACCAGTACTTGTGTGCGGGTCGGTTTCAGCTCTGCGTGAAAGCATCATGCAGCCCATCTATTTCGTCCAGCCCCGATGGGCGGGGGCCGAAATACATATGGACATTGCTGATTAAAGTCATTCTCGAATGAATGGGTCCCTGTGCTCAAACAACAAAACCCCATGTTCAAACAACGAAGCTCCTACTGTAAGTAAGGTTTTCATTTACACGTCCTCAAGACGAGTAGTGACTTTTGTATACATTACTTTATGCCGCCCTGGAATAAGCTTCGCTTTCGATGATTTTTCCCGGCGTTTTCTGTAAATTCGTTTTGATTTCAAAAAGCCACGCGTATATATTTCGGAGCCCTGTGACTCCCACTTTTATACAGAAAAGCTTAGTAGACTTACTTGGCAGAAATGTTAACCATCATGAGACAATGTGTCACGCGCATGACCCAGGTCGGTACCTCAAAGGTCAAGGTCATACTGAGGTCAAAGGTAAGAAAAAGGTCTTTTCTTTTCGTGTTCGGTCAATAACTTTCTTACACGTGGATGCATTTTGAAATTACTTGACAGAAATGCTAACCATTATGAGACGATGTGATGCGCAGAAGACCCAGGTCGGTACCTCCAAGGTCAAGGTCAAAGGTAAAAAAGGGTCTTTTTCGTTTTGGGTTAATAACTTTCTTATTCCTGGATGGATTTTAAAATTACTTGGCAGAAATGTTTATCATCATGGACGTTATGTTGCGCGCAAGTCGCAGGTCGGTACCTCTAAGGTCAAGGTCATACTCAGAGGTTCGCTGTTATCCTTGTGATTTGTTTGTTTGTTTGATTTGATGTTTAACGTCCCCGTCAACACTCTAAAGGTCATTTTGGAGACGTTGCTTCCAATTTTGTGGGACTTTTATCCGACATTAAGATGAAATGACGTCTCAAGCCCTGTCGCCCAATGAAACCAATAAGGTTTATTAGCATGGACGGTCCGCCTCGCACCGCGGTTCCTGGACAGGCTTAGATCCTCTAAGCGGTTTACCAGTACTAGTGTGCGGGCCGGATTCAGCTCTGCGTGGAAGCATCTTGCAGCCCATATATTTCTTCAAGCCCCTATGGGCGGGGGCTATTCTCCTTGTGAAACCTTATACTTGCTGTTGCATAAACATTAAGGTCAACCTGCAGTGTGGGTAACTTCCATTTTAAACCCAACGTCTATGATGTCTACGCCCATGTGCCAGCTAATGTGCGTAGGCAATAAAATCAATTAACCGAACTGAAAAATAAATAAGCCAGATTGACATTGAATTATTTGAATATGTATATACAGCTTATATGAATAGGCTATGATTATTGATCTCAGATTTCTTGTTATATGAATAGGGAGCGGGGGTGGTGGTGTCTCAAACATCCCAGTCACACATCCCTTCCAATAATTCTTTAGCTACCAACCCACCCCACATACACACCCAGGTAACAAAATCGGTGGTATCTTGAATGGTGAGAGTATTCTAGCAGTGTTTGCAGTCCTGCAAGGCACCTGAAGAAGAAAACTCTCCCCAACCGGCACATTACGTAATTGTGTCGTCGCAGCAACGTCGGTACAACGCCATGATTTTTATGCAACGTCACGTCTACGTCAGAACAATGGCTAAATGATAAAATGGGCTCACAGTATGTAACAGGTGAAAAAATTGCTCATCACCTTTGACCCAGCCTGGGATCTCAGGGCAGTACAAGTGTGCTATATACCTATACCCTGTGACATTCTCCCCCTCCACATTGAAATTCGTCCTCGAATTTCTGGGAGTCCGGAGAATCACGTGAAATGGAGAGTGATAGCTCAGTGGTTAGTGCACTTGCCTCTGATGCTAAAGGTCCCGGGTTCGATCCCCGGAAGCGCGATAAAATTTCGGTGTCCGAACACGCTCCAATGGCATCATTTGCAGGAATAAATGTCATTAAGTGCACCGTCCTTCGGATCGGGACGTTAACTGGAGACCCCCTGTGCAGGGAGAACCATCCCCTGTGCAGGTTAAAGAACCCTACCATAATTACATGATTACTGTGTAGGCTTTCATCCTGCAAAACTAGAGTGTATGTAATATACACCTGCCTATAATGTCCGCGAGGGCGTATGGCAGAATATATAGAAAGAAAGAAAAATGATACTCAAGGAGTTCTAATGCACAAGTGGGTTATTTACGGTGGGTGCCAAATGTAACAGATGAAAAAAAAATGCTAATCGCCTTAAACCGGCCGGGGATCGAACCCGGGCCGCCGGATCGGTAAGCAAACACTCTACCACATCGCTATAAAAGCCGGCTTGTACCCCAAGGCAGTATAAGTGTGCTATATACCTATACCCTGTGACAAGTAGTTTTTATTTCATATGAAACAGTCTTATAAAACGCACCAGAAGCTCACATCATCGGAAATTCACAGGAAATGGTCACTCGTATACAACACATGGTCATCACGAAAACATGCCTATATAATTTTGACCCCCCCCCCCCCCCTCCCCCCGATCACGCGAACAAGTCGTGAAATGAACTCCCCCTTAAACCCCACTTTATATAGAGAAAACTGGGATTTACGGGGGTATACATTATTTTCTTATTTCTGCTCCAAGACATAGGCTAACGAGCACACACAACGTTTGTTTGCTGTATAAATTAGAAAAATGTCACGGATTTTCATCAATTTAAACTAACCATTTTGGGGATGTGATAATTCACTATTTCGCGCGGGTGTGTTAACGTAATGGCACCCACCTCAAACCCCAATTTTATACAGTAAACTGTGGGTTTAGCAGAAAAATGGCATATTTTTTTGTAAGGTAAAATTTTCAATAAGATTACATTTGAATAGGAATGTTTTCGTAACGGTCCGGGTTGATATCAGTGAATGAAAGAAAACAAACAAGAGAATGGGTGAATGAATGAATGGAAGAAAAAAAGACGAATTAACGGGTGAACCTAAAGCCATACCTGCAGAGTTCATGATATGCCAACAAGTATTCCTCGATATCAACATGTTCATCTTTTTGTCTACATTTTTTCAGCGCCTCATAAACATACTCTAAATCAAAATCTTGTCTGTTTTTATTCTCAAACACAGCCATCTTGACCCAAATTATACCTGTGTTTTGAATACTGTAACCACATACAGGTGACCTCTACATTTTGTTATATAAAGTCAGTAGTATTTATAAACTGTTAGGTAATTGAAAGTACACCAAATGTGATTATAGTCTTTCAAAACGCAATGTGACGTGACTGCACTTTTAATTTTGGACTAGTCCGTGTTTTAGGTAAGTCGCCTTCACTTGGAATTGTGCATTAGGCGATATAATTTTTACTGAGATTCGTACTGCATCATATTAACCACTTGGGCACGACTTGTACATAATGGCATTATCAAAAACTTATTCATAGTTTTAAAATCCTGTGAAAAAAGAAATCCGAAAGTTGCTTTCCCTAAAACATGGAATAGTCTTGCCACGCTTGAACGTTGAACTCTCAAATGTCGTTGATAATTGCTGACCATTACACGCAGGATTATTTAACAGAGCCTAGGGTGAAAATAATGTACACGCCTGTGTCCCCTTCTGGGGTTAAAGCGAAGAAAGAGCCTACACAGTAATCGTGTAAACACTGGGGATGTTTTTCCCTGCAAAGGGGGTGGGGCTCCAGTTAAAGTCCCGATCCGAGGGAGGATTAACTTTGCGGCATTCGTCCTTGCAAATGATGCAAGAGGATCATGTTTGGACACCGCAATTTTATAACCGCTGCCGGGAATCGAACCGGAGGCCTCTAGCATCAGAGGCAAATGCACTAACCACTGAGCTAACAGGCTCCTTTACCCTTTCTATACCACCCAGCAGGCACATGACGTAATTATGACTTTACAGCGACGTCGGTGCAACGTCGTGACGTTTATGCAACGTCACATCTACGTCGGTGCAACGTCTTAACGTTGCACCGACGTTGATTTGACGTTGCCCAAGTGACGTGTGCCTGCTGCGCAGAAACACTAAAACGGATAATTGGCAAACAGTGCAGGCCCATATCAAACGCCGCAAAACGCGGCGTCTGATCAGGATCTACACTGCACAAAGTTCAGCCATTTTCCATATAAGCAACCTAACATCCCTAAATTTTGAAATGGACGTGCTTGTGGTGGAAGATTCCATTTGGTACAAAAAAGGTTTAATGCAAGACAAACCCCTTATTTTCCATGGTTGATCTGGCAAAACTGTGCTGCGCCAGGCATGATGGGGTCTTCGGGAATGTGCACTCAGCGAAGACTGGGATAAGCCTGCGCATTCTGACACGACTATATGGATCACTGATATTGACCTGATACTGAAAAGGCCGTATGATAACTCATGATCGGGTGATACGAGTGTTCAGAGGACATTAATAGGACGAGGAATAATAGAGTGAAAAACTATATGGAACAGTATTTAGGTAAAAACTCAATTATGCAACATTGAGATTGCAATATGCAATTTTGATATTCTGTTATGCTATATTTATGGAACAGGATTTAGGTAAAAACTCAATTATGCAACATTGAGATTGCAATATGCAATTTTGATATTCTGTTATGCTATATTCAGTTACAATTGTGCAAAATATTCCGCTTCTGCTTCTTCTAGTTCTCATTATTCTCGTTAAGTGGCGCTGTGATCGTTTTTCCGTAAACGTCCGCCTGTATTCGGAAGATACCAAAAAGAATCTGCAAGCGTATTGGTGACACGGAGGAGTGAAAGAAACGAGAGAACTATATTTTTGGCATAAAACGGACGATTTGGGGACATTACACCCTTGCCGATAAAATCATTTACACATAATTTTTATTTTATATGTCAGACCAGGAATCAGCTTTGCTGTGTTTGTTTTGTGTCCATGTTTTATCTAAATATATCGCAAATGTGTTCAGGCCATTGCACCTCTAAAATATAAATTTGTTGTAAATACTTAAAATAATTTTGTATGGCACAGAAAGGCTCCTGTCCAATGTCGTGTAGACCTTGGTGAGACTGCTCCTTTATGATCACCTGAAGCAAACATAGTTACAACTCTCTTTTGTGAAAATGCTTTCAGATGAGAAACGACTTACGTTCCCTCTAACATTTATTTCTGATTTAGGGCATATCCAACGGAATTCTAAAACTAGGCATTTTGGTTCTGTTGTTTGATTTGATGTTTAACGTCACCTTCAACACAGTATAGATCATTTTGGAGACGTTGCTTCCACTTTTGTGGGACTTTTACCCGACACTGAGATGAAATGACATCTCCAAGCCCTGTCGCCGGATGAAACCAATAGGGTTTGTAAGCACCGCTTTGGCTCGGTAGACTTAGATCCTCTAAGCGGTTTACCAGTACTGGTGTGCGGGTCGGTTTCAGTTCATGCAGCCCATCTATTTCTTCAAGCCCCGATGGCCGGGGGTCTGATTCCCAGTTTGTTTTGTCACATGTTTATATAGATGTTCGTAACTGTTTGTGTTAAATGCATTCATTAATTTATAAGAAAATAGAAAACTATCTGACTTTTTATACTAGATTTTTGGCTTCAAGTGACAAAACGCAAAGGTTTCCACTTTTTAGCTCACCGTCACGTAGTGACGAGGTGAGCTTTTGGGATCACTTTTCGCCCGTCGTCCGTCGTCAGTCCGTGCGTGCGTCCGTGCGTCCGTAAACAATTTCTTCAGACGACATCTCCTCCTAAACCACTGATCCGATTTTGAGCAAACTTCACAGGAATGGTGGTCCCCTTTCAAAGTTGTTCAAATGGTTCCGGTCCGTTGCACGTCTAGGTCATAGGAGCCAAAAATAGATTTTTTTTTTCACCAAAAACTTAAAAAATCTTCTTCTCTGAAACCACAAGGCCCAGGTCTTTGATATTTGGTATGAAGCTTCATCTAGTGGACCCCTACCAAGATTGTTCAAATTATAGTGCTGGGACCAAAAATGCCCACGCTCCGGGGCCCTTTGGTTTTACATGGGCTTAAATAGGGAAAATCTTTAAAAATCTTCTTCTCTGAAACCGTAAGGCCCAGGTCTTTGATATTTGGTATGAAGCTTCATCTAGTGGACCCCTACCAAGATTGTCCAAATTATAGTGCTGGGGCCAAAAATGCCCCCGCTCTGGGGCCCTTTGGTTTTACATGGGCTTATATAGGGAAAATCTGTAAAAATCTTCTTCTCTGAAACCGCAAAGCCCAGTTCTTTGATATTTGGTATGAAGCTTCATCTAGGGGGCCCTTACCAAGATTGTTCAAATTATAGTGCTGGGGCCAAAATTTCCCCCGCCCCGGGGCCCTTCGGTTTTACATGGGCTTAAATAGGAAAAATCTTTAAAAATCTTCTTCTCTGAAACCGCAAGGCCTAGGTCTTTGATATTTGGTATGAAGCTTCACCTAGTGGACCCCTACCAAGATTGTTCATATTATAGCCCTGGGGCCAAAAATGCCCCTGCTCGGGGGCCCTTTGGTTTTACATGGGCTTATATATGGAAAATCTTGAAAAATCTTCTTCTCTGAAACCGCAAGGCCCAGGTCTTTGATATTTGGTATGAGGCTTCATCTTGTGGACCCCTACGAAGATTGTTCAAATTATAGTGCACGGGCCAAAAATGCCCCCGCCCCGGGACCCTTTGATTTTTCATAGGCTTATATAGGGAAAATCTTTGAAAATTTTCTTCTCTGAAACCGTAAGGGCCATGTTTTTGATATTTGGTATGAAGCTTCATTTAGTGGACCCCTACCAAGATTGTTCAAATTATATTGCTGGGGCCAAAAATGCCCCCCTCCCCGGGGCCTTTTGGTTTTACATGGGCATATATAGGGGAAATCTTTAAAAATCTTATTCTCTGAAACCGCAAGGCCCAGGTCTTTGATATTTGGTATGAAGCTATACCTAGTGGACCCCTACCAAGATTGTTCAAATTATAGTTCTGGGGCCAAAAATGCACACGCCCGAGACCCTTTGGTTTTACATAGGCTTATATAGGGAAATCTTAAAAAATCTTCTTCTCTGAAACAACATGTCCCAGGTCTTTGATATTTGGTATGAAGCTTCACCTAGTGGACCCCTATCAAGATTGTTCAAATTATAGCCCACGGGCCAAAAATGCTCCCGCTCCAGGGCCATTTGGTTTTACATAGACTTATATGGGGAAAATCTTGAAAAATTTTGTCTCTGAATTCACAAGGCCTAGGTCTTTGATATTTGGTATGGAGCTTCATCTAGTGGACCTCTACCAAGATTGTTCAAATTATAGTCCCTGCCCTGGGGCCCTTTGGTTTTACATAGACTTATATATAGAGATAATCTTTGGAAATCTTCTTCTCTGAAACAGCAAGACCTAGGTCTTTGATATTTGGTGTGAAGCTTCATCTAGTGGACCTCTATCAAGATTCTTTAAATTATAGCTCTGAGGCCAAAAATGTCCCCGCCCCAGGGCCATTTGGTTTTACATAGGCTATGTAGGGAATATCTTTAAAAAATGGTCTCTGAAACCCCAAGGTCCAGGTCTTTGATATTTGGTGTGTAGCTTCATCTAGTGGACCTTTGCCAAGATTGTTCAAATTATAGGCTTTGTTGATATTTGGTATGAAGCTTCACCTTTTTAGACCTCCCTCAACATTATGCACATTGTAGCCCTGGGGTCAATAATGGCCCCCCCAGAGGCCCACTTGTAACTCTATCATATGGGTCAGGTGAGCGATCCAGGGCCATCATGGCCCTCTTGTTTGAGAAAAACACAACGCGCAGCAAATTCTTTCATACCGGAGTGCAGGTGGAAAACCCGCACCTGCAACAATGTAACATATCAAGCGCTGGAAGCCTCTGTGGTGTAGTGGTTATGCTACTCGCCTCATTAACCAGGGATCGCAGGATCGACCCCGGCTTCTCCAGAATTTCGGATGAGTCTTTAAACCCAGGTCCCATCTCCGTATGACCTTAGCTGTTGTCGAGACGTAAAACTAAAAACGCACTCACATACCAAGCGCATCCCACCATAAAATAACATCTTTATAATTCTTACCCCCCCCCCCACACACACACACACACACACACTTGATCCCCACTTTTATAGGGTAAAACTGGGATTGACAGGAGTAAACATCATTTTTCTCATTTCTACTCCAAAATATAGATTGTGGGTACTCGTTAAAATGGGATCGAAGAGGCGCTTCTAACGTGTACCCAACATGTATATTTTAAGCAACAGTCAGAAAAATATCATTACGACTTTTCATCTTTCAATTTTTGTTGTTGTATTTTTCGGCGGTAAAATGTACAAATCTAATGCATCAAAAACATTTTTTTTTTCTGGATTCTGTAATCTTTAATAATAAGTAAATAAATAAATAAATAAATAGATAATGTCGTTAAGTTCCGCCAGGTAAACCTGGGTACGCTGTACGCGGTCTAACTGTAATAAAACAAGAAGAAAAAAAAAACTTTGGTGTAGACCTAATACATGGAAATACATGTAAGTACAAAATGGTTTGGATTCAGCCACTCCATTTGCCAAATCGTTACATGTAGAACTTGAAGAAATATGTAGTAGGCTGGTTAAGACAGTCGCGACACTAGCTCAGCAAGGTTTTGCTGGCTGAAGACAGACGGACGAACTGACAGACGACCAGCTAATATTTTCGCGTTGTGATTCTGTTGGATGAAAGCTATCCTGCCCCAGTCTAACTTATGAAGACAGACAGACGGACATATGAATAGGACAGCTGTCATTGTGACCACAGGTGCGTTTCTATGGTTGTGGGTCGGGGCTGAGAATGAGTAAGTACTGTTCATGTTAGTGGATGAAGTATTTACATCAGAATTACAATGGGAATTGGGGAACTAGTTGTTGTTTTCCAAATTCCCCGTGTGGTCAGCTGGTGAGGTCCCAGGGAACGAATCCCCGTTGCCGGTGAACAGAGAGACAAACTGGTTTTGAAGGTAAACGGGCGTCATAAGCACATAGGGGTTACCCCACCGCTCGGCGATTGACTGGCTGAACTGGTTTTGAAGGCTCGGCGATACGCTGTGCGGACATATACATATTTCTATAATATCCAAACATTTGAGTTTTGAGTGAGGTTGCAATTAGTAAATAATATCTTTATAAGTAACACCTCAGAAGGATCAGATTTATGAAAATTGTATGAATTAATCAATTTTAACAATAATTGCTCATTTCAAATCCACGGATTCGGCACAGACTAATCCCTCATGGTAATTTAGTAAATGTTCAACGATAGAGTATTTTCCCCTTCGTCAAATCAGTATTAACTTTTAGATAAAAATCCTGTTTCTCATAAATAAGGAACCGCGCTGTAAAATTTATTTTAAAGATGCAAACGTACACATTATTGTAAATAACCGAATTATTGAATAGCTGGATAAAATTTATCGCTGCTGCCTTGAATTTGGCCCCTGGAAAAGCGATTGCGATCTTCTCAAACGGACGCTTGTCATCGGAAAAAATACGGCAAATCCACGGACATTACCGAACGTTACCGTCACCTCAATGACTGGTACCCCGTCTAACCACAGCAGAACCGAAACTGAATAATGCAAAATAGGACGTCCAAATGCCATATTTAAATACAAAGGTCTCAAATTAGAATGTGCATGTTGCATATTCGAATAAAGTAGAAAGATATGGAAAGGTTCATAATGCAAAGTGCGGTTTCAACAATTCATATTGTAATTGCACATTGCATAATTGAGTTTTTACCTTAATACTGTTCCATAAAACTATAATGACCGCTCGGACATTGCTACGCGTCATTGAACTTTGGGTCACTCGATCGTGGCTATCGATCAGTAAGCGGATAAACAATCATTAACCCATTTTGTACCAGGTGGTGATTGGCAAACAGTGCAGACCCAGATCAGACGCCGCATTCTGCATGATCTGGACCTGCCCTGTTTTTGCAAAACGTCCAGCCATATTCCAAACAAATTTTGAAGAAAACACAACCTGTCACCCCTAAATTTTGAAATGGACTCCTGCTATAAATAAGGAAGAAAATATCCATTTGGCACAAAAAGTGATAATTTTCATGTCTCTTCACGGGGCCAATGTTGGCACCGACAATTAGTTCGATTAGAAATGATGTTTAACGTCCCCGTCAACAATATATAGATAGGTCATTTTGGAGACGTTGCTTCCAGTTTTCTGGGACTTTTACCCGGCATAGAGATTAAATGACATCTCAAGTCCTGTCGCCCAATGAAACCAATAGGATTTATAAGCGTGGACGGTCCGACTCGCACTGCTTTGTCTGGGCATACTTATATCCTCTAAGCGGTTTACCAGTACTCGTGTGCGGTCGGATTTAGCTCTGCGTGGAATCATCATGCAGCCCAATTATTTCTTCAAGCTCCGATGGGCGGGGTTCGCCAAATAGAAAGAGTTATCAAATATGTCATTTATAATAATTTGATATCATACTGACCACAATACTTATTTGTAACAAGAGAAGGGGTCACTATCACCGCAGAACACCACATGACACCGCAGGACACCGACATTACACCGCATGACACCTTTATTTATTATAAATTTAATGCATTTAAACTTGAAAATGTGTAGTAGTGAGTTTTATATATTTGATAGTACTTTCGTGCCAAAATACATAAAATATTCCAAGCCAGAACGCCGCAGTTCTAAAGTTACAGCGATTGTCACAAACTGACCACGGACGAACGGATAGACTCACAGGGTGAGTATAGTGCAGACCCTACGGATCGTGCAATCATATTTTTTTCTTATCATGAAATAAACAAAATGGTTTAGGAGATCCCTTTTGTTTAAATTGGCTTTATACCCGAATTCCCCTAATTATAAATAGTAAGAAAATGTCACTCAGGCAAGGCCACAATCCAAGAACGTAGCTGTCTCAAGTCACCACAATACATGAGTTAGCTTCCAATTACAGACCGCTCAGTTTTGACTAATTCCCCTAATTATACAATACATGAGAACATTTTTATTCCAAAGAGCCTTTTTCTTACACTAAATGTAGGAGATTAGTATTGTCTAGTGTGAGCGTGATAGCTCAGTGGTTAGTGCACTTGCCTCTGATGCTAGAGGTCCCGGGTTCGATCCCCGGCAGCGGCGATAAAATTTCGGTGTCCGAACACGCTCCATTGGCATCATTTGCAGGGATGAATGTCATAAAATGCACCGTCCTTCGGATCGGGACGTTAACGGGAGGCCCCCTGTGCAGGGAGAACCATCCCCTGTGCAGGTTAAAGATCCCTGCCGTAATTACATGATTACTGTGTAGGCTTTCAGCCTGCAAAACCTGGAGTGTATGTAATATACACCTGCGGTAATGGTCAAATTTGACCGTCTAAAATGGATTTCAACCTCGAATTCCCTTAATTATTAAGTCCATTGTTATTACAAACACAGATTAAACGGGCAAACTAATCGCGTGTTATAAAACAAGATTAAACGAACACTATCGTACAATGAGTAAGCCTAAAAAACTGACACTTTCTTGTACCGTCATTTCAAACGGATAGATAATGATATTTCTATACAGCCAGTTGAAAAACATTTACTATGATGTAAATTCTACAGCTAGGTTTAAAATTATTATCCATGAAACTGAATTAAAATGGATAAAATTATTACAAACACCTTTCCAGTGGACTTTAATGACATTTATCATGAGGGTAATATATCTAAAATGCCCGATTTTGACATTTTAACGCTTCTGGACTGCCGAAAGCGTAAAACTAGATCGCACGGCACCAGAAAAAGTGGCAATTATAAACGTAAATTACGTGCTTTTAAAAGAAACAATACCAGGCTGAAGTGACTGTCCATAATAGTATTGAATCATGGACGCCACTCAATGCTTGCATTTCTAAGTTAATTACCCATTTCTGTATTACGTATTCTGGACACCGAGGCGAATAAATTCTACGATAGTTTTAATCAATTACACGTATGCGATACTGCTCTTTTAACTAGAGGTTATGCTCACTAGAGGTTATGCTCTTCGTTTTTTTCATCGATTCTGAAATTAATCACAAACGCCATTACACCAAAAAATCCTTCATTAATAAGGGTTTGGGTTTTATAGATTTACCTGGTATTTTCCGGGACAGTTCGGTGATTTCATCTTTTCCTGCTTATTTTCAAAATGCTGAAACACCCAAAATTTGTTACAAAACAATAAACCTGTTAGATCTATCATTTTTAATTTCAATAAACGTGTTTCTGATCTTGATATTGACACAAACATTCCTGATACCTGTGATTGTAAAAATTCAGTGTATTGCTATCCTGCTGCTGGTCATATTATGACTGGCAATTTAAAAATTATTCCTGATTCTAGGATATGAAATATAATTTCTAAAGGACCGAAATATCGATTTCCTTCTAAAATTGATTTCAATAATTGTAGAGATGAAATCGCTGCTGCTTTGAATGAATTTGGTAATTGAAGGTGTAAACGAGAGTAAGTTGAGCATAAAGCTCTAAAAGAATGGAATCTTAGCGTTCTGAAACTAGTGAACAAACGCATTTCCTTCTACTCTCAAAATATGAACTTATTACACGTACCCCCTAAACCTAAGACGTCTTTACTCCACCTTAAACGAGGTGTTCAAGAATTTCTTAAGAAGATTGTTTTGGCTCCAGCAGATAAAGCCGCTAACAATATGGTCGATGTTTGACGGCTCCACTATGTTAACACTCTTCAGCAAGAACTTGGTGGTACTAAGGCCTATGAACTGCAGCCTTCGGCTGTAGAGAGTGCATAGTTGATGACCACGTGTCATTCAGCCACCAAGTTTGTAGATGTGTTACAGAAGGCCAAGACAAGCTTCCAATGTTCTATTGGTTACCTAAACTTCATAAAAGACCATAGAAAGCACGGCTTATTGCTAATTCAAGCTCTTGTATCACCACTAAACTCTCCAAATTATTAACTTCATGTTTTTCTGCCGTCCAAAAAACATGTGATTTAATATTGCGATAAAGTCTTTGAAAGATCAGGGAGAAATCTGTTTGGTCTATAAAAATTCTAATGAAGTTTTAAATAAATTGAAATTCAGACATATTCGGCGGGTCAGGCCTCAGATTCTATGACGGTTCCAGCGTAAAGGCTTACTGAGAAATTTTATGTAATGTTGGTTGGTGCCTGATGCTCTGTCTTTGGTCGGGCCCATCGGAGTCTAACTGTTGGTCTTCTTTTGCTCCAGCATTTCAGTGGTTTCTTGCTGTCGATTCCTCGCCGTTGTATCATCTCTGTGGTTGTTTGGTTTTGTGTTCACGGAGATGTTGCACTGATGAGTTAGGAGGCCTTCATGCGGACTGAACAAATTATTTGTCTAAATCGCGACGGAAATAAGGGTGAGGATTGTGGTCACGTGAAATCGATTTAAGTTCCCCAAAGGAATTTGTTTCACTGACCGTTCCAAGGCGGTTCTTCTGTCGCAGTTTATTTTAATATGGTTTGTCTTCGAGTGTGTGTATCGCTTATATTATTTTGTTTTGGATAACCAATTGGCCATTTTGTGGGAAAATAACTGTCCTATTGGCTTTCCGGTATTGATGTTTCCATTAGAGTCTAGTTGTTTCATGTTCGTGTTCCTTTCCCTTGGTGCCTCGGGTTAACTGTATCGATTCCTGATCATTGCCTTCACTTCTATTTATTAATCAATTATCAGCGCGATTATCGATAATTGGATTACCTTATGCCAACAGAAAATTGAATAGACAGACATGTGTCAGGATTTGCTTTGTATGCAAATCAGTTAAATTAAAATATTTGTTAAAGGGGTCATATATTTGTCAAACTGTCTTGTTACCCAGAATTCCCCCAAATTAAAAAACTGCGCACCGAAAAAAATAATTTTATTCAAACATTCAATTTATTCTCTTACATAAGTGGTTTTTTTAGGTTTTACGGCCCTTTCAAGCTTATTTCACTCATATCGAGCCGATCGTTAATCAGAGGTGGGCGAAAACCGGAGTACCCGGAGAAAAACCATCTGACTTTCTGTTGCAGAACTTGGCGTCTCACATGTGACCCGAGCGAGGCTCGAACCACAGCGGTGAGAGACCTAATGATCAAGAGTCAGCGCTCTTAACCTCTAGGCCACGGAGGTTACATAAGTTAATAAAGATCAAGTTATGAAAAGTATTGTCTGAAATGGCTTTTTACCCCGAATTCCCCTAAAAGCACGTAAAGCGTACAGCAATAGTTTTTACTTATTTTTTCTTGCATTTCTCTTTCTTTAAGGGTAGCATCACCGCCCTTGTAATATCTGATAGACTGTTAGGATCCCTGCAATAGGGACGCCCACCATCAGTACCTGACTGTCGGAAATAAGTCCCGTAATGACATACCTACTTGCCGAGACCCTGAACCAAATGCCGTTCTTTCTTTTAAAGTTTCAAATTATAAATGTCTCACAAAATTGGAAGCAACGTCTCCAAAATTACCTATACAGTGTTGACGGGGACGTTGAACCTCAAATCAATCAAACAAACAAACGAAACTTCTAAAACTTCTTTCATATTATACTTTTTCCATGTATAACTATCTGTGATAATAGACAATAATGAGCTGTAATAAATATGTCCTGTGGTTTCTTATCTCCGATCGTAACTACGTGTATTATAAAGCAATATACGAGACTGAAATATATGCATCATTTGTTCATTTTATTCCTTTTTATGCATTGTAGGGTATTTTGATTTTATCTGATGGATATAACAAAGTAAATAAAGGAGTCCTGCGGTGTCTTGCGGTGTCGTGTGGTGTCCTGTAGTGATCAGAATGACCGACAAGAGACGAAATATATAATCTTCGGATCGGCATTTTTTGCTCGGCGGCTCGACCTTGGCTTTTGTACCCGGCCATAATCAACTGTGCGCTAGAGATATGTTTACGATATCCAAAAAGTGTTGTTTCGTAAAATGGATGGAAATAAAATATTTCGATGTTTCTAAACTTTGATGTTATTTAGATTTTTTTTCGATCCTTTTTTGATGTTTTCCTTCTCTATTTATTCTTTCTATGTTTTGTCTTTTCTATGTTTTTGCTCGGTCTATTCACCATATTTGCATTATTTGCTGGCTCCCAGCTTGCACATTATCAATATTGGAAAAACAGGTGACCAGACCCCCCGTCAGGGGGTCTGGTTACCTGTTTTTCCAACACTGATAACCTTCAGACTAGGAACCAGCAGATAATGCAAATAAGGTGAATGTTTCGTCATAGATCCTGCAGAGCGCCTACATGAAAATCTTTTCAGAGAAAGAATATGTGTTGTACATGTTAACCGCTACCCAGGAAATGCCGTTAGGTAAACATATCCGCTGGATATGACATATATTGTTTTGGCTGGGTCGTTAAATTCCAAAAACTAGAGGCCCAAGTGGGCCAGAATCGCTCACCTCGATGAGGCTGTTCATAAATTACATTGTGCCTTGGTGGTTATTTTGTCTATCAGACCACATTGCCTGAGCAATTCTGAATGATGCTTCTGATTAAGTTTCTGAGCAGTCAAAAGTTTTTGCATGAATGTAAAGCTCTTGTTACAAGGAACCTACATGCTAAATATGAAGGCTGTATCCCAAACGGTTCAAAAGTTATGACCAATGTTAACTTTTTCTTTATGTAGGTCAAAGTTCAATGTCACAGGTCAAAATTTTGTGTGAATGTAAAGCTCTTGTCACAAGGAACCTACATGCAAAATATGAAGGCTGTATCTCAAACCATTCAAAAGTTATGTCCAAAATGTTATTTTTTTATTTTAAGTAGGTCAAAGTCAAGGTGAAAGTCACAGGTCAACCGTTTTTGTAGAATGTAACGCTTTTGTCCCAAGAAACATACATGCCAAATATGAAGGCTGTATCTCAAGCGGTTCAAAAGTTATGACCAAGGTTATTTTTTTTTTCTTTTAAGTAGGTCAAAGGTCAAGGTCAAGGTCACAGGTCAATTTTTTTGCATGAATGTGAAGCTCTTGTCACAAGGAACCTTCATGCCAAATATGAATAGTCTACCTCCAACGGTTCAAAAGTTATGACCAACGTTAAAGTTGTTCACGTGCAAAAACAAACAAACAGATAGGGCAAAAACAATATGTCCCCGCTATCGCTACTGAGGACATAAAGAGCTATGGTGTATGTGGTTGCTTGCAATAAAAGCCACAATACCGAATCTTCTTATTAACTCAGCCAGTTTGACACATACTGACAACACCTGAGTTGCTCGTCTCTGGAAATCTAATATGCAATTACTATACAGGTGCTTTGAATAATTTCAAGATGACAACCATCTGGAATGCCAGAATGCAACAATTTTAACAATTCTGAATCGCCATGTCACCCTAATACCTCGCACTAATTTCAACTCAATGCAACAGACCATTCGATAGCAGATGTGGTTTGAAGATTTTCAAGATGGCCAAAATGGCAGCCATTTGGGATGTCAGAACAGAAAGGTAACAAAAAGTCGGAATCTGCATGTCACCCTAATGCCTTCCATCAAGTTTCGGCTCAATTCAAGTTGATGTGGTTTGAAGATTTTCAAGATGGCCAAAATGGCAGCCATTTGGGATATCAGAACAGAAAGGTAACAAAAAGTTGGAATCTCCATGTCAACCTTATGCCTTCCATCAAGTTTAGACTCAATTCAAGTTGATGTGGTTTGAAGATTTTCAAGATGACCAAGATGGAAGCCATTAAGGCATAACTATACCAAATATAGTGACACAGTGGCCTTTCTAATCTTCAGCAGTGTGTCTCGACCCAAAGTTTTGAAACCAAAACGGATGATGGACAAGACCCGGCAAACACAGCACATCCCCCTCCGAGCACACACCGACCGACGTAGCCTATGAGACAGGTCAGCTGGAGGCATCAGGCAAGAGAGCCTACCCGCGGACTTATAGGCGTCCCCCACCGAGCCAACATCAGCAAACATGACCCACACTCCACGGAAGTCCCAGGTATCAGGAAGGAGATGTCTAAAGTAGCGAGACTTGCAAAATTTACAATATAACAAAAAGTGTAAACCAAATCCGCTAAGATACATGTCTCAACTGACAACTCCGTCTTAGTTTTAGAAAAATTAGAATTTTATGCTGTAGAAATTAAAGATATTATATAGTACTTGAGCACTGACTTCAACACAGCAGTATCAACCTCAGCACTAAGGAACTGATACTGAGCTGATGATACCCTCAGGGACGAATGAATCATCCACCAGCAGAGATACCGACCCAGTGGTTGCAATTAAGGCGTAACTATTCCAAATTTAGTGACACAGAGGCCTTTCTGATATTTAATCTTCATCAGTGTGTCTCAACCCCAAAGTTTTGAAACCAAAACGGATGATGGACAAGACACGGCAAACACAGCACACACCCCTCCGAGCACACACCTACCGACGTAGCCTATGAGACAGGTCAGCTGGAGGCATCAGGCAAGAGAGCCTACCCACGGACTTATAGGCGTCCCCCCACCGAGCCAACATCATCACACTCCACGGAAGTCCCGGGCATCAGGAAGGAGATGTCCAAAGTAGCGAGACTTGCAAAATTTAAAATATAACAAATATCTTAGAGAACAGAACAGAATAATTTCAGCAATTCTGAATCTCCATTTTGCCCCAAAGCCTCGAATCAAGTTTTAGCTCCATCTGACCTTTGGTTCAGGAGATGTAGTTTACCATGGTGGCCCTCTTGTATATCGGAATGGATCAATTTGAGCAAATCCTAATTTCCATGTCGCCCAATTGCCTCCCATCAAGTTTCAGCTTGATCTGATCTCTGGTTCGGGAGGAGATGCCTTTTGAAGAATTTCAGGATGGCCTCCATGTGCAGCCGGCTTGGATATAGGAACTGAACAATTTTAGCAAATCTGAATCGCCATGTCGCCCCAATGCCTCCCATCAAGTTTCAGCTCAATCCAACCCTTGGTTTGGGAAGAGATGTCATTTGAAGAATTTCAAGATGGCTGCCATAGTGGCCATCTTGGCTATTGGAAAAGAAGAATTTTAGGGAATGTGAATCGCCATTTTGCCCTGATGCCTTCAGTGACTACTGACATTTCAACTTGATCCAACCTCTGGTTCGGCAGATGTCATTTGAAAAATTTCAGTTGAAAAATTTCAAGATCGCCACCATGATGGCCATCTAGGATATCAGAACGGAATGATTTTACTAAATCTGAATCTCCATGTGACCCCACCATGTGTCCCATAATGTTTCATCTTGATCAGACCTCTGGTTTGTGAGATGTAGTTTGAAGAACTGCAAGATGGCAACCATGGCGGCCATCTTGTATATCACAATGGAACAGTTTTAGCATATCTAAATATGTCATCCTGATGTCTCCCATCAAGTTTCAGCTCAATTGGATCTTTGGTTCGAGAGGAGATGTTGTTTGAAGAAATTCAAGATGGCCACCATCTTGGGTATCTAAACAAAACAATTTGAGCAAATCTGAATCCTCATGTCATTCCGATGCCTCCCATCAAGTTTCAGCTCAATTCAACCTTTGGTTCGGGAGATGTCTTTTGAATGATTTCAAGATGGCTGCCATGGCGGCCATCTTGGATAGCTGCACAGAACGATTTTAGCAAATCTGCATCTCAATGTCACCCTGATGCCTCCCATCAAGTTTCAGCTCAATTCCACCTTTGGTTCGGGAGGAGATGTCGTTTAAAGAATTTCAAGATGGCTGCCACCTTTGATAGCGGCACGAAATGATTTTGGCACTGCATCACATTGGTACCCCGATGCCTCCCATCAAGTTTCAGCTCAAAACGACTTTTGGTTCAGGAGGAGATCTTATTTGAAGAACTTCATGATGGCCACCATAGCGGCCATCTTGGATATCAGAACACAATGGTTTTAAGAAATCTGAATCTCCATGTCACTCTGATGGCTCCAATCAAGTTTCAGCTCAATTCGACCTTTGGTATGGGAGATGTCATTTGAAGAGTTTCAAGATGGCCACCATGGTGGGCATCTTGGAAATCTGAACGTAACCATTTTAGTAAACCTGAATCTGCATGTCACCAGGATGCCTCCCACCATGTATATGCTTAGGGTTTGGAGGAGTTGTCCAAAACATGAAAAGTTAACGATGGACAAACGACAGACGATGGACAACAGGCCACAGCATAAGCTTACCTGGAGCTTCACTCCAGTGAACTAATAATCAACTTTAATTATAGAGGGTAACACAAGATCTACCGTATTCCTTCCATTAAAGCCCCTGCTCCTATATGCGCCCTCACAGTTTTTCTAAGAATAAAATTCCACTGTCAGAGGAAAAAAAAAACTGTCGATAAGATATAAGGTAAAATTACTGAACCATGAAATATAGGTCACACTCACCTAGATATATTTTGAGGTCAATCATCAGGTCACATGGAACATATATTCCAAATTTTACATTTAAGAATCGAATAGTGTCTGAATTATAAGGCAAAATCACTAAACCATGAAAATAGGTCACACTGACAGATGTATTTCTATGTCAATCATCTGGTGACATGGAACTTATAATTCAGGTTTGAAGTTTCTCTATGAAATAACATTCAAAATATATGACAGAATCACTGAACCATGAAATATAGGTCACACTTACCTAGATATATATTTATGTCATTCATAGGGTCACATGGCATTGATAATTCAGATATGAGGTTTCTCCATAAAATAGTATTCAAGATAATAGGCAAAATCACTGAACCATGAAATATAAGTCACACTGACCTAGATATATTTTCAGGTCAATCATGGGGTCAAATGGCACTAACATCCCACATGACATTTCTCCAATAAATAGCCTTCAAGATATAAGGCAAAATCACTGGACCGTGAAATGTAAGTCACCATGACCTTCATCCTTTAACACTTGAAGCAATGTCACATAGTTGGCTGATGTATAACCAGTGGTGCCTATAACTTCATAGCATAATGGAAAGGGGTATATTACAAATTACAAAGGTGTCCTAGATTTTGACCCCTAGCCACACTCATTATCCCACCCCCAGGCATGAACCCAGGGGTGTGTTGTTTTGGAACCTCAGAAGACACTCCCAGATATCCAAGATGTACGCATTTAAAAACTTTAACACAGTATTACATAGGTGTTCTAGATATTGACCCCTAGCCCCACCCTGGGGCATGAACCCAGGGGTCTGTTCTCTTTGAACGTCAGAAGACCCTCCCAGGTTCTTAAGTTCCAAATATGAGTGCTCTGTGATGAGTGGCTGTTGAGATATAAGCATTTGAAATCAACACAGTGTGACGGGAAAGCAAATGCACACATTCGAGTCGACAATAATAGCTCTCCTCGTACTTCGTACAGTCTAGCTAAAAAATATTTTGGCTTACCTAAAGTAAAGATTAGCTTTTCAATCATCGCTGTATCAGCTGTCATCACGAAAACACGCCTATATAATTTTGACCCCCTTGAACCCCACTTTTATATAGTAAAACTGGGGTTTCCGGGGGTATACCTTATTTTTTTTATTTCTGCTCTAAAATATAGACTGTGGGTACTCGTTAGAACCGCCTCAATGAGCCGGTTCTAAGGAGTGCCCACAATCTATATTTTCAGCAGAAATAAGAAAAATATCAGCATTTTTCATCATAAAATTTTCATTTTTTCGGCGATAAAAGTGGCAATGTATTTGTATAGGCGTGTTTGCGTAATGAAAAAGTATCATGCAGCCCCCTGCTATCACAGAGTGTCTGTGTTATCCATGTCATGATTCCACCATATTCTAATGGAAAACCATGTCTAAACTCTGTTCAGAAAATCTGAATCATCGATTTTTTCGTTTCTCGCTTTTAATACTAATTTTAGCCCATGCATCACTATGGGAAAGGTTTAGACCTCACCCTCCGCCGATTTCTCCAGCAAGTCATTTGCCTCTGGGACAGCTAGGAAAGGCTGTGATTATTTGGAGAAAATTGCAAAATCTATATTTTCTTTCACAGACTAAGACATTCTGACAGATTCGACACACCCTTTTAAACCATATATAGAAGTGGTTACTGCTCTTGTACATTACAAGGGCGTCTATGTTTTATTTGCACGATCACTCCATGGAAAATCATTAGCTGTGACACCACATCTAATATCGGTGTAATTCTTTTTGACGACTGTTGACAGCACATCGCGCTAGTGATTCCCCGTTCCTAGTGAGTCTCTATCCAGCCATTCGAATATAAGGTGTGTCGCAATTGCATATCTATTTATAAAGTGCGTCACATGGATTTGAATATTTATTATTTTACCTGACAATCATCGTCAAATGGACTTAGTCTGTGCTCTCATTTCTTTGTTTTGCAATTTTCTCCAAATAATCACAGCCTTTCCAGACTGACGCAGAGGCATACGACTTGCTGGAGAGATCGGCGGAGGGTGAGGTCTAAAACTTTCCCATAGTGATGTATGGGCTAAAATGAGTATTAAAAGGAAGAAACGAAAAAATCGATGATTCAGATTTTCTGAACGGAGTTTAATGGGTTTTAACCCATCCTTTCTAGTAAGATTTTTGTCTCTATTAAGCACCCTCTCTCTTCCCAACTTTTTAAGTGCCTGGTGGGCTAAATGGAAGGAATAAAGTAATCTTCCATGTGGCCCTCTTTTTCGTCCTCTTCCTGGATAGAAACCAGTACAAAGCCATGTGGATAGAGTCTCTTGCTCAAGAAAACAACATGTGGCGCTCACAGGGATCGAAACGGCTATCTCTCAGTCTCAAATCCGATGATTTACCACTGCGCCATAGTGCTCCACAAGATAAATATTTTGAAGTCTGAAGACACCATAACCCAATTACATTTGTATTATTTAATTCAAATCTATCAAATCAGTACAAATATTTTAACAATTCAAAGCAGAACTGCTTTGAAGCAAGTACATATGTATATTAATTATTTATTAAGATAATTATGATTCCGGGCAAGATGAACTGAGGCACCAGTACATAGAACCGGTAGCCATCACGAAAACATGCCTATGTAATTTTGACCCCCTTGAACCCCACTTAAATATAGTAAAACTGGGGTTTACAGGGGTACACTTTATTTTTCTTATTTCTGCTCTAAAATATAGATTGTGGGTACTTGTTAGAACCTCCTCGATGAGGTGGTTCTAACGAGTACCCTCAATCTACATCTAGAACAGAAATAAGGAAAATATCACAATTTTTCATCTTAAAATTTTCCTCTTTTTTTGGGGGGCGGTAAAATTTACAATGTATTTGTATAGACCTGTAAATCCAGATGAAATGGCTCATAATGAACCATTTCATCAGTATCAACTTTGTTTGCTATCCTGTATACAAGTGCTCCCTTCCATTATCGGACAAGCTAAATGTTGGCACGTTGATTTGTCATTTGAGGGGTGTCATTTTTATTCTATTTTGAGGAGCAAATTCTTTCCTTGGTGAGTCGACACTTTTTTCCTTGGGCCTGAGCATATAGAAAAGCCAACAGGAAGTTCCAAAAGTTATATCCCTTTGAAAAATGGCGGCAAAAATCTGGCAAGTGTTCCTATTCCCCTTAACTAAAATATTCCTGAATGCCTATATTAGTGTGTCTCACCTTGAGTATACTATCTGCTCCATAGAAATTGTCATTACACCACAACTTCATTATAACATGGTTCGTTATAACACAGTTTGGATATAATGTGGTTTCAGGATGGATCCAAAAAATGTATAGATTATATAGAAAAATGGCCATAAATGGTCATTTTTCTATATAATCTATACATTTTTGTTTGGATATTCATCATGTGAACAAGTCATTATTTTTCTTATTTCTATTCCAAGAC
This sequence comes from Lucinisca nassula, assembly GCA_963580285.1. Classification (NCBI taxonomy): domain Eukaryota; kingdom Metazoa; phylum Mollusca; class Bivalvia; order Lucinida; family Lucinidae; genus Lucinisca; species Lucinisca nassula. The sequence goes on from OY757023.1 coordinate 60,765,522, forward strand.
ATACGTTGTGGGTACTCGTCAGAACCGTTTCAATGAGGCGGTTCTAACGAGCACCCACAACCTATGTTAGGAGTAGAAATAATAAAACTACCACAAATTTTTATCAGAAAAGTAGCCATTTTGAAGATGTGAAAAAATGCACTGTGTCGCACGGATGTGTTATCGTAATGATACAGTTGTTTAACTAAAATGGTTTTTGCTTTGGACCCCATAAAAAGTGTTATAAAGAGGTTGTGGTGTATACTGAATGTTGTTATAAAGAGTGTTTGACTGTCAGAAGAACACAATACATGTACTATGATCATATGATAAATGAAATCACGCGCTTCTATTCCTCTCACCCGATACTGAACTAATCTAATCAGTTCAATCATTTGTTTGCCAAGGCTCATAAAAAACTTTAATCAGTAAACTTGTTTAAAAAAATATAGATATATCTCAAGAAAAAAACAGATTGAAAACACATACAACCTATAAAACCCTCTATATATTTGCACTGCTAATCAGCTAGCCCATGTGACACGTGACAACTTCCAGCAAAAAATTAGAGTACAAGGGTTTATTTATTTATTTATTTATTTTTTGGTTTTGGTATTATGGCCCGTTCAAGATTATTTCACTAATTTCAAGCTGATTGTTAATCAAAGGTGGGAGAATACCAGAGTACCCGGAGAAAAACCACCTGGCTTTCCTTTCCAGAGCTTGGTGTTTCACATGTAACCCGAGCAAGGCTCGAACCACATTGTCCATGTACATGTAAATGTATGTATACGTTAACCCATTTTGTACCGGAAACCCAAAAATGGGTACCCTGGCAAACAGTGCAGGCCCAGATCAGACACTGCGGAATGTGGCGTCTGATCAGGGCCTACAATGTTTGCAAAACGTTCAGCCAGTTTCCAAATAAATTTTGAAACAAACACGACCTGACACCCCTAAATTTTGAAATAGACTCCTTCCATATATAAGGAGGAAGATTCCATTTGGTACAAAAAGGGTTAATGAACAACTTGACCCGGATGTTTAGATCACTGATCACTTCTCAATACAAATACGGTCACATAAGCTTATAATGTCTGTCATACAGGGAACAGATTCTCTTTCGGGGTAGATAACTACAATAAAATTCCTATATTAAGACCACCTTTGGGACTTTTCAAAAGTGGTCTTTAAGACCACTTTTGAACAGTCCCAAAGGTGGTCCCTGACCAGAGGACATTGAAAAAGAAAAACTGCATTCTTCTAAATAAGCTTTTAAAAGCAGACCCCATCTTCTTTCTTATGGATGTTTTCATTGCTCTTAAAGGAACTCATTTCTGATTTTTATTTGCCTTCACTGCAGCTGGTGTTGTGCTGTGTGGCGGCCGTAAAACGTCTCCCCGTACATCAACCATAGTGCAGTTTATGTTTTACTTTTGGTCCTTTGAGATCAGCATGAATATTCTGAGAAATCAGAATTAAATTATTGGTTTAGACTCATATTCTAGACAGGTTTTTAATTATTTGGACCCCATTTTGATTTATATCAGTCTTTGAATCGACTGCCTATTCGAAATTCGCAAAATTGCAGTATGTTTCCTCTGGCTTTCTTTGCCGGATCATTACAGGGTCACTGATGAGGCTTTTTTAGCCGAAACTACGTAGTATGACCCATCTTCTTTCTTATGGATGTTTTCATTTCTCTTAAAGGAACTCATTTTTTATTTTTATTAGTCTTAATTTTAGGTAGTCTTAATAGCGGAATTTCACTGTACATGTATTTAAACATGTTTTGTTTACCTTATCAGGGAGGGCCAACTGTTGAAAACAAATAGGTCACAACAAGCAGAATAGTGTCTGAGTATGTGTGCCCAGTGAAGACTCATATCAGCCTGCGCACCGGCCCTGATAGCTCAGTTGGTAGAGTGTCCACTCTGGGGAACGGGAGGTCACGGGTTCGATCCCGGGCCGCGACATACCAAAGTCGTTAAAAATGGTACTAGCTGCTCCTTGCTTGGCACTCAGATTTACAGGGTAGAGCTAGGACTGGTTGACCCAGTGTCAGGATAATGTGACTGGGTGTGGTATCATGTAATGTGTCTGGGACATGATACTTCAGTGAGGCAGCACTATAAAAGTGAGCATTGAGCTCTCTGTTGCAACCAGACACCGTCGTGATATGACTGAAACCCGAATTCACACACACACACACACATATCAGCCTGCACATTCATGTAGACTAATCAGAGTGTTGGATGCACACTCCAGTATAATTTCGCTATTAAGACCACCCAAAATTAAGACTAATTCTTCTTTAAAAAGCATGTTTTAAAGTTTAAGTCATTCTTCAGGCCTCATACTGACCAAGCTTTTCAAAGCCTGAAAGACCTGATTTTGCAGCCTTAACCCTCATCCTGCTGCACATGACAATCATAATCTTTGCAAACAGTGTAGATCCAGATCAGATGGCTTCTGAAGAAGCCATCTGATCAGGATCTACACCGTTTGTAATGCAGTTTGTGACTTGAATACATTATATCAAATAATTTGGTTGGTGAATAGGCAGAAATGGGTGTAGCAAAATAATTTTATTCAGAGGATAAGTGTTCAATAGTCATTTGAAACAGAATATAGGAGGAAAAAATCAAAATCTAAAAAGCCTGAAATAAAGATAAAATCAAGGAACACTCAAGCCCTAAAAGCCTGAAATCCTGCATATACCTGAAAAATATGAGGCCTGATTCTTCTGTGTGTTTTCTGCACTCAGTGTCTTCTAGAAAAGACTGTTTAAAAGATAATTAAACAAGAGCACCAAGACTTTAAACAACTGTTTTTTTTTGTTTGATTTGAGGTTTAACGTCCCCGTCAACACTGTAAAGGTCATTTTGGAGACGTTGCTTCCAATTTTGTGGGACTTTTACCCGACATTGAGATGAAATGACATCTCAAGCCCTGTCCCCCAATGAAACCAATAGGGTTTATTAGCATTGACGGTCTGCCTCACACCCCGGTTCCTGGACAGGCTTAGATCCTCTTAAGCGGTTTACCAGTACTAGTGTGCGGGCCGGGACTCTGCTCTGCTTGGAAGCATCATGCAGCCCATATATTTCTTCAAGCCCCTATGGGCGGGGGCGTACCAAGGCTTTGAACATCTGGGCCTGGTCCCAAGGTTATAAAACTTGTTTCTTGCTCAACTCACTTGCTTGCCACCGCCCATCGGGGCTTGGAGAAATAGACTGGGCTGCATGGTGCTTCCACGCAAAGTTGAAACTGACCACACATAAGTGCTGGTAAACCTCCCAGAAGAACTAAGCCTGCCCAGGTAAAGTGGTGCGAGTCAGACCACTCACTGCATATAAGCCTTTTGGTTTCATTGTAAAAGTCCCACCAAAATGGAAGCAGTATCTCCAAAATGACCTAAATAGTGATGATGGGGACGTGAAACCTGAATACAAAAAAATAAATGCACTTGAGCATGAAATTTGTCCTGCTCATAAATTGTTGGCATTTTAAAATTTATGAGCAGGACAAACAACATTCATTGCTGAGATATGAGCAGTAAAATTGTTGGGTTTCTTTGTATTGTCATACTTGTGAGCATTAAAAATTTCATGTTCAGTTGAGTTGAGCATGAAAAGGTTTTACAATCTTGGGGGCCTGGCCTGACACTTCTAGTAAGCTCTCCTACTTGCAAACAGTGTTGAGGGCCGTAACTATGTTGTGAGAACTTGTGGCCCAACCCAATTGCTTATCATGTCGCTTCCCTGTCGCAACCAGACACCGTCGTGATATGACTGAAAAATTGTTGAAAGCGACGTTAAACCCGAATTCACACATCACACACACACTTATCATGTCGCAATAAAATATGTTTATACTATACTTGCAAACAGTCAATAAAGATAAAAAGTATTAGTCTTTTGCATCATTTTGTTTTCACAGAGGTAAAACATGGGCTTCCCTGGGGTAAAACCTGGCCCTCCAGAGTTATCTTCTTGAAGGTTTCAGTAAAATACCATTCTCTGTTCTCATAACAACCCCCATCCTTTTCTTTACTTCATGGTCTGGGTCCAACTCAAACTTGTAGCTGAAATATTACAAGAACATTCATGACATTAGGAACACAGGACCATGTGAATATAATAAAGAATTCTAACACAGCGCGCCTATATAGTCAATGGAAAATAACTGTGTTTTATTCTACAACAAATCATGACAAGGAAGAGCGTGACGAGTGACGTCATTTGAAACTGCAAATTTATGACGTCACTAGTCGATTTCCTTGACGTTAGACGGTGTAACGTCATTTCCTCGCATCGAAAACGACAGGAAAGGATATAAATGCATGTGTTTCAGTCGATAATTTTAGCGCGATTTCTTCTAACAATGGCGAAAAGTTGTGAGATTTTGAAGGAAACAACAGCATTATTGCCGATTTTCAGTGTGTTAGAATCAAAATAGATCAGCTATAGTTTGTAATTTGTTGAGTAATAAATCACAGTTTGTCGGTCAGTTGTAAGTAGACAAATCACGCGCGCTACACGCTCGTGATTTGTCTACTTTACAACTGACCTCCAAACTGTGATTTATTACTCAACAAATCACAGCTAGAGCTGATCGATTTCTTAATTCTAACACTGGTCGGCTAATAGCCAATAGTAAAATCTGGTGATATATCGAGTGATAAATCACTGGGCGGAAGAGAGTGACGCGAAGAGCTGCCTGTTTATCCCATTTCATGATGTCATTTATTGTGACCAGTGGGATGAGAAGTAGGGTCAAAGAATCTGTGGCTCCCTTCTTAAACCAATGTCTTTTTATGTGCAAATGGTACCTCTTGAATACGTAATGTTATCAAGTATCAAATACTTCTTTTCCTGGCTGCCCCTGCCCATTAGGGCTTGAAGAAATAGATGAGCTGCATGATGCTTCAATGCAGAGCTGAAACCGACCGCACACAAGTACTGGTAAACCGCTTAGAGGATCTAAGCCTGCCCAGACAAAGCGGTGCAAGTTCGACTGTCCATGCTTATAAACCCTATTGGTTTCATTGGGCGACAGGGCTTGAGATGGCATTTCATCTCAATGTCGGGTAAAAGTCCCACAAAATTGGAAACGTCTCCAAAATGACCTATAGTGTTGACACTGACGTTAAACCTCGAATCAAACAAACAAAAACTTCAATTCCTGGTCAGTTGTTGCTTTGTCAGTTATGCTAGCCACAGTGTTGGAGTTGCACAGTATACCATTTTTCTGTTGAGTTTATAGCAAGGATTTAATGAAAAATAGAGATTATCATATGGCATTTTTCATATCATACCCCATATCAGCCCGAGGGCCGAAGGTCCGAGGGCTGATATGGGTGGAGGGCTGATATGGGGTATGATATGAAAAATGCCATATCATAATCTATTTATCATACATTTCACTTTAAAAAAATGTTCAAAATAAATTGTATTAATTGCATCTGCCTAATACCAACAGATCGAACAGATGAAAATATTGCAAATTGCAAATGGCGTCCTGAACAACAAATGCGAAATGCCGCAAAAGGAAGAGCCCAGCTTGTTCCGAATAGGGTGACGTCAGAGGTATGATAAAGGCTTAGGGGTGCGATAAAGGGTTGTGATATGGATTTTTGGGGTATGATAAAGCTCATGCGATATGGCAGCACATGCAAGCATGATATGTGCATTGGTGTCACGTTCGTATCGCATATTCAAAAACTAAGTATTTTATACTAAATGTATGATAAAGCTTGATAGCAACTAGAGCTGTCAGAGGATCTGACTATAGCACCACTTTAGCGCATTTTACTGAATTGGGGATTGAATGCATGGCCTCCTGATCTGTCAGAAAGCCCTCTGTCTCTTACATAAATCATCATTGCATTGTATACCAATGTTGTGGCTTCTAGTTGTTAATTAGTTTTATTGACTAAAAATCTACCTGCAGAAAAAGAAGAATGAAAGAACAGATGAACAAATTAGTAAAGAAAGCCCATTGTCTCTCACACTGAGATAGTCTGGCATATTATTGTGAATTCTCTTCTATGAAGCAGTCTGGCAAATTATTGTTAACACTCACCTATGAAGGAGTCTAGCAACCACTATCTTTATTTCATTCATGGCAAAATTCTGACCAATGCAATTCCTGTGGAGAAAAGAAAGCAAATATTTATCACTGACTATCTCACAAAATCAGATAAACTGAACCTGCAACCACCTGGGTCCAGATGTTTAAAGCATTGTTAGTTCAATGCGCTTGTTAATGATCAATTTGTTAATTGCTCTAGTAGGCAAAATATCTAATACAGTAGTATTTTTGCTGAAAAATGTGAGTAGCTTTTCGAATTAACCCTTATCTTGCTGTTCACGACAACCCCTACCTTTGCAAACAGTGTAGATCCAGATCAGATGGCTTCTGAAGAAGCCATCTGATCAGGATCAACACTGTTTGGCATTCAGTTTATGAATTTGTAGCAATAAATTACATCAAGTAATTTGATTGGTTGATAGACAGAAATGGGTGTGGCTTAAATGAATATTCAGCAAGAGAAGGGTTAAATGAATACATTGTACCAAGTAAATTGATTGGTTGATGGTCATCAATGGGTTAATAGATTTATTCAGCAGGATAAGGGTTAACCCATTTAGTCCCGGAAACCCCAAACAGCACAGGCCCTGATCAGATGCCACAGAACGTGGCATCTGATCAGGGCCTACACTGTTTGCAAAATTTTCAGCCAATTTCCAAATAGTTTTTTTAAGAAAACACAACCCGACACCCCTAAATTCAGAAATGGATTCCTGCTATATATGCCGCCCCTCCCGGTTTTCGACGATCAATTTTTTACCGCTTATGTACCGGATTAAAAAAAAGAATTTGCTTTAACACTGATGCGCTAAAATATGCAGGTACACTCGTTATACCAGCCCCAACCAGCCGATTTTCGGTTCATGCGTTTTTATTTTGCTATCGGACGCCATGTTTGATCACATGACATGTCAAAATGGCATGACTTCACCACTCGGTTTTTGACGATGGCCAGTTAGTGTCATTATTTAAGTGGAAAGAAAAGCGGAAAAACTCATCTTAAGCGATATTATGACAGAACAACTTCTTATCTTTATACATTCGGTTATTTTATTCTCATTCATTAAAAATGCATTGTCTTGTACAAGTTTATATTGAACTACAGTGTAATAAATTTCACCCAATTAAAACCATTAGCAGTGTACATTAACTAAAGTAATTTAAAAATGGTACTTCTGAGAATTCACTTTTTTTCTTACATTTCAGTAGTTAGTGACAACAGGGCCAAAGGAAAATATCACATTCTTAAAAAAATACAGTTGTGCAGTATTTTAGGTGTGTCCAATACCCCCAGTCTGAACACTGGGCTAATCAAAAAAAAAATATATGACACACGAATCAAGAGTACTTTCTAACATTTTTGGGCAATTCTGTGCTTCCATACTTTTTATTTTTGGGCAAGGATTCCCCATATATGCCAACTGATCAATTCCCAGGGGTTCCAAATGAGTGTCTTTTGTGGAAAGGCATCGTCTGATGGTTTGGATACTGATGTTTGAATGAGCATGTATGTGTTTTTGGCAGAAACCAATTAATGAAGCAATTAAGTTAATAAAAAGGGAAAATATTTATATAATACTAACAGGTTTGAAGCAAATTTTAGGTCATTGTTAAGGATTGACAGATGGAATTTCCAGAAGTTAATATTAGAAAGATTGTGACGTCGAAATACACGCGAAAATCTCGCGACCGCATATATCGTCGAAAACCGAGTGTAGTCGAAAACCGGGTGGACGACCATATAAGGTGGAGATTCCATTTGGTACAAAAAGGGTTAAATGAGCCACAGCATAAAAAAATCTACAATAAGACAAGTACAATAAGCAAAGACTTAAAATTGACCTACAAATCTATCCTATAGAGCAAAAACTTTAGCCTGTTATACTGCAAAGAAAATTGGACAGCACAAGAGCAATTATTTCCCATATACCCAGCGAGCAAAAATATACACCCCTCTTGTGCTTGCCTTCCCTGAATTGCGATGTCCGCCATCTTGGATTTACTGCATGCAGTTGGTAAGAAATGTCATGCACCATGATAATTTGCAGCCAATAAGCAAAAAAAATAAAATTTCTTTGATTGATTTTCACATTTTCATTCGTTTGGTAATTCATTTCATTGTTTTCCATTACAAAACTTTCATTCCAACATGATATAAACATTTTCCCACTGACAGCCGTGATCAAGGTAGTGCATGCTGAAGGGCGCGTTTGATGATGCCACATGTAAACATAGAAGCCTCTGTGGTGTAGTGGTTATGCTACTCGCCTTGTAAACCAGGGATCGCAGGATTGATCCCGGGCTTCTCCAGACTTTCGAATGAGTCTTTAAACCGAGGTCTGGTCTCCGTATGACCTTAGCTGTTAGTGGGACGTAAAACTCAAACACTCACTCACTCACATGTAAACATCTACTTCTCACGACGTCCGCTACAACAGAAAAACATTGGAATGATGTACAAAATGTCATGAAAAAGATTTGCAGTATAACAAATTTATTATTTTGATTTTTGACAGGGAATATGGGATCACATTCCCCCTATGAAAGTGATATTTGCCCTCGCCGTTAGGCGAGGGCAAATATCACTTTCATGGGGGGGAATGTGATCCTATGATCCCCGCCAAGAATCAAAATAACGAACTCTTTGGGTAGCCTCAATGCTGTAGAAGGCTAATCATTACGCAAACACGCCGAAAAAATGAAAATTTTATGATGAAAAATTGTGATATTTTTCTTATTTCTGCTCCAAATATAGATTGTGGGCACTCGTTAGAACCGCCTCATCGAGGCAGTTCTAACGAGTACCCACAATCTATATCTTAGAGCAGAAATAAGAAAAATAAGGTATACCCCCCGGAAACCCAAGTTTTACTATATAAAAGTGGGGTTCGAGGGGCTCAAAATTATATAGGGGCGTTTTCGTGATGGTTATTAGTGAAGACAGAGATGCATAGGCTGATCTGAGTCTTCAATGGGTGCACTGCAATATCATATCTGTGTGGCATAGTGCATTTGATCTCAGTCTTTGATGGTCCATTACAATAAGACATCTTTGTGACATAGTACAGTCTGTCATATCTCAAAAACAGCTCTGGTAGCCATTTTGTTCATCCAAGCGGAATTGTTTAGCTATTTCTGTAGAGGGTCACCAAAGAAACATTCCTGTGAAGTTGTAAAGAAAATGGACCATGGAGTAGAAAGTATCATTTATAGGTTTTTCTATTTTTAGCTCTGGCGACCATTTTGCTCATGGGATCTCAATGGTTTTCGCTATATTAGTAGAAGGTCATCTATGCAACATTCCTAAGAAATTTGAATGAAATTGGCCCAGGAGTATAGGAGGAGTAGTCATTTAAAGATTTTTCTATTTTTTAGCTCGGCCAGCCATTTTTCTCATCGGTGTGGAACCGTTTTAGTGATTTTGGTACAGGGTCACCTAAGCAACATTCCTATAAAATTTGAATTAAACTTGCACATGGGTATGGGAGGATCAGTCGTTAAAAGATTTTTCTATTTTTAGCTCAGGTGGCCATCTTGTTCATCGGATTGGAATGATTTTAGCTTTTTTGGTAGAGAGCCACCAAGGTAATATTCCTGTAAAGATTTAATGACATTGGCCAAAGGGTTTAGGAGTGGTCTTTTAAATCAATTTTTTGACATTTTTCTATTTTTAGCTCTGGCGGTCATCTTGCTCATATGAAGTTTGAATGAAATTAGCCCAGGGGTATAGGAGGTGTAGTCATTTAAAGATTTTTCTATTTTTAGCTCTGGCGGACATCTTATTCATTGGAGTGGAATTTTTTTTAGCTATTTTGGTAGAGTCACCTAAGCAACATTTCTGTGAAGTTTTAATTAAATTGGCCCAAGGTTTAGGAGGAGTAGTCTTTTAAGGGGAACAGGAACACATTCAGGGGAGGCAACTCCTGCAAAAGTATTTTTGTCTCCCATGTCAATAGGGGTCAACTCTTAAAGGAAAGAATTTGCTCCTAAGGAGCAAATTCTTTCCTTTAAGAGTAGACCCCTTTTTCAGTGGGACAGGGCATACAGAAAAGCGAACAGAAAGTCCCAAAAGTTGTCTCCCTTTGAAAAATGGCGAAAAATCAGCCAGGTGTTCCCATTCCCCTTAAAGCAAATTGTTGATCCGGGATGACGCACATCCACTAATCACAATGGCTCTCCATGAGCCCTTCATGCTCAGGTGAGCTAATAAAGGGCATTTTGCCCTAATTTACTCCATAAACAAATGTTGTGGACATTTGCTAGAATCGCCTCAGCAAGGCGATTCTAACAAATATCCATAACATTTGTTTGTTGGAGCAATACATACTCTCAGTTAGTCTGTCTCCTTTCAAGCTTAGGATTTGTTCCGCTGAAACTCACGTTATAATGAGTTTTGTTGATCTATCAAATGTCCATATAAAGAGGACTCGCAGTATCAAAATGATGAATAATGGATATTATACAGGGATGTGATTGGTCTACTTCTCCAGGGGAGGAAAATCTGTAGATAGCAGAGGAAAATCCCTATACCCCCTTCAGAAAATGATGTTTCTGAGCCTTTCAGATCAAATCCACAACTTTTCGTTTTTGAAAAAATGGAGTCAAAAAGAGGAATTCCTCTGAAAAGAGAAGTCACATCCCTGGGATAATAATCTCATGCATGGCCACTTTACCTTTGCCCTGCAGAAAATGGAATAAAAGCAAATGTGTCCATCTTGGAGATGTTCTCATGTAGGAACCGGTCTGGTTTATACTCCATATGATCTGGTCCCCAGACTGTTGAGTTATGGTGGACATTGTAGATATTTATAGCAATATTTGTCCAGGCCGGTATCTTGTATCCTTCTATCTCAATATCTTCTGTAACCTGGCGCTGTATGAAAAAGATTGGGCTATGGCAACGTAGGCCCTCCTTGATACACATTGTCAGATATTCAAACTTCCCTAAATCTGACCTGAAAAGAACATTAACATGAAGGCTGTGACAACTGAAAAGGGGTCTATTTAAGAAACAAATTCTATTTTTCTGTGATCTTAAAAGTATGAACGCAGTGGGTCACCTGCAAAGTGAATGTACCCCAAAGCTTTGCTAGTGACCTGCTGTCATTCATACTTTCATGAACAGCAGTAAACTTACATTCCTGGGCATAAAATTGCTTATAGGGCAAATATTTAAAGCTGAAAAACATTTACACGCTGTTTCCCTACAAAAAGCAGAACAGTGCTGACAATCGCCAACGCCAAATCCGATCGTACAGAACCATGGTTTAGACTGACCGCACTTGACCTCACCGAAATTACATGGAATTACAAACTACATTGTTTTCTATAGGTTTACATTAGGCTTTACACTGGAAATATTAAAATATCAGAAACATATTTCACAGATCGCAGTTCTAAGTTGAAAGTCCAACATATAGCCTTGTGCGTCCCGAAATACAGCTGCCATCACCTTGCCAGCAGAGGGTTGTGTTTTGAACTTTTTTGGCTCGGAGACCCTACCCTATGCACTGGCGACTTGTAGTTTTATTCTCTGGTGGCTCATAACAATGCACCCAGGTCCCATATACAGTCACCAGACATGAAAGACATGAAAGAAAATCATCTTTCTTTGACCTAAAGTGATTCAACAATGCGCTGCATACTGATGCTCTGGTTGCCATTTGCTCGTCCCTAAGGGTTTTTAGGACCCAACAGGCAGTTAGCTTGGGCATACCCAAGCGATCATGTAAAATTGTTAAAGCGCTTCAATGTGAAATGTGTGATGCATTCGCTCTTTCTTCCACCTTAATTCGCCTATCAGAGTACACCAGATCTCGTACTTTGTTACACATTTCTTCATCGGGGGCATCTGATAGGCGTTCAAACCTAGTTTCATCTTCTAAAGAGGTTCTACTATGTTTGAATTCCCCAACCCAGAATTTAACTTGTGCATACGATGGTGCAGAAGACCCATAAACATTGGTCAACTCGCGATGTATTTCCTGACCTGTTTTCCCTTTCAAATACAAGTAACGAATTACAGCACAGTACCCAACTTTTGACAAAAAGCTTGCTTTTGCATCGCTAGCCATGTTTGACGTTCAATATCTTTTGAGTGAATGACACGATAAGGGTGCAATTTTGCCCTCATGCCTAAAGCATGTACTGAAACAAGGCATGAAAATCTTGGTTGTCTCGGTCAATTGAAAATGGGATACGCTGGTTACTTATTGACTTGCCTCGTATCATGGCGGATGCATTATTGAAAAATATCAGTCAATACAGTCGAACTTCGATGGCTCGAACTCGCCGGGACCGCCGAAAAAAGTTCGAGCCATCGGTAGTTCGAGCAATTGGAGTCAAACTTGGCAAGATCAGTCTTTATGTTACTATGATTTTTTATTATAGCTGTGGCGATTTTGGTGACTTCCGGTACATTTATCGGTCATAATTTTGGCCACATAGTATACCTTTCGCACTTTCAGGGAGATAAGAAAATACAACAATAATAAATCTTTAGCCCTGGATTATTATAGGTGTTTACAATAAACTTAATTTGACACCTTCTCAACATTAATCTCTTGACCTGTTGATCAAAGGGATTGCGCCAATCAAGTACACCTGTGTTATGTAAAAGGCTGTTTCGGCAAGACGCTTTGTCAATATCAAAGCGTCTTATGATACTGATCACGCGCCTGCGTGACTTGATCGATAAAATTGGATTTTTTAAAAAGGTAATTAGTGCGAGCCATCGGTGGGATTTTACATAGAAAATGCACTCTAGGGACCACGCTTAGAGTTCGAGGGTTCGAGCCATCGTGGTTCGAGCCAAGGGTGGCATGTTTAATTAAAATGAATAGGGATTTTGCCGGGACTGAAAAGTCAGTTCGACCCAAACGTGGTGTTCGAGCCTACCGAGTTCGACCCATCGAAGTTCGACTGTATAATATGGGCCCCGTCAAGCGATTTTGGTACTTATCACCTATGCGAGCAGCGAAGGTTCAGGCAAGCCTGCGCATCCGCGCAGTCTCGCCAGAACCTTCGCTGCTCGCTCATAAAAGCAGTGAATCAAGAGGAACCTTCAGACAGAAAGCCATATCCCTGTCCCCTCTGAATGGATGGGCATGCACAGTTAAAATTTGTCATGACGGAATGCTCGAAGACACAAATTCGCTTGACGGGGCTCATATAACCACTAAAAGTCCACTAACCATTCAATATAATCACTGTCTCTGCCCTCCAAGATACCATCAATTTCTGCCCGGCATCTTTCTTGTATGTCTGGATGCTCCGCCAGGGAGTACATGATCCAACTGATAGCGGAAGTGGTTGTGTCATGACCTGTGAACAAAATTCATTTTGTTTGTTTGTTGGTATTGGGGTTTAATGGCCCAGTCAACACTATTTTAGGTCATTTTCGAGCTGGTCAGTTTAGCTATCCACACTTTTCCTGGGCAGGCTTATACCTAAGCGGTTAACCAGTACACTGCCCTTCTTGAATCAGCGGAAGGGAGAGAATGACCATAGAAAAGATTTCATGATCAATTTCCACGAAAAAGAATTTTGCCGACTCCAGCAGGTATCGAACCAGTTCACATTTTTTCGCCAGAAACTGACAACTGCCCTTCTTGAATCAGCGGAAGGGAGAGAATGACCATAGAAAAGATTTCATTATCAATTTCCACGAAAGAATTTTGCCGACTCCGGCAGGTATCGAACCCGATCACCAGAGAGACGCTCATCCGAATGAGCTACTGAGACCTGCACAAAATTCATTTTAGGGGTACAGATACACTCACAGGGGCTTAGGGGAGGTAACTCTTTCAAGAACATTATTGTCTGTTATATAAATTGCTGTCTACTGTTGTTTGTTTGAGATTTTACATCCCCACCAACACTATTTAGGTCATTTTGGAGATGTTGCTTCTGATTTTGTGAAACTTTTACCTGACATACAGATGAAATGACATCTCAAGCCCTACCGCCCATAGAAACTGCTGGGGTTAAGGGAGCAGTCCAATTCGTGTCACTTTTCCTGGGCAGGTTTAGACCTAAGGTATTTACCCATACTCAAGTACGGCTAGTTTTAGCTCTGCGCGGGGAACCATGCAGTCCATCTATTTCTTACTGCCCCAATGAGAGGGGGCACATCTACTGTTAAAGGAAAGAATTGGCTCCTCAGGAGCCAATTCTTTCCTTTAAAAGTAGACATTTTTTGTAAGGGGTTCACATTATGGTTAAGTAAATAGGAAGTTCTAAAAGTTATCTCCCTTGCAAAACACATCAGCTATGTCTATTCACCTTAACCTCTGTAGACAGCAGAACAAACTATGGTCAAACTTCAATGGGGACCATGTTAACTTTCTTACTTTTGCATAGTCCAAGACAGCAGCAAACTTCAATGGCTCAAACACCTTTGGGACCATGTTAACTTTCTTACTTTTGCATAGTCCAAGACAGCAGCAAACTTCAATGGCTCCAACACCTTTGGGACCATGTTAATTTTCTTACTTTTTGCATAGTCCAAGACAGCAGCAAACTTCAATGGCTCAAACACCTTTGGGACCATGTTAACTTTCTTACTTTTGCATAGTCCAAGACAGCAGCAAACTTCAATGGCTCCAACACCTTTGGGACCATGTTAATTTTCTTACTTTTTGCATAGTCCAAGACAGCAGCAAACTTCAATGGCTCAAACACCTTTGGGACCATGTTAACTTTCTTACTTTTTGCATAGTCCAAGACGGCTGCAAACTTCAATGGCTCAAACACCTTTGGGACCATGTTAATTTTCTTACTTTTTGCATAGTCCAAGACAGCAGCAAAATTCAATGGCTCAAACACCTTTGGGACCATGTTAATTTTCTTACTTTTTGCATAGTCCAAGACAGCAGCAAAATTCAATGGCTCAAACACCTTTGGGACCATGTTAATTTTCTTACTTTTTGCATAGTCCAAGACAGCAGCAAACTTCAATGGCTCCAACACCTTTGGGACCATGTTAATTTTCTTACTTTTTGCATAGTCCAAGACAGCAGCAAACTTCAATGGCTCAAACACCTTTGGGGCCATGTTAATTTTCTTACTTTTTGCATAGTCCAAGACAGCAGCAAACTTCAATGGCTCAAACACCTTTGGGACCATGTTAATTTTCTTACTTTTTGCATAGTCCAAGACAGCAGCAAACTTCAATGGCTCAAACACCTTTGGGACCATGTTAATTTTCTTACTTTTTGCATAGTCCAAGACAGCAGCAAACTTCAATGGCTCAAACACCTTTGGGACCATGTTAATTTTCTTACTTTTTGCATAGTCCAAGACAGCAGCAAAATTCAATGGCTCAAACACCTTTGGGACCATGTTAACCTTTTTACTTTCTGCATAGTCCAAGACAGCAGAACAAACTATGGTCAAATTTCAATGGCTCAATCACCTTTTCTAAAAATAGCCACAGTGACTTTACACTGCAGCTTTAAACAAAGTACCATTACTCTGTGACAAATCATCTAACCAGATGGCACGGATAATATGCGCATCCCCTATTGCTGCTTAAGATTTCATTGAAGTTTCGTTGAATTTCTGCAAGTAGTTGCTGAGAATTCGCGTGGACACGAACAGTACCCTACATATTCATGCAGAATTCATCAAAGGGCCATAACTGTTGGAAAAATCATCGAACCTAAAGACGCAGGTGATATGCGCATCCACCTACAATACTTAATATTCAAATGAAGTTTCATTGAAATCCGACCAGTAGATCTGAGAATTCGCGTGGACAAGAGCAGGACGGACGCACTGACATACAGACGTATGGATGCACATACAAAGTGGCGACTATATGCTCCCCCGAAATTCTTTGGGGAGCATAATAACAATTTTCATCTAATAATGGTGTCCCCAAAGAAACAATACAAAAGATAGACTTGATGAAATGACACAAAAGATACTTTTAAAGAAACAACACAAAAAGAAGCTTTATATGGGCTATGTCATCAGAAAACCTATTTTTTAGAAAACCTATTTTTTTGTTGCCATGTACAAACAACAAAGGCACAGATCAGCCTGTGTATCTGTGCAGACTGATCAGCACCTTTGTGTTCCATTACGAGAACACATCTATACAAATACACTGTAACCTTTATCGACAAAAAAATGAGAATTTTAAGATGAAAAATTGTGACATTTTTCTTATTTCTGCTCAAAATATAGATTGTGGGCACTCATTAGAACCGCCTAATCGAGGCGGTTCTAACGAGTACCCACAATCTATATTTTAGAGCAGAAATAAGAAAAATAAGGTTTACCCCTGCAAACCCGAGTTTTACTATATAAAAGTGGGGTTCAAGGGTGTCAAAATCATATAAAAGTGTTTTTGTGATCATTACGCAAACACGCCTATACAATACATTGCCACCTCTTTATCGCGAAAAAATGAAAATTTTATGATGAAAAATTGTGACATTTTTCTTATTTCTGCTCAAAATATAGATTGTGGGCACTCATTAGAACCGCCTCATCGAAGCGGTTCTAACGAGAACCCACAATCTATATTTGAGAGCAGAAATAAAAAAAATAAGGTTTACCTCTGTAAACCCCAGTTTTTCTATATAAAAGTGGGGTTCAAGGGGGTCAAAATCATATAGAAGTGTTTTTGTGATCATTACGCAAATACATTGCCACCTTTATCGCCGAAAAAATGAAAATTTTATGATGAAAAATTGTGACGTTTTTCTTATTTCTGCTCAAAATATAGATTATGGGCACTCATTAGAACCGCCTCATCGAGGCGGTTGTAATGAGTGCCCACAATCTATATTTTGAGCAGAAATAAGCAAAAATAAGAAAAATAAGGTTTACCCCTGTAAACCCCAGTTTTTTTTATATAAAAGTGGGGTTCGAGGGGGTCAAAATTATATAGGCGTGTTTTCGTGATGGACTGCTTGAATAGTATAGTACCTATAGTTCATATACCTAAGCTTTGAAGATCTTTGCTAGTCTGTGTAGTTTAGTACCGTATTTACCATAATACAGTGGAACTGTAACGGCTCGAGCACCGATGGCTCGTTTACCATGGCTGAGTTGAACCCGTTCTTTGGTCCCTAGGGAATTCCCCTTCATGAGATATAGTGTGGGATAATTAAGGAGATTTTTTACTTATATCTTGCCAATGTATGCTGTGTGTACCCATTAGAATCGCCTCGATGAGGCAATTCTAATGAGTACACACAGTATACATATAAATTATAGAACATGGAAAAGATGTTCCAAAATTAACCCGCTATGTCTCCTGGCATTCACCCTTAGTGGTTCGAACTAACCCTGTCTCGAACAGATTTTCGCAGTCCCAAAGGTGTTCGAACCATTGAAGTTCAACTGTATATGTTTTCGGACAGACAGGCCTAAGCAAACAGTGTAGCCCCAGATGAGATGCTGCAGACACTGGGTCAAGTTGTTAAAGGCAGCATCAGCTAAACCCATTGTATGTTGGTGCTCTTCCATTTCTAGAGTGTTTAGAGTTTTACGTCTCACCAACAGTTAAGGTCATACGGAGACTGGACCTCGGTTTAAAGACTCATCCGAAAGTCTGGAGAAGCCCGGAATCGATCCTGCGACCCCTGGTTTACAAGGGGAGTAGCATGACCACTTCACCACGTAGGCTTTTTTGCTACATGTTGGAAAAGTCCATTTGTCATATAAAGGGTGTCAGGCCTATTCTGTGGCGTCTGATCTGGGCCTGAACTGTTTGCCGAGGTACCCCTTTAGGGGTTGCCCGCATGCAATGGGTTAAAGAGCTTAGTGGTAAAACTATTAACTGTTTAGTATGTGCAATAGCTAATGCAATGATATTTTTTGCTGAAAACATGATTGTGAGTACCTTTTGCTACTCAGTTTTTCTGCAAAAATATTAGCATATTTGCATACTCCCAATTGTTCTGCAAAAACATCAGCATATTTGCCATAATTAAATGATCAAAGTTTTAATATGTTAATTCATGACATCAACTGGGCCCTTATAAAGCCTGAAGAATGTTACCTTCAAACAAGAACGTATCAACTTCATTCCTGATGTCAAGGTCACTGAGGCCCCGACCCTCCTCATCCTTGGCTGTCAATATAATGTCGAGGAAATCAAGACTTCGCTTCTGCATATCGTCAGACACTTTAGGTAGGCCTTCTTGTTCCTGTGTGTGAAAAATGTCAAATGCACCATTTGTTACCTCTTTTATAATACGAGCCTCGCCTGAACCTTCGCTGCTCGCATAGGCGATAAGTACCAAAATCGCTTGACGGGGCCCATACGATAGTACGAATCTAACATAAAAGTCATGTTAGCTGTTTTCGCATTGTGCTAAGAAGTCCTTGAAATGAAGAGCCTTGTTAAACCCATTTTATATAGAGAAAACTCAATGTTTCTTATTACAGCTGAAAAATATAGTTCGAGAAGAGAAATCAACATAGTTTGCTGTTTTGTTAAATACAAGTATATACCCTTTAATGACCAACAGACCAACAGATTTGTTTGTTTGTATTAAAGTTTAACAGCCCAGTCAACACTATTTTAGGACATTTTTTAGCCGGTCAGTTTACCTGGCCACACTTTTCCTGGGCAGGCTTATACGTAAGCGCTTAACCAGTACAGTGCACATTCTTTTGCCAGAAACTGACAACTGCCCTTCTTGAATCAGCTGAAGGGAGAGAATGACCGTAGGAAAGATTTCATGATCAATCTCCATGAAAGCGTGTTGCCAACCCCGGCAGGCACCGAACCCATGTCCTCCTGATCACCAGTCAGACGCACATCCGACTGAACTACCGAGGCCCGCAAATGACCAACAGAATCTGCCTCCCAATAACTTTCATTGGGCCCATTTACAATATAGGGAGTATCAGGACTATATATTTATTAGTCATTATAGTTTTACATCAATTTCCATATCTTAAGCAAATAGTGAAGACCCTGATCAGATGCCACATTTTGTGGCATCTGATCAGGGTCTTCACTGTTTGCCAATGTCCCACTTTTGGATCGCTAGACATGTAAGGGTAAAAATCTTGATTTCTAACAGGACACTCTTGGGTTGATTGTTTATCAGTTGGCCTAAAGTTACTAAGTACAGAATCTCTTCAGTGCGCACTGGAGTGGACAGCAAGCCTCGTGATGCCAGACAGTGTCCCTCAGGATGGATTTTTCCATCCACCCCTCACACCAATATAAGATTCTTATAGTTTAAGTCCCTGTTCGGGGCCATATTTCCAGCCTACACTCAGGGACAATGGACCCATCAGTGCTGTCCGTGCTTTGATTTTTTAATTACAAACGTTTGTGGGACTTTTACCTGACATTGAGATGAAATGACATCTCAAGCCCTACTGCCCAAATAAACCCCTAGGTTTGAAGGATGGTCTGACTGGCACCACTTTTCCCGGGTGGACTTAGACCATCAGCCCTTGGGGAAGCACCATACTGCCTACATATTTTTCCTAGCCCCAATGAGCAGGGTCACATTAAAGTAGGTTATGTGGCTGCTGGCTGGAGGAGAGAGGTGGCTGCTGAGCAGAGGTAAAATATATAGTAAAATGCTATGGAGGGAATTATTGTGGCTGCTGAAAAGAGGTGACTGCTTAACTGAGGTGATCTCTAGTGGAGGCTTTATTGTAATTGTTATGTTCTGGCTACCCTACTCACAATGGTGTTTTTCCTGGCCTTGATGATGTCTTCAGCTATACCATGAACAAACTTGCACCATCTTGAGAACTCCCAGCCTTGTGGCGTAAAGTTGAAATATACAAAGTCCAGGAACAGAAGTGGATTTCTGAAA
The DNA here is from genome assembly GCA_963580285.1 of Lucinisca nassula. NCBI lineage: Eukaryota > Metazoa > Mollusca > Bivalvia > Lucinida > Lucinidae > Lucinisca > Lucinisca nassula. The sequence goes on from OY757023.1 coordinate 60,785,399, forward strand.
AAAATAAATAAATAAATAGCAGTTCAAGTTGATCTCTTCCAAGCTCATCCTAATTTAAACGTATTCAAATTGGAACTAATTATAAGGTCTCTCCTTGGTGTACAATGTGTGCCTGATGTTGTGTGACCCAAAAGTACTCTGTTTCAGCATCAAGAAAACATGCATACATAATTTTGACCCCCTTGAACCCTATTTTTATACAGTAAAACATGGGTTTACAGGGTAAACCGTATATTTCTTATTTCTGCACTAAAATACAGATTGTGGGTTCTCGTTAGAACCCCTCGCTGAGGCAGTTCTAATGAGTACCCACAATCTATATTTTGAGCAGAAATAAGAGAAATATCACAATTTTTCTTCTACAATATTTCGATTTTTCGGAGGTAAAGTTTACAATGTATTTGTATAGTCGTGTTTTCGTTACGATGTCCCTTTTCTACATTAATAATCAAAGCACTAACAGTACAGCAAGGGTGGGACAATTGTCTCTGAGTGTAGGCTGGGAAAATAGCCAGGAATTGAGACTTAGACAGTTTTGTTTAACTCGTAAATTCCAGTATTTTAAGCAAACAATGTAGACCCTGATCAGACATCGCAGTCTGCAGCATCTGATCTGAGTGTAAACCCATTTCATGAGCCCTGACCAAATTTTACAGATTACTAACCCTTTACACAGCCCAACACGTGAACACGTGTGTGAAATGAAGACCCCCTTAAACCCCACTTCATATAGAGAAAACTGGGGTTTACGGGGGTATACATTATTTTTCTTATTTCTGCTCCAAGGCATAGGTTGTGGGTACTCGTTAGAACCGCCTCAATGAGGTGGTTCTAACGAGCACCCACAACCTATATTTTGAGCATTTGTAAGAAAAATATCACGAATTTTCATCAGAAAAGTAGCCATTTGGGAGAAATGAAAAAAGCACTATGTCGCACGGGTGAGTTATCATAATGCTAAAGACTTCATATTAACCCTTATCTTGCTGTTCACCACAACCCCTATCTATGGAAACAGTGTAGATCCAGATCAGATGGCTTCCGAAGAAGCTATCTGATCAGGATCTACACTGTTTGACATGAAGTTTATGGATTTGTAAGAATAAATAACATGAAGTAATCTGATTGGTTCAAAGTCAGAAATGGGTGTGGCTAAACTGAATATTCAGCAAGAGAAGGGTTAACAAATATAGCCTGTCTATAAATAACAGGTACCTGAATTTTGGAATCATGCAATTCTTGCAGTCAGGAACAGGGAGGTGGACATAACATGAGCAGCATATCTAATCTTGGTGTGTGTGAATTCGGGTTTAACGTCGCTTTGAACAATTTTTCAGTCATATCACGACGGTGTCTGGTTGCGACAGGGAGCTCAATGCTCACTTTTATAGTGCTGCCTCACTGAAGTATCATGTCCCAGACACATTACATGATACCACACCCAGTCACATTATCCTGACACAGGGTCGACCAGTCCTAGCTCTACCCCGTAAATCTGAGTGCCAAGCGAGGAGCAGCTAGTACCATTTTTAACGACTTTGTTATGTCGCGGCCCAGGATAGAACCCGTGACCATTCACAGCGGACACTCTACCAACTGAGCTATCGGGGCCGGTATCTAATCTTGGTATATAGTAACTTTGGGTTGATTGATTAACAATCAACCGATGAATATAATTGTTCCAGTAACAGCTGTTCAGTAACAGTTGTTCAAAGCCAATGAAATCGCTAATAATGAATGTGCAAAAACATTCTTTTTTTTCTTTATTTTTCGGTTTTACTGCCTTTCCAAGATTAATTAACTTACCGTATTCGCCCTAATTACCGCACATGCTCCTATAAGCGCACACCAAAGCTATTTTTGAAAAGGAAATGCATAAGCGCACACTTTACAGTAATCTCCCCTTGAAGCTCTCATAGTAAATCTATAAAAACTTACCATTATTTCTTCCAACAGTGAAGGCAATGATTAAGTATCTTTTTCCGTACCATTAAATATCAGTATGCATCATCTTGGAAGCTGTTGTTTTCGTATCAAGGGTGCGCTAATTAGGTAGATTTTTCACCATGATTTTATGACAAGATTTTGAAAAAACTAAGCGCACGGTGCGGTAGTTAGGGCGAATACGGTATTTTGAGCCAATCTTTAATCAGAGGATAAAAACTGGAGTACCCGGAGAAAAACCACTTGAACTTCCATTGCAGAACTTGGCCTATCACATGTGGCCCTAGCGAGGCGAGAACCACAGCAGTGACAGACCTAATGATTAACAGTCAGCGCTGTTAATCATTAGGCTATGGAGACTCGTTCTAAAACACAAAATACAACTGATACACCAACATTCAGAATCATTCACATTTCTGCTGAATAAAAAGTGATTAGCTTTTGCAATGGACTGCGTTTCTTCAGCAACAAATATTGGTCTATAACTGTTTGCGAGACTACAGTAAAACTTCGATGGCTCGAAACCAAATGGCTCATTTACCATGGGTGAGTCGAACCCATGCTTGAGCCTCTAGGGAAATCCTCGATATAAGAAATAGTGGGGGATAATTTAGAAGATTTTCGTCTTTTATCTTGCAAATGTATGCTGTGTGTATTCATTAGAATCGCCTTGATGAGGTGATTCTAATGAGTACACACAGCATACATTTTCATAATAAAACACAGAAAAGATATCCGAAAGTATATCGTATACCTCCTGGCAATCTCCCTCAGTGGCTCGAACTACCCCTGTCTCGAACAGATTTTCGAGGTCCCAAAGGTGTTCCAGGCATTGAAGTTCGACTGTATTTATCATTTCTACCACTAACACATTTGGTTAGGTACTGTAATAATCCTAAATATTTAGACAGACAGGTCAAAGCAAATAGTGCAGACCCAGATCGGACTGCTCCTGAAGGAGCAGTCTGATCAGGATCTACACTGTTTGCCATTCCATCTACACCTTTTGCAGGCCTTGCAGGATCTTGAACCAAATTTGTTGAAATTTTAGGAGAATTACAGCAAGTCCTCAAGCTGTCCGACCTACAGTCGAATTTCAATGGCTCGAACACCTTTGGGACCATGAAAATCTGTTCGAGACAGGGGTAGAAGCCTCCGTGGTGCAGTGGTTACGCTACTCGCCTTGTAAACCAGGGATCAGAGGATCGATCCCGGGCTTCTCCAGACTTTCGGATGAGTCTTTAAACCAAGGTCCCGTCTCCGTATGACCTTAGCTGTTGGTGGGACGTAAAACTAAAACTCACTCACTCACTCGAGACAGGGGTAGTTCGAGCCACTGAGGTTACTGTCAGGAGGCATAACGAGGTACTTTTTGACATATTTTCGGTGTCCTGTAATGAAAATGTACACTGTGTGTACTCATTAGAATCGCCTCATCGAGGCGATTCTAATGAGAACACACAGCATACATTTTGCAAGATAAAAGACGAAAGTCTCCTAAATTATCTCGCACCATTTCTTATGTAGAGGACTTCCCTAGGGGCTCAAGAACGGGTTCGACTAAGCCATGGTAAACGAGCCATCGGTGTTTGAGTCATCGCAGTTCTACTGTATTAGGATTTTTACGGTATTAAAGCATTAACCTTTAACCTGCTGAATATTCATTTAAGCCACACCCATTTCTGTCTATCAACCAATCAAATTACTTGATGTAATTTATTCCTACAAATTCATCAACTGAATGCCAAACAGTATAGATCCTGATCAGATGGCTTCTTCAGAAGCCATCTGATCTGGAGCTACACTGTTTGCAAAGATAGGGCTTGTCGCCTACAGCAGGGTAAAGGTTAAACAATTGTTGCCAGAAAAATACAATACTAGAATAAGAAAACTTAAATATACATTATTTTCTTTATAACTGTTCAATATATCACAGTTTGGAATATACAAGTACTTACAATGACCGTTCCATCCATAACTGGGTCAGCCTAAGCACAGCCTGCACATATGGGTGCTTATCTCTGAAAAAAATATGAAGGATGTTACACTCATGGTCATTTTATACAAAGGCCCCCGCCCATCAGGGCTTGAAGAAATAGATGGGCTGCATGATGCTTCCAAGCAGAACTGAAACTGATCCGCACACAAGTACTGGCAAACCGCTTAGAGGATCTAAGCCTGCCCAGGCAAAGCGGTAAGAGTGTCGACCCGTCCATGCTTATAAACCCTATTTGTTTCATTTGGCTGCAGGGCTTGAGATGTCATTTCATCTCAATGTCGGGTAAAAGTCCAACAAAATTGGAAGCAACGTCTCCAAAATGATCTTTACAGTGTTGACGGGGATGTTAAACCTCAAATCAAACAAAAACAAATCATTTTATACAAAATTTACGAAACTTACCTTCAGTGGTCATTTCGTATGAAATTTATGAAACAAGGTCTTTAGCGAGTTTCAAAAATTTCATATGTCATGTCTACGAGTGTAAGATTCTATATATCATATAACGATGTCAAAGCCGATTTTATAACAGAAGATGTTCAAAAGAAACACTGGCATCATGAAAACATGCCTATATAATTTTGACCCCCTTGAACCCCAGTTTTAAATAGTAAAACCGGGGTTTACAGGGGTAAACCGTATTTTTCTTATTTCAGCTCTAACATATAGATTGTGGGTACTCGTTAGGACCGCCTCTGTGAGGCGGTTCTAATGAGTACCCACAGCATAGACTTTTATGGAGAACTGACAAAAACTATCCTTCAATTATCATAAAATACTCACCTTATCTGTTGTTCTGCCTTATAATGTGTACAAGGGAAAAGCCAAAATGGGACACTGTTGAACAGTGCAGGTCCAGATCATACACTGCACTCAGGGCCACAACTGTGTGCAAAAAAGTTCAGCCATTCTCCTAAACCCGACACCCCTATATGTATGGCCAGAGATTCCATTCAGTACAAAATGCGTTAAAAGTAACCCAGTCCTGCTGAATATACATGTATTTATTTTGCCGCACCCATTTCTGACTATCAACCAATCAAAATACTTGATACCATGTATTCGTTCAACTCAAAAACTGAATGAAAAACAGTGTAGATCCAGATGCCTTCTGATCAGGATCTAGACTGTTTGCCATGGCTGGGGTTGTAGTATTCAGCAGGACAAGGCTTAACCCTTAACATGTCCATCATGACAACTGTCGTCTGCTTTGTCGTCTGTCGGTTACCTTAAAAGTCATTTTTTTGCAAACAGTGCGGACCCAGATCAGACTGCTCCTGTAGGAGCAGTCTGATCTGGGCTCACACTGTTTGCCTGTACGCAAAAATAGTTTTAAAAAGTTCGCAAAAAAATTCAGCAGACGACATAAGCAGACAGCATTTTCAGATGTAGTTTTACTCAGCGTCTAAAGGGTTAATAGCCGGCCTCGGTAGCTCAGTCGGATGCACATCTGACTGGTGATCAGGAGGACGTGGGTTCGATACCTGCCGCGGTCAGCAATATTCTTTTGTGGGGATTGATCATGAAATCTTTTCTACGGTCATTCTCTCCCTTCTGCTGATTCAAGAAGGGCAGTTTTCAGTTTCTGGTGAAAGAATGTGCACTGTATTGGCTAATCGCATACGTATAAGCCTGCCCAGGATAAGTGTGGATAGGCAAACTGACTGGCTCAAAATGAACTTAAATATAGTTGACTGGGCCACTAAACTCCAATACAAACAAACTTAAGGGTTAATATGATATGAGAGTATCTAAATCTCAAAGCTACCTACCCCTGAATTTGACAGTCCGTTTTGTAGGAAAATGCACACTTCAATATAACATCCAGAGAACTGAGTCCAAAATAATTGAAGGCTTCAAAAGTCTTTCCCGCCCCACAACACTTTTCAATTTTACCCTGAAATAGTACAAACAAGCATTACAACTGTTGCACATACATGCTGAAAAAAAAACACAAACACACACACACAAAAATAATAAAATTTAACACAATTGTTTGGGTCTAAAGTGGAAACGGTGTAAGTTTTTTTATGGTTTTACAGCCCATTCAAGATAATTTCACTTTCAGTCCAACCTGTGTTAAGCAAGCACCTATGGGATAATCAAAATGTGCTTGCTTAAGACAGGTGCTTGCTTAATACAGGTGAACTTTAATGCATTTGCCTTTTATGGGAACCAAATGCATGTTTGCTTAAGACAGGTTGCTTGCTTAATAGAGGTGGCCACTATGACAGGTTTGACTGTATTTTGAGCCGATTGTTAATCAGAGGTGTGCGAAAACTAGTGTACCTGGAGAATAATAACCTGACTTTCCGTTGCAGAACTTGGCCTGAGCAAAGCTTGAACTAGCAATGGTGAAAGACCTAAGTGCTCTTAGTAACCCACTAGGTCAGAAACTGCAAGTTAACCCTTATCTTGCTGTTCACTACAACCCCTATCTTTGCAAACAGTGTAGATCCAGATCAGATGGATTCTGAAGAAGCCATCTGATCAGGATCTACACTGTTTAGCATTCAGTTTATGAATTTGTAGCAATAAATTACATCAAGTAATTTGATTGGTTGATAGACAGAAATGGGTGTGGCTTAAATGAATATTCAGCAAGATAAGGGTTAAGCAACCGTGTTTTTATTTGTTTGATTTGAGGCTTAACATCCCAATCAACACTGTATAGGTCATTTTGGAGATGTTGCTTCCAATTTTGTGAGACTTTTACCCGACACTGAGATGAAATGACTTCTCAAGCCCTGCCACCCAATGGAAGCAATACTGTTTATAAGCATGAACGGACTGACTTACACCGCTTTGCTGGGCAGGCTAAGATCCTCTAAGCAGTTTACCAGTACTCGTGTGGGGTTGGTTTCAGCTCTGTGTGGAAGCATCATGCAGCCCATCTATTTCTTTGGGGCGCTAAGCAATCGTGTTATATCGAAATAAAATCATATAGATTATGAAGGACAATAATTCCATATTATGTAGCGCCTCTGGGGGGTGCAAAGTCACTGAACCATGAAATATGTCAATTTCAAAAATGGATGCTTGCATTAACTGGATGCAACTTTGTACCAAGCAACATTAAAGAAGGTCTAATAGTTCTGTAGTAACAATCTTGAACATTAAGGTGACTGCTAGGGTTTCTCAATAATTCACATGGAATGTAGAACAAAGGTCAAATATGGATGATTGCATTAACCAATTTTGTACCGGAAACCCCAAAACGGGTAGTTGGCAAACAGTGCAGGCCCAGAACAGACGCCGCAGAATGCGGCGTCTGATCTGGGCCTACATTGTTTTCAAGATTTTCAGCCAATTTCCAAATGTTTTTTGAAGAAATCACAATCTGACAACCCCGAATTTCAAAATGGACTCCTTTTGTTTTTGTTTGATTTGAGGTTTATCGTCCCCTTCAACACTGTAAAGGTAATTTTGGAGACGTTGCTTCCAATTTTGTGGGACTTTTACCCATCTCATTTTATGACATCTCAAGCCCTGCCGCCCAATGAAACCAATAGGATTTATAAGCATGGACGGGCCAACTCGCACCGCTTTGCCTGGGCAAGCTTAGATCCTCTAAGCGGTTTACCAGTACTCGTGTCCGGGTAGGTTTAAGCTCTGCAAGGAAGCATAATGCAGCCCATATATTTCTTCAAGCCCCAATGGGTGGGGGCTGTAAATGGACTCCTGCTGTATATAAGGAGGAAGATTCCATTTGGTACAAAAAGGGTAAAAATTGTCAACCCCAGATGCAAGTCTTTGCAAAGTAGCATTAATGAAGGTCTGATAGTTCTTGAAATCAGACTTGGACATTAGCATGAATGCTGGGGTGGTCACAATAATTCACAAAGTCAGTGAACCATGAAAAGTAGGTCATGGTCAAATATGGATGCCTGCATTTAAATTGTCATCCCTAGATGCAAAATACAAGTGAAGGCAATGATCAGGAATCGGAACAATTAACCCACCCCTCTCATCACAGACACTAAAGGGAAAGAAACACAAACACAAAATGGAAACATCAACAGCGGAAAGCCAAAAGGACATTCTGTACGAAGTTGCATTAATGAAGGTCCAACAATTCTTGCAAAAATGGACTTGTTTTGTTTGTTTGTTTGATTTGATGTTTATCGTCCCCGTCAACACTATGTAGGTCATTTTGGAGACATTGTTTCTAATTTTGCGGGACTTTTACCCGACAATGAGATGAAATGACATCTCAAGCCCTGTCGCCCAATGAAACCAATAGGGTTTATAAGCACGGACGGTCCGATAAAAAAAATAAAATAAAAAATGGGAATTGAACATTAGGGTGAATGCTAGGGTGGCCGCAATAATTCACAAAGTCAGTGAACATGAAATGTAGGTCAAGGTCAAACATGGATGCTTGCACTGAAATTGTCATGTACAAAACACAATGAAAGAATACCTGAAACATTTAGATAAGTTTTAACCCTTGACCTGCTGAATATTTATATATGCCACACCCACTGTTGATTATCAACCAATCAGAGAACTTGATGCAAATTATTGCAACAAATACATGAGCTGAATGGCAAACAATGAAGATCCTGATCAGATGGCTTCTTCAGAAGCCATCTGATCTGGATCTTCATTGTTTGAAAGATAAGATATATCCCGGGCTCAGCAGGACAAGGGTTAAAACAAGAGTAAATCTTTATTTTAGCTGGTCTTAACAGTAGAGCTGGGGCGATATCATCGATGCATCGATATATCGTGATATTTTTGCTGGCGATACTGTATTGCGATACTAATTCCGCGTATCAATACTTGCCGATACTTTTGCGTTATATCAACAAACATCTGAAACACAAGAGCCACATATTTTTCTGAGGTGCATATGCTGATAAAAAATCTGTATCCAAAAGGCGCTGCTTATATACAATAAAAACAGTTTATGTATCTACTGGGATACAGTATACAGTAACTACTGGAACCAACAGGTGCCTGGTCAAGTGACTCAAGTATGGACCCATGTGCTACTTAAGTTTTGTTGGTATTTTGAGTTATGCCATTCAGATTTATTCAAAACTGTTGCTTCCAAATATGTGTGTGTGGTTGATGGTGTGTGTCTTGTATGATGGGTCTGTGCGATTAGATGGACCTGCAGAGTCATCATAATTACCGTTTTATTGTTGATACCAGCGGTCGCTACTAACATATATATAAACAATGGATGCTGAACCAGACATTGAACATGCCGGATTGGCATTTAAATCACTTGTATGGAAACATTTTGTTTTTGTCAAGTCTTTTATTTTATTTTATTGCATATATATATAAGGATATGCTTAATAAACCAAATGTGTTGTCATTGAACAGGAAACTCTGTTTTCTACTCCTCAACAAAAGTTAAAATTTACCTAATAAAACAGCAAATCTGTACAAAGCAAGTATCGTGATACTGTATCGTATCGCCCATCTGGTATCGCGATAGTATCATGATACATTTTTTCTGGCTATACCCAGCTCTACTTAACAGCAGAAGTTTGCTATACTTACAAGCAATACATCTGTGCACTGGTTCTGAATCATTGCATAATTCTGGAGAATGTCAAAGTGAAATGCAGGGGTCAAAAGTCTTCTGTTCCTAGCCCACCTGTCACCGTTAGCAATCAAGAGACCCTCTCCCAACCATCTAATCCCAACTTCATAGGTTGTACCTGGTCCTCTCGGTTTCGGAGCCATGTAAGCTAAAATAATAAAATATAACAGTTACAGTCGAGTCCGGTAACATTGCGCGGCCGTTTATTTTGCGCAACCGGCATTCACATTTTCACTAACTGTATCCCTAATTATCAGTTTCACTTTTATCAGTGCATCGGCATAACGTTTAACTTAGCCCTGAAAAAGATGGGCTTGCACATGCAGACGAGCTAGTTTAGCGGAATTTTTCAATTTTCTCAAAATATGAAAAATCCGAAATTTTAAAAGTCAAGACTGAATTTAAAACTAGCCAAAGGTGCTATTGTCTTGTATCTAAACTTACTGCTTCTGACAACATTGCAGAAGAACTAATCAACAACTTATCTGAGTCAACCCTCGTGTTCAAACTGCTCGAAATAATTATCGTGCGCAATGTTGGGCGACAAAATTGATAGTTCTATTTCATGGGGGTATCCCTTTTCATAGTATTCTTTGTCCTGTATATTAACCCTTGTCCTGCTGAATATTCATATATGCAACACCCACTACCGATTATCAACCAATCAGATTCTTTGATGCAAATTATTACAACAAATTCAAAATCTGAATGGCAAACAATGTAGATCCTGATCAGATGGCTTCGTCTGAAGCCATCTGATCTGGATCTTCATTGTTTGGAAAATAAGGCATATCCGGGCTCACCAGGACAAGGGTTAATAACTTCAGAGGTCAATTTTCATTGCAGCTAGTTGATAGGGAACTTTTGCAATGTTGTTGATTGTGAAATTTGAGTGGTGGCTTGAACAAAGTCACATGTAGCTATCAAACTTTATGTGCGCAATGTTGCCAGACTGCACCGTAAATCATTTGGGCCCCGTCAAGCGATTTTGGTACTTATCGCCTATGCAAGCAGTGAATCAAGAGGAACCTTCAGACAGAAAGCTATATCCCTGGCCCCTTTGAATGGCTGGGCATGCGCAGTTAAAATTTGTCATGACGGAATGCTCGAAGACACAAATTCGCTTGGCGGGGCTCATTTTATAAAGGTGCCAATCAGTGACAAATAGTTCAGACTCAGACCAGACACAGCAGTATGCAACTGAGCGTGAACTATGTACCGTAAAAATCCTAAAAATTGGGACACCTTGAGGGCTTGCTGTAATTCTCCTAAAATTTTAACAATTTTGTTTCATGACCCAGCAAGGAGTCCAAAAGGTGCAGACAGAATGGCAAAGAGTGTAGACCCTGATCAGGCTGCTCCTTCAGGAGCAGTCTGATCTGGGTCTGCACTGTTTGCTTTGGCCTGTCTGTCCCAATACTAGGATCATTACGGTAATGCTCATAAATAGTAAAATACAAACAAATAAGGCAATTTTCCTGCTCAGAACAGCATAGAATGCTATTCATCCTGCTCATAAATTTTAAAAGGCCAATGATTGTTTACATTTTTTAAATTTACAAGTTGAATAAATTTGATGCTCAAGTAAGCTAAACATGAAAAAAAATGTTAACCACCACAGACTTGCACAAACTGGTCACAATTTTCAAAGTAAGACAACTGAAAAAAGGCTTTGGAATTATGGGTATCTGACTGGCTTTTTAAATGGGCACCAGACTAAAAGGAACAAATTTGCTTCCATTTGAGACAAATTATGTCCAATAACCCTGAATTTAAAGTTGCCATGAAAAACTGCTTAGGAGAGTGTCTATTTATGTCATCAGCTGAATCTTTTTGCAAACTTTTCAAATGTATGTTTGCATAATAGACAAACAGTGTGAACCCTGATCAGACTGCTCCTAATGGAACAGTCTGATCTGGGTCCACACTGCAGTCTGATATGGGCAACACTGTTTGCAACAATGACGTTCAAAGCAGACGACAATTGTTGTGATTGGCATTGTATGGGTTAAAATTAGATTCAGTGAAGGGAGGTTATCGGTTTTCTGCAAGCATTATCTCCCTTTGATGTGTGACCATTATATCAAGGGGAATAGATGCACCTACAGGGGGATGCAACTCTTTCAAAAATATTTTATCTCCCTTGCCAATATGGGTTTACTCTTAAAGGAAAGAATTGGCTCCTCAGGAGCAAATTCTTTCCTTTAAAGTAGACCCCATTTTTCAGGGGGGTTCAGCTTATAAGAAAGCAAACAGGAAGTCCTAAAGGTTACCCTTCTTAAAACAGCAGAAAAAATGGCCAGGAATCTATCCCCCTAAAAAAATCACAAAAAAATAGGTTTTTGACATTAAACCCTTATCTTGCTGTTCACGACAACCCTTATCTTTACAAACAGTGTAGATCCAGATCAGATGGCTTCTAAAGCCATCTGATCAGGATCTACACTGTTTGGCATTCAGTTTTTGAGTTTGTAGCCATTAATTACATCAAGTAATTTGATTGGTTGATAGACAGAAATGGGTGTGGCTTAAATGAATATTCAGCAAGAGAAGGGTTAAAGTATGGAAGTTCAGCTCTGCCTTCAAGGGATGCAACTTTTTCTCATCACTATAGATAATCTTGTAAACTCAACAATATAAAGGAACAAGAGCACCGCATGTGGGTGCCAATGCTCGGCTGCAGCCCCTTTTCATAATGAACAACTAGTCAGAATTTCAAGTAAAAATGTTCAGTAATGACAGAGATATTACAAAATGTCCAAGTTTTCGCACGACAACGATGCAGACAAAAATGTCCAAGTTTTTGCATGATGACGACGCAGACGAAAATGTCCAAGTTTTTGCATGATGACGACGCAGACGAAAATGTCCAAGTTTTTGCACGACAACGACGCAGACGAAAATGTCCAAGTTTTTGCACAACGACGACACAGACGAAAATGTCCAAGTTTTTGCATGATGACGACGCAGACGAAAATGTCCAAGTTTTTGCATGATGACGACGCAGACGAAAATTTCCAAGTTTTTGCACGACAACTACGCAGACGAAAATGTCCAAGTTTTTGCACAACGACGACACAGACGAAAATGTCCAAGTTTTTGCACGACCACGACACAGACGAAAATGTCCAAGTTTTTGCACGACGACGACGCAGACAAAAATGTCCAAGTTTTTGCACGACCACGACACAGACGAAAATGTCCAAGTTTTTGCACGACGACGACGCACGAGCTATGATAATACCTTGTCGTTTTCATCGAAAACAGCCAAGCTAAAAACTAGGGTATAAATTAATATCCTCATCCTTGCTCAAAAACATAGTTTGTACATACTCCTTAGGGTGGTTCTAATGAGCACTCACAATCTATGTTTGGCACAGAAATAATAAAAATATCCCAACTTTCCACTGATTCTGCAGCGTCTAATCTGGGCCCGCACTGTTTGCCAATTACCCCTTTGAGGGTTTCAGGTACAAAACGGGTTAACTAATAAGAATGAAATCTTGAAGTGCACTGTGTTCCTATTACAAAATATCAGAATCACATTACCTAAGCTGTAAAATGAATGCCCTGGAAAACAGAAAGTGTGGGGTCCCTGAATACATTATTTTACTTATTTGAGGTAAAAGACATTGATTGTGGTTCTATTCTAACAACCACCCACAATCTATGTCAGAAATCTAAACAAGAAAATTATCTCATTTTTTTATTGAATGGAAATTCTCTTCCATATAACAACGGAAAGATATTATCTCACAGGGCCCCCATCAGTCGGGGCTTGGAGAAATAGATTGGGCTGCTGCAGAATGATGCTTCCATGCAGAGCTAAAACCGACCGAGCATGAGTACTGGTAAACCGCTTACGTCTAAGCCTGCCCAGGCAAGGTGGTGCGAGTCGGACCGTCCATGTATATGAACCCTATTGGTTTCATTGGGCAGCAGGGCTTGAGATGACATTTCATCTCAATGTCAGGTAAAAAGTCCCACAAAACTGGAAGCAACATCTTTGAAATGACCTGAATAGAGTTGACAGGGACGCAAAACCTCAAACCAAACAACACATTAACTCACATGGGTGTGTTTTTGAAATACCGTATTCGCCCTAATTACCGCACATGCTCCTATAAGCACACACCAAAGCTATTTTTGAAAAGGAAATGCATAAGTGCACACTTTACAGTAACCTCCCCTTGAAGCTCTCACAGTAAATCTATGAAAACTTACAGTTATTTCTTCAACAGTGAAGGCAATGCTTAAGCAGCCTTTTCCGTTCCGTTAAATATCAGTATGCATCATCTCGGAAGCTATTGTTTTTGTATCAAGTGTGCGCTAATTAGAAAGATTTTTCACCACGGTTTTTTGACATGATTTTGAAAAAACTAAGGGCACGGTGCGGTAATTAGGGTGAATACGGTAAATAAAAAACAGAATCTGGACTATTTACATTCATTAAATACATGTAGCTAAGCCTATTATGTTAAAATACAATTCTAGTCTAAAAGCACATGCAAGCAAGGTTTCATAAGCGATACATGAAGCATTTCAAGACGAGCTGTTTCACAGGCCTAGCCAGAAGAAATTTATATTTTTATGTACAATATGGGAAGTCTTGAAAAAGCATTTTTCTATGAAATTGGGCAGCTCTTAAAGGAAAAAGTTTTGGGAACAAATTCTTTTCTCTAAGGAGTATGGGAACATCTGGCAGATTTTTCCACCATTTTTCACAGTGAGACAACTTTCAGAACTTCCTGCTCGCTTTTCTGTAAGCCCTGTCCCAATGAAAAAGGGGTCTACTCTTAAAGGAAAGAATTTGCTCCACAGGAACATTGTCTTATACAGCATCCCTATATAGGCAATGGAAAGGAACTGTGATTTTTTCTGCAACAAATCACTGGGATGAAAGCGTGACACAAAAAGCCAGTTTGATGATGTCAATCGACCATTCTATGACATCAGACAGTGAAACATCATTTTCTTCCATCCAAAACATTATAAAAGGACATAAATTTGTGTGATACAGTCAATAACATTGGATGGATTTCTTCTGGCAATGGTGGAAGGTTGGGTGAATCTGACATCAGATGGTGAAACATCATTGGTTAAACATCATTTTCTTCCATCAAGGACAAATTTTTTTGTGATACAGTCAATAACATTGGATGGATTTCTTCTGACAATGGTGGAAGGTTGTGTGAATTTGACCGAAACAACAGAATTATTGTCTATTTTAAGTGGTTGGTTGGTTGATTTGAGGTTTAACGTCCCCGTCAACACTGTAAAGGTCATTTTGGAGACATTGCTTCCAATTTTGTGGGACTTTTACCCGACACTGAGATGAAATGACATCTCAAGCCCTGTCGCCCAATGAAACTATTTTAAGTGAGTGTTAGACTCCAAATAGATCCGCTTTATTGTGTGATTTGTTGAGTAATAAATCACAGTTATCAATCAGTTGTAAGTAGACAAATAAATCGCCTGACATGCATGCTCGTAATTTGATCTTCTTTACAACTGACCTCCAAACTGTGATTTACTACTGCACAAATCACTGATAAAGCTGATCTATTTCTTAACCCTTTTTTGTACCAAATGGAATTTTCCTCCTTATATATAGCAGGAGTCCATTTTAAAATTTAGGGATGTCAGGTTGTGTTTTCTCCGAAACTGATTTGGAGAATGACTTAACTTTTTGCAAACAGTGTAGGCCCTGATCAGACGCCGCATTCTGCGGCGTCTGATCTGGGCCTGCACTGTTCGCCTATTACCCGTTTTGAGTTTCCGGTACTAAAAGGGTTACCGGTGTAACAGGCCGGTTCTTCCCCCCAGTCAGTTTCTTCCCCGGGGAAGAAACGGGCCAGCCTGTTTCTTCCCCGGGGAAGAAACTGACTAGTCAGTTTCTTCCCCACCCAGTCAGTTTCTTCCCCCCCCCTAAAAAATTATAGAACCATTGTAAAAGAGCTATTAATGCCTCACAATTTGTTCAAAATTAGAAAAGAAACCAATCTGAATAGAGTTTGAGCCTTTTTAGCACAAATGGCAAAATCTGCTAGATGCCCTACAATACATGGTGATCTAATGAAATATGCATCCCTATTCCAGAATCTGGGATTAATTTTCTCAGCTTTCTAATACATAAATTGGTATCAAATTAATAGATATACTAAGCAACAAATCTTTGGTGCTCAATTCTAAATAGAAACTAGAAAATGGGGGTGGGGAAGAAACGGGCCCGCCCAGTTCTTCCCCGGGGAAGAACTGGGCCGGCCCGGTTCTTCCCCACCCCCAGACATTTAATTTTCTAGTGCATAGAGCTGTCATTTTTTATTATTTTTATTAAAGTATTAATTCATAGCATGAAATGACAATGTTGATTTGTTCAGAAAGATAAATCTACAGTAACCTTAAGGTGGGGAAGAACTGGGCCGGAACTCCCCCCCCCCACCATCTTCACCCACCCCCAGCTATTTCCTTTTTGTAGTTCATACCGCTGTATGTATTTGTTATTTGAACTCAAATATTAAATTCATAGTGTAAAACATTGTAGATTTGTTCAGAAAAGCAAATACATGGCTGCCTTGGGGTGGGGAAGAACTGGGCCGGCCCAGTTCTTCCCCACCCCCGTTCACCCACCCCCAGCTTTTTCTTTTTTGTAGCTTATACCGCTGTTTGTGTTTACTATTTGAATTCAAACATTAAATTCATAGCGTAAGACATTGTAGCTTTGTTCAGAAAAGCTAATGTATAGCAGCCTTGGGGTGGGGAAGAACTGGGCCGGCCCAGTTCTTTCCCCCCCCCCCCCCAGCATTTTCCTGTTGTTTTTTTTTTATTTCTTACTGCTGTATGTGTTTATTATTTGAAATCAAATGTTAAATTCCTAGCGAAAAACACTGTAGATTTGTTCAGAAAAGCAAATGCATAGCAGCCTTGAAGTGGGGAAGAACTGGGCTGGCCCAGTTCTTCCCCAACCCCCTTCACCCACCCTCCTTTTTGTAGCTTATACCGCTGTATGTGTTTATTATTTGAATTCAAATATTAAATTCATAGCGTAAGACATTGTAGCTTTGTTCAGAAAAGCTAATGTATAGCAGTCTTGGGGTGGGGAAGAACTGGGCCGGCCCAGTTCTTCCCCACCCCCAGTATCCAAATTCTATGTAGATTTGAGCGCTAAACATTTGTGCCTTATTATATCTGTTTAGTTAATACTAATTGTTGTCTTAAAAAGCAAAGAAAATGCACCAAATATGCTTGAATATGGATGCATATTTTATTGCATCTCCATGAATGGTGCAGCATAGAGCAAATTTTGTCATTCAAGCTAAAACGACTCAGAACTTATTCAGAATGGTCTCATTTCTCATTTATAACAAATTGTGAGCTGAAAATTACTCCTTGACTATGGTTCTAAAAAAATTTTTTGGGGGGAAAGAAACTGACTAAGTGGGGAAGAACCGGGCCGGCCCAGTTCTTCCCCCGGGGAAGAAACAGCCAGCCTAGTTCTTCCCCGGGGCAGAAACGGGCCGGGGGAAGAAACTGACCGTTACACCGGTAACCAAGGTTACTAGAGCAGCATGCCAAGCAAAAAATCTACCCTGACCATTCCACTGTTTTTACAGTAGCGTAGTGAGAAAAAATAATTGTTACGCTTTAGTTGGAAAATTATTGTGTGTTTTGTTTGGAGTTTTACAACCCAGTCAACACTATTTATGTCATATTGAGCCTGTCAGTTTACCTAACCACATAATTACTGGGCAGGCTTATACAGTACAGAGCATATTCCTTTGCTAGAACTGACAATCGCCCTTCTTGAATAAGCTGAAGGGAGAGAATTACCATGTTTCTTGCATACCAGACAAGGAAATCCATGATTTTACCCTGAGATAGAAATTTATGTTCTGACCCTGGTGTTCCAACCCCAAATCGAATATAATCGTGTGTTTGATAAATGCACTGGTTGATTACGACCTGGTATGCGCCGTCGTTAAGGTTGAAGTCACTAAACATTCCTCCAGTGTCAACACAATATGGCTGATGTTGGTAACTGAAGTGACTGCGGCATTAAAAATCCGTGCTAAGAAATGGAAGGTATGCAAGAAAAAGAATCCAATATGGGTGTGAGGGGTGGATAGAAAAATCCGTCCCTCGGGATCACCGTCCGGCATCACTCTGCAAGCCTCGTGATGCTGGACAGTGTCCCTCTGGACGGATTTTTCCATCCGTCCCTCACACCCATATATGATTCTTATATTCTATACCCATTTTGATAGCACATGACCATAGAAAAGATAGGTGTGCATTTCTATACCCATTTTGAAAACACACCAGTGCGACAATAAGTGTATTCATTCATATCTTTTTCTATCTGATTGACAAAAGTTTGTATATTTTTTCTAATCTTTATATACAGGATCTTACATGATTGAATTTATTAAACGAATGAGGAAAAGAAATAAAATGCGAGGCTTTGCCGAGCATTTTATCCCTTTTCCTCAACGAGTTTAATAAATTCAATAATACATGACCACAAATGCAAGATTCTATTGATCATACGACATTTAAAACGCATTTTATTCACGACTGTGTACAAAAATGTCACTTTTCCGCCATTAGTAAACACGACGTCATTATGGACGTCGTACATGTAATGTTACGGGACGTATCTAGCTAATTTGCATATTTAATCCACTAGTGGAATATCAAAAATATTACATGGCGTTATTACACTCTCAGATGCGACGTCATATGATAAACCAATATACAGAGACTGGGGTTTGCAGGGTATACATTAATTATTTCTGCTCCAAGATATAGGTTGTGGGTACTCGGTACAGAACCGCCTCAATGAATGAGGTAGTTCTAAAAAGCATCCAACATCTATTTTTGCTGCAAAAAGAAGTATTTCACAAATTTTGCAAAAATAAGAAATATTTCACAAATTTTGCAAAAATAAGAAATATACCACAAATTTTCATCGAAAAATATAATTTTAGAAGCCATGAAAGAATGAACTTTGTCACATGGGTGTTCTAACATCACGAAAACACACCTATATGATTTTGACCCCATTGAACCCCACTTTTATAAAGTAAAACTGGGGTTTAGAGGGGTAAACCTTATTTTTCATATTTCTGCTCTAAAATATAGATTGTTGGTACTCGTTAGAAGCGCCTCGATGAGGCACTTCTAACGAGTACCCATAATCTATATTTTGAGCAGAAATAAGAAAAATATCACAATTTTTCATCTCAAAATTTACATTTTTCATCACTGTATTCATAAAGGCATGTTTTCGTAATGCCTACTGAATAACTAATGTAAAAATCCTAACAAGAGGCCCATGGGCCACAATGCTCACCAGAGCTCAGGGGGCCACTGCCCACTGGCAGCAATGTATTTTAATTAACCATGGAAGCCCTGCTGCCAAGGCTGCTACAGATAAAATTTCGACCCAATCAGACTAGTGGCTTCAGAGGTCTGATGTCGCTTGAAGACAACAGATGACAACTGACAATTTCCCATCTGTGGCAATAGGCCAAAAAGAACATTATTAAAGGAACATTTCTATGAAAGTTTGACAAAATATCTTGAGAGGCATTAATGTCATTTTTCAATTTTCACCATTATAAGTCAATGGAAACTCTTAACTTGCCATAGCAAACATACCAAAGAGCCAAATTTTGTAAACAAGAGCTCAGGTGGGCACTGCCCAATGGAGCCCTGATTGGTGTCACTAAATGGGTCTTAAAAAATCGAACAGAGACATATATGGTTTAGCTGTGGGGATATGTATGGTTCCTGAGACGTAAGGCCTTTTAAGCAATGGAGGGATTCGGGCATGGCAGATCCCAGAAAAGCCCAAGATTGTTGTCACTGAATATGTCTTATCATAAAGATCAAGAATATATATGGTTAAATGGTGGCGATCTGAACGGTTTCTGAGATATGAGGCCCTTTTATGAAGTGGAAGGGACAGAAATGGCCCCTGCTGACCCCGCAAGACAGGGTTGCCTGCATGTGTCTAATAACAATGACTCTGAACAGTTTCTCAGATATATGGTTTTTTGTGAAGTCAAGGGGTGGAGTGTGGCCCGGGCACACCCTGGGTGACCCCTAGGTTGGTGTCACTGAATGTGTCTTATCATAAGGAACAAGAATATATATGGTTTTGGGGTGGGGATCTGTAAGGGTTCTGGATTATTTAGTCTTTTATGAAGTGGAGGGGGTTGGGCATGGCCCCCGCACATCCCGGGGGACCCCCAAGTTGGTGTCACTGAATGCTACTTATCATAAGGAACGAGAATATATATGGTTTAGGGGTGGGGATCTGTAAGGTTACTGGGATATTGGGCCTTTTATAAAGTGGAGGGGGTGGGACATGGCCCCGGCACATCCTGGGGGACCCCCAGGTTGGCGTCAATGAGTCCATCTTATCATAAGGAACAAAAGAATATATGGTTTAGGGGTGGGGATCGCAATGGTTTCTGAGATAAATGGCATTTTATGAAGTGGAGGGGGTGGGGCATGTCCCTGGCACATCCCGGGGGACCCCAAGGTTGGTGTCACTTAATGCATCTTAGCATAAGGAACAAGAATATATAAAGTTTAGGGGTGGGGATCTGAATGGTTTCTGAGATAAATGGCATTTTATGAAATAGAGGGGGCAGGGCATGTCCCCGGCACATTCCGGGGGACCCCCAGGTTGGTCTCACTTAATGCATCTTATCATAAGGAACAAGAATATATATGGTTTAGGGGTTGGGATCTGTAAGGTTTCTGAGATATAAGGCATTTTATGAAGTGGAGGGGGCGGGGCATGGCCCCGGCACAACCTAGGGGACCGCCAGGTTGACATAAAAGCATATGGCTGAGAGAAGTTTACTCAAGGAACATGTCTATGTAAGTTTTGTGAAAATATCTGCAATGACTTGGCAGTAAATGCCATTTTTCAGTTTTCCCCATTATAAGTCAATGGAAACTCTAAGTTGCCATAGCAACAAAACTAAAAGGCCAAATTTCATAAACAAGAGGGCCCATAGGGCCCTGGTTCGCTCACCTGTGTGTCACTGTCCTGAGTACATTCTATTTTTAGCTCTTGTGGCCATCTTGTTCATCAGCAGAGTGATTTTAGCTTATTTGGTAGGGAGTAACCTAGGCAACATTCCTGGGAACTTTAAATCAAATTGGCCTTAGGGTTTAGGGGGAGTTTCCGTTTGAATCAAATTTACAATATTTTTCTATTTTTAGCTCTGGTGGCCATTTTGTTCATCCGAGTGGGATTGTTTTAGCCTTTTTGGTAGAGGATAATCTAAGCAACATTGTCGCAAGGAACCTACATGCTAAATATGAAGGCTGTATCTCAAATGCTTTAAAAGTTATGACAAAGTAGGTCAAAGGTCAAGGTCATGGGTCAAAAGTTTTGAATGGCTGAGAAAACCTTGTCACAAGGAACATGCATGCCAAATATGAAGGCTCTATCTCATATGGTTCAAAAGGTATGATAAAGTAGGTCACAGGTCAATGTCACAGGTCAAATCTTTATGAGTGGGAAGCCCTTGTCAGAAGGAACCTACATGCCAAATATGAATGCTCTATCTCAAACGGTTCGAAAGTTATGACAAAATAACCTACTGATCTACTTTTTGATTTGACATGACCCATATTCAAACTTAACTGAGATATTGTCCAGATGATCATTCTGGGCAAGTTTTATGATGATTTGACTGAAACTGTGGCCTCTTAGAGTGTCCAAAACGTTTTTCTATGATTTGTACTGCTGACCTACTTTTTGACCCGACATGTCCCATATTCAAACTTGACACAGATATTGTTAAGATGATCATTCTGAGCAAGTTTGATGATGATCGGACCAAAACTTGGGCCTCTAGTGTGTTCACAATGTTTTTCAACAATCTGACCTACTGACTTACATATTGACCAGACATGACCCATATTTGAAATTAACCGAGATATTATCAAATGATCATTTTGTGCAAGTTTGATGATGATCGGACCAAAACTGTAGCTGCCGGCGTTTTCAGAGGGTTTTTCTATGATTTGACCTACTGACCTACTTTTTGACCCAACCTGACCCATATTTGAACTTGACTGAGATGATCATTCAGGGCAAGTTTGATGATGATCGGACCAAAACTGTGGCCTCTAGTGTGTTCACAAGCTTTTTCTATCATTTGACCTACTGACCTACTTTTTGACACGACATGACCCGTATTCAAACTTGACCCGGATAGTGTTAAGACTATCATTCTGAGCAAGTTTGATGATGATCGGACCAAAACTGTGGCCTCCAGTGTGTTCACAAGGTTTTTCTCTGATTTGACCTACTGACCTACTTTTTGACCCTACAAGACCCATATTCAAACTTGCCTGAGAAATTGTCAAGATAATCATTTTGATGAAGATTCATGATGATCAGACAAAAACTGTGTCCTCTAGTGTATTCACAAGGTTTTTCTATGATTTGACCTACTGACCTACTTTGTTACCCAACATAACCCATATTAGAACTTGACCGAAATATTGTCAAAATGATCATTCTGAGCAAGTCTGATGATGATCGGACCAAAACTGTGGCCTCTAGTGTGTTCACAAGGTTTTTCTATGATTTGACCTACTGACCTACATTTTGACCCAACATGACCCGTATTCAAACATGACCAAGATATTGTCAAGATGATCATTCTGGGCAGGTTTGATAATGATTGGACTAAAACTGTGGCCTCTGTATTCACAAGGTTTTTCTATGATTTGACCTACTGACCTACTTTTTGACTCGGCATGACTAATATTCGAATGTGACCAAGATACTATTAAGATGATCATTCTGAGCAAGTTTGATGATGATTGGACATAAATTGTGGCCTCTAGTGTGTTCAGAAGGTTTTTCTATGATTTGACCTACTGACCTACTTTTTGACCCGACAACACCCATATTCGAACTTGACTGAGATATTGTCAAGATGATCATTCTGGGCAAGTTTGATGATGATCGGACCAAAACTGTGGCCTCTTGTGTCTTCACAAGGTTTTTTTTCTGATTTGACCTACTGACCTACTTTTTGACCCGACATGACCCATATTTAAACTTGACCGAGATTTTGTGGTGGTACAAATTGTGTGCAAGTTTAGTTAAAATCAAATCATAAATGAAACATCTATCATGCAGACAAGACCAAAATAGGCAATTTTTGCCCTTTCAGGGGCCGTAACTCCGTAACTCATGATGGGATATGGCTGGTTCAAGAAAGGAACCCAGATCTCATGGTGGTACAAGTTATGTGCAAGTCTGGTTAAAATCAAATCAAAAATGAAGATGCTATCAAGCGGACAAGACCAAAATAGGCAATTTTTCCCCTTTCAGGGGCCGTAACTCAGTAACACATGATGGGATATGGCTGGTTCAAGAAAGGAACCTAGACCTCATGGTGGTACAAGTTGTGTGCAAGTCTGGTTTAAATCAAATCATAAATGAAGATGCTATCGTGCGGACAAGAAATTGTTTACGCACGCACGGACGACGGACAAAATGTGATCACAAAAGCTCACCTTGTCACTACGTGACAGGTGAGCTAAAAACACAAAACCTGTAAAGGCAAATATTGTGAATATTTTCATAAAGCCTCAGCCTCCTGGAGCATATGGTTTCTGAGATGATTTTTTAAGTATTTTTTTTTTTTTTTCTTTTTTTTTTGCATTTTGGTTTCCATGGCAACCAATAAAAATGAGCAGAAGGCTAAAATCATATGGCAGATAGTAGATTGCCTATGGAACATTTCTATGTAAGTTTTGTCAAAAAATCTGCAGACGCTTGGCAGTAAATGCCATTTTTCTATTTTCCCCATTTTAAGTCTATGGAAACTACAAGTTGCCATAGCAACCAAACTAATGGGCCGATTTTCATAAAAAACACAAACTTTCAATCCCCCAGCCCAAGGATGCTACAGATAAAATTTGGGCCCAATGGCTTCAAAGGAGATGTCCTTTGAAAATGTTGACGTCGTAGGACAGACGACGACGACGCCGACGACGCCGACGACGACGACGACGCCGACAACGACAACGACGACGGACAACTGCCTATCCTATAAGCTCTCCCGGAGCCTTTGGCTTTGGTGAGTTAAAAATTCAGACACCTTGAGGACTTGCTGTAATTCTCCTAAAATTCAAACAGATTTGTTTCACAATCCAGCAAGGAGTTCAAAACTTGATAAGGTGCAAACAGAATGGCATACAGTGTAGAACCCGATCAGACTCCTTCAGGAGCAGTCTGATCTGGGTCTGCACTGTTTGTTTAGCCTTATAAGTCCCAAAATTATTTTAGGATCATTGCAGTATATCACCTGGGTGTTCTAGCCTACCGAATAACTACGGGCAACTCATTCCAAACTCAAACAAACAGACAGCTACAGCCAAAACATCTTACCCGAGGATTTTAAAACATGTTTAAGGGTGTCTGGAGCTTCAAGGCTGACAATGCAGCGGAAATGTGACATCCAAAACCTATGAATTCTGGGATTTCTGGCCGCCAGATCCAGGTTAAAGTTAATCCCTTCTGCCCCAGCACCTGGATGCTGCAATATGAAATTAAGGGGCAGTGGTAAACTTTCATGAAAGAAACTCTTTTAGTTATACATGTATTTCTAACTTTCTAATCAAGTTGGATCAACTGTGATTGAAAGGAAAGGAGCAAATTCTTTATTTTTGGAATAGGGATTCGTTTTACAGGAAAGCAAACTGGAATTCATGGCATTCAATCCCTCCTTAAAAATCAGAAGTTCTCAGCATTATCTTAACCCTTGTCCTGCTGAATATTTATATATGCCACACCCACCAGTGCTAATTAACCAATCAGATTTCTTGATGCAAATCATTGCAACAAATTTGTAAACTGAATGACAAACAATGAAGATCCTGATCAGATGGCTTCTTCAGAAGCCATCTGATCTGGATCTACATTGTTTGAAAGATAAGGCATATCTGGGCTCAGCAGGACAAGGGTTAAAACCCTTACCATGCTGAACCCGGAAATATCCTTTTTTTTTTTTTTTAAACAGTATAGATCCAGATCAGCTGGCTTCTCAGGATCTATACTGTTTTCCATCCTGCTCATCACGTGGACAAGTCCGTGAAATAAAGACCCCCCCCCCCTCCAACCCCATTTTATATAGAGAAAACTGGGGTTTACGGGGGTAAACACCATTTTCCTTATTTCTGCTCCAAGACATAGGTTGTGGGTACTCGTTAGAACCGCCACAATGAGGCGGTTCTAACGAGCACCCAAAACCTTTGTTGGAGTATAGATAAGAAAAATATCACACATTTTCATCAGAAAAAATACCTTTTTGTGGTATGAGAAAATGCAGTATATCACACGGATGTGTTATCGTACTGTTCTGAATCCATGGTTAAAATTGAAATCATGCAACTCAAATGGCTGAAAATTGAGTAGGAGTGTAATGCATTGAAATATTAAGCATGGTAAGGGTTAACCCTTGTCCTCCTAAATATTCATATATGCCACACCCACTTCCGATTATCAACCAATCAGATTACCTGTAGCAAATTTTTACAACAAATTCACAATCTGAATGACAAACAATGTAGATCCTGATCAGATGGCTTCTTCAGAAGCCATCTGATCTGGATCTACATTGTTTCAAAGAAAAGGCAGATCCGGGCTCAGCAGAACAAGGGTTAAAAGTTCAACCATTCAGTATGGGAAAATATTAAATTTTTGCTGTAAAAACAAGAGGACCATGACAGTCCTATATCACTCACCTGAGCTAAGAGATTTACATACTTAGTATTTAAGTTTCACAAGGTAGATTGTTCTAAGACTCAAACTGTATAAAAAAATTTTACCCCAGGGGTATTATAAGAACAATCTTTGTAGAGGTCCATTAGATGAAGCTACAAGCCAAAAAGTATAGCTTTTGCAAAAAGCTAGGTCTACATTTAGCACATTTTGTTTGATTTGAGGTTTAACGCCCCTGTCAACACTGTAAAGGTCATTTTGGAGACGTTGCCTCCAATTTTGTGGGACTTTAATCCGACACTGAGATGAAATGACATCTCAAGCCCTGTCGCCCAATGAAACCAATAGGGTTTATTCGCATGGACGGCCCGCCTCGCACCGCGGTTCCTGGACAGGCTTAGATCCTCTAAGCGGTTTACCAGTACTAGTGTGCGGGCCGGATTCAGCTCTGCATGGAAGCATCTTGCAGCCCATATATTTCTTCAAGCCCCTATGGGCGGGGGTGAACATTTAGCACATAATAACAGGGAATGTCTAGTGTCGGGTAAAAGTCCCAATGTCTTCAAAATAGACCTTTACAGTGTTGACAGGGGATGTTAAAAACATCAAATCAAACAAACAAACAAAACATGGAATGTCTAAGAATTCTAATTGACAGTCTGGCACTTATTGATACTAGCAGTGTTGATACTGTGCATTTCCATCCTTGTTTGGTACTTGTGGACCTCATCAAACCAGTGTGATGTGTTAAGTTTGTGACCAGTTGATTGAAACCATCCTGTCTACCTTAAGTGCTTACACAAGTCCAAACATCATGACGATACAGAAAATAATTAACATGCTTAACATATTGAGATGGTACTCAATAAAAATTGTTGCTGACGGCAAGTCAAGTTTTTTTTAGCTCATCAGAGCTGAGGGCTCCTGGGGAGCTTATAGGAATAGAAAGTGGTCCATCGGGGTCAAAAGTTTGTGGATGTATATTTTGTATCAGCCTGTACATATATGAAAGCAAGTATGGGCTTGTACAAATGTGATAGCAATGCTGTGCCAGTGCTCTGCTTGTACATGGTCTTCTTTTTTGTTTGAAAGTTAATACTTGTTATGGGCCCCTTTGGCTTTACAAAATGTGATAGCAATTCTGTGCCAGAGCTCTGCCCGTGGGCCCTTTTTTTTGGGCTCATCTGTCTCATAGTGACAAGGTGAGCCTTTTGTGATCACATTTTGTCTGCCGTCAGTGTGTCCGTGCTTGTGTGTGTGCATAAACAATTTCTTCAAAGGACATCTCCTAAAGCACTAATTGGATATCAACCAAACTTCACAGGAATGATCCATAGTCGATCTTCTTTCAAAGTTCTTCAAATGGTTCCTCTCCATTGCATACCTAGGTCACAGGAGCCAGAACTATAATTTTTTGACTGAAAATTTAAAAAAAATCTTCTTCTCTGAAACCACAATGATATTATAGTCTAGTGGCCACTCCCTGCGGCCCACATGTTTTACATAGACTTGTATATTATATGGAAAACCTTTAAAATTCTTCTTGTCTGAAACTATTAGGCCCAGGTCTTTGATATTTGGTATGAGGCTTAATCTAGTGGACCTTTACCAAGTTGGTTAAATAATAGTCTTAGGGCAAAAAATGGTCACACCCCGGGGCTAACATGCTTTACATTGACTTATGTAAGGAAAATCTTTAGAAATCTTCTTGTCTTAAACCAGAGGGCCTAGGTCTTAGATATTTGGTATGAAGATTCATCTTGGGGACCTCTACCAAGATTTTCAATTTATAGCCTTGGGGCCAAAAATAACCCTGCCCAGGGGTTCAACTGATGTACAGCTATATTGACAACCTTGGATCTATGAAGATATTCTTTTCAATCAGGTTAACAAACATGTCTTGCCTTTCTTCACAGTTTCTTGTTTTTTAACATCGCTTATGATTTTCTGGTCCACAGGTGAGTGATACAGGACCATCTTGGCCTTCTTGTTATTTTTTTGAAAAAGCTTATACTTGTTATGGGCCTATTTGTTTTCTTTTTTGTGAAAGCTTATACTTGGTGTTGCATTATAAATACTAGAGAAAGTGACCAGTGGGTCACGCATACCCCCGGCCAGTGCCACCCTCTGATACATCTTTCAAGCTTGCATGTAACATGAATGAAGAAGTCAAGAAGCTATAAGAATCTATAATGTGCTTATAAAATCTAAACCAAACATAATCTTTCTAAATGGACCAAGGAAGTGAGAGCATCAAAGTTACTGAAGGGGTGGGGGCATCAATGTTACTGAAGCAGCAGGGCGGGGTATGCATCAATGAAGTCTTTGAACTGGTATGCAACATTGATGCAAGTATCAATTGAATTTGTCTTAGAGTTTAGAAAATACAGGCATCTATAAACTTTGTCATAAAACTTTAACCGAACGTAAAATTTCTAAGTCTGTGACCTTGACCTGAAGGTCATTGTGGGGGGTGGGACAGAAATCAATGAAATCTTTAGACCAGTATGTAACTTCAGTGTAAGTATCAACTAAATCTATCAAAGGGTTCAGAAGATACAACCTTTAAGAAACTTTAACGCAAAACTTTAACCAAAATGTTAACGGACGGACAGACGGAAGGACGGAAACACGGACGGACGGACAAACGAACGGCAGGACGAAAACTATATACCCCCATAGCATACTTCGTATGCCGGGGGTATAATAATAAAGGACAGTCTGCATTGTGGGTAACTAACGGCTGAATGGGCATAGACAGATATCATATGCCAGAGCCTTCTGGTTTTTGAACAGAAGATTTAGACAAGATGCTCAATGGGCCTAAACCACTCACTTGAGAAACATTTTAGTAAGGTAATGGGAGCTGATAAGCCCTGAGGCATGGCCAATTTGCACCCCAGAGACATGATTGGAGGATTTATGTAGTTGACCACTAGAAAATGCTACATACTAAATATCTAAGCTCTTATGGTTTTAGAAGATTTTTGAAGTTTTTCCCATTATATGGGAGCTGATAAGCCCTGGAGCGTGGTCAATTTGGATCCCACAGGCATAATTGGCAGGACTTCTACAGTTGACGACCAGACAGTGCTACATACTAAATATCTGAGCTCTGGGCCTTATGGTTTCACAGAAGATTTCTGAAGTTTTTCTCCTTAAAAGTCTATGGGAGCTAATGAACCCCAGGGGCATCATTGGCAGGATTTATGTAGGTGGACTAGCTGTTGCTACATACTCAATATCTAAGCTCTGGGTCTCATGGCTTAAGAGATGAAGATTTTTTAAGTCTATCCCATTATAAGTCTTATGGGAATGAAAAGCCCAAAGGGAGGCCAATTTGGACCCCAAAGGCATGATTGGTAGGATTTATGTAGCTGGCCACTAGAAGTTGCCACATACTAAATATCTAGGATATGGGCCTTTTGGTTTCAGAGAAGAAGATTTCTGAAATTCTTTCATTTGTAAGTCTATGGGAGTTGAACAGCCCTGGGGTGTGGCCATTTTAGATTCTAGGAGCCTGATTGGCAGGATTTATGTAGACAACAATTTGACTTGCTTCATACTAAATATCTTAGCTCTAAGCCTTATGTAGACAGTCTTGACTTGCTTCATACTAAATATCTTAGCTCTAAGCCTTATACCACCCCTGCCCATAGGGGCTTGAAGAAATATATGGGCTGCATGATGCTTCCACGCAGAGCTGAATCTGGCCCGCACACTAGTACTGGTAAACCGCTTAGAGGATCTAAGCCTGTCCAGGAACCGCGGTGTGAGGCGGACCGTCCATGCTAATAAACCCTATTGGTTTCATTGGGCGAAAGGGCTTGAGATGTCATTTCATCTAAATGTTGGGTAAAAGTCCCACAAAATTGGAAGCAACGTCTCCAAGATGACCTTTACAGTGTTGATGGGGATGTTAAACCTCAAATCAAACAAAAAATCTAAGACTTATGGTTTCAGAGAAGATTTTTGAAGTTTTTCCCATTAGAAGTCTATGGGAATTGATAAGTCCCAGGGTTTGACCAATTTGGACCCCAGGGACATGATTGGCAGGATTGATGTAGATGACCATTAGATGTTGATACATATAAAATATCTAAGCTCTGGGTCTGATGGTTTCAGAGAAGATTTTTTTTTAATTTATCCCATTGTAAGTCTATGGGAGCTGATAAGCCCTGGGGCAGGGCCAATTTGGACCCCAGGGGCAAGATTGGCAGGATTTATGTGGGTTACCACTAGATGTTGCTACATAGCAAATATTTAAGCTCTAGGCTTTATGGTTTCACAGAAGAAGACTTTCTAAGTTTTTCCAATTATAATTAAGTCTATGGGAACTGATAAGCCCCAGCGTGTCGCCAATTTGAACCCCAGGGGCATGATTGGCAGGATTTATGTAGTTGACCACTAGCTGGTGCTACATACTAAATATCTAAGCTCTAGGTCTGATGGTCTCCAGGAAGAAGATTTTTGAAATTTTTCCCAGTGTGATTCTATGAGAGCTGGTAAGCCACGGGGTGTGGCCGATTTGGACCCCAGGTTCATGATTGACAGGATTTATGTACAGTACCACTTGACATTCCTCCATACTGAATATCTAAGCTCTAGCCCTTATGGTTTTTCCCATTATAAGTCTACCGGAACTGTTAAGCCCCAGGGCGTGGCCAATTTGGACCCCAGGGGTATGATTGGCATGATTTATGTAGTTGACCACTAGATGTTGCTACATACTAAATATCTAAGCTCTGTGCCTGATGGTTTCAGAAAAGATTTTTGAAATTTTTCCCATTATAAGTCTATGGGTACTGATAAGCCGTGTGGTGTGGTCAATTTGGACCCCAGGGACATGATTTGCAGGATTTATGTAGTTGACCACTAGATGTTGCTACATACTAAATATCTAAGCTCTGTGCCTGATGGTTTCAGAAAAGATTTTTGAAATTTTTCCCATTATAAGTCCATGGGAACTGATAAGCCCTATGGTGTGGTCAATTTGGACCCCAGGGACATGATTTGCAGGATTTATGTAGTTGACCACTAGATGTTGCTTCATACTAAATATCTAAGCTCTTGGCCTTATGGTTTCAGAGAAGATTTTTGAAGTTTTTCCCATTTCAGTCTTTGGGAGCTGATAAGCCCTGGGGCGTGGCCAATTTGAACCCCAGGGACATAATTGACAGGATTTATGTAGTTGGCAGGTTTTTACCGTTTTTATTATCAAGGCAACCAGAGTTTTGTCATTGCTACAAACTAAATATCTTAGCTCCGGGCCTTCTGGTTTCAGAGAAGAAGATTTTTGAAGTTTTTCCCACTAAGAGTAAATGGGAGCTATATGTTGCCATGGCAAACAAAATTCCAATCAGATCAGCCCCAAAATTTTATGCAGCCTTTCCCCCTACCTGATAATGCTTCCCATGATATTTGATCAAGATTGACCGTGGGGTATCAGAGATATACTTATTTGAAATTGTGGATGGATGACAGAGCATTGGCATACTAATTACTCACGAGCCTTCGGCTCAGGTGAGCTAATAAAGCTACATACCAAATGTCAAACCAGAAATTCAACTTCGGTGAAGTTGATGTCGCACCTGCTCCCCACCTGCCCAACACAAAAAATAAAAGTTTACTTAAGGCAGAAGAGATGAATATAGGGCTTTGAGAAGAATCCATAGCCTATATATGTGAGGTAAAAAACTGACTAAGTTCACAATGTGATAAAACTGAAATGATCCAAGAATTATATCCAAAGCATATGAACATCCTCATATCATGGAGAAAACACAAGCTAAGTTTCAAAATGATTAGTATAAAACTGTAAGAGGAGTTGCCATGACTAGGTACCTATCATTATATCAACTGAAGGTTAACAATGACTAAGTTCACAATGTGGAAAAAGTGACAAAAATTGATCCGAAGATTAAGTCCAAACCACATGCAGGGCCTCAAGCCATGCAAAAAACACATGCAAAGTTTCAAAATGATTAGTATAAAACTGTAAGAGGAGTTGGGGTGACAAAGAGGTACCTCCTGTATATCAATTAAAGCTTAAAAATAACTAAATTCACTATGTGCAAAAAGTAGAATAAAATATTCCGAGAATTATGTCCAAACCACATGCACATCTTCATACTATAGTGAAAGCACATGCAAAGTTTCAAAATGATTGGTATAAAACTGTAAGAGGAGTTGCGATGACAAGACGTACCTATCGTATATCAATTGAAGCTTAAAAATGGAATGTAAAAAAAACACATGCAAAGTTTCAAAATGATTAGTATAAAACTGTAAGAGGAGTTGGGGTGACAAAGAGGTACCTCCTGTATATCAATTAAAGCTTAAAAATAACTAAATTCACTATGTGCAAAAAGTAGAATAAAATATTCCGAGAATTATGTCCAAACCACATGCACATCTTCATACTATAGTGAAAGCACATGCAAAGTTTCAAAATGATTGGTATAAAACTGTAAGAGGAGTTGCGATGACAAGACGTACCTATCGTATATCAATTGAAGCTTAAAAATGGAATGTAAAAATGACTAAGTTCACAATGCGCAAAAAGCGAAAAAAAATATTCTGAGAATTATGTCGAAATCACATGCACATCCTCATACCATGGCAAAAGCACATGCAAAGTTTCAAAATGATTGGTATAAAACTGTAAGAGGAGTTGCAATGACAAGAGGTACCTATCATATATCAATTGAAGGTTACAAATGACTAAGTTCAAAATGTGGAAAAAGTGATAAAAATTGATCCGAAGATAAAGTCCAAACCACATGCACATCCTCATACCATAGCAAAAACACACACAAAGTTTCAAAATGATCAATATAAAACTGTAAGAGGAGTTGCGATGACAAGAGGTACCTATTGTATATCAACTGAAGCCTAAAAATGGCTAAGTTCATAATGTGCAAAAAGTGAAAAAAATATTCTGAGAATTATGTCCAAACCACATGCACATCCTCAATCCATGGCGAAAGCACACGCAAAGTTTCAAAATGATTGGTATAAAACTGTAAGAGGAGTTGCGATGACAAGAGGTACCTATCATATATCAATTGTAGGTTAAAAATGACTAAGTTCACAATGTGGAAAAAGTGACAAAATTTGATTGGACGATAAAGTCCAAACCACATGCGCATCCTCATACCATGGCAAAAACACATGCAAAGTTTCAAAATAATCGGTATGAAACTGTAGGAGGAGTTGCGATGACAAGACACCCAGTGTAAAATGTTGACGGACGGACAACGGTACAGACGAACGGACGGATGGAAACTTGCATGCCTATGTCTTCCTGCTAAAGCAGGTGCGACAAAAACTGAGCCTTTAAGTTTCAGACAAGATTTTGAAGGGTTTTCCCTATATTAGTCAATGTTAAGCATGTGGGCAACTGGCAGGGCCATTTTTGGCCCCAGGGCTATATTTTGCACAATCTTGGTACAGGTCCACTAGATAAAGTTGTGTACCATATATTAAAACACCTGGGTCTTCTGATTTCTGATTAGAAGATGGTTAAAGCTTTTCCCTATATAAGTCTATGTATAATGTGGGCATTTTTTTGCCCCAGGGCTATAATTTGAACAATCCTAGTAGAGGTAAACTAGATGAAGCTCAATACCAAATAAACAAGACATATGGGCTTTCTGGTTTCATACAAGCAGAGTTTTAAAGGTTTTTCCAATATAAGTCTATCTAAAACATTTAGGCCCCTCAGTGGGGGCATTTTTGGCTACAGGGCTATAATTTGAATAATCTTGGCAGCGGTCCACTAGACAAAGCTGAGTCCCAAATATAAAAGGACTGGGCCCTCTGGTTTCAGACAAGATTTTTTAAGGTTTTTCCCTGTAAGTGTCTATGCTAAACATGTGACCCCCAGGGCGGTGCCAATTTTGACCCCAGGGCCGTAATCTGAACAACTTTGGCAGAAGTCCATTAGGTGAAGCTACATACTAAATATCAAAGACCTGGGCCTTCTGGTTTCAGACAAGAATATTTTTAAAGGTTTTTGCAAATATTCCCCTATTTGTTACCATGGCAACCAGAGTTTTGTATGGAATGGAATTCTCTAAACAATTTTGAAAGAGGACTCGAAGATCATTTTTGCAAGGTTTGGTCAGAATCTGTTCAGTGGTTTAGCAGTATATGTCATTTAATAAAATTGTGGACAGACATCCGGACAGATGGATGAACAACGAAGACCACAAACAGCAACCGATCACAATAGCTCCCCCGCATCTCTCATACAGATTACCAGATTACCAGATTTTTTTCAAAATCTGTTTCACAGTGTCAGGACATTCCATAAACACATAACACCAAAAAGAAGTAAGCCAAAGAGTATATACTCTTGGGAAAGTTTGACACAGTTGCAGCTAGTAGTTAAGTCCTTCTTCCCCAGGGCCAGGGATCTAAAAATAACAATGTGTTTTATTCTAACAATCTGTAAAACCCTCAGAAAAAGCAACTACCGTATTGATCCTAAGTACTGGACAGGCAGGCCTAAGCAAACATTGCAGACCCAGATCAGACTGCTCCTGAAGGAATAGTCTCCATTGTTTGCCACTTCTTGGACTACTTGCTGGATTGTGAAACAAATTTGTTGTAATTTTAAGAGAATGACCAGTTTGGTTTGTTTGTTTGATTTGAGGTTTAACGTCCCCATCAACACTGTATGGGTCATTTTGGAGATGTTGCGTCCAATTTTGTGGGGCTTTTACCAGACATTGAGTTGAAATGATATCTCAAGCCCTTTTGCCCAATGAAACCAATAGGGTTTATAAGCATGGACTGACCAACTCACACCGCTTTGCCTGGGAAGGCTTAGATTCTCTAAGCGGTTTACCAGTACCCGTATGCGGTCTGCATCAAGCAGCCCATCTATTTCTTTAAGCCTGATGGGCAGGGGCCAGAGAATTACCAGTAATTAGCAAGTTCTGAAGATGTCTGAGTTTTGAGAATTTTTATGGTAACTTATTTTAGCCACCAAAAAAATGCTATAGCTATTATAGCCCTTGTCCTTCTGAACCGGCATATGCTCTACCTTTGCAAAAAGTATAAATCTAGATCAGATGGCATCTGAGCCCAGTTGTTCAAAACATCATTAGCTTAACAAGCTCGTAAGTGTTCTCATTGTTAACTGTTCTAGCAAGTACACTATCTAAAATTTTGGTATTTTTGCTGAAAAAATGTGAGCAGCTTTTGCAATATGCAAAAGCTGCTCACATTTTTTCAGCAAAAATATTAGTATAATTGTCGTATTAAATGATTAAAATTTTCACGATTCGTTAATTAATGATGTTGTTAGTTTTTAACAACTGGCCCCTTGTCTAGATCTTCTGAATTTCTAGAAATAAATTACACCAAGTAATCTGATTGGTTGATAGTCAACCAGAGTACTATTGGTCCTTAACCACTCACTTGAGTGCTGAGTGTATATGGAGCAAATTAGTTTCTGAGAAGATTTTTGAAGGGTTTTTAGCATGGCAGCCATCTTGGTCATGTGACCAAAACCATTTTAACAAACTTCTGTTCCTCCATCCAATAAAGGCAGCAAATGAAATTTGGCTTAAATTTTCCCATTTTCCCCCCATTTTTTTTTTCTTCTTTCATATCTGAGTTAACTCTGGAGCTGGGGCAATTGAGTGACCTTGACTTTAGTACTCATGCAGCTTCATTAACACCACCCCCGCCCATCAGGGCTTGAAGAAATAGATGGCCTGCATGATGCTTCCATGCAGAGCTGAAAGCAACCACACACGAGTACTACTAATAATAATGATCAACCTTATTTATAGAGGTTAACACATTTAGTACTAGTACTAATCTTCCATGTGGCCCTCTTTTCCTGGTTAGGTACCAGTACTAAGCAATGTGGATAAAGTTTCTTGCTCAAGGAAACAACACGTGATGCTTGCAGGGATCGAACTGGTTACCTCTCGATCTCAAATCCGATGCCTTACCACTGCACCATAAGGCTCCACTGGTAACCCGCTAGAGGATCTAAGCCTGCCCAGGCAAAGCGGTGCGACTCAGACCACCCATGCTTATAAAACCTATTGGTTTCATTGGGCAACAGGGCTTTAGATGTCATTTCATCTCAATGTTGGGTAAAAGTCCCACAAAATTGGAAGCAACTTCTCCAAAATGATCTGTACAGTGTTGACGGGGACGTTAAACCTCAAATCAAACAAAACAAACAAAAGCTTCATTAACTCATTTAGCTGACTGTGGATACCATTTAACCCATTTTGTACAAACTGGAATCTTCCTTCAAATATATAACAGGAGTCAAGAGCTCATGCCAGTGTGTCTTAAGCTCATTGCAGGAGTCCATTTAATAATTAAGGGGTGTCAGGTTGTGTTACCTTTAAAATTTATTTGGAAAATGGCTCAACTTTTTGCAAACAGTGTAGGCCCTGATCAGACGCCACATTATAATTTGACCTTGGCATAAAATGGGTCCATCAGTTGAGTAAATTATGATTAGCTGGTGTCCCTAGTTTCAAGGCAAATGGACCCACTGGTTCCAGAAAGGAAGATTTTTAATTTTTATTTTACTATAACATACGGTATGGTAATGGCTGACATTTTTGTCATGTGACCTTGACCAACTGATTACACCTTCATTTTTTCCATACCATATAAGCTTCTTATGAAATTTGACTTCAATCTGCTTCATTAATCCATAACATGCCAATCACAACAATTATCGTCTGCTTTGTCGTCCACCAGTTACTTTAAAAGTCATTGTTGCAAACAGTGTGGACCCAGATCAGACTGCTCCCCCACATTATTTTTCTTATTTATACTCTAAGCGTAGGTTGTGGGCGCTTGTTAGAACCGTCAAAATGAGGCGGTTCTAACGAGTACCCACAACCTATGTCTTGGAGCAAAAATAAGAAAAATAATGTAAACCCCAGATTTCTCTATATAAAGAGGGGTTTACAGGGGTGTTTGTCTCAAGGACTAGTTGGCGTGATGAGAAGATGTCTACGAATACGCACCACAGTGTTAATGGGAAGAAGAGTCAACAAGGAAAACGTCAAAGGAACACAGTTCTATGTAAGCAGCTGTACTCTTGAAGGCAAAAGATAACGGCAGTTCTAATAAAAACAGGCAAATGTTACGGCTAAAAAGAGAAAAAGGTGTCACATATTAATCCTTATCCTGCTGTTCACGACAACCCCTTTCTTTGCAAACAGTGTAGATCCAGATCAGATGGCTTCTGAAGAAGCCATCTGATCAGGATCTACACTGTTTGTCATTCGGTCCGTGGATTTAAATGAAAATATATCTTTTAATCTGATTGGCTGATAATCAGAAATGGGCTTGGTTAATTTAAATATGCAGCAGGTTAAGGGTTAAGAGGATAAGGGAAAACTATTCTATGATTCACTCTTGTCCTGCTGAATGCATGTATTTAGCCACACCCATTTATGACTTTTAACAAATCAGATTACTCAATGTAATTTATTCCTTCAAGTTCACAAACTGAATGTACAACAGTGTAGATCCTGATCAGATTGCTTCTTCGGTAGCCATCTGATCTGTATCTACAATGTTTGAATACAGTCCAACCTGTGTTAAGCAAGCACCTCAGGGATGATCAAAAAGTGCATGCTGAAGACAGGTGCTTGCTTAATACAGGTGGGTATTAATGCATTTGCATTTTTCGGGAACTAATTGAATGCTTGCTTAAGACAGGTTGTTTGCTTAATACAGGTGGCCACTATGACAGGTATCTAGAGCATATCCTGGTTCAGCAGACATCAGTTAAAACTTCATTGTAAGAAGCAACTACAGGTATCTATAAATACCGTAAAAAATCCTAAAAATTTGGACACCTTGAGGACTTGCTGTTATTCTCCAAAAATTTGAACAAATTTGTTTCATGATCCAGCAATCACTAAGGTCTCCAAAAAGTGCAGACAGAACGGCAAACATTGTAGATCCTGATCAGACTGCTCCTTCAGGAGCGTGTGTGTGTGTGTGTGAATTTGGGTTTAACATCGCTTTCAACAATTTTTCAGTCATATCACGACGGTGTCTGGTTGCGACAGGGAGCTCAATGCTCACTTTTATAGTGCTGCCTCACTGAAGTATCATGTCCCAGACACATTACATGATACCACACCCAGTCACGTTATCCTGACACTGGGTCGACCAGTCCTAGCTCTACCCCGTAAATCTGAGTGCCAAGCGAGGAGCAGCTAGTACCATTTTTAACGACTTTGGTATGTCGCGGCCCGGGATCGAACCCCAGACCTCCCTTTCCCCGGAGCACACACTCTACCAACTGAGCTATCGGGGCCGGTCCTTCCTTCAGGAGCAGTCTCATCTGGATCTGCATTGTTTGCTTAGGCTGTCTGACAAGCCTGGAGATCTGGTGTAAGATCTGCCATGCGTGCAGCAAGCCAGCTACCTGGACGTTGCTCCTGTACCTGCACGTTAATCAAAAACTGTTGATGATGATGATGATGATGATGATGATGTCCCAATACTTAGTATCATTACAGTAAATTCATACCAGAAGCTTTGAGAAGTTTTTTAATCACATCTGGATGATGGCTGATTATTATACATCTAATTTTACCAAACCATAGAGCATGAAACTTGGGGAACCGCTCAACATCAGACAACTGGTAGTCTATTCCAGCTTGACCTGGACCAGGGTGCTGAAAAATGGGCAAGACGAAATACCTAACAGCCCCTTTATAACACTTGTTGGATCGCAAAGCAGAAACCATGTTAGTTAGACAACCTTGTTATTTTCAAAGAAAAATCTATAGATTACTGTATATAGAAAAATGACCATCTATGGTCGATTGGAGTGCTTGGAGCAATGTGGTACAGTGGTAAAGCATTGGACTCGAGATCGTGAAGTACATGTACCTGGTTCGATCCCCACTAACATCAAGAAACTGGTCGATAATAAACACATCCTGTCTAAACTGCCCGTTCTTGGTTGTTTATTCTGTCTATATATCTTTTATCCTTCCAACATCAAGAGTTGTTTCCTTGAGCAAGAGACTTAATCCACATTGCTTAGTACTGGTTTCTAACCAGGGAAAAAAGAGGGTCACATGGAAGGTAAGTACTAGTTTACTAAATGTTATGCCCCCGCCCATCAGGACTTGAAGAAATAGATGAGCTGCATGATGCTTCCATGCAGAGATGAAACCGACTGCACATGATCGAGTACTGGTAAACCACTTAGAGGATCTAAGCCTGCCCAGGCAAAGCGGTGCCAGTCGGACCATCCATGTCTATCAATCCTGATTGTTTCATTGGGCGACAGGGCTTGAGATGTCATTTCATCTTAAAAGTCCCACAAAATTGGAAGCAACATCTCCAAAATGTCCTATACAGTGTTGATGGGGACGTTAAACCTCAAATCAAACAAACAAACAAAACTATTACCCATTATAAATAAAACTGCAAGCACTGCATGATGCCCCGCCAGCACAATTACATCAAGCAAGTGCCATATCACAGTGAAAAAGGAATTCAAAGTAAGGATGCATTACTCTTTCCATTGATAAAGTTGACAGGAATACATAACTAAAATGACTACGTGTATGTTTCAATGTTCAAAGAGCCATGAATTCAAAAGAAAGTCAACCAGAATTGAAATTCTCATTTCCAGTTTTTTGAGGGCTGGTGCCCTTCAAACTAAAGTCAAGGTCTCCAAAATCTAGTCAAATCATTAGTCAATTGCATTGATATTTTGTGCCAAGTTAGACCACATTATGAGATTGGGTGCAGACAAGCCATCTTTGGCCCAAAATTGATAGTTTTTGAGGGCCTGTGCCCTTGAAAATAAGGTCATGGTCACCAAAACCTAATTGCTGTTTTCCCCCATCATACTGATGTAACCATGCGAGTTTGTTCAGAATCAATCATTAGGTTCAGGAGATATAGTGCTTCAAACAGACTACATGATAGAAATGGCTATGTACAATGTTCAAGGGGCGATAACTCCAAAAGTAGGAAAATCAGAGTTATGCTTCATATGTTCAGCATGTCATTTCATTCTGCTCCACATATCTGTGAAGTTTCATGAAAATATCTCAAAAGGCATCAAAGTTATTGAGCGGTTACAAAACTATGACAGAAAGGCTATGTTCAATGTTCAAAGAGCTACAACTCCAAAAGTAGTTATGGTTCATATGTTCTGCATGTCATCTCAAAGAGCTCTACATATCTGTGAAGTTTATGAAAATATCTCAAATGGTATCGGAGTTATGGATCGGATACAAAACTGATAGCAGCCGCTAAATTCAAAGTTGAAAGGGAAATAACTCCAGAAGCAGGAAAATCAGAGTTATGGTTCACATGTTCTGCACATCGTCCCATGGTGCTCTATACACCTATGAAGTTTCATGGAAATATCTCAGATGGTATCAAAGTTTTGGAGCGGACACGAAACTATGACTATGACTGAAATGGCTATGTTCAATATTCAAAGGGCAATAACTCCAAAAGTAGGAAAATCAGAGATATGGTTCATAGGTTCTGCATGTTGTCTCATGAATCTTAACATAAATGTGAAGTTCCATGAAAATATCTCAAATGGTATCAGAGTTATGGAGCGGACACAAACTGATAGAAGCAGCTTTATGCAAAGTTCAAATGGCAATAACTCCAAAAGTAGGAAAACCAGAGTTACGGTTCATATGTTCTGCACGTCGTCTCATGGTGCTCTACATATCTGTAAAGTTTCATGGAAATATCTCAAACAGTATTAAAGTTATGAAGCGGACATGAAACTATGACATAAATGGCTATGTTCAATGTTCAAAGGGCAACAACTCCTAAAGTAGGAAAATCAGAGTTATGGTTCATATATTCTGCATGTCGTCTGATTATGCTCTACCTACCTGTGAAGTTTTGTGAAAATATCTCAAACGGTATCAGAGTTATGGAGCGGATACGAAACTATGAGGCGCTGACAGAGGGACGTACCGACATTCTTAGTAGAGGGGATGGACTGATGGACGGACGGACACTCAAAACTTCGGAGGGTATAACATAATACCCCGACATTTTTTGAATGGCAGGGCATAAAAATAAGTTGATTATTGTATTATTTTTATTTCATCATTATTTTTCTATATTCTCTATACATTTAGGAAAACCATCTTCAAACTGTTATATCCAAAACTGTATAATGAACATTGTAAAGAACAACGTTCAACCCATTGAACACTAGTGGACTCTTCCATTGCTATATGTTGGACAAGTACATTTGTCATATAAAGGGTGTCAGGCATATGTTTTTGTTTTTATTCTATTTTTGACTGAAATTTCTGTTAGCAAATAGTGCAGGCCCTGATCAGACGCGGCATTTTGTGGCATCTGATCTGGGTCTGCACTGCTTGACAAGGTACCCTTCAAAAGGTTTCCCACATGGTCGAAATTCAAAGGGTTACTATAAAAATTTGTTCCAAACAGGGGGATTTCAGGTCAGGAGTCACATTGGAGATTATAAGAATCTGATTCGGGATTCTGTTGTAGATGGGCGTTTCCAACCCGAGGGATGACCGTGCTGAGCGGAACCGAGGCTATGGGCGTTTCCAACCCTCGGAATGACCATGCTGAGCGGAACCTCGGCGTATTTCCAACCCGAGGGATGACCGTGTTGAGCGGAACCGCGGCTACGCCTC
This sequence comes from Lucinisca nassula, assembly GCA_963580285.1. NCBI lineage: Eukaryota > Metazoa > Mollusca > Bivalvia > Lucinida > Lucinidae > Lucinisca > Lucinisca nassula. Next base: position 60,826,348 of record OY757023.1, read on the forward strand.
GGTTCCGCTCAGCACGGTCATCCCGAGGGTTGGAAACGCACATCTACAACAAACCCCCTTATTGGATTATCTTTCTTGCACAACAGCTCCCAAACATTTCCTTTTTATTGTTTTTTAACATTTCATTTTTTGTGCACTATACTTTTAATTTTTTTTTATTTAACAATATTCATGATATTCATCCGCTGTTTTGCCGGTTAGTTTTGACTGCTCGCACATGTATATTGTTTACAAAATGAAAGTAGTGCGGAAGTAGTTCCAGCAGTTGAATAAATTGAAGTGCACTTATATTAGTTGCCTGGGTAGGAACACCAGGGTCAGAACATAAATTTCTATCCCAGGGTAAAATCACGAATTTCCTTGTCTGGTGTGCAAGAAAATACAGGAATGAGGCAATTCTAATGAGTGTACAAATAAGACGGAAAAACACACAAATGGTTCATTGATTGTGTTGGGAGTTTAACAATGGGTCATCGTGTGTTGTCTCCCAGAGAAGGTGAGAAAAGAGATAGTAGACCTACTGACCTACTTTTTGACCCGACATGACCCATATTCGAACATGACCCGAGATATAGTCATGATGATCATTCTCAGCAAGTTTGATGCTCATTAAACAAAATTTGTGGCCTCTTGAGCTTTCACAAGGTATTTTTTCTATGATTTGACCTAAAGACCTACTTTTTGAACCGACATGACCCATATTCGAACACGACCAAGATACTGTCATGATGATCATTCTCAGCAAGTTTGATGCCCATCGAACAAAATTTGTGGCCTCTAGAGTGTTCCCAAGGTTTTTTCTATGATTTGACCTACTGACCTACTTTTTGACCCAACATGACCCATATTCAAACTTGACCCAGATGATGATCATTCTGGGCAAGAATAATGATGATCAGACCAAAGCTTAGGCTTCGTTTGATAATAATCGGACCAAACCTGTGGCTTCTATAGTGTGTTCACAAGGTTTATTTATGATTTGAAATCCTCACTTACTTTCTGCCCTGACATGACCCATATTCGAGCTTGACTGAGATATTGTCAAGATAATCATTCTGAGCAAGTTTGATGATGATCGGACCAAAACTGTGGCCTCTAGTTTTTTTCACAAGGTTTTTCTATGATTTGACCTACTGACCTACTTTTAAACCCGAATGACCCATATTCAAACATGATTGAGATATTGTCATGATGATCATTCTTAGCAAGTTTGATGCTGATCGGACAAAATTTGTGGCCTCTAGAGTGTTTGCAAGGTTCTTTCTATGATTTGACCTACTGACCTACTTTTTGACCTAATGTGACCCATATTCAAACTTGACCCAGATATTGTCATGATGATCATTCTGGGCAAGAATAATGATGATCAGATCAAAACTCTGGCTTCCAGTGTGTTCACAAGGTTTTTCTATGATTTGACTTACTGACCTACTTTTTGCCCAGACATGACCCATATTCAAACTTTACCGAGATATTGTCAAGATGATCATTCTGAGTTTGATGATGATCGGACCAAAACTGGCCTCTAGTGTGTTCACAAGGTTTTTCTATGATTTGACCTACTAACCTACTTTTAGACATGACATGACCCATATTCGAACTTGACCAAGATATTGTCATGAAGATCATTCTGACCAAGTTTGATGATGATTGGCCCAAAACTGTTGCCTCTAGAGTGTTCACAAGGAAAAGTTTAGGCACGCAAAACGCATGACATACGACGATACAAGATATCTCACAGTCACAAGAGTTCATCATTACCTTCGCTCAGGTGAGCTAAGTTCTACATCTGGAAATGTTGTCTGCTTAAGTCGTCTGCCAATTTTTTTTTTTTTTTTTTTTTTTTTTCAAACATTTTAAAAACATTTTTGCAGAAGGCAAACAGTGTGGACCCAAATCAGACTGCTCCTAGTGCTCCTACCCTTGTCTCGAATAAATTTCCATGGTCCCAAAGGGGTTTGAGCCATCGAAGTTCGACTGTATTTATATATTCCATACTCAGGTCCACTGAGTTCATCCTGGCATGATCAGAGTATAGATTTGTTCAGCACAAGCAATACACCACACATGACCCTGTTGTCAAGGTCACAGCATCAGATTTTGTTAAAAACGAACTTAGCCAATCAAAGGCTAAATAAAAATCTAGCATAGATAACACTCTAATTGTCTATTACTTTTGAAAAAAAAAAGGCTGGACATTTCATGCAGACGATATGAAATGTCAAGCCTTCTTTTCTGTTAAAAATAAGAAACTAGAAAGATTTTTTCTGTGAAAAATAAGAAAATAGAAATGTTTTTTTCTGTGAAAAAATATGTCCCCACCACCACCGTAAATATATTTCAAACACCCATTTGACCTTGAAAACTTGGTTAAGTTCACCAAAATCTAAGGTGCATACCAGCCACTTTTGGCCAAAAACTGACCAAGTTTAGCAAGGTCAAGAGCACCCAAATCTAATAAAATCTGGTAAGTTGCAATCTATATTGTTCCAAGTTCTACCAACATTCATCAATGCTTAAATGAGACAGGCTGCAGATCAATGGCATTATTTGCCAAAAATCAACAATTTTTGGGAGCTGTGACCTTGAAAATGAGGATCAAGGTCACCAAAATCTATTCAATTGTTTTGCTAGTTGCATTACAATGCCATGATGTAGTGTACCGAGTCTGACCAAATTTCATATGTTTGTTCATGAGATAGGGTGCAGACAAGCAAAACTTGACAGTTTTGTGGGGTTTGTGCCCTTCAAAATAAAATCGAGGTCATGAAAATTACCCTTGAAAATAAGTTCAAGGTCATCATAATCTAATCAAAGTTTTTATAGGTTGCAATTATATATTGTTGAAGTTTGACCAAATTTCATTCATCAATGTCATATCCAGTCTATGACGTAACATAAATAACTTTGGTTGCTAAGTTACTTGACTTCATGTTCATATTATAGTTCTACCATTACACATCTACGAATAACTGATCGAGTTGTTTGTTTTACATTACTAAACGTAAGGGCTTAGGCCCTTTCGCAAGACATTACATTGGCGACGAGGAAAAAGGAAAGGTGGGGAAGAAGAGATGAAAAATAAGCAGAAGATAATAAAGATAAGAAGAGTAATCGTCCTGGAGAAAAGATACGAGGACGAGATATAAGCAAAGATCAGATAAGCTACGGCGCCCAGACACTGGGAAGTAGCAGAGTATACGCAGATAAACTACAGAATATGCAGATAAGCTACGGCGCCCAGGCACTGGGAAGTAGCAGAGAACACGCAGATGTTCCAAAAGAAGAAACATTATTATTGACAGCTGAAGTTTCAAGACCATGGGAAGTAGCAGCAAGCATGCAGATGCTCACTGGTCTGATTATGACCACAGTAGTAACGAAGCTGAAGCAGCGAAGTTGCAGCAAAAGCTTTGATAAGTGGAAACTGAGCAGTCAGTGCTAATTGTAGAGCTTAAACAGAGAAGCTAAAGCAGAGGACTTAAAGCAGTATAATTCTGATGATGTAGCATAGACATACTGAAAGCGTGGAGCAGTGAACTCTGGTTTAAAGAAGCTGGTGCAGACAGGTGATAAATCCTAAATTTGGAGCATTGGCAGATGCAGGGGAGAAAATAGAAAATCATTCACGCAGATGTTAATTGAAGACGTAAATATATTGGTGGGTATAATTATGACAAAACCCTTAGCGATTACTAATTGATTATCGATGGCAATGGTAGGACTGATAATCAATTAGCTTTTCATCTCCGATTAGCCAGCTCTACTTACAATATCTTAACCCTTATCGTGCTGAATATTCATTTAAGCCACACCCATTTCTGTCTATCAACCAATCAAATTACTTGATGTAATTTATTGCTACAAATTCATAAACTGAATGCCAAACAGTGTAGATCCTGACTGTTTGCACAGAAAGGGGTTGTCGTGAACAGCAAGGTAAGGGTTAACAGAGAATAGCAAATTTACTGAAAAAAGCAGAGTGCAGTGCTATGGTGCACTGGTAAAGCGTCAGATTTGAGATCGAGAGGTAGCCGGTTCCATCCCCACAAGAACCAAGTGTTGTTTCCTTGAGCAAGAGACTTTATCCGCATTGCTTAGTACTGGTTCCTACCCAGGAAAAGAGGGCCACATGGAAGATTAGTACTAGTACTAAATGTGTTACCCTCTATAAATAAGGTCGATTATTACTATTATTATTATTATGACCACTTTACACAGATATGCTGAATACAAACACCTTGCCTACATTTCATCACCAGAAAAAGCAAAAAGCACAAACAAATCGAAACAAAATTTATAGCCAGCATGCAGTTCCTTACCAGATCTCTTAAAAATAAGCTTTAAAACATCTGGGTGATAAATAAACACCATGCATCTTAGAGAAGTGATCCAAAATCTGTGAAATTTGTGATATTTCTCACTTCTTTTTTGCGTAAACATAATACCAGCTTCACTTGGGCCTGGGTGCTGAAATCAAAATCAGTCCAACTCATATGAGCCCTCTTAACCCATTCTGTAATGGAAAACCCAAAACGGGAACCCTGGCAAACAGTGAAGGCCAAGATCAGATGCCACAGAATGTGGCGTCGTCTGATCAGGGCCTACACTGTTTGCAAAAAGTTCCACCATTTTCCAAATAAATTTTGAAGAAAACACAACCTGACATCCCTAAATTTTGAAATGGACTCCTGCTATATATAAAAAGAAGATGGAAATGGACTCATGCTATATATAAAAAGGAAGATTCCATTTGGTACAAAAAGGGTTAAACATTGTTAAATACAGGAAAATCCTAGACATCACGATAACAAATCCGTATAATGAACACCCCTCTAAACCCCACTTTATATAGAGAAAACTGGAGTTCATGTGAGTATAGATTATTTTTCTTATTTCTGCTCCAAGACATAGGTTATGGGTACTCGTTAGAACCGCCTCATTGAGGCAGTTCTAACGAGCACCCACAACCTATGTTTGTCTTATTTCTGCTCCAAGACATAGGTTGTGGGTACTCGTTAGAACCAACTCATTGAGGCGGTTCTAACGAGCACCCACAACCTATGTTTGGAGTAGAAATTTCTTATTTCTGCTCCAAGACACAGGTTGCTTAGTACTGCTTCCTACCCAGGAAAAGAGGGCCACATGGAAGATAAGTACTAGTACTAAATGTGTTACCCTCTATAAATAAGGTCGATTATTACTATTATTATTATTATGACCACTTTACACAGACATGCTGAATACAAACACCTTGCCTACATTACACCAACAGACAAAAACAAAGCACAAACAAAACGGAACAAAATTTATAGCCAGCATGCAGTTCTTTACCAGATCTCTTAAAAATAAGCTTTAAAACATCCGGGTGATAAATAAACACCATGCATCTTAGAGAAGTGATCCAAACTCTGTGCAATTTGTGGTATTCCTCACTTCTTTTTTGTGAAAACATAATACCAGCCTCGCTTGGGCCTGGGTGCTGAAATCAAAATCAGTCCAACTCATAGGAGCCCTCTTAACCCATTCTGTAATGGAAACCCCAAAACAGGTACCCTGGCAAACAGTGCAGGCCCAGATCAGACGCCACGCCACATTCTTTGTCTGATCAAGGCCTAACTGTTTGCAAAAAGTTCAGCCATTTTCCAAATAAATTTTGAAGAAAACACAACCTGACATCCCTAAATTTTGAAATGGGCTCCTGCTACATATAACAAGAATTCCGCCGAAGGCTATGTCGCGCCTGTGGGGGCGCAAAGTCATCGGAGCATGACATGTAGGTCAAGGTCAACCATAGATGCTTGCACAAAAGATTCCATTCTCAATTGCAAGCTTGTACTAAGTTTCATTAATGAAGTTCTAATAATTCTTTAGAAATGAATTTAACCAATAGGCGGAACGCTAGGGTGGTCGCAATATTTTACAAAGTCAGTGAACCATGAAATTTAGGTCAAGGTCAAATATGGATGCTTGCATTTAAGTTGCCATCCCCAGATTCAAGTTTGCACCAAATATCATTAATGAAGCTCTTATAGTTCTTGAGAAATAAACTTGACCATTGGGGTGTACGCTAGGGTGGTCGCAATATTTTACAAAGTCAGTGAACCATATATATATAGGTCAAGGTCAAATATGGATGCTTGCATTTAAGTTACCATCCCCAGATACAAGTTTGTACCAAGTATCATTAATAAAGCTCTTATAGTTCTTGAGAAATAAACTTGACCATTAGGGTGAACGCTAGGGTGGTCGCAATATTTTACAAAGTCAGTGAACCATGAAAAGTAGGTCAAGGTCAAATATGGATGCTAGCATTTAAGTTGCCATCCACAGATACAAGTTTGTACATCATATCATTAATGAAGCTCTTATAGCTCTTGAGAAATAAACTTGACCATTAGGGTGAAGGCTAGGGTGGTCGCAATATTTTACAAAGTCAGTGAACCATGAAATGTAGGTCAAGGTAAAATATGGATGCTTGCATGTAAGTTGTCATCCCCAGATACAAGTTTGTACCAAGTATCATTAAAGAAGCTCTTATAGTTCTTGAGAAATAACTTGACCATTAGGGTGAACGCTAGGGTGGTCGCAAATGTTGACGCCTTGATGAACGGACAGACGGACGAACGAACGGACAGAAAACCGGGTGCCTATATCGGGCCATGCTAATAGCAGGCCCGCCAAAAAGGAAGATGGAAATGGACTCCTGCTATATATAACAAGAATTCCGCCGAATGCTATGTCGCGCCTGTGGGGGCGCAAAGTCACCGAACCATGACATCTAGGCCAAGATCAAACATAGATGCTTGCATAAAAGGCTTGTACTAAGTATCATTAATGAAGTTCAAATAATTCTTGAGAAATGAACTTAACCATTAGTGTGAATGCTAGGGTGGTGGCAATATTTTACAAAGTCAGTGAACCATGAAATATAGGTCAAGGTCAAATATGGATGCTTGCATTTAAGTTGCCATCCCGAGATGTAAGTTTGTACCAAGTATCATTAATGAAGCTCTTATGGTTCTTGAGAAATTAACTTGACCAGTAAGGTGAACGCTAGGGTGGTCGCAATATTTTACAAAGTCAGTGAACCATGAAATTTAGGTCAAGGTTGAATATGGATGCTTGCATTGAAGTTGCCATCCACAGATTCAAGTTTGAACCAAATATCATTAAAGAAGCTCTTATAGTTCTTGAGAAATAAACTTGACCATTAGGGTGAACACTAGGGTGGTCGCAATATTTTACAAAGTCATTGAACCATGATATGTAGGTCAAGGTGAAATATGGATGCTTGCATGTAAGTTGCCATCCCCAGACACAAGTTTGTATGAAGTATCATTAACCCTTATCTTGCTGAATATTCATTTAAGCCACACCCATTTCTGTCTATCAACCAATCAAATTACTTGATGTAATTATTTGCTACAAATTCATAAACTGAATGCCAAACAGTGCAGATCCTGATCAGATGGCTTCTTCAGAAGCCATCTGATCTGGATCTACACTGTTTGCAAAGATAGGGGTTGTCGTGAACAGCAAGAGAAGGGTTAATGAAGCTCTAATAGTTATTGAGAAATAAACTTGACCATTAGGGTGAACGCTAGAGTGGTCGCAATATTTTACAAAGTCAGTGAACCATGAAATGTAGGTCAAGGTCAAATATGGATGCTTGCATGTAAGTTGTCATCCAAAGACACAAGTTTGTACCAAATATCATTAATGAAGCTCTTGTAGTTCTTGAGAAACAAACTTGACCATTAGGGTGAACGCCCGTGTGGTCGCAAATGTTGACGCCTTGAAGAACGGACGAACGGAAAACCGGGCGCCTATATCGCGCCATGCTAATAGCAGGCGCGACAAAAAGGAAGATTCCATTTGGTACAAAAAGGGTTAAACATTGTTAAATACAGGAAAATCCTAGTCATCACGATAACAAATCCGTATAATGAACACCCCTCTAAACCCCACTTTATATAGAGAAAACTGGAGTTCATGTGGGTATAGATTATTTTTTCTTATTTCTGCTCCAAGACATAGGTTATGGGTACTCGTTAGAACCGCCTCATTGAGGCAGTTCTAACGAGCACCCACAACCTATGTTTGTCTTATTTCTGCTCCAAGACATAGGTTGTGGGTACACCCACAACCTATGTTTGGAGTAGAAATAAGGAAAATAACATAATTTTTATTAGGAAAGGTATAAAAGTATGCAATATACTGTCAAATTCCGCTATTTGGCCCACCTAAAATTTAGACTAATTCTGCTTTTAAAAGCTTATTAAACAGGCTGCAGTTATATTCTTTCCCTGCATACATTGTCTTCTGGTCAGAGAACACCTTTGGGACAGTTCAAAAGTGGTTTTAAGACCACTTTTGAACAGTCCCAAAGGTGGTCTTAATATAGGAATTTCACTGTATTATACGGATGTGTTAGTGTAATGTATACCGTAAAACCTGTCTTAGTGGCCACCTCTATTAAGCAAGCAACCTGTCTTAAGCAAGCAGGCTTTCAGTTCCCGGAAAAGGAAAATGTATTAAAATTCACCTGTGTTAAGCAAGCACCTGTCTTAAGCAAGCACTTTTGATTATCCCATAGGTGCTTGCTTAATACAGGCTGGACTGTACAGTAAAACTTTAATGGCTCAAACACTGATGGCTCACTCGCCATGGTTGTTTTGAACTCGATTTTCAGTCCCTAAGAAATTCTTTCCAGAGCTCCCAGAATAAAATGAGCCCCGCCAAGCGATTTTGTGTCTTCGAGCATTCCGTCATGACAAATTTTAACTGCGCATGCCCAGCCATTCAGAGGGGCCAGGGATATGGCTTTCTGTCTGAAGGTTCCTCTTGAATCACTGCTTGTATGAGTGAGCAGCGAAGGTTCTGGCGAGACTGCCCAGATGCGCAGGCTCGCCTGAACCTTTGCTGCTCGCATAGGCGATAAGTACCAAAATCGCTTGACGGGGCCCAAATTAAGGATACCGTAGAAATCCTAAAAATTAGGACACCTTGAGACTTGCTGTAATTCTGCTAAAAATTTGAACTAATTTCCTTCACGATCCAGCAAGGAGTCCAAAAGGTGTCGATGGGATGACCAACAGTGTAGATCCTGATCTGACTGCTCCTTGAGGAGCAGTCTGATCTGGGTTTGCACTGTTTGCTTAGGCCTGTCTGTCCCAATACAGGGCAGTCCCTTTAGTACTCTACTCATTTTAACACGGTTTTGGTTATAACACGCCCAGGTCTTGCCTCCCAAATTGTCATTTTACAATCATTTCTATATAAAAATATCCCTTTATAACACAGTTCACTTATAACACGGTCCTGTTCTAAGCATCCCAAACATAGCGTTATAAAGGGACTGCTCTGTACTTAGGATCATAACGGTAACTCTATTTTCAGTCCCTAAGAAATTCTTCCTAAACTAAAGATAATCTCAATTTTTTTTTTCTCCCTTATTTTGTCTTGAAAAGGTAGGTATGCTGTGTGCACTCGTTAGAATTGACTCTATGAGGGTTTGATACCTGCCGGGGTCAGCAACATTCTTTCGTCGAGATTGATCATTGTTTGTTTGATTTGAGGTTTAACACCCCCGTCAACATGGTAAAGGTCATTTTGGAGACGTTGCTTCCAATTTTGTGGGACTTTTACCCGACATTGAGATGAAATGACACCTCAAGCCCTGCCACCCAATGAAACCAAATGGGTTTATAAGCATGGATGGTCCAACTCGCCTCGCATTGCCTGGGCAAGTTTAGATCCACTAAGCGGTTTACCAGTACTCATGTGCGGGTCAGTTTCAGCTCTGTGTGGAAGCATCATGCAGCCCATCTATTTCTTCAAGTCCCAATGGGCGGGGGCTGAGGAGATTGATCATAAAATCTTTTCTCTCCCTCCCTTAAGCAAATTTCTCTTCCACTGATTCAGGACAGTTGTCTGTTTCTGGCCAAACACTGTGCACTGTACTGGGTAACCGCTTACATATCAGCCTGCCCAGGAAAAGTGTAGATAGGTAAACTGACCGGCTCAAAAATGACCTAAAATAGTGTTGACTGGGCCATTAAACTAAAAAAAAAAACAAAGTGAGGACCAGTCTGCATGCAGAACCTGGCCCTGAGGTATTCATACTTTTTTCATGCTCAACTCACTTTTTCATGCTCAACTCCCTTTTTTCATGCTCAACTCACTTTTCATGCTCAACTCACTTGAGCATGCTCACTTTTTCATACTCAACTCACTTGAGCATGAACTTTGTCACACTAATAACTTTGAAAATGCTAAATGGTATAAGCAGAACAAATGACTCTCTGTTGATCTGAGCTGGAAATTCACCTCATTAGTTGTATTTTAGTTTTTATGAGCATTATAAATTTAATACTCAGCTGAGTCAGGCATGGAAAAAGTTTTTTAACCTTGTGACCTCTAAGGCTGACACGATTAATTGTATAATCGATTGATCGATCGATAAATTCCAGAAAAATGATTATCATTTCTGATTTGCTTGTAATCCATTACTTGACAGGTACAATTTACTAACCAAAGTTATGCCTAAAATAGCTGGGTGAGTGGCAAACAGTGCAGACCCTGATGAGACGCCGCATTCTGCGGCGTCTCATCTGGGTCTACACTGTTTGCCCAGGCCTGTATTGTTCAAATATACATATAGTAAAGTACAAAATATGGTAAGAGACATGCTCAGAGAGGTAAAACTATGACAACAAGATGTGTTTGTGAAACACTGATGCCCCCGGACAGCGCATGTTAAATATGAAAGCAGTATCACTAAGCAATCAAAAGGTATGGCCAATCTTCAAGTCTTAAAAAAGTAGGTCAAGGTTACAAGGTAAAAAATTATGGGATTGTTGAAAAGGTCTTGTGACATAGTATGCACATGTGAAATATGAAAGCCCTATCACTTACCAATTGAAAGTTATGGCCAATGTTAAATTTAAAAAAAAAAGGGTCAAACATCAAGGTAACGAGGTAAAACTAGAGTGATGACAATGTTTCTCTAAAAATAGCCATAGTGACCTTGACTGCGAAAGTAGATCTTGCTCAAGATATTATCATAAGCATCTTTTGTGTGAAGTTATATTAAAATCTGTTAATAAATGTAAGCGGTAGAGCGATGACAAAGTTTTTCTAAAAATAGCAACAGTGACCTTGCCCTTGAGGTCATGACCTTGAAAGTCAAAGCAACTCGAGATGTCATCATAAGAAACATTTGTGTGAAGTTCTATTAAAATCCATCAATAAATGTAGGTGCTAGAGCGATGGCAAAGTTTTTCTAAAAATATCCACAGTGACCTTGATCTTGAAAGTCAAAATCGCTTGAGATATTGTCATAAGGAACATGTATGTGAAATTATATTGAAATTGGTGAAAAATTGTAAGCGCTAGAGCAATGACAAAGTTTTTCTAAAAATAGCCACAGTGACCTTGACCTTGAAAGTCGAACTCGCTCGAGGTATTGTCATAAGGAACATTTTTGTGAAGTTATATTGAAATTAGTGAAGAAATGTAGTCGCTAGAGCGATGACAAAGTTTTTTCTAAACATATCAACAGTGACCTTGACCTTGAAAAGCGAAATCGCTTGAGATATTGTCATAAGGAACATTTGTGTGAAGTTATATTGAAATTGGTGAAGAAATGTAAGCACTAGAGCGATGACAAAGTTTTTATAAAAATAGCCACAGTGACCTTGACCTTGAAAGTGGAACTCGTTAGAGATATTGTCATAAGGAACATTTGTGTGAAGTTATATTGAAATCGGTGAAGAAATGTAAGCGCTAGAGCGATGACAAAGTTTTTCTAAAAATAGCCACAGTGACCTTGACCTTGAGGCCATGACCTTGAAAGTCGAATTCGCTCAAGATATTTTTATAAGGAACATTTGTGTGAAGTTATATTGAAATTGGTGAAAAAATGTAGGCACTAGTGCGATGACAAAAGTTTTTCTAAAAAAAGACACATTGACCTTGACCTTGAGGTCATGACCTTGAAAGTCGAACTCGCTCGAGATATTGTCATAAGGAACATTTGTGTGAAGTTATATTGAAATCAGTAAAGAAATGTTGGCGCTAGAGCGATGACAAAGTTTTTCTAAAAATAGCCACAGTGACCTTGACCATGAGGGGGGGGGGGGTGTGTCTGGATGGACAAAATTTATGGTACCACTAGAAAGGTCTTGTGACAAGGAGTGCACGTGTGAAATCTGAAAGCCCTACTACTTACCAATCGAAAGTTACGGCCAATGTTAAAGTTTATAAAAGTAGGTCAAATGTCAAGGTCAAGGTCATGAGGTCAAAAATTATGGTACGACTAGAAAGGTCTTGTGACAAGGAGTGCACATGTGAAATATGAAAGCCCTACCACTTACCAATCGAAAGTTATGGCCAATGTTAAAGTTTTTAAAAAGTAGGTCAAACATCACGGTCAAGGTCACAAGGTCAAAAATTATGGTACCACTAGAAAGGTCTTGTGATAAGGAATGTACATGTGAAATATGAAAGCCCTATCACTTACCAATCGAAAGTTATGGCCAATGTTAATGTTTTTAAAAATTTTGTAAAAAATAGGTCAAAGGTGAAGTTCAAGGTCACGAGATCAAAAATTATGGTACCACTGGAAAGGTCTTGTGATAAGGTATACACACATGTGAAATATGAAAGCTCTATCTATTACCATTCAAAAGTTATGCCCAATGTTAAGGTTTTTGTAGACAGACAAACGGAAAAATTTTGTAAAAAATAGGTCAAAGGTCAAGTTCAAGGTCACGAGATCAAAAATTATGGTACCACTGGAAAGGTCTTGTGATAAGGTATATACATGTGAAATATGAAAGCTCTATCTATTACCATTCAAAAGTTATGCCCAATGTTTAGGTTTTTGTAGACAGACAAACGGAAAAATTGTGTAAACAAGAGGGCCCAGAGGGCCCTGAATCGCTCACCTGAAAATTAGTGTCTCCAGTACATTCTAGGCCCAAGGGCTATAATTTGAAAAAACTTGGTAATGGTCCGCCAGATGCTTCATACCAAATATCAAAGACCTGGGCCTTCTGGTTTCAGACAAGAAGATTTTTAAAGGTTTACCCTATAAAAGCCTATGAAAAACCAAATGGTCCCGGGGTTGGGGCATTTTGGCCCCAGGGCTATAATTTGAACAATCTTGAAAGAGGTCCACTAGATGAAGCTTCACACCAAATATCAAAGGTCTTGGCCTTGCGGATTCAGAGAAGAAGATTTTTAAAGATTTTCCATGTATAAGCCTATATAAATGTGTGTGTGTGTGAATTCGGGTCTAACATCGCTTAAGCCTATGTAAAACCAAAGGCCCCAGGGGTGGGGGCATTTTTGGCCCCAGGGCTATAATTTGAACAATCTTGGTAGAGGTCCACTAGTTGAAGCTTCATATCAAATAGCATAGACCAGGGCCTTGTGGTATCAGAGAAGAAGAATTTTACATATTTTCCCTAATTAAGCCTATGAAATACCAAAGGGTTCCGGGGTGGGGGCATTTTTGGTCCTAGGGCTATAATTTGAACAATCTTGATAGAGGCCCAAAAGATGAAGCTTCACACCAAATATCTAAGACCTTGGCCTTGCAGTTTCTGAGAAGAAGATTTTTTAAAGATTTTCCCAATATAAGCCTATGTATTTGTTTTGTTTGATTTGAGGTTTAACGTCCCCGTCAACACTGTAAAGGTCATTTTGGAGACGTTGCTTCCAATTTTGTGGGACTTCTACCCGACATTGAGATGAAATGACATCTCAAGCCCTGTCGCCCAATGAAACCAATAGGGTTTATTAGCATGGGCGGTCCGCCTCGCACCGCGGTTTCTGGACAGGCTTAGATCCTCTAAGCGGTTTACCAGTACTAGTGTGTGGGCCGGATTCAGCTCTGCGTGGAAGCATCATGCAGCCCATATATTTCTTCAAGCCCCTATGGGCGAGGGCCTCATAAGCCTATGTAAAACCAAAGGACCCTGGGTGGGGGCATTTTTGGCCCCAGGGCTATAATTGAACAATCTTGGTAGAGGTCCACTAGGTGAAGCTTCATACCAAATATCAAAGACCTGATCCTTGTGGTTTCAGAGAAGAAGATTTTTAAAGATTTTCCCTATATAAGCCTATGTAAAACCAAAGGCCCCCAGGGCAGGGTCATTTTTGACCCCAAGGCTATAATTTGAACAATCTTAGTAACGGTCCACCAGGTAAAGCTTCACACCAAATATTAAGACCTGGGCCTTGTGGTTTCAGAGAAGAAGTTTTTTTGATGATCTTCCCTATATAAGCCTATGTAAAATCATAGGCCCCCGGAACTGGGGCATTTTGGCCCACAAAGCTATAATTTGAACAATCTTGGTAGAGGTCCACTAGATGAAGCTTTACACCAAATATCAAAGACCTGGGCCTTGCGGTTTCTGAGAAGAAGATTTTTAAAGATTTTCCCTGTATAAGCCTATGTAAAACCAAAGGCCCCCAGGGAGGGGGCATTTTTGGCCCCAAGGCTATAATTTGAACAATCTTAGCAGAGGTCCACCAGGTAAAGCTTCCCACCAAATATTAAAGATGTGGGCCTTGTGGTTTCAGAGAAGAAGATTTTTTAATGATTTTCCCTATATAAGCCTATGTAAAACCATAGGCCCCCAGGGCGGGGGCATTTTGGCACCCAGGGCCATAATTTGAACAATCTTGGTAGAGGTCCACTAGATGAAGCTTCACACCAAATATCAAAGATCTGGGCCTGGCGGTTTCAGAGAAGAAAACTTTTAAAGATTTTCCCTGTATAAGCCTATGTAAAACCAAAGGCCCCAGGGGCGGGGGCATTTTTGGCCCCAAGGCTACAATTTGAACAATCTTAGTAGAGGTCCACCAGGTAACACTTCACACCAAATATTAAAGATGTGGGCCTTGTGGTTTCAGAGAAGAAGATTTTTTAATGATTTTCCCTATATAAGCCTATGTAAAACCATAGGCCCCCGGGGCGGAGCATTTTGGCCCCCAGGGCTATAATTTGAACAATCTTGGTAGAGGTCCACTATCTGAAGCTTCACACCAACTATCAAAGATCTGGGCCTTGCGGTTTCAGAGAAGAACATTTTTAAAGATTTTCCCTGTATAAGACTATGTAAAACCAAAGGCCCCCGGGGGCGGGGGCATTTTTGACCCCAAGGCTATAATTTGAACAATCTTAGTAGACGTCCACCAGGTAAAGCTTCACACCAAATATTAAAGATGTGGGCCTTGTGGTTTCAGAGAAGAAGATTTTTTAACGATTTTCCCTATATAAGCCTATGTAAAACCATAGGCCTCCGGGGCGGGGGCATTTTGGCCCCAAGGGCTATAATTTGAACAATCTTGGTAGAGGTCCACTAGATGAAGCTTGACACCAATTATCAAAGATCTGGGCCTTGCAGTTTCAGAGAAGAAGATTTTTAAAGATTTTCCATGTATAAGCCTATGGTAAACCAAAGGCCCCCGGGGCGGGGGCATTTTTGGCCCCAAGGCTATAATTTGTACAATCTTAGTAAAGGTCCACCAGGTAAAGGTTCAAACCAAATATTAAAGACCTGGGCCTTGTGGTTTCAGAGAAGAAGATTTTTTAATGATTTTCCCTATATAAGCCTATGTAAAACCAAAGGCCCCCGGGGCGGGGGCATTTAGGCCCCCAGGGCTATAATTTGAACAATCTTGGTAGAGGACCACTAGATGAAGCTTCATACCAAATATCAAAGACCTGGGCCTTGCGGTTTCAGAGAAGAAGATTTTTAAAGTGTTCGTTTAAAAAATCTATTTTTAGCTCCTGTGACCTAGATGTGCAATGGACCGGAACCATTTGAACAACTTTGAAAGGGGACCACCTAAGGATCATTCCTGTGAAGTTTGGTCAAAATCTGGTCAGTGGTTTAGGAGGAGATGTCATTTGAAGACAAGAGGGCCATGATGGCCCTGGATCGCTCACCTGATCCATAGAGTAACAAGTGGGCCCTGGGGAGGGCCATTATTGACCCCAAGGTTATAATGTGCACAATGTTGAGGGAGGTCTAAAAAGGTGAAGCTTCATACCAAATATCAACAAAGGCTATAATTGTCCACTAGACGAAGTTCCATAACAAATATCAAAGACATGGGCCTTGCAATTACAGAGAAGAAGATTTTTAAAGATTTTCCCTATATAAGCCTATGTAAAACCAAAGGGCCCCGGGGCGGGGGCATTTTTGGCCCCAGCACTATAATTTGAACAATCTTGGTAGGGGTCCACTAGATGAATCTTCATACCAAATATCAAAGACCTGGGTCTTGCAGTTTCAGAGAAGAAGATTTTTAAAGATTTTCCCTATATAAGCCAATGTAAAACCAAAGGGCCCCGGGGCGGGGGCATTTTTGGCCCCAGCACTATAATTTGAACAATCTTGGTAGGGGTCCACTAGATGAAGCTTCATACCAAATATCAAAGACCTGGGCCTTGTGGTTTCAGAGAAGAAGATTTTTTAAGTTTTCGGTGAAAAAAATCTATTTTTTGGCTCCTGTGACCTAGATGTGCAATGGACCGGAACCATTTGAACAACTTTGAAAGGGGACCACCTAAGGATCATTCCTATGAAGTTTGGTCAAAATCAGATCAGTGGTTTAGGAGAAAATGTCGTTTGAAGAAATTGTTTACGCACGGATGACAGACAAAAAGTGATCCTAATATAAAACACAAGAGGGCCATGATGGCCCTGGGTCGCTCACCTGATCCATAGAGTAACAAGTGGGCCCCGGGAAGGGCCATTATTGACCCAAGGGTTATAATGTGCATAATGTTGAGGAAGGTCTAAAAAGGTGAAGCTTCATACCAAATATCAAAGACATGGGCATTGCAGTTTCAGAGAAGAAGATTTTTAAAGATTTCCCTTTATAAGTCTTGTTAAACCAAAGGGTCTCAGGGCGGGGGCATTTTTGGCCCCAGGGCTATAATTTGAACAATCTTGATAGAGGTCCACTAGATGAAATTTCACACCAAATATCAAAGACCTAGGCCTAGTGGTTTCACAGAAGAAGATTTTTAAAGATTTTCCCAAAATAAGTCTATGTAAAACCAAAGGGCCCCGGATCGGGGGGCATTTTTGGCCCCAGGGCTATAATTTGAACAATCTTGGTAGAGGTCCACAAGATGAAGCTTCACACCAAAAATCAAAGACTTTTTATAGATTTTCCTTATATAAGCCTAAGAAAAACCAAAGGGCCCCAGGGTGGGGGCATTTTTGGTCCCAGCACTATAATTTGAACAATCTTGGTAGGGGTCCACTAGATGAAGCTTCATACCAAATAGCAAAGACCTGGCCTTGCGGTTTCAGAGAAGAAGATTTTTAAAGATTTTCCCTATATAAGCCCATGTAAAACCAAAGGGCCCCGGGCGGGGGCATTTTTGGCCCCAGCACTATAATTTGAATGATCTTGGTAGGGGTCCACTAGATGAAGCTTCATACCAAATAATAAAGACCTGGGCCTTGCGTTTCAGAGAAGAAGATTTTTAAAGATTTTCCCTATATAAGCCAATGTAAAACCAAAGGGCCCCGAAGTGTGGGCATTTTTGGCCCAAGCACTATAATTTGAACAATCTTGGTAGGGGTCGACTAGATGAAGCTTCATACCAAATAGCAAAGACCTGGGCCTTGCGGTTTCAGAGAAGAAGATTTTTAAAGATTTTCCCTATATAATCCTATGTAAAACCAAAGGGCCTTGGGGCGGGGGTATTTTGGGCCCCAGCACTATAATTTGAACAATTTGGTAGGGGTCCACTAGATGAAGCTTCATACCAAAATATCAAAGACATGGGCCTTGCAGTTTCAGAGAAGAAGATTTTTAAATATTTCCCTATATAAGCCTATGTAAAACCAAAGGGTCTCGGGGCGGGGGCATTTTTGGCCCCAGGGATATAATTTGAACAATCTTGATAGAGATCCACTTGATGAAATTTCACAACAAATATCAAAGACCTACGCCTTGTGGTTTCACAGAAGAAAATTTTTAAAGATTTTCCCTATATAAGTCTATGTAAAACCAATGGGCCCCGAGGCGAGGCCATTTTTGGTCTCAGGGCTATAATTCGAACAATCTTGGTTGGGGTCAGCTAGATGAAGCTTCTTACCAAATATCGAAGACCTAGGCCTTGCGGTTTCAGAGATGAACATTTTTAAAGATTTTCCCTATATAAGCCCATGTAAAACCAAAGGGCCCCAGGGCGGGGGCATTTTTGGCCCCAGCACTATAATTTGAACAATCTTGGTAGGGGTCCACTAGATGAAGCTTCATACCAAATATCAAAGACCTGGGCCTTGCGGTTTCAGAGAAGAAGATTTTTAAAAGATTTTCCCTATATAAGCCCATGTAAAACCAAAGGGCCCCGGGGCGGGGGCATTTTTGGCCCCAGCACTATAATTTGAACAATCTTGGTAGGGGTCCACTAGATGAAGCTTCATACCAAATATCAAAGACTTGGGCCTTGTGGTTTCAGAGAAGAAGATTTTTTAAGTTTTCGGTGAAAAAAATCTATTTTTGGCTCCTGTGACCTAGATGTGCAACGGACCGGAACCATTTGAACAATTTTGAAAGGGGACCACATAAGGATTATTCCTATGAAGTTTGGTCAAAATCCGAACAGTGGTTTAGGAGGAGATGTCGTTTGAAGAAATTGTTTACGCACAGATGACAGACAAAAAGTGATCCTAATATAAAACACAAGAGGACCATGATGGCCCTGGATCGCTCACCTGATCCATAGAGTAACAAGTGGGCCCCGGGGATGGCCATTATTGACCCCAGGGTTATAATGTGCATAATGTTGAGGGAGGTCTAAAAAGGTGAAGCTTCATACCAAATATCAACAAAAGACTATAATTTGAACAATGTTGGCAAAGGTCCACTAGATGAAGCTACACAACAAAATATCAAAGACCTGGGCCTTGTTGTTTCAGAGAAGAAGATTTTCAAAGATTATCTCTATTATAAGTCTATGTAAAACCAAAGGGCCCTGGGGCGGGGGCATTGTGGCCCCAGGGCTATAATTTGAACAATCTTGGTAGAGGTCCACTAGCTGAAGCTTCATACCAAATGTCAAAGACCTAGGCCTTGTGGTTTCAGAGTAGAAGATTTTTCAAGATTTTCCCTATATAAGTCTATGAAAAACCAAAGGGCCCAGGAGCGGGGGCAATTTTGGCCTCAGGGCTATAATTTGAACAATCTTGATAGAGGTCCACAAGATGAAACTTCATACCAAATATCAAAGACCTGGGCCTTGCAGTTTCAGAAAAGAAGATTTTTAAAGATTTTCTCTATATAAGCCTATGTAAAACCAAAGGGCCCCGGGGCGGGGGCATTTTTGGCCCCAGCACTATAATTTGAACAGTCTTGGTAGGGGTCCACTAGATGAAGCTTCATACCAAATAGCAAAGACCTGGGCCCTGCAGTTTCAGAGAAGAAGATTTTTTAAAGATTTTCCCAATATAAGCCCATGTAAAACCAAAGGGCCCTGGGGCGGGGGCATTTTTGGCCCCAGCACTATAATTTGAATAATCTTGGTAGGGGTCCACTAGATGAAGCTTCATACCAAATATCAAAGACCTGGGCCTTGCGGTTTCATAGAAGAAGATTTTTAAAGGTTTTCCCTATATAAGCCTATGTAAAACCAAAGGGCCCCGGGGCGGGGGCATTTTTGGCCCTAGCACTATAATTTGAACAATCTTGGTAGGGGTCCATAAGATGAAGATTCATACAAAATATCAAAGACCTGGGCCTTGCAGTTGCAGAGAAGAAGATTTAAAGATTTTCCCTATATAAGCCCATGTAAAACCAAAAGGCCCCGGGGCGGGGGCATTTTTGGCCCCAGCACTATAATTTGAACAATCTTGGTAGGGGTCTACTAGATGAAGCTTCATACCAAATATCAAAGACCTGGGCCTTGTGGTTTCAGAGAAGAAGATTTTTAAAGATTTTCCCTACATAAGCCTATGTAAAACCAAAGGGCCCTGGGGCTGGGGCATCTTTGGCCCCAGCACTATAATTTGAACAATCTTGGTAGGGGTCCACCAGATGAAGATTCATACCAAATATCAAAGACCTGGGCCTTGCAGTTTCAGAGAAGAAGATTTTTAAAGATTTTCCCTATATAAGCCTATGTAAAACCAAAGGGCCCAGGGGCGGGGGCATTTTTGGCCCCAGCACTATAATTTGAACAATCTTGGTAGGGGTCCACTAGATGAAGCTTCATACCAAATATCAAAGACCTGGGCCTTGCGGTTTCAGAGAAGAAGATTTTTAAAGATTTTCCCTATATAAGCCTATGTAAAACCCAAAGGGCCCCGGGGCGGGGGCATCTTTGGCCCCAGCACTATAATTTGAACAATCTTGGTAGGGGTCCACCAGATAAAGATTCATACCAAATATCAAAGACCTGGGCCTTGCAGTTTCAGAGAAGAAGATTTTTAAAGATTTTCCCTATATAAGCCCATGTAAAACCAAAGGGCCCCGGGGCAGGGGCATTTTTGGCCCCAGCACTATAATTTGAACAATCTTGGTAGGGGTCCACTAGATGAAGCTTCATACCAAATATCAAAGACCTGGGCCTTGCAGTTTCAGAGAAGAAGATTTTTTAAGTTTTCGGTGAAAAAAATCTATTTTTGGCTCCTGTGACCCATATGTGCAACGGACCGGAACCATTTGAACAACTTTGAAAGGGGACCACCTAAGGATCATTCCTGTGAAGTTTGGTCAAAATCCGCTCAGTGGTTTAGGAGGAGATGTCGTTTGAAGAAAAAGTTTACGGACGGACGGACGGACGCACGCACGGACGACGGACGACGGACAAAAAGTGATCCCAAAAGCTCACCTCGTCACTACGTGACGGTGAGCTAAAAAATAGGTCAAAGGTCAAGTTCAAGGTCACGAGATCAAAAATTATAGTACCACTGGAAAGGTCTTGTGATAAGGTATACACATGTGAAATATGAAAGCTCTATCTATTACCATTCAAAAGTTATGCCCAATGTTAAGGTTTTTGTAGACAGACAAACAGAAAAATTGTGTAAAAAATAGGTCAAAGGTCAAGTTCAAGGTCACGAGATCAAAAATTATGGTACCACTGGAAAGGTCTTGTGATAAGGTATACACATGTGAAATATGAAAGCTCTATCTATTACCATTCAAAAGTTATGCCCAATGTTAAGGTTTTTGTAGACAGACAACCAGACAAACAGACAGACAGACCAAAAACTATATGCCCCCGAATCTCTTAGATTCCGGGGCCATAAAAACCATAGCGATTACCAATCGATTATCGATCGCAATGACATGACGGATAATCCATTATCTTTTCAGCTCCGATTAGCCAGCCTTAGTGACCTCTGGCTTTCTCACATCAGCTAGAACAGGCGACAATGAGTCCTTAACCCATTGTATACTGGTGGACTCTTCCATTGCTATATGTTGGACAAGTCCATTTGTCATTTAAGGGGTTTCAGGCCTATTTTTCATTTTTATTAAATTTTTGACAAAAAACCTTCAACTGTGACTGTGACCTCAAGTCAGCATGGTTTATTTATGGGTTCTGCACATCAGCTCACTGATGGGGATATTTGACCAAAGTTTAATGAAAATCCTTCCAGGGGTTAAGGAGATATGGAATGAACACAAAATTCAAATTCAAACTAGTGACCATCAACTGTGACCTTGACCTTGAGTTGGCATGGTTTATTTATGGGTTCTGCACATCAGCTCACTGAAAGAAATATTTGGCCAAAGTTTAATGAAAATCTATCAAAGGGTTCAAGAGATACCGAGCGGACAAGAAAGTGTTACAGACAGACAGATGGACAGTTGGATGGAGGAAGGCCATTCCTATAATCCCAGCACCGCTTCACGGCGGGGGAATAAAAATTAGATTTTAAGGTCATTCCTTAAAGTGCACCCATTACATCTAACACTTATCAGTATCCCACGGAACAGGAAAACCCCTACCTTTGAAAACAGTGTAGCTGTTTCTTCAGAAGCCATCCGATCAGAATCTACACTGTTTGTCATGCACTTTGTGAATTGAATGAATATATTATCATCACGAAAACATGCCTATATAAATTTGACCCCCTTAAACCCCTCTTTTATATTGTAAAATTGGGGTTTACAGCGGTATACATTATTTTTCTGTTTTATTTCTGTTCAAAAACATAGATTGTGGGTACTCGTTATAACCGCCTCACCGAGCACCCCTCTAAACCCTACTTTATATAGAGAAAACTGGGGTTCATGGGAGTATAGATTATTTTTCTTATTCCTGCTCAAAGACATAGATTGTGGGTACTCGTTAGAACCGCCTCGGCGGATTCTAACGAGTGCCCACAGTCTATGTTTGGAGCAGAAATATGAAAAATATCAGATTTTTTATGAAAATTTTTCATTTTTTTGCGGTAAAATTTTCCTATATTTGAATAGGCGTGTTTTCGTAATGATCAAGTTATTTGATTGGTAGATAGTCAAAAATGGAGGTTGATAGTCAAAAATGGAGGTTGATAGTCAAAAATGGAGGTTGCAAGTAGTTTATACAGCAGGATAAGGAATAAGATGAAGATAATCACCTGAATATAAGTCCCTAACCCTAACCCCAAGGTGACTGTAATAAGTACACCACAACCTCTTTATAACACTATTAATGGGGTCCAAAGCAGAAACTGTGTTAGTTAAACAACAGTGTTATATCCAAATAAAAATGTATAGATTATATAGAAAAATGACCATTTATGGTCATTTTTCTATATAATCTATAGATTTTTGGGATCCATCTTGAAACCATGTTATATCAAAAGGCGTGTTGTGGTGAAGGTGAATATTACAATGGTTTTGCCAAACATACATGGAAGTGAAAGCAGCATACAGGAATTTGCAATTTATCATGCGTCCAAGCTAGCTAGCTCCTGTCTAGTATATTCGTGTTCAGTGTAACTTCAATGACTCCAATAACAATGGATTATTAACCATGGCTTATTCACGGCCCCCACCCATCGGGGCTTGAAGAAATAGATGGGCTGCATGATGCTTCCACACAGAGCTGAAACCTACCCGCACACAAGTACTGGTAAACCACTTAGAGGATCTAAACCTGCCCAGGAAAAGTGGTGTGAGTCAAATTGGAAGCGACCTCTCCAAAATGACCTTTACAGTGTTGACGGAGATGTTAAACCTCAAATCAAACAAAACCATGGCTTATTCAAAGTCATTCTTCAAAACCTACAAACTTCTTCCCTACCGGTAACCTTTCAGTAAGAAATTTTAGCAAAATCTTCATCTAAATTCCATTTCGCTTTGGGAGTTATCTCCCACTTTGCGCTGGCTTCGGTAGCTCAGTCGGATGCGCGTCTGATTGGTGATCAGGAGGATGTGGGCTCGATACCTGCTGGGGTCAGCAACATTCTTTTGTGGAGATTGATCATGAAATCTTTTCTACGGACATTCTCCCTCTTTTGCTGATTCAAGAAGGGCAGTTGTCAGTTTCTGGCGAAAGAATGTGTACTGTACTGGTTAACCGCTTACATATAAGCCTGCCCAGGAATAATTGACCCAAATAGCGTTGACTGGGCCGTCAAACGCAACTACAAACAAACAAACAAATCTCCCATTTTGTCCATTTTGATGAGATTTGAGTAAAAAAATGGACAAATCTCTCAAAATCTTGCCAGAAAATTATCCCTACCTCTGCGTCAAATAAAATTTGTTATTAATTGATTATCCTATATTACACAAGGTCAACCAATATTCAAAAACCATAAATCATGTTTTTAATTGCGTCAATTAATAAAATTGTCATTAATCAAGTAATTTCGTATTGGCCCAGTTACAGGTCCTCGGTCAGCTGTATTGGCCTTGGCCTTCGGCCTCGTGCCAATACAGCAGACCTCGGACCTGTAACTGGGCCAATATGAAATTACTTGATTAATAACATTATAATAATACTAAACTTAACCCTTTGGATGCTGATAAAAACTACATCTGATAATGTTGTCTGTTTATGTTGTCTGCTGAATTTTTTTGCAAACTAGTTAAATATATTTTTGCATAGAGGCAAACAGTGTGGGAGCAGTCTGATCTGGGTCCACTGTTTCCAAAAATGACTTTTTAAAGTAACCAGCAGACGACAATTGTCGTGATTGGCATTTTATGATCATAAAGGTGTTTCAGCCGCTGAGTATCACTATGTTTTCTCTTACCACTCTTCTTTAGCAAAATCTTCAGAACATCTGGATGGTGGAATACAACCGCACATCGGTGCTTACAAACCCAAAATCGATGGAATTTTCCAAAAGTATTCATCCTGTCCATACTATAGGCTAAACCAGCTTCTCCAATTCCTGGAAACTGAATTAAACCCAGAACTCTGGGTAAGGTCTATGAACTGTGTCAAACAAAGAGGTGTCTACGAACATGTGTGCCGAAAGAAAGACTCTGATCAGATTATTACGATAACATACCCGTTTGAAAAGTGCATTCTTTCATTTCTCCAAAATAGCTACTTTTCTGATGAAAATTTGTGATAATTTTATCCCTGCGCTTTTCAAAGAAAAAGCGGGGATATTGAATTACCCTCAGTACGTCCGTCTGTAAAACCCTAAGGCAGGGGTGGGGCCCAACACTGCCCGAGGGGTCAAAATTTGTTTTGTTCAAACATAGTCATGTTGCATATCAAATCGAAGGTAATGAAGAGTAGAATATAGTGGTGCAAAACTTTTGCCACAGGGGCATGACTGGGGGTCACCAGAGGTCAAAAAGTAGGATTTGGGGTCTTTTCTTATTTGATTGTCACACAACACCTCCTAGGTTTTTTTAGCTAGAATCTTGAAACTGTCACAGTTAACCTTTAACCTGCTGAATATTCAATTAAGCCACACTCATTTCTGACTTTGAACCAATCAGATTACTTGATGCAGCTTATTTCTACATATTCATAAACTGAATGTCAAACTGTGTAGATCCTGATCAGATGGCTTCTTCAGAAGCCATCTGATCTGGATCTACACTTTTTGCAAAGATAGGGCTTTTCGCCTACAGCAGGGTAAAGGTTAATAAATGTAGCTCTATGGGTGAGGACTGAAGGAATGTATTTGGAATTCTGATGTGACCCCCCCCCCCCCCTGGGGCAAGCCCAGGGGGAAAGGGGTGATCCCCAGGGGTCAAAAATTCTTTTTGCACAAACATAGCCATATTGCATATCAAATTGAAGGTAATCAAGACGGGAATGCAGTGGTGCAGATATTTTGCCCCGGGGGCATGTGTAGGGGTCACCAGAGGTGAAATAGTAGGAATTAGGGTCCTTTTTTTTATTATCACACAACTCCTCTTAGGTTTTTAAGCTAGAATCTTAAAACTGTCATAGGTATTGGCCCTATGGTAGAGGACTGGAGGAACATATTCAAAATGTTGTAGTGACTCCCCAATAGGGTAGGGGCCGGACCCCAGCCCATGGGCTCAAAAATCTATTTGTCATGTTGCATATCAAATTAAAAGTAATGAAGAGTAGAATACAGAGGTGCAAAATGTTTGCCCAGGAGGCATGTCTTGGGGTCACCAGAGGTCAAAAAGAAGTATTTTGGGTCCTTTTGTTGTGACATGATTTTCACAGTGCATGGATATGCTCAGCGCGTGGATATGCTGTGGCGTGCAATCAACTTGCTCTATTTCTTATTTGTGTTCTGAAGATGGATTGCGGATGCTTGTTAACTTGTACCCATAACCTATGTCTTGGAGCAGAAATGAGTCAAATTATACAATGTATATACCCCTGTAAACCTCAGTTTTCTCTATATAAATTGGGGTCAAAACCCTCCATCTCTTCATCCCTGTATGGGTTTGAATTTACCAGGCACATGTGAGAAAGTTCCATTTACAGAAGATAGATGGGTATCACTGATTACTACAGTTCATAGCAGATGAGTTATCTACTATTCACCTTAGATGAATTATCTACTACCGGTATTCTAACACAGCATGCCTATATAGGCAATGGAATTATTATGTGAATTATTATGCAACAAATCACGGAGCGGAAAAGCGTGGCGAGTGACGCCATTAAAAGTTGGCAACTTATGTCGTCACTCGTAGATTCCTTGACGTTAGACGGTGTAACGTCACTTTCTCGCATCGAAAACGTTACAAGAGGACAATACATGCACAAGAGGACATAAATGCATGTATTATAGCCCCCGCCCAGCGGGGCTTGAAGAAATAGATGGGCTGCATGATGCTTCCATGCAGAACTGAAACCGACCCACACACGAGTACTGATAGAGGATCTAAGCTTGCCCAGGCAAAGCGGTGTGAGTCGGCCCGTCCATGTTTATATACATGTACCCTATTGGTTTCATTGAGCTACAGGGCTTGAGATGTCATTTCATCTCAGTGTCGGGTAAAAGTCCCACAAAATTAGAAGCAACATCTCCAAAATGACCTTTACAGTGTTGACAGAGATGTTAAACCTCAAATCAAACAAAAAGAAAATGCATGTATTACAGTCAATAGTTTTTGCTGGATTTCTTTCAACAATGGCGAAAGGTTGTGGGAATTTGAAGGAAACAACAACATTATTGCCAGTTTTCAGCGTGTTAGAATCGAAATAGATCAGCTCTAGCCAGTGATTTGTTGGGAAATAAATCACAGTTTGTTGGTCAGTTGTTAGTAGACAAATCATGTGCACTACGCGCGCGTGATTTGTCTACTTTACAACTGACCTCCAAACTGTGATTTATTACTCGACAAATCACAGCTAGAGTTAATCTATTTCTTAAATATAAGTGACATTTTTTTTCTTGAACATGTTCAAAGGGTCATACAATCTATCAATTAACCTTTTTTGAATAAATTAACTTAGCCACACCCATTTCTGACTCTCAACCAATCAGATTACTTGTTGTAATTTATTCCTACAAATTCATGAACTGAATGCAACACAGTTACAGAGTAGATACTGATCAAATGGCTTCTTCCATCTAATCTATATCTTAGCCCCCACCCATCAGGGCTTGAAGAAATATATGGGCTACACGATGCTTCCACGCAGAGCTAAATCCGACCCGCACACGAGTACTGGTAAACCGCTTAAAAGATCTAAGCCTGACCAGGCAAAGCTGTGCGAGTCGGACCGTCCATGCTTATAAACCCTATTGGTTTCATTGGGCAACAGGGCTTGAGATGTCTTTTCATCCCAACGTCAGGTAAAAGTCCCACCAAATTGGAAGCAGTGTTCAAAATGACCTATAGTGTTGACCAGGACGTTAAACCACAAATCAAACAAACAAAATCTAATCTGTATCTACACTATTTGCAAAGATAGAGCATATACTGGTTCAGCAGGATGTGTACACAGGGCCTGCACTATATGCTAACCAAATTTTCCGTCAAAAATAGAATAAAAATGAAAAAATAGACCTGACACCCCTTATATGACAAATGGACTTGTCCAACATGTAGCAATGGCAGAGTTTAGTAGAATACAATGGGTTAAGAAAGGGATGATGCTAGGGCGAGTGTTCACGATTGTTTTACAAAGATGTCAACATTTCGCCATTAGTAAACGCGACGTCGTTAAGGACATTGAGCATGTATTGTTACAGTGCATATCTAACTAATTTGCGTATTTAATCGTCTAGTGGATTATCAAATTTATTACATGGCGTTATTACATTTCCAGACACGATGTCATATGATAAAGACACCTACACTTCAGTCCCTTTAGTACTCTACTCATTATAACACAGTTTTGGTTATAACACGACCAGGTCTTGTATCCCAAATTGTCACTTTACTATAATTTCTATATAAAAATATCCCTTTATAACACAGTTCACTTATAACACAGTCCTGTTCTATGCATCCCAAACATAGTGTTAGAAAGGGATGGCCCTGTATATTGTTCCATCCATGAAATGGTCATTTTTCTTTTTAAACATATAAACTAAATACTGGCCCCCGCCCATAGGGGCTTGAAGAAATATATGGGCTGCATGATGCTTCCACGCAGAGCTGAATCCAGCCCACACACTAGTACTGGTAAACCGCTTAAGAGGATTTTAGCCTGTCCAGGAACCACAGTGTGAGGCGGACTGTCCATGCTAATAAACCCTATTGGTTTCATTGGGCGACAGGGCTTGAGATGTCATTATAATCTCAATGTCGGGTAAAAGTCCCATAAAACTGGAAGCAACATCTCCAAAATGACCAGTCCTTTACAGTGTTGACAGGGATGTTAAACCTCAAATCAAACAAA
This sequence comes from Lucinisca nassula, assembly GCA_963580285.1. Classification (NCBI taxonomy): domain Eukaryota; kingdom Metazoa; phylum Mollusca; class Bivalvia; order Lucinida; family Lucinidae; genus Lucinisca; species Lucinisca nassula. Next base: position 60,854,639 of record OY757023.1, read on the forward strand.
CAAACAAATATACTAAATATAGTAAAATTCTTCTATTCAGACACTAAATGGGCTTTTAACCCTTATTTTGCTGTTCACGACAACCCCTAACTTTGCAAACAGTGTAGATCCAGATCAGATGGCTTCTGAAGAAGCCATCTGATCAGGATCTACACTGTTTGTCATTGAGTTTATGAATTTGTAGCAATAAATTACATCAAGTAATTTGATTGGTTGATAGACAGAAATGGGTGGGGCTTAAACGAATATTCAGCAAGATAAGGGTTAAAAGCTTATTGAGAAGGTTTCAGAAATTCTTTCATTGTATTCTCCACACCCAGTGTCCCATAAAAAGAAACCACCTTTGAGACTGTTCAAAAGTGGTCTTAACACTAGACCACTTTACGTGGAACATTCCCAAAAGTTGTCTTAAAATAGAAATTATACTGTATTTTTGTTTGGGTATAACAAATGTGTTTCACTAACACTTGGTCTCTGCTTTGGACCCTAAAAATAGTGTTATAAAGTGGTTGTGGTGTATTACACTGGCTGATATTATCTTCACCAAGCACATGTCTAAAGATGCACAGCTTAACCCTTAAGGTGCCGAGAAAAACTACATCTGAAAATGTCATCTGCTGTATTTTTTGGCAAACTTTTTAAAAATATTTTTGCATACAGGCAAACAGTGTGGGCCCTGATCAGACTGCTCCTACAGGAGCAGTCAGATCTGGGTCCATACTGTTTGCAAAAAATTACTTTTAAGGTAATCGGCAGACGGCAAAGAAGACAACAATTGTCATGATTGGCATTTTATGTGTTTTAATTACATATAATGAAACTTCTGTAATTCGAAAATGGCTACATAGCCCAAGATAAGAGAGGCTATCCACATTATTATTTTTTCTTATTTCATCATGAAAACGCATATTGTGGGTACTCATTAAAAGTGCCTTACAGAGGCGCTTCTAATGAGTACCAATAACATGTTTTCATGCAGAAATAAGTTTGTTTGTTTGAGGTTTAACATCCCTGTCAACACTGTAAAGGTCATTTTGGAGACGTTGCTTCCAATTTTGTGGGACTTTTACCCGACACTGAGTTGAAATGACATCTCAAGCCCTGTCGCCCAATGAACCCAATAGGGTTTATAAGCATGGACGGACTGACTCGCACCGCTTTGCCTGGGCAGGCTTAGATCCTCTAAGAGGTTTACCAGTACTCGTGTGGCGGTCGGTTTCAGCTCTGCGTGGAAGCATCATGCAGCCCATCTATCATGCAGAAATAAGAAAAACAATAGTATGCGTGCATTTTTCAGTTGAAAAAGGTGGCCATTCCTGGAGCTATAATGGACAGCTTGTTTACCATGACTAATTCTAACTCTTCTTGAGTCCTTAGCAAACTGTGCCATATATTTGGATATTTTAGAAAGGTTTTCCTGTTTTGATCTGTAAAAGGTATGTTGTGTGTACTCATTAGAATCGCCTCAATGAGTCAATTCTAATGAGTTGAAAAAACATAGCTTTAATTTATATAAGATTCTGAAGATATTAACCCTTAAGATGCCCAGAATAACTACATATGAAAATGTCGTCTGCTTATGTCTTCTGCTGAATCTTTTTGCGAACTTTTTAAAAACATTTTTTCATACAGGCAAACAGATAGGACCCAGATCAGACTGCTCCTAGAGGAGCAGTCTGATCTGGGTCCACACTGTTTGCAAAAATGACTTTTAAAGTAACCAGCAGACGACAAAGCAGACGACAATAGTCGTGATTGGCATTTTATGGGTTAAAGTGACTGATTCCTATTATGCTTCATGACCTGAAACTATAATTAACTCATTTTGTACCGGAAACCCCAAAACCGGTACCCTGGCAAACAGTGCAGGCCCAGATCAGACGCCGCAGAACCCGGCGTCTGATCAGGGCCTCCACCGTTTGCTTAAAGTTCAGCCATTTTCCGAATCAATTTTGAACAAAACACAACCTGAAACCCCTAAATTTTAAAATGGACTCCTGCTAAATATAGAGGAAGATTCCATTTGTTAAAAAAAGGGTTAAACTTGAGTAGTTCAAACTAATCCAAATTCGAACAAATTTTCATGGCCCTGAAGGTCTTTGAGTTATTGAAGTTTGGCTGTTTATGAATTTGCTTGTTTGTTTGTTTGGGATTTTATCAGCCCAGTAAACACTAGGTAATATCAAGCCGGTCACTTTTACCTAACCACATTCTTCCTGGACAGGCTTATACATAAGCGGTTAACCAGTACAGTGCTCATTTTTTCTGCCAGAAACTGACAACTGCCCTTCGGCTGACTGTATGAAAGATTTCATGGCCTCGCTCAACAACTCGGCATGATTTAACCCACAACCTGATCACCAGGGGTCAGTTGTTCCAAACCTCGTTAGCTTAATGAGCTCGTTCATGGTTATACTGTTAACTTTTCTAGCAACTACAATATCAAACAAAAAAGTAGGTATTTTTGCTGAAAAAATGTGAGTAGCTTTTGCATATGCAAAAGCTACTCAAATTTTTTCAGCAAAAATTTTAGTATATTTGCCATACATGTACCAAATGATTAAAGTTTTAACAATTTGTTAACTAACGATGTCGTTAGTTTTGAACAACTGACCCCAGAGGCACATCCTACTGATCTACTGAGACTGGATGATTTATTCACCTTATTTGCTTTCCTAGTCTGAAGGTTATCAGTGTTGGAAAAACAAGTAACCAGACTCCCTGACCTTTCAAGGTCAGGGGGGTCTGGTTACCTGTTTTTCCATTACTGACAATGTGCATGCTGGGAGCCAGCAAATAATGCAAATATGGTGAATATGTAATTTGAAGACTTACCTCATGTACATGTCCCCATAGCCAGTGTTTTTCTCTCTTTCCTGGCAGTTTGTCGTACACCGCAACCCACTCTGTATACCGTTTGTACCATGTGACTAGCTTGTAGATAACAAACACAGCAATGCCCAACCATAATGCGTTAGCGACCTTCGCTCCTTCAAGCACTGATGGAACACCCATTTCTGCCAGGGGGAAATGAAATCTTTCTTTCAATATACCATATATCGTACCTTAACCCCTTTATAACACTGTTCATTATAACACAGTTTTTGATTTAAGGACAGTCTGCATGACGTCACTTCCGCTGAGGTCCGCCATTTTCAGAGGTGAAAACAAAGGTATTCTACTATATAACCTTACCAAATGTGCATAAGAAATATTTAAAATCACTCTTAAACCTCTGATAAAGACATATTCTATAATATTGTTCCGTATATTTCCTTTTATTTCTGATGATTAATGCTAAACAAAAGATGACCTATTCTGCTTAAAAATCTGTTCAAAAATGGTGAAATATTAGCTATAACAACCGAAGCATTCGCCTCCATCGAATGAGAAAAATGGCTGGCAAGATAACCATTCTTTGTTTCTTTTTACTGAAGAATTCCTTTCCGATCGTCCTTATAACATGACTTAAAGATGGATCCCAAAAATGTATAGATTATATAGAAAAATGACCATAAATGGTCATTTTTCTATATATTCTTTTTATTTTGTTTGTATATAACATGGTTGTTTAACTAAAACAGTCTTGGCTTTGTTCCCCAACAATAGTGTTACAAGTGAAGGTTTCACAAAAAGCTAGGTCTACACTTAGTATAGCTTAACTGTGAATGTCTATTTAATTATATCCCAGAAATATGCTTTTATTATAATTCCTGGAATGTTCAGCGAGACCCTCCCTTCTAGTGACCTTCAAGTTCTCGGAGGCAAGCACTTATGCAAGCTGCAAGATGGTTGCTGACTCAACCAGCCATGCTGGATGAGTTATTGCATTTCGTGACCATACAGCAAATAGTATTGGCCGATAAGCCCAGTATTTCACTGGTGCAGAGGACATCTACGGTGGATATGTGTAAATTATGATACACTGGAAGGCCATTCTTCTCACTGTTGCTAGTTTGGACAACAAGGAGAGGAGGTACTGGTGCGACAGTTTTCCAGCGCCAGACACGACTGGGGAAGTGGAACGTCGGGAACCACTGAGGACTTTTCCTTTGATCTTTGATAGCCACATTCACCTGGACAGATCACTCCAGAAGTGTAGACTTCACCCCCCAACCCCACCCTCCCCCCACATGGATGATATTTTAGCTCATGTACACGTGAATGAGGGAGAACGCATACAGCTAACTGGCACAGTTGCCGTTTTCTGCGATCCGTCATATCCTTCGAGTCAGCATCTTCTAAACCTACCGAATGATATTCATGTTGCAGCTGGCATCCATCTTAGACATGCTCACAGAGGGCATTGCTTCGTGGAAGAATCCATCTAGGATCTGTCTGGGCTCTTAAGAACCTGAGAGTGAAGGCTTTAGGGAAAGTTGGGTTAGACCATACAGAGCCAATGAGATACTGGCATCTCCAGGTGCTCCAAGACCATCATGTGTTGGTAATTCAGCAGGGGAATGAAGAATGATTGTGGAACAGAGGTTTATCTCCTCCTACTACATGTGTTACAGCAGCATGTGAGGCCAAACCACCCCATTTATCTTCATTGTGATCACAAAAACAGGCCTATATAATTTTGACCCCCTTGAACCCCACTCTTGTATAGTTAAACTGGGGTTTACAGGGGTAAACCCTATTTTTCTTACTTCTGCTCCAAAATATAGATTGTTGGTACTCGTTAGAACCGCCTCATCGAGGCGGTTCTAACATGTACCAACAATCTATATTCTGAGCAAAATTAAGAAAAATATTATGACTTTTCATCTTATTTTTTTTTATTTTTGGTGGTAAAATTTACAATGCATTTATATAGGCTTGTTTTCGCAATGCTTTGCAGGGAACCCATATATGCCCCAGAGGTGGTTTTAACCCTTATCTTGCTGAATATTCATCTAAGCCACACCCATTTCTGTCTGTCAACCAATTAAATTACTTGATGTAATTTATTGCTACAAATTCATAAACTGAATGCCAAACAGTGTAGATCCTGATCAGATGGCTTCTTCAGAAGCCATCTGATCTGGATCTTCACTGTTTCCAAAGATAGGGGTTGTCATGAACAGCATGATAAGAGTTAAGAATCTATCCTAGGACTTACTTTGGAATTTTGAACCTGGTGCAGTCCTTTAGGCCAGACCAGATAAGAGGCCCTGAAGTCTATTGAAAAAACTCGCCTTTTATTGGAATCTGATGCACCCTACTTTTCAAATATAGGGACCCAGAGATCATCACCAGGTTAGTTGTTCACAGTGGCCAAGGCTGTGCCTAAATACAGAGGAATATCAACCGACCACCTCTTGGACAAAACAGTGCAGAATGCAAAGTACCTATACCAGGAAAGTAGAGGACATGGAGTGGACTTTTTTATCCCTATGGCCAGGAACAATTGAGGACATGGAGTGGATTTTTTATCCCCATCGCCAGGAACATGGAGGGGATTTTTAATGCTCATGGCGGCCAGGAACAGTAGAGGACATGGGTCAGATTTTTAATTCCCATGGCCAGGAACAGTAGAGGACATGGATCGATTTTTAATTCCCATGGCCAGGAACAGTAGAGGACATCGATTGGATTTTTTAATCCCCATGGACCATCTAATATTTTAACTAATTTCTGGTTCAGTTATTTTGTATTATGATCTTGGAGAAGATTTCTTATCTTCACTAACTTCAGTTCTTGACAAAATGGCTGGTGATACCACATTTCTTGTTGTCCTGAGGTTTCCAGGAGATTCACAAGGATTTGTGGGTTTCTTGTTCATACATCCACATGGGCTTCTTAGCTTCGGGGCTTGAAGAAAAAAGATGGGCTGCATGATGCGAGTACTGGTAAACTGCTTAGAGGATCTAAGCCTGCCCAGGCAATACAGTGCGAGTCGGCGCGTCCATGCTTATAAACCCTATTGATTTCATTGGGCGGCAGGGCTCCAGATGTCATTTCATCTCAATGTCGGGTAAAAGTCCAACAAAATTGGAAGCAAACGTCTCCAAAAATGACCTTTACAGTGTTGATTAGGATGTTAAACTTCAAATCAAACAAACGACTTCTAGTCCTGTTAAGAACACATAACTGGACTTCTAGATAAGGAATATCCAGTTGGACTCGTAAAGATGATCAGAAAGTTTCCAGTGAGACTTCTATCTTGCGGTCCGGTATAAAAGCCATGAAAACATGCCTATACAAATACATTGCAAATTTTACCGCCTAAAAATGACAATTTTCAGATGAAAAATTGTGATATTTAATAATTTTTCTTATTTCTGCTCAAAATATAGATTGTGGGTGCTCGTTAGAACCGCCTCGATGAGGCGGTTCTAACGAGTACTCACAATCTATATTTAAGAGCAGAAATAATGAGGTTTACCCCTGTAAACCCCAGTTTTACTATATAAAAGTGGGGTTCAAGGGGGTCAAAATTATATAGGCATGTTTTCGTAATGATGCCGATCCAAAGATTTTATATTTCGTCATTTGTCACAATGTGAAGGTATATATTGTAGTCAGATCATTATAAAATTATTATGAATAACATATTTGATAACTGCATTGAGGTTAATCTCTCTACATTGTTTTATTTTCTTGTAATAACTATTTTTCCGAAATCGAGGGGGTATAAAAGCCAAGACTGGGAAAAAATGGTAATATTTCTTAATTTCATACAATTAAGTCTGCAGACCTTTTTTGTAACAAAGTATCCTTTAACAAATACTTACCTGTCTTCATTTGTCTTCCTAGAACGAATGTAGGAAAGAAAGTATCAGGAAAAAAAGTATCGGAAAAAAAGTATCAGGATAAACAATATCAGGAAGAAAATGTCAGTTTCATGTAAAATATATAGAATTAAGATTTTAATGCAGGTCCCATCTGAAGGTAAATTATAAACAGCCTATTAATTTAAACTAGAATGTATTTTCAGACATAGAAAGTGGCACTTTTTTTTCAAAGAAAATCTTGTACATTATGCTATGCTTTTTTGGTGCTGCCATTGAAAAAGTCAAGAATACATATACTGTAGTGGGGGTTAGCAGCTAAGTCCGTGCCTGGCACGGGGTTAGCAGCTAAGTCTGTGCCTGGCACGGGGTTAGTTGCTAACCCTGTGCCAGGCACAGACTTAGCTGCTAACCCCATAGATATACTGTAGTGGGGGTTAGCAGCTAAGTCCGTGCCTGGCACGGGGTTAGCAGCTAAGTCTGTGCCTGGCACGGGGTTAGCTGCTAACCCCCACTACAGTATATGTATTCTTGACTTTTTCAATGGCAGCACCAAAAAAGCACTGCATAATGCACAAAATTTCCTTTGAAAAAAAAAGTGCCACTTTCTATGTCTGAAAATACATTCTAGTTTAAATTAATAGGCTGTTTATAATGTATCTGATGCATGAAGCAACTCAGATCATGTTGTGAGACTTTAATGGTAAATTATAATGTATCTGATGCATGAAGCATCACAGATCATGTTGTGGGACTTTTACCAGACATTGAGATGAAATGAAATCTCAAGCTCCGCCGCCCAATGTAACCAAATAGGGTTCTTGAGCATGGAGGTCCGACATGCACACTTTAGAAAATGTTTAATTTGAGGTTTAACGTGTCTGTCTAAACTATATAGGTCATTTTGGAGACGTTGCTTCCAAGTCCTGACATTGAGATGAAGTGACATCTCAACTCTTGCCACCCAATGAAACCAAATAGGGTTCATCGACTCGCATCACTTTTGTTTGTTCGACTGGAAGTTTAATGTGTCCGTCTACACTATATTGGTTATTTTGGAGAAGTTGCTTCCAATTTGTGGGACTTTTACCAGACATTGAGATTTTACCAGACATTGAGATGAAATGCGCTCTCAAGCCCTCCCACCCAGTGAAACCAAATAGGGTTTATGAGCATGGAGGTCTGACTTGCACACTTTATAGTTTGTTTTATTGGAGATTTAACGCCCCCCTCTACAATATTCATCTCAATGTTTGGAGTGTATGTAATACACCGTCTGTGTCCCCTCCGGGGGTTAAGGCGAAACCGGAAGAAAGAAAGAAAGAAAGACATTGCTTCCAGTTGTGGGACTTTAACCAGACAATAAGATGAAGTGACCTCTCATCCCTTTTATAAAGCAAGGGTTACAGAGATAGGTTGCAAAATTGATTATTAAACTGAAAAACAAATCAAAACATACAAAAGTATCCTAATCATCATCTATCTACATCTATAGGATACACGCCGCCGTCACACATGACTTCTATAGCGCGGGTTGGTTGCGACTTAAAAAGGGAAAAGCGGAAAATAATAGGATAGTCAGAAGTGAAAACAAAAATAAGATATGACAGGAAAGACAGAATGATAAAAAAAAAAAAAATAAAGTTTGGCCAGATGCATTTCAATCCTTCATTCTCCATCCAATCTAGCTTCCAGTGGCGGTACCAGGGCTCACGAGGTCCCCGCTAGCATGGCACCAAGAAATCACTAGGACCTAGTTTGCATCTGACCGGCCCTGCTTAACTTAAAAAGAAATCTGGGATAGCTCCCGTTTGAAAGATACCAAACTGGGAGCATCAGCCACACTGGAGTTCCAGAGACATACTGTGTTTGGGAAGAAGCTGAATTTATGATAGTCACTGGAAGTTGGGATCTGCCTGAATTTAAGAGAGTGTCGTGATCTTGTTCGAGTGGAGGCGGGTGTCAGGTATTCCTCAGCCGGGATGTCGACAAGTCCATGTATGATCTTGAAGAACATGACGATAGATGTATCATTGCAACATCAGAAGGGAATATGAATAAAACTGATACTTTTTTCCTGCTATTTTTTTTCCTACCTAAAACTGATCCTTTTTTCCCCCCCCCGATACTTTTTTCCTGACTTTCTTTCCGATTACCTCCTAGGACTACCCCTGATAATGCGAGCGTCAGCCAAGGGAGCACCTAGTACATGTACCATTATTCTGAATCACGCCTCCTGATCCTTTCTTTCTTTCTTTCTACTTATACTGCGATTGGTCACATTTGACTATACTCACAGGTACATTACATACACTCCAGGTTGCAGGGTTGAAAGCCTATACAGTAATCATGTAATTACGGTAGTGGTCTTTTAACCTGCACAGGAGATCCCAAAGTTGACGCTCTACCACCGAGCTATCGAGGCGGGTAGCAATATCACAGGCTGATCTCTGATATGCAATAGTACAATGCAATGCTTTAGAAATTGTGAGAAAAAAATCGGGCCTAAACGACCCACCTATCTGGCCGAAACGGGCTACCCCCAAAATTAGGCCGAAACGACTCGGGCCGAAACGACACGGGACCGAACCGACACGGGATCCGAAACGACTCAGGACCGAAACGTCCCTTGACCCAAATATATAAACAGTGACCGAATTCTACACTCTAGCATATAAATATCTGTTGCGCTAATTGCTGACCGTCTATGCTTGTTCTCGGTGTTTTATCAGCTGGCTCACCATGTAGCAATAACAAATGCGCGTTAAATGACAATATATCGATAACTCGATAGCCCGAAGCACTACCGAAATCTACATCTACATCGTAGAACCGTCACCGGTACGGTAGGTATAATATGCGAAATCAAGTTGATTTCGCGAAATCAGCCCGATTTAGCGAAATCAACTCATAAAATCAACATTTTTTAAAAAAAGGCAAAAAATTCTTATTGCATATTATCTAGAATGTTATTATACATTCATGAGTCAAGTTTCATGAGACAATTTGAATATTTAGTATGTATTTGATCGGAAATTCTAATTGCCACTTGATTTCGCTGGTAATCACATGTGCGAAATCAACTCATTTTAGCGAAATCAATGTATAAAATACCATTTTCCCAAAACTGAATAAAACATATTGGCGCATATTATTAAGAATGTTGTTAATCATTTGTGAGCCAAGTTTCATGGTGAAATTTGAATATTTAGTATGTTTTTGAGAGGAAAATCTATTCTGCCACTTGATTTCGCTGGCAATCGGATGTGCGAAATCAACTCATTTTAGCGAAATCAATGTATAAAATACCTTTTTTTCCCAAAACTGATTAAAACGTTTGTGTACATATTATTAAAAATATTGTTTATCATTTGTGAGCCAAGTTTCATGATGAAATTTGAACATTTAGTAGGTTTTTGATAGGAAAATGTATTCTGCCAATTCTCTCGCAGTCTCATGTGCGAAATCTACTCATTTTAGCGAAATCAATGTATAATAAAAGAACCTTTTTCCCCAAAACCAACTAAAACGTTTTTATACATGTGTATTAACCCATTCAGTACCGGAAACCCCCTAGTGGAGTAGTTGGCAGCAGAACGCGGCGTCTGATCAGGGCCTACACTGTTTGCCAAAAAATAAAAGAAAACAAAGCAGGACACCCCTAAATTTTGAAATGGACGCCTGTAATATATAATGAGGAAGATTCCATTTGATAGAAAAAAGGGTTAAGAATGTTGTTCTACATTTATGAGCCACTGTTTTATGAAAAATATTGATGTTGAGTTCTAGCTTTTGTTTCGGGCATTATATCACCAAAACAAACAAGAAGCAGAGATAAAGGAAAATATCATTAGAAAGACCGGGCGATACATCACCAAAAAACGCCTGTATGATTTCGATCCCCTCAAACCCCATTTGTATACAGAAAAAGTGGGGCTTACAGGGCTGTAAATTATTTTTCTAGTTTTTGCTCAAAACATAGAATATGACTCGTTAGAACAGCCTCACTGGTCCAGTCAGAAGGAGTACCCACAATCTACGTGTATGTTTAGAGCACAAATATGAAGAATATCGGAATTGTTCGCCAGAAAATTTTCATTTCTAAGGTGGCAAAATGTTCAATATAATTGAATCTGCATATTTCCGTGTTATTTATCACGGATGCGTTATCAAATTGTTGTTTTTATTATTACTATTATGATTTATTATTATTATTATTATTATTATTATTATTATTATTATTTCTAATAAAAATGCATTAAATAAGCACTAATTTGACGGATGCATCGTCGGATGGACGAACTGACCGACTGACGAATGGACGGACGGTTAGATAGATAGATGGACAGATAGACAGGAGTGAATAAACAGTGTGTTTGTTATTCACACAATCACAGGTAATAACGTGTGAAATTCAGTAAACCGCAGTTTGATTAAATTACTTGGCGAGTGTTCGTTAATCTTTTTACCTGCTGTGTGAAGTACAGAAAGATGTCTTTAAAATTTAATTATGATTACTCGCTGTGGTGATTCTAACAAACACCCATAATGAACTGTTACAACCGCCTCATCGAGGCTGTTCTAACGAGTACCCACAACCTATGCCTTGAAGCAGGTTTATGATAAATAATACTGTAATTATCAAAATCGTTTATTTTTTAATAACCACACTCTTTGGAATAGTCCCGGCAAAGGCTGTTAAGACCGCATGTCGCAGTTTAAGCATACCCCCTTCTCTCACACCTGGATGCACCAAATCTCTGTCATAATGTTGCGGGAAAATGAGGCGTTTGCCCGTGTCAACGTAGTCTCCCTTTAAAAACCTTTTAAGTTTCTCATTGACAGATTTCCTAATCTTGTTAAAGTCTTGAACTGAAATAACGGCCGTGTGATGGGTGCTACCTCGCGCGACGATATTAGAAACGAACACTCTTTCCACTCCACACATTTTTAGCTCCAAAACAATATTCTTAAGTCTGCTGAAAATTTCCCCCGGGGTACACGACGCCTTTATGTCATTTCCACCTAGTATGATGAAAACATACCTGAAAATAAACAATATCAAAACTGAAAGAAGATGTCAAAATAGAACAATAACGCTGACTCGACGTTGAATTAAGACACGGATCAGGGGCCATGGATCAGCTATAGGAGTTGTTTTCTGAATGATAGATCACTGTTTGGAGGTCAATTGTAAAGTAGCGCGATTGATTTGTCTACCTACAACTTATCGACAAGTAAAGAACAGAATGCAAACCCCACGTTATATATATATAGCAGTGATACCAACTTATCAACAAGTCCATGCAATGAACATAATGCAAACCCCATAATACATACCTTTGTATTGAGCAGATATAAGAAACAAGAAAAATATTGTTTGCTAAAAGTTCAGTCATTTTTCAATTAAATTTTGATGAAAATGCAATCAATTTAACCAATTTAGTATCAGAAATCCCTGAAGGGGTACCGTGGTAAACAGTGCAGGCCCAGATCATTCTGCAGCGTCTGATCAGGGCCTACATTGTTTGCTAAAAGTTCGGTCATTTTCCAATTAAATTTTGATGAAACCCCGACATTTAGTATCAGAAACCCCGAAAGGGGTACCGTGGCAAACAGCGCAGGCCCAGATCAGGCGCCGCAGCAGAATGCGGCGTCTGATCAGGGCCTACATTGTTTGCTAAAAGTTCAGTCATTTTCCAATTAAAAATCAATTTAACCAATTTAGTATCAGAAACCCCGAAAGGGGTACCGTGGCAAACAGTGCAGTCCCAGATAAGACAGCGGCGTCTGAACAGGGCCTACATTGTTTGTTAAAAGCTCAGTCATATTCCAATTAAATTTTGATGAAAATATAATCTGACACCCCTAAAGTCGTACCGTGGCAAACAGTGCAGTCCCAGATCAGACGCCGCAGAATGCAGAATGCGGCGTCTGACCAATTTGCTTCAATCATTTTCCAAATAAATGTTGATGAAAATACAATCGGACACACCTAAAGGGGTACCGTGGCAAACAGTTCAGTCACAGATCAGACGCCGCAGAATGCCTAAATTTTTTAAAATAATTCCTGCTATTTATAAGGAGGAAGATTCCATTTGGTACAGAAAGGGTTAATGGAGTCAAATTATGTGTTGTCGAGATGAATAACTGTAAGATTAAATAAATAAATAAATAAATAAATACCATATAATAATGATGATGATAATGATGATGATGAAGGTGATGATCATGGCACACTATTCAATTACCTTATAATAATGATGATGATGATGATGATGATGATGATGTTGGCACACTATTCAGCTACCTTATGATAATGATGATGATTTTGATGATAATGATGATGATGAGAGGGAGGAGGAGAAGGACGACGACATGGACGACGACGATGATGATGATGAGGATGATGATGAAAAAAAAACAACAACAGATAACAAGTATTGGAGTAAGTATGTTGATTTCACCTGCTATTTGATTTCGTTTGACTGATCAATTAGCAATATTTTGATATGCGTCTTTTATTCCAGATCATAATATTTTCAGATGAAACTTGGATCATAAATGTATACTGCCAGCATTCTTAATAATAGGCAAAACGAGTTTTTAATCGTTTTTGGAAAACAAATGCTTTTACACATTGATTTCGGAGTTGATTTCGCACAAGTCATGTGCTTATCAGCGAAATCAAGTGACAGAATGTATTTTCCTAATAAATATTTATATTTTCTCGTGAAATTTGGACCTAAAATGTATATCAACTTTCTTAACAATATACATTTTTATTCAGTTTTGGGAAATATTTATTTTGTACATTGATTTCGCTAAAATGAATTGATTTCGCACATGTGATTTCCAGCGAAATCAAGTGGCAGAATAGATTTTCCTCCCAAAAAACTTACTAAACATTCAAATTTCATCATGAAACATGCCTCATAAATGTTTAACAACATTATTAATAATATGCACAAATATGTTTTATTCAGTTTTGGGAAATATTTATTTTATACATTGATTTCGCTAAAATGAGTTGATTTCGCACATGTGATCACCAGCGAAATCAAGTGGCAGAATAGAATTTCCGATCAAATACATAAATAATCAAATTTTCTCATGAAACTTGGTTCATAAATGTATAGTAACATTCTAGATAATATGCAATAAGAATTTTTTGCCTGTTTTTAAAAATGTTGATTTTGTGAGTTGATTTCGCTAAATCGGGCTGATTTCGCGAAATCAACTTGATTTCGCATATTATACCTACCCGTCACCGGTATTTGGGAAAACCGAAAACAAACTTTTACCGGAAATAACCGAAAACAAAGTCTCATAACCGAAAACAAACTTTATCACCAATTATACCATGATTATTGTACATTTAGACATATACATGTTTAAATGCTATGTAAATAGATAATATGGCCATGTTTGGGAGAATAATTTGAAATGATAACGATTGCCATGTTTGGGAGAATAATTTGAAATGATAACGATTTTATTGCCTTTTTTTATACAATTTTCATAGATGGACTGGGATCTACACTGCTTGTACTAACTGTTTGCCTTGTTGTTTGTGATCTAAATGAATACATTGTATACTGGTGTTACTAATTACCGGTGTATTAACTGTTCAACTCAGTATATAAAACAAACTGTTCTACCGATTCTGATTAATTGTGTCTAGTCAAACTATTGTTTCATTCCTTCAACGGAAATAAACAATATATTTTTTCCAAATAAACTCCAACCGGCTAAATTGTTTATTTATATTGGACTACCCCTGCCACCATCTGGCATGTCCGGTGTTACTAATTACCGGTGTATATGTAAACAAATCCTGTAGAAAGTTATTTGGGTAAAAGAGCCTACATTGGACGAGGTTCTGTAATGCAATAGTTATTAGCCTTCAAAATGAAAGCAAAAAGCGCCTATTTGAAAGCTTTTTTTTGTTTCTACAACATGTTTTATGAAGTATACAATTTTATTAACTACACAAAACAGAACATCATTATTTATGATTACAGATAAAAGAAGTCACTTACCCTGAGAAACGGACAGGTCTGATATATTTTTTTCTTAATACAGACAGAGAGAAAAATGTCTTGTAAACAATGATGTGAGAAATTCCGAATGATGTTAATGCAAGCGATAGTAATTCGGGTAAAGCAGAATACACCGGTAATTAGTATACACCGGTAATAAGTACATAGAGGATACTTAGTAACTTGATTGTTTGAAAGACAGAAATGTTTGTGACTAAAACAATTTATTAAGCAGGATTCTGCTTTAGAAATTTAATCAAAAATGGTTTAAATGGCTGGTCATCAGGAGGTCCCAGGTTAGCACTGTCCAACCAGTAACATCAAGATCAGATGGATACAGCTTTAGAAATTTTGTATAATAAGAACGAATCATATATTATAACTAATAAAAAGTAGCCCCCGCCCATCGGGGCTTGAAGAAATAGATGGGCTGCATGATGCTTCCACGCAGAGCTGAAACCGACACAAGTACTGGTAAACCGCTTAGAGGATCTAAGCCTACGCAGGCAATATGGTGCGAGTCAATGTTTGTCAACCCTATTGGTTTCATTGGACGCCTGGGCTTGAGATGTCATTTCATCTCAATGTCGGGTAAAAGTCCCACAGAATTGGAAGCAACGTTTCCAAAATGGCCTTTACAGTGTTGACGGGGACGTTAAACCTCAAATCAAACAAATAAACAAACATAACCAAAAATAGTGACTATTATCAACGGGATTGACTTCACATAGTAGCGATAGAAAAGATGAAAAAAAAGCAACAACAAGAGAATAAGTCAGATAGAAGTTTTAAATAGATAAATAAGAATAAATAAGACTAATGGAATATCATAAATGAAGTAAAGACTTGCGAATAAAAAGATAGAAGGATGAAAGTGTCCCCAGCTGTTTTTGGCTCACCAGATAAATACCAAGCACAGACTGATTTTTGCATTGAAATAAAAACAAGATGTCGATTGATTTTCAAACTAAACCACGCCTCCTGAAATCCATGCCCTGACTGGAACTATTTTGGTTGGAAATGTTTTTTATCGATAACGTTAATCCGCTAATCAACTCCATGAGAGAGAGAGAGAGCGAGAGAGAGAGAGAGAGAGAACGAGAGAGAGAGATGGTTGGAAATGTTTTTATCGATACCGTGAATCCGTTAATCAACTCCATGATAGAGAGAGAGAGAGAGAGAGAGAGAGAGAGAGAGAGAGAGAGAGAGAGAGAGAGAGAGAGAGAGAGAGAGAGAGAGAGAGAGAGAGAGAGAGAAACATGGATTTTGAATGAAAATGTTAATTCGGAATTATGATAAGCATCATCTGTTTTGATCAATACCATTGATCACATTGTTTATTTGGTTTGACTCATAAATCGCGCAATAAGTGCGATTAATGATGAGGTGTGAAAAACACGAGCTCTTTCCAAATGTAAACGTCAGTGGTTTCCGTGGTTTCTTGCTGTCGAGTCCTCACCGTTGGTTCATCTGTGTGGTTGTTTGGATTTTGTGTTCTCGGAGATCTTGCACTGATGAGATAGAAGGCCTTTATGCGGACTGAACAAATTATTATTTTTCTAAATCGCGACGGAAGTAAGGGCGAGGATTGTGGCCACGTAAAATCGAGTTAAGCCCCCGAGTGTAATTCGTTTCACTGACCATTCCAAGGCGGTTCTCCTGTCGCGGTTTATTTTTGTAATGGTTTGTCTTTAAGTGTGTGTATCGCTTATATTACATGTATTTTGTTTTGGATAGCCAATTGGCCATTATATGGGAAAGTAACTGTCCTTTTGGCTTTCCGCTATAGATGTTTCCATTACGTTCTAGCTGTTTCATGTCTATGCTTCGTTCCCTTTTGTGTCTCTTTTTGGAGTTGTGGGTTAATTGTATCGATTCCTGATCATTGCCTTCTCTTCTATTTTTATTTATCGCTTAAGCACCAGTTTCGTTTTAAATTGGTCAGTCGTACGCCAGCAAAGGTTAATGGTAAGGTGTGAAAACACGTGCTCTGTGAAAAAGTAATTGTCTTTAATTATCTATTTTTCACATTTAAATTGGTCGGCTGGTTCCTTAACAGTGTCAGCAAGCAATGACTGAAATACATGTAGGTAACAGTGTCATAATTGGTTTGTCTTTTATTTCCAGAAAATCTTTCATACACCGACGACAGGGATATATAAGCTTCGCCCAAAGGTCAAAGCAGTATCCATCTTTGATTTCGTTACATAAAAGACTTAAGGGCGAGGTTTGTGGCCACGTAAAATAGGTTTAAGCCCCACAGTGAAATTCGTTTCACGGACCGTTCCAAGGCGGTTCTCCTGTCGCGATTAATTTTTGTTATGTCTCGTCTTGGAGTGTGTGTATCGCTTATATTATTTTGTTTTGGATAGCCAACTGGCCATTTTGTGGAAAAGTAGCTGTCCTTTTGGCTTTCCGCTATTTATGTTTCCATTAGGGTCTAGTTGTTTCATGTCTGTGTTTCTTTCCCTTTGGTGACTCGGGTGCGATACCTGTAGGCGTCGGCAACATTCTTTCGTGGAGATTGATCATGAAATCTTTTCTACGGCTGATTCAGGAAGGGCACTTGTCAGTTTCTGGCGAAAGAATGTGCACTGTACTGGTTAACCGCTTACGTAAAGTAGAAGTAACACAAAGATCAAGAATCGATCTTATGACGTTACTCCACCCATCACAGACACCAAAGGGACAGAAACACAAACATGAAACGACCAGACCATAATGGAAACCTAAACAAAGGAAGGCCATACTTTCCCACAAAATGGTCATATGGCCATCCAAAATAAAAAAGCACAAGTGATACACCCAGTAAGTAACGAATAACAACATAAATAAACCGCCACAGAAGAACCGCCTTGGAACGGTCAGTGGAAAGATTTCCACTGGGGGGGGGGGGGGCTTAAATCGATTTTACGTGGCCACAATCCTCGCCCTTACTTCCGTCGCGATTTAGACAAAATATTTGTTCAGTCCGCATGAAGGCCTCCTAACTCATCAGTGCAACATCTACGTGAACACAAATAATCAAAGAACCACAGAGGTGAGACAACGGTGAGGACTCGACAGCAAGAAACCGCTGAAATGCTGGAGCAAAAGAAAACCAACAGTTAGTGCGTTTTTGTTGTACAGAAACCAGTTTCGGTTCTGACCTGGTTTCGAAAACAATTTCTTGATCGAAACTTTTTTTGAAACCGAAACCGGTTTGCACATTTTTTGGGCTGAAACCGAAACCAGTTTTTGAAACTAACGTACGAAACCACCTCAGGAAGTGGTTTCGCCGGTTTCGCTCTGTCCGAATATATGCACAGTCAGAAAAAAAAATGGCGGAAGGTGAAGACCATACACAACTGAAGCTCGCCATCGACACATATTAAATAAAATATCTTAAATGGTATATTAAATATCTTATATTTTTTATAAGGTAACTTATTTAGCATATAAAATATCGTATTTAGTATGCTAAATAAGGTACCTTATATAAAATATAAGATATTTAATATACCATATAAGATATCTTATTTAATATATGTGTCAATGGCGAGCTTCAGTTGTGCACGGTCTTCAACTTCCGCCATTTTTTATTTAGTACGGCCCCGCCCATAGGGGCTTGAAGAAATATATGGGCTGCATGATGCTTCCACGCAGAGCTAAAACCGACCCGCACACGAGTACTTGTAAACAGCTTAAAGGATCTAAGCCTGCCCAGGCAAAGCTGTGCGAGTCGGCCCGTCTATGTTAATAAACCCTATTGGTTTCATTTGCCGACAGGGCTTGAGAAATCATTTCATCTCAATGTCGGGTAAAAGTCCCACAAACTTGGAAGCAACGTCTCCAAAATGGGCCCTCCAAAATGACCTTTACAGTGTTGACGGGGACGTTAAGCCTCAAATAAAAAAAAAAAAAAAAAAACAATCTTATTTAGTATATCAGATATCTTATTTGTGCCAATATATAAGATATCTTAAATATATTAAATAAGATATCTTATATGTTAAATAAGATATCTAATATAGTATATAAGATATCTTACATACAATATAAGATACAGTAAAATTCCGCTATTTAGACCACATAAAATTAAGACTAAATCTGCTTTTTGAAGCTCATTTTGAAGGATGCACTTAATATTTCTCTTATCTTTTCTGGTCACAGTGTCCTCTGGTAAGGGACCACCTTTGGGACTGTTCAAAAGTGGTCTTTAAGACCACTTTTGAACAGTCCGAAAGGTGGTCTTAACAGAAGAATTTTACTGTATATGATATATTTGAACATGTAAGATATATACTATATCAGATATCGTATTTGTTAAATAAGATATATTTCATATAAGATATCTAATTTAATATATAAGATAACTTATATGCATAATGATATAAGATATCTTAATTACGATATTAGATATCTTATATAATTTGGAGGGGGAAATAAAATCATTGCAACTTATAGTCGCTCCCTGACACTCCAGGGTCATCAAAATGCCAGACGGATCTAAACTGAAACACAGCTTATGAGGAGACTTCATTAAATTCAGTGAGATATAAGATATCTTATATGCCATATTGAAACTGAAAAAAAAAATGAAACCGTGTATTTTGTGCATCAGCTGAAACTAGTTTCGGTTTTTGCAAAACCAATTTCGGTTCTTGTCAAACCGCTGGAACCAATAAAACCGAAACCGAAACCAGTTTGTGTATAACAAAAACGCTCTTAGACTCCGATAGGGCCGACTAGAGACAGAGCATCAGGCACCAACCAACATTACCTTGAATTAGATCTGTCTAATTCTCAATAAGCCTTTTGCGTTGGAACACTCATAGAATCTAAGGCCTGACCCACCGGCGTGCAATTAAAGAGGGAAGCAAAGTTGCCAACCGTGATTTGGTTAACTACCATGCATGCAGTCTGTCGTATAATATCCATGTTGTACCCAATCTTTTTATATCGAAGAATGATTTTACGAAATTGGGTGCTAAAGTCATTGTGGTTATATATTTTCCTGAATTTATATACTAAGTCACCATAAAATTCGGGTTCCGATAGACCTTGTTGCAGAAGAGATTTAAGTCCAATATTGAATTTTGAAATTAAATCAGAATGGCGTCTATAAAATTTTGAAAAGGCTTTGCGTAGTTTATGGTACCGATAACCCTGATTAAGAAGTTTAGCCGTTAATAATTTATTATGAGTGTTGAAGTCAGTTACATGACTACACACTCTAGCAAATCGAATTAATTGCGAAATATAAACGCCATAGGATGGCGCACGAGGAACATCACCATCCAAAAATGGAAAATTTACAATCTCAAAATCAAAGTCATCGCGTTTATCATAAATTTTGCACGAAATAAACCCATCTACAATAGATAGATGTAAATCCAAAACGGGGCCTCGGTATCAGAAGAATTTGCTTTATTTAACTGAAGTTCTGGAGGTGGGGGGGGGGGGAATCTGACTGATCAAACCATCGAAATAGGTATTATCAATATTTAATAAATCATCTAAATATCTAGAAGTGGAGCTAAAAGCTTCAATAATTTCAGATTGGTTATCAATTTAAAGCGACAACATGAAGTCTCTTTCATAACAATACAAGAATAGATCAGCCACAAGAGGTGCGCAATTCATACCCATCGGAATGCCCACAATTTGTCTAAATAACTTAGTACCGAATCTAATATAAATATTGTCAAGTAGAAAGGTAAGCCTGCCCACGAAAAGTGTGGTTAGGTAAACTGACAGGCTCAACAATGACTTAAAAAAAAATGTTAACTTGGCCGTTAAACTCCAATAAAAACAAACAAAACCACCATATTCGTACGCGCAAATGCAAATTGTATGGTATTATATACTATTATGATATAATAATAACGCGATAAGCGTGGATGTTCATATCTAAAACGATACATCACGAAAACACGCCTATATAATTTTGACCCCGCCGAACCCCACTTTATATAGTGAAACTGGGGTTTACAGGGGTAAACCTTATTTTTCTTTTCTCGATGAGGCGGTTCTAACTAGAACCCACACTCTATATTTTGAGCAGAAATAAGAAAAATATCAATTTTTCATCATAAAATTTTCATTTTTTCGGCGATAAAGGTTACAATGTATTGGTATAGGCGTGTTTTCGTAATGTCAAGTTACCAGCATTTGCTGTCCGCACATTTTCTCTTATTTTGTCTTGTATTGTATCTGTTTCTGTTTTGATATATGTATGATGATCTATGTTTCTACTATAATCCTGTTTGCTTTGGATTGAATGCAGAATAAATTATGAATATTTGACTATAACACCGCTGTTTTTGACGGAGCATGCCATGTGACCACACGTGTAATAACACTTTGTTACATGAGGTCATGGCGCCGTCCGTGGCAACTCTGTTTCCTTTTCTCAAATTCCACAGCTATAAAATTCTGTTTTAAATCGTTATATGATAAACAGAATCGTAAACTCGTGGTTATTTCATATGAAATTTACGAAACACGCCCAAGGCCCGTTTGATAAATTTCATATGCAATGACGACTCGTATAAAGATCATCTGTATATACACCGTGAAATTGAAATTCACTGCCGCGAAGAAATTTGGATTTTCACTCAAAAATATGTTGGGTAGAGTAAAAGAAAGGTAGTGAAAATCTTTTAATTTTTTTTTTGGCGAATCAGTCTAATGTAAAATGATGGGGGAATACTGATTTGCTGCCAAGAGTGAAATTTCGCTAAATCCCAATCGCCTTTCTTAATTCTCTGCTCTTAATGATGCATTGTACGCACCCGTGAGCCATCTCTCTCTCTCTCTCTCTCTCTCTCTCTCTCTCTCTCTCTCTCTCTCTCTCTCTCTCTGAACAAACCACAGTGTACTTGTTGTGCCCTAACCCACTGCCCTCTCCCTCTCTCTCTCTCCCCCCCCCCCTCTCTCTCTCTCTCTCTCTCTCTCTGGAAGTGTCATGGCCTACACACATTTTGCTCAGTGTTTTCTCTCTCTTTCACTCTCAGCATACCATTAGCTACAATTAGCTACATGTAGATCAGTGATTCTCTCTCTCTATCACTCTCACTCTCTCTATTTTTCCCTCTCAACGTACCGTACATGTAGCTCAGCGGCAGTGCTCTTGCATCTGAAAGTGCTAGAGGATCTCCGACATCGTTGAGACAGTTTCCCTGTTTGCAGATATGAATGCTTCAACACAATTTATGTCATTTAGGAGACGATTCTTCTAATTTCGTTCGACTTTTTGCCGGGCCTGGAGATAAAATGACAGCTCAAGTCCTGCCACCCAAAGTGTTTATATGCATGGACGGTCCGACACGCATCACTTTTCCCGGGTAGCCTTAGACTTTCAAGGCGGTTTACTATTACTCATGTGCGGTCGGTTTCAGCTCTGCATGGAAGCAACATGCAGCCGAGTCTATTTATCCTCGCCCCGCTGGGCGGGGGCCGATAGGGCTTTTCACCAATAACAAAAGGACCCGGGATAATTAAATTTCCGTAACTAAAGCAAAATATCGTTATCTCCTTCACGGGACACTTCTTTATGCAAACGGATATATGTTCTCTAAAAATGTCTAACTATTGTTTACAAAAGTATGCATATAAATAGCGATGGCCCCACTGCATTGCGCATGCGCAAGAATGACGTCAAAAACCGAATTCCGAAAACCTCCTATGTCGAACACATAAAAGTAAAATAATACGACTCATAGCAAAGGTAACCTAAAATTAATTGTTAAAAAGAAAAAAAAAATGAGCCTGTATTATTAACCTACTAGACCCCAACCCTTTCCAATCTCCCATTTGCCATAAGGCTGTGATTAGGGCACCGAAAGAGTTCATTCTTAGGTGCGCAATTAAACTGGACTTAATCTTATTAGAATATGTTGCCCTTTGAAAACGGACACAACCTCGAAAATAGAAGTGAGGGCAATGATCAGGAATCGATACAGTTAACTCACAGCTCCCATCAGTGACACCAAAGGGAAAGAATTTGTTTGTTTGTATTGGAGTTTTACGGCCCAGTCAACACTATTTAAGGTCATTTTTGACCCGGTAAATTTACCTATCCACGCTTTTCCTAGGCAAGCTTATACGTAAGCGGTTAACTAGTACAGTGCACATTCTTTCGCCAGAAACTGACAACTGCCCTCCTTGAATCAGCGGAAGGCAGAGAATGACGGATAGAAAAGATTTCATGATCAAGCTCCACGAAAGAATGTTGCCGACCCCGGCAGGTATCGAACCCGCGTCCTCCTGATCACCAGTCAAACGCGCATCCGACTGAGCTACCGAGGCCGGCCCAAAAAGAAAGAAACACAAACATGAAATAACTAGACCCTAATGGAAACATCAATAGCGGAAAGCCAAAAGCACAGTAAATTTCCCACAAAATGGCTAATTGGCTATCCCAAACAAAATAATATAAGTGATACACACACACTCAAAACGACAAACCATAACATAAATAAACCGCGACAGAAGAACCGCCTTAAAAAGGTCGGGGAACTGAATTCAATTGTGTGTGTGTTGGGGGGGGGGGGGGTTAAATTGGTTTTACGCAGCTGTAATCCTCGCCTTACTTCCGTCGCGATTTAGACAAATAATTTGTTCAGTCCGCATGAATGCCTCCTAACTCATCAGCGCAACAGCCTCGAGAAAACAAAAATCAAACAAACACAGAGCTGAAACAACAGCGAGGACTCGACAGCAAGAAACCACTGAAATGCTGGAGCAAACGAAAACAAACCGTTAGACTCCGATGGGCCCGACCAGGCACCAACCAAAATTACATAAAATTCTCTCTAATTCTCAGCAAGCCTTTATGCTTGAACCGTCATAGAATCTGAGGCCTGACGCACCGGCGTTCAATTAAAGAGGGAAGCAAAGATGTCAACCGTGATTGGGTTCACTACCATATATGCGTGACGTCAACGAGTGCAAAGTTTCTGACGTCACCACGCCACAAAGACGTAGGAAACAACATGGACACTCAAATAAAAGTTTCTCAGCGCTTTACATTCTGTATGAAAATCTACAAATAAATAGTTTATTTTAGCTTTAGAAATTATTATCGAGGTTGGGACGCAACTGCAGTAGCAGTGCGCAGTTATTCCAACGGCCCATTCAAACCACGAAAGGCCGAGAAGGAAAGAATTTAGCTGAAATTTCTTCAAATAAATATTTCAAAGATGTTAACTTGCAGTTTCGTTGTTTTCCCATGTATAAAAGGTTGCATGTTATTTTGACACTTGTAAATTAGTGACCTGAAAAGTAGGTCCGGTCTATAAATGGTCACTAGAAGTATTATAGGTCTGTAGAAGGTATTATAGGTCACTACCGATTATAGCGCACAGCTATTCGACCCCCTTTATTAGGTTACTAGAATGCCTGATTGCGGTATAAAGATAGATGTAAATCCAAAACGGGACGGAATCAGAAGAATTTGCTTTATCTAACTGAAGTTCTGGGTTTAGTGGGGGAGGGGGGGGGGGGTAAATTTGACTGATCAAACCATCGAAACAGTATTGTCAATATTTAATCAATCATCCAAATATCTAGAAGTCGAGCTACAGGCTTCAAAGATTTCAGACTGGTTTTCAACGGAAAGGGACTTCATGAAGTCTCTTTCATAACAGAGCAAGAACAGATCAGCCACAAGGATTTCGCAATTCGTACCCATCGGAATACCCACAACTTGTCTAAATAACTAAGTACCAAATCTTATGTAAATATTGTCAAGTTGAATGGTGAGAGCTTCACGCACTTTCCGACATGACCATAAAATATAATTGTTATGTTCTTCGGAAGTGAAAAAGCATTTCTTACATTACATACAAGAAAGAGGGAGTCTTCCTTATGAATTTATTTAAAACTTCATTAGAATTTTAATAGACTAAATAGGTTCTAGAAATGGTTATCCTTTGACAGCAAGGAATACACCACAGAACTGGAAAATATGGAGTGCACATGTTTTCTGGGCCAGACTAGCTAGTTTCGGCCAATTAGGCCTCATCAGTGACCCTCAAATATTTTCAAAATTCAACAATGGAATCAATGATCCGAAAGGACAAGAAAATATAAACTACACTATGATGTAGGGCAAGGAGACTTTTTACGGCCGCCAATCACTCTCAGACACCAGCTGTAGTGACGTCAAATATGTTATAGAAATGGTCATCCTTCGGAAGCAAGGAATACACCACAGAACTAGAAAATATGGAGTGTATATGTTTTCTGGGCCAGACCAGCTAGTTTCGGCCAATAAGGTTTCCATTATGGTCTGGTCGCTTGGTGTTTGTGTTTCTTTCCCTTTTGTGTCTTTGGTGGGTGGAGTAAGTTAATTGTATCGATTCCTGATCTTTGTTTTACTTCTACTTTTCATCAGTGACCGATTCCTCCGATTCCTCCCTGATCTTTTAAAGACTCTGTCGCAATATTTAATTACATGTTTCTGATGGTAGTCAAACATGAAGTTAATAATTTGGAAGTTCAGTGGCCAAATTCATTCAAGGCAGCAGTGATTTCATCTCTACACTGACTGAAATCAATTTTGGAAGGAAATCGCTATTTCGGTCCTCAAAAAGCCTTTCTTCCAAAGGATAACCCTTTTATAGAACATATTTAACGTCACTACAGCTTGTGTCTGAGAATGTGTGGCGGCGGTAAAACGTCTCCCTGTCCTACATCATAGTGCAGTTTGTATTTTCTTGTCCTTTGGGATCATTGATTCCATTGTGGAATTTTGAAAATACTTGCGGGTCACTGATGAGGCCTAATTGGCCGAAACTAGCTAGTCTGGCCCAGAAAACATGCACACTTCATATTTTATAGTTATGTGGTGCATTCCTTGCTTCCAAAGGATAACCCTTTTATAGAACATATTTAACGTCACTACAGCTGGTGTTTGGGAATGTGTGGTGGCGGTAAAACGTCTCCCTGCCCTACACCATAGTGTAGTTTGTATTTTCATGTCCTTTTGGGATCATTGATTCCATTGTGGAATCTTGAAAATACTTAAGGGTCACTGATAAGACCTAATTGGCCGAAACTAGCTAGATACCATAGAGATGACCCCTAGGAGGGACTTTTGCAATAAAGAATTCAATAATTGTAACTGGTCCCAGCATTTGAGAAGACAGATTCTGAACTCATCTTCTAAATGTTGAATTTTAATATCTCTTCAAATAGAAGTAAAGTCAGTGATCAGGAATCGATACAATTAGCCCACAGCTCCCATCAGTGACACCAAAGGGAAAGACACATGAAATAACTAGACCCCAAAAGAAACATTGATAGCGAAATCAAAAAGGACAGTTACTTTCCCACAAAATGGCCAACTGGCTATCCAAAACAAAATAATATAAGCGAAACACACACTCAAAGACAAACCACAACAAAAATAAACCACGACAGAAGAACCGCCTTGGAGCGGCGGTCAGGGAAACGAATTCCAGTGTGTGTGTGTGTGTGGGGGGGGGGGGGGGCTTAAATCGATTTTACATAGCTGCAATCCCCACCCTTACTTCAGTCGCGATTTAGATTTTGTTCAAAGTCGAATGGGTGCATCTTTCGATGTATTTTGTGTAAAACTTTCCTTTTAATTTTTCACAATAAATGCCAGGCTTTTCAGGTGTCTGTACAAAACCAATTGTGTCATAACTCAGGTCACTGTACAACGACAATACAAATGACTGTACAGTTATTTATCCCAGTAGCGACATTTTAAACGCTGGTTAAGGAAGATTAATTGGAGTCGAGTTTGTTACAAAACCATGGCATGTTTCCACAGAAATATATTTTTTATTCATTTTCCGCTTGGAAAATAACGTTTTAATTAGGAGGATTCTAAAACAGAGCCATCATTTTGGGACAAAATCATCCTTGTTTTAGGACGTTTGAATGATTAAGGCATTCCCATAGCTCATAAGAAACCTGACAATCAACCTACGTTCTTCTTATACAATCCACACACAATAGACAATTTGTAAGATATGAAGGTTTTACCATAACCTTCAAAATAAATAAAAAAAGCATACCCTTTACATACTGTGTCAGCCTTATTTAATTCTGCAAGTGACAAACCGTCACTGTACAGAATCGCAGGTCACATACAATCCCAAACACTGTACATTTCCGGTCCTACACAGTTTTTCAGTGCCTCACTGTAAGTAGAAGTAAAACAAAGATCAGGAATCGACACAATTAACTTACTCCACCCATCAAAGACACCAAAGGGAAAGAAACACACACATGAAGCGACCAGACCATAATGGAAACCTCAACAAAGGAAGGCAATAAGGACAGTTACTTTCCCACAAAATGGCCAAATGGCCACCCAAAACAAAAACCCACAAGCGACACACACAGCAAGCAACAAACAACAACATAAATAAACCGCCACAGAAGAACCGCCTTGGAACGGCCAGTGATATTTACAAGGAATCCTGCTTCCCTCAGACCCTTAGTCCTGGTGAAAGAATGCCATTTGACTTGTCACCAGTAACAACCCTGATTCTGATTCTTATTGAAAGCTGATTTATAAAATCAAGTTTCTATGTCACTACATTTCTACTTCCGGTACTGGACCGCGTTATTCCACTTTCGCAGTTCGTTCGCTGCATAAAATAGTCCAAAGGAACTCTTGAAAACTAATTTTGCAGGCATGGAACGTCTTTCAAAATATTTCATTTTTCGAGACGTTATACGGATTGAATATAAATTGGCACAAAAAGACATATCCTTAACAGAAAACAATACTCTAGGACTGTTTTCCTACGCGCTATCCGATGATATTTTGTTTTACTCTTTCATCCCTGAGTTTCTGAACAGGACTCTTCTCACTTTAAATATATACTTATAGAAAGGGATTTCTGATTAGTTCACTGAAATGATGGCAGTTAAACAGTGTATATGTAGATTCTGGCGAGACGTGCTAGCTACGTGCCGTCTTATCAGGATCTATAAGGTTTGCATCGATACAGTGTATTTCTACCTCAGCGTCTGCACCGGTCTACAGGGTTAAAAGGGTTAGCTCGCTTGTCTGTGATTAACAGTGACCGACTAAACAACCCATAACTGACCGACATCAAACAATGTTATTCATCTGCTTTCGAGAGCTCTTATTACAAAACATGTGTTGTAAGCTGTGAGTTTTGCATCAAGTTCCGTACTTTTAGCAAATAGTGAAGACACCGATCAAACGCTACATTCTGTGGCCTCTAATCTGTCTTAACTGTTTCCGAATGTCCCATTATTGAAACAATTGGCATTTATGGGTTAATGTTTTTATTTGGAGTTCGCCTTGGGTAGTCGAAGTTCACTAAATGCGGCGTCTGATCAGGGTTATAATGTCTTAATCAAATGGTTTAAAAATGATCTCTTTTTTTTTTCGTCCAAGTTATTCTCCTTTTTATGTTCCGATGCCCGAAAGAACAAAGCTCAAGAGGCTGCATCGTCGTATCAACGCAACGTTGATGCACGTTGATGCGACGTTGCTAAAACGTAATGTGCCCGCTAGGAGAACTTGTCTAAGATAATTAGCAGATGGGACAAGTACAGAATGTACTGAGCTAATTTAGAAACCATGAAGAAATTAGCAGACACGTTTATCTTTCTTTCTTTCTTCCTTTTTTCCTTCGTGGGGGTAGTTTGGTGAGGCACAGGTGATGTGTATCTTGTGTCACTGGGGAGTCCAGCTGATACTGACTTACATTTGGGAAAAGCCTGCTGCTGTCCTTGCAGCAGGTAACGGTAGATGGTGCACGAGTGTTGAAATTTCTTCTGTTTCTACACTTCCATTCACTCTGTCCCTCACTTTCATCTCCTCTGCTATCTCTTCTATCCCCCCCCCTTTCTCTTGACGAAGACAAAATAATCCACAAGGGTTGACCTGTCGTTAAACTCAAATCAATCGATGAATCATTTTTATTTTCTTCGTCGATTTTTTCAACCATCACAAAATGTCAAGATAACTGCTTGATCTACGACTGGCATTGTTATCATAATAATTATTTCTCAAAAATCAACTTTCCTCAGTACTTTCAATACTTTGATTTTAGTTTACTATCACGGGCAATCTGTCGAATTACACTATTAGTTGGTTGTTTGATATATTTTAATGTTTATTCATACAATTTCTTCTTTTAGGCATTTATTTTGTGCATTTTTATTATAAAAAATCAAGATGCACTATCCGCCCATATATAGTCATTCTTCCCACCCTAGCGCAGTTCAGCAATGCTGTTAGCCTGGTGATTCATGTTTATCATCCTGTTTTTATCTTTTCAACACATTAACAACTCTTGTCGCCAACTTTTCTTTACTTTGACTTCAAATAACATATTGGAAGATGGATAAACGACGACCCCCTTCAACACTTGGTTCACCGGAACCCGTCTTATGTTCCCCCTCGGGATTTAAGACGCACTGGAAGATAAACAGATAAACGGCGAGAACGTTGTCTGCGCATGTCATAGTCTTCGAAGAATGACCTGGTCAGTATTTGAAAAATGCCAGCTAGCGGAAGATAATGCGACAAGAAACGGCAAACCGTGGGACCGAGTTATGTTGTAGTTGTATATAGTGCTTTCTACAACGGAAGGTCAGGTGGTTTTTCTCCGGGAACTCCGGTTTTCGCCTACCTCTGATTAAGGATCGGCTCGATATGAGTGAAATTATCTTGATAAGCAAAACAGAAGTGAAGGCAATGATCAGGAAGGTCGCGGGTCGTTTCGGTCCTGAGTCGTTTCTGGCCGGGTCGTTTCGGCCCAATTTTTGGGGTGGGTCGTTTCGGCCTGATTTTGCACAGTAAAAGCATCGTGTAGCCCATCTATTTCTTCAAGCTCCGATGTGGGGGGGGGGGGGGGCGATAAATGTACGTATGTGATTTTGCCTACTGGTTGTGTCACAAAATTAAATCATTGTAGAAAAAAAGGATATAGTTTTAGTTCTTAAACCGTTATACTGCTGACTAAATTAAATTAATTAAAACACTTCATTTGGGCTATCATAACCATGGCTAACGTAACAGGGTGTTTAAATAATATTCCAAATTTAAATAAAAATGTTTTATACAGAAAAATGCTATCAAATAAAATCGGTCCGAAACGACCCACCGAAATGGGCGAATCGACCCAGGTCCAAGTTTAGGCCGAAACGACCCGGCCGAAACGACCCGGCCGAAACGACTTAGGGCCGAAACGTCCCGGATTCATCAGGAATCGATACAATTAACCCAAAGCTCCCATCAGAGACACAAAAGGGAAAGAAACAAAAACACGAAACAACTAGACCCTATGGAAATATCAATAGCGGAATGACAAAAGGACAGTTAGTTTCCCACAAAATGGCCAATTGGCTATCCAAAAGAAAAAATACAAGCGATACACACACCCTCGGATTCATCAATATTGATGGGTCCAAGACACACCCAAAGACGAACCATAACAAAAAATAATCCGCGACAGAAGAACCGCCTTGGAACGGTCAGTGGAACGAATTCCGCTGGGGGACTTAAATCGATTTTACGTGGCCGCAATCCTCGCCCTTTCTTCCGTCGCTTTTTAGACAAATAATTTGTTCAGTCCGCATTAAGGCTTCCTAACTCATCAGTGCAACATCTCCGAGAACACAAAAACCAAACAACCACAGAGATGAAACAAAGGTGGGGACTCGACACCAAGACACCACTGAAATGCTGGAGCAAAGGGAAAACCAACAGTTAGACTCCGATGGGCCTGACCAGAGACAGAGCATCAGGCACCAACCAACATTTCATAAAATTAAATTCTCTCTAATATTCAGTAAGCCTTTACGATGGAACCGGCATAAAATCTATCATGCATGCATTCCAACAAACTAAATACACTTAAGAGTGTGCTAGAAAGTGAAAGTCAAGTCTGCATAGACTGGTTTGACGATAACCAAATGCAAGCAAATCCTGGAAAGTTTCAAGCCTTCGTCGTTGGCAAAAAAACTCATTCAGAGCTCAAGAGCTTCGCTGTGTCCGGAAGTGATATTTCGTGCGAGTAGGTAGTGAGACTCTTTGGTGCAGAGCTTGATAATCAGCTCAATTTTAATGAACATATTTCCAGGATTTGCCAAAAGGTATCTAGACAACTCAATGTACTACAGAGGATTAGTAAGTTCCTCACATTAGAGACCAGACTTTTAGTTTTTAAGTCTTTATCGGTATCATAAACTACGTAAAGCCTTTTCTAAGTTTTATAGACGTCATTCTGATTTGGTTTCAAAATTCAATGTTGGACTTAAAACACTTCTGCAACAAGGCCTTTCGGAACCCGAATTCTATGGTGACTTAATATATAAATTTAGAAAAAAAATACATGCCTGTAATGACTTAAGTACCCAATTTCGTAAAATCGTTCGTCGATATATAAAGATTGGGTGCAACATAAATGTTATAAAACAGACTGCATGCATGGTGGTTAACCCAATCACGGTTGGCAACTTTGCTTCCCTCTTTGATTGCACACCGATGGGTCGGGCTTAAGATTATATGACGGTTCCAGCGTAAAAACATAAATGGAATTGTATTTCATTTTAGTAGTCTTTATGTTGATTGGCGCCTGATGCTCCGTCTTTGGTCGGACCCCCTCGGAGTCTAACTGTTGGTTTTCTTTTGCTCCAGCAATTCTGTTGTTGTATGCTGTCGAGTCCTCAACCTTGGTTCATCTCTGTAGTTTTTTTTATTTGTATGTTCTCGGAGATGTTACACTGATGAGTTAGGAAGCCTTCATGCGGACTAAACAAAATTAGTGTATACCGCGACAGAGGTAAGGGCGAGGATTATGGCCATGTTCCACTGACCGTTCCAAGGCGGTTCTTCTGTGGCGGTTTATTTATGTTGTTGTTTGTTACTTACTGTGTGTATCACTTGTATCTTTTTTATTTTGGATGGCCATTTGGCCATTTTGTGGGAAAGTAACTGTCCTTATGGCCTTCCTTTGTTTAGGTTTCCTTTATGGTGTGGTCGCTACATGTTTGTGTTTCTTTCCCTTTAGTGTCTTTGATGGATGGAGTAAATTAATTGTATCGATATTTATTTTACTTCTACTTTTTATAAGATCAAATTTTAATTATTGTCCAATTGTCTCGCACTTCTGCATTAAAGTAAGCACTGAAAAGTTAGAAAAGCTGCAGTATAGAGGTCTTAATATTGTTTTAAATGAATATGACATATCTTACTCAGAGTTTCTTAACCGAGTCAATCTCCCAACATTACATCTTGGAAGACTGAGGACAATTGCTTCAGAAACTTTTAAATGTATTAACAATATTGCCCCGATATATATCAGGGATTTAGATATATATCAAGGATTTAGATCCTATGTATTAACCTTTTTCTTCTCTTTTAGCTGTTTTACATTTGTTGCTTTACACTTGTTGAATTTGACCTTTTCTTTATCTGAAACCACAAAGCCCAGGTCTTTGATATTTGGTACGAAGCTTCATCTAGTGGACCCCTACGAAGATTGTTTAAATTATAGGGCTGGTGCCAAAAATGCCCCCGCCCCGGGGCCCTTTGGTTTTACATGGGCTTATATAGTGAAAATCTTTAAAAATCTTCTTCTCTGAAACCGCAAGGCCCAAGTATTTGCTATTTGGTATGAAGCTTCATCTAGTGGACCCCTACCAAGATTGTTCAAGTCAGAGTGCTGGGACTCAAAATGCCTCCGCCCCGGGGCCCTTTAGTTTACATGGTCTTATATAGGGATAATCTTTAAAAATCTTCTATTCTGAAACTGAAAGGCCCAAGTCTTTGCTATTTTGTATGAAGCTTCATCTAGTGGACCCCTACCACGATTGTTCAAGTTATAGTGCTAGGCTCAAAATGCCCCGGGGCCCTTTGGTTTTACATGGGCATATATAGTGAAAATCTTTAAAAATCTTCTTCTCTGAAACCGCAAGGCCGAGGTCTTTGCTATTTGGTCTGAATCTTCTACTAGTGGACCCCTACCAAGATTGTTCAAATTAAAGTGCTGGGGACAAAAATGCCGCCGCCCCAGAGCCCTTTGGTTTTACATGGGCTTATATAGGGAAACTCTTTAAAACAATTTCTTCTCTGAAACCGCAAGGCCCAGGTCTTTGCTATTTTGTATGAAGCTTCATCTAGTGGACCCCTACAAAGATTGTTCAAATCATAGTGCTGGGGCCAAAAATACCCTGTCCCGGGGCCCTTTGGTTTGACATAGACTTATATAGGTCTTTGATATTTGGTTTGAAGTTTCATCTTGTGGACCTCTACCAAGATTGTTCAACTTATAGCCCTGAGGCAAAAAAATGCCTCCGCTCTGGGCCCTTGGGTTTTACACAGACTTATTTAGGGAAAATCTTGAAAAATCGTCTTCTCTGAAACCATAAGGCCTAGGTCTTTGATATTTGGTATGAAGCTTCATCTAGTGGACCTCTACCAAGATTGTTCAAATTATAGACCTGAGACCAAAATGCCCCCGCCTCGGGGCCCTTTGGTTTTACATAGACTTATATTGGAGAAATCTTTAAAAATCTTCTTCTGTGAAACCACAAGGCCACCGTCTTTGATATTTGGTGTGAAATTTCATCTAGTGGACCTCTACCAAGATTGTTCAAATTATAGCCCCGGGGCCAAAATGTCCCCGCCCCGAGACCCTTTGGTTTTACATAGAATTTCCATTGATAACCAATCTGAAATTATTGAAGCTTTTAGCTCCACTTCTAGATATTTAGATGATTTATTAAATATTGATAATACCTATTTCGATGGTTTGATCAGTCAGATTTAACCCCCAGAACTTCAATTAAATGAAGCAAATTCTTCTGATACCGAGGCCCCGTTTTTGGATTTACATCTATCTATTGTAGTTGGGTTTGTTTCGTGCAAAATTTATGATAAACGCGATGACTTTGATTTTGAGATTGTAAATTTTCCTTTTTTGGATGGTGATGTTCCTCGTGCGCCATCCTATGGCGTTTATATTTCGCAATTAATTCGATTTGGTAGAGTGTGTAGTCATGTAACTGACTTCAACACTCGTAATAAATTATTAACGGCTAAACTCCTTAATGAGGGTTATCGGTACCATAAACTACGCAAAGCATTTTAAAAATTTTATAGACGCCATTCTGATTTAATTTCAAAATTCAATATTGGACTTAAATCTCTTCTGCAACAAGGTCTATCGGAACCCGAATTTTATGGTGACTTAGTATATAAATTCAGAAAAAATATATAACCGCAATGACTTCAGCACCCAATTTCGTAAAATCATTCTTCGATATTAAAAGTTTGGGTACAATATGGATGTTATATGACAGACTGCATGCATGGTAGTTAACCCAATCACGGTTGGCAACTTTGCTTCCCTCTTTAATTGCACGCCGGTGGGTCAGGCCTTAGATTCTATGACGGCTCCAACGTAAAGGCTTATTGAGAATTAGAGAGATCTAATTCTTGGTAATGTTGCTTGGTGCCTGATGCTCTGTCTCTGGTCGGGCCCATCGGAGTCTAACTGTTGGTTTTCTTTTGCTCCAGCATTTCTGTGGTTTCTTGCTGTCGAGTCCTCACCGTTGTCTCACCTCTGTGGTTCTTTGATTTTTTGTGTTCACGGAGATGTTGCACTGATGAGTTAGGAGGCCTTCATGCGGACTGAACAAATTATTTGTCTAAATCGCGACGGGAGTAAGGGCGAGGATTGTGGCCACGTAAAATCGATTTAAGCCCCCCAGTGGAAATACTGCGTGTATCACTTGTGTCTTTTAATTTTGGATGGCCATATGCCCATTTTGTGGGAAAGTAACTGTCCTTATGGCCTTCCTTTGTTTAGGTTTCCATTATGGTCTGGTCGCTTAATGTTTGTATTTCTTTCCCTTTCGTGTCTTTGGTGGGTGGAGTAAGTTAATTGTATCGATTCCTGATCTTTGTTTTACTTCTACTTTATATAGGAAAATCTTTAAAAATCTTCTTCCGTGAAACCACAAGGCCTAGGTCTTTGATATTTGGTATGGAGCTTCATCTACTGGACCTCTACCAAGATTTTGTGAGTGTGTGTGTTTACATCAATTCATTTTCAGCAGAGTTATAGCTCTTTAATTATTAAAAAATTGATTGCTCAAAGTGATATTTTGAATTGTACTGTGTTGGTTGGGGGGGGGGGGGGTTAGTAACTTTAAGCCGAGCATAAGAGTTATAACTATAATATAGAGATTAGGATTCCAACGAGTTATCAACCAATCTGTTTAATTGCTTCAGAGTGTTGTTCAATCACTATCCACTTTATTCATTTTTTGTACAAATGATTTTGTAAAGAGATTATTTTTTGTAAATTTTAAATTGAAAATCCCTGACCATATAGTGTTGATTGATTGTTGAAATGGACATAGTAATAACCATGCCCGTGACTAGGCAGTGCCTAATTTCATATTATCTTTTGTCGGAAAAAAGCTCTTGTAGCTAATGTTACTTGTTGTATGTAACCGACACAAAATAAAGTTTCTTTCATCTTGTACCCCACCCCTGCCCCAACGTAGTGCGTGTACGTGTCTATCGTTGGTGCTGCTGCTACTGGTGTATTGTAGTGGAGATGGTGGTGATGGTAATGGATCATTCTCGAACATGCATTCAATTGCTTTGCGTCCTAGTCTGTTAACGGTTGTTTGTTTGGCTTCCTACTTTCTTTAAACCCCGCTACTAGTTAATTACCGTTCGTGCAAGGTGTTAAAATCTGTTCCAACACACCGTGTATCACGTGATCAATAATACACACATCCGCCATCTTGTTTTTGTCTGAAGAAAGGGGGTATCGAAGATACTGGTGCAAACAATAGATGTTTTTTTAATGAACAAGATTCTTTACTGATACGAACACAATGCTGTTTGCCAGAGAAGGAGTAGATCTGTACTATACTATGGTAATTTATACAAAAATATGAAACTGAATTACAAAATTAACCGATGATTTCTCGTGAATAATAGATGAGGGTCGCATATGCCAACAGGAAAAAGGGATTGTGCACAGAAAAATAATTGAAAAAAAAATGTATGTTTAACGTTTCTTTTCATTTTCAGAAACCTCTAAGAGACATCTACTTTGCAGCTTGACCAAAACTGGTGAAAATGAGGGCCTATCATCCTTCGGACAAGGGAATTTTGAATGGTTTCTTTGTTCAGTGACAAAGGCCTTTATTCGTTTGACCCATTGACAACCAGAATATATTGTCAGATTGGGTTTAAATAAACTTGGTAAAAATAACAACAACAAAAAAACAACAAATAATAATTTAAATGTAATACGGAGGTGTGTATGTAATTTACACCTGTGAGTAATGGTCAGATGTGACCGTTTGCCAAAAGGGAGACAGAAAGAAGGTTGAAGACCGGTCTCTTTTTTTTTTTAAGCGTGAAGAACATTTTTTATTTATATATGAGGTAGATTTGATCATATATGACATTTACAATGCTCCTCAATATATTTTTGTCAACATAAAATACTAAGATGCCCATATAGTGTTCTCCGAAGGTAAAAGTTTAATTTGTAGGTCCAATGTGGTCCCCTGCCTTATAAGAAGGTGAATCACACCAAATAAGGTCTTAAAACAAACTTCAATATCTCATCTCTAATATCACAAAGAAAAATGATAGCCTAGGCCGAAGGATGGTTGGCTAGGATCGGATGAACTGAGGTAGGGTTTGGAAATTTTTCCGCTTCTGCTCCGCCATTTTGCTTTCTAGTGCAAGGGGGTAGCAACTGTTTTTCTCTAATTTGCATGACTTGGCAACTATATTTCATTGTGATTTCAAATTTATCTTTAACCAAATACTTAACTAGAGATACTGTTCATCTGATGATGACGGTAAATTCTTTTAAATGTCTACATTTTACAATCTAATGCAAAATTTAGCTCTCTGGCGTTACGAACATGCAAGCGTCCACTTACTTGGCTCAAAGAGACAACGTGACCTTTCATTCATAAATTTTTGAAGGGTGCTGTAAGCATTCTAAAGCACAACAAGATTTTTAGCTTCCACCAATGGGATTTCTGGATTCATTTTAGAGGGATGCGCAGTTATATCCTAATTAACATACAGAATAATTGGGCCCTAATCATTATCAAAATTAGATTCATTCCGTGTATGTAGCGTGTCTAATAATAATAGGGATCAACTTAAGTTCTTTTAATGGGTGACCAAATTATTAAGACCACAATCCTTCAGCCCAGGCTTTTTTCTTCTCCATGAATTTATCATTAGCCTAAATATTGTGGTCTCGCCCCAGCCTAGGCTTTTTGTACATGTTATTTAGGGTGAGACCACATTTTCTGTTCTATATAGGGAGTGAGACCACATTTTTTAGATTTGCCATGAATTTATCATTTTCCTAAATAATGTGGTCTCATCCCTATAAAGAGATGAGACCACATTCCTTCAGCCCAGGATTTTAGTATGTGATTTAAGGTGAGACCACATTTTCTTCTCTATATAGAAGTGAGACCACATTTTTTAGATTTGCCATGAATTTATCATTTTCCTTAATAATGTGGTCTCATCCCTATATAGAGATGAGACCACATTCCTTCAGCCCAGACTTTTAGTATGTTATTTGAGGTGAGACCAGATTTTCTTCTCTATATAGGAGTGAGACCACATTTTTTAGATTTGCCATGAATTTATCATTTTCCTGAATAATGTGGTTTCATCCCTATTCAGAGATGAGACCAGTCTTCCAGCCAGCTGTTATTCTGTCATTCTTTCAGCCTGGGCTAAATTGGATATTTTTGCATTTGAGGCCGCATTTTTGTCACTTTATAGACATAGGTCCATTAGAGAGCATTAACGGAATAAATCGAATGTAGTAATATTTTTACACACTCCAAACAGTATCCAAATACCCCCAATGGAGCCTCTTTTTTGTTGTTGTTTTCCTCGTGATTTACCATTGGTTATTTATTAAAATAAAGATGTAAGATGCAACTAAAGGATGACTCCTAAGTTAATGTTTGAAAAATAATAAAATACAAAATATTAAACAGAAAAATGAACGTTTGTGGAATTTCTTGGCTGAATATAGTTTTAGCATGCAGTATGCAAATGAGTAAGTTACTGTAAGCATTCTCAAAATGATACACCGCCGTCCTTCTTACAATCGACCATTAACCAGTCGATCCTGCCAATCCTGCTGAGGTAAAAAAATCTGTATTCATCGGAAGCTAATAACAATTTACTATAATAAGTGACGGAAAAAATTTGGATGCTCTTATCTCGCGCATTCAGAAGATTTTACAGTCTTCTCTAGAATAGAACGAAGAACAAAAAACATCGTTTTACGTAGTTACGTCCCTTAATTTTCGCGCCTTTATCAGAGGTCGCTTTAATTTTGGCACGTCATTCCACGTCATTGAGGCGCTTTATGTAAACAAGTCACCAAGTGCGTGAAAATGGTTGTCGTTCTACTGAAGTCTAGAAATCACAGTTTTATGATATGAGTTTGCAATGTATGTTGGTAAGAAAGCAATTTTATGACAGTCAAATGATTACTCCTCATAACTGAAGCCGGGTTTTCACTCTCCGTATCTGTGGCACAGTGAACGAAGTCAGAAACTGCTAAAATATATCGCGATCCAGATAGATCAAAATGTGACTCACCCTAGTGGCATTTGAGTTGCCCTGGTGCAAAAAGTACATGGTTTAGAAAAGGATACTAGGTCTCATTATGGAGATAAGATGCCCATGTTTATTTTGATACCAATTTTATCTACTTTGGACCACTATAAAGGTACGAAGACCACATTGGACCTACAAATTAAACTTATGCCCTGTGCAATCCCGGCTGGGAAAAGCTTAGTCAAGTATTGAGCGTGATAGCTCAGTGGTTAGTGCACCTGCCTCTGATACTAGAGGTCCCGGGTTCGATCCCCGGCAGCGGCGATAAAATTTCGGTGTCCGAACACGCTCCATTGGCATCATTTGCAGGGATGAATGTCATAAAGTGCACCGTCCTTCGGATCGGGACGTTAACTGGAGGCCCCCTGTGCAGGGAGAACCATCCCCTGTGCAGGTTAAAGATCCCTACCGTAATTACATGATTACTGTGTGGGCTTTCATCCTGCAAAATCTGGAGTGTATGTAATATACACCTGCGGTAATGGTCAAATGTGACCGACGCAGTATCAGAAGATAGATAGATAGAGCGAGACAAGAAAACGTCAAGATCATATTTTAACACATTTCCTGAGTATATCTGGTAATTAAATATGACAAAACAGTTTACATATGCCTTATATTGAGAGACCAAGTTTTATGTATAAATTTGTGTCGGACAGAATGGTTCCTTCCTTCCTACTGATACTGCGTCAGTCACCTTTGACCATTACCGCAGGTGTACATTACATACACTCCAGTCAAGTATTGAGAATCAAGAAACAATTTCTTTCTTTTCAAAGTAACAAATAAGAATAAGTGCAGTTACTGATGATATTTCATTTTTTCATAAAAAGCTGCGTTGTGAGTATTTATGAATCCTTTGTGAGCTGTGTGTAATGAGGACCCACTACATATTTTCTTTCTTTTTCATGTTGTGGGTACTCGTTATAATCCTTTGTGAGATAGTTATTATATGGGCCCCGTCAAGCGATTTTGGTACTTATCGCCTATGCGAGCAGCGAAGGTTCAGGCGAGCCTGCGCATCCGCGCAGTCTCGCCAGAACCATCGCTGCTCGCTCATTCAAGCAGTGAATCAAGAGGAACCTTCAGACAGAAAGCCATATCCCTGGCCTC
The DNA here is from genome assembly GCA_963580285.1 of Lucinisca nassula. Lineage (NCBI taxonomy): Eukaryota > Metazoa > Mollusca > Bivalvia > Lucinida > Lucinidae > Lucinisca > Lucinisca nassula. The sequence continues at coordinate 60,894,163 of OY757023.1, forward strand.
TCTGAATGGCTGGGCATGCGCAGTTAAAATTTGTCATGACGGAATGCTCGAAGACACAAATTCGCTTGGCGGGGCTCATATGTACCCACAGGATAATTCTTTCTTTTGTTCATTCTTTATTCCTTTTTATGCCCCCGGAATCTAAGATTCTGGGGGGCATATAGTTTTTGGTCTGTCCGTTTGTCTGTTTGTCCGTTTGTCCGTCTGCAAAAACTTTAACATTGGGCATAACTTTTGAATGGTAAGTGGTACAGCTTTCATACTTCACATGTGCATTCCTTGTCACAAGACCTTTCAAGAGGTACCATAAATTTTGACCTCGTGACCTTCACCTTGAGATTTGACCTACTTTTGACCTCCTTTTTAAAAACTTCAACATTGGCTATAACTTTTGATTAGTAACTGATAGAGCTTTAATATTTCACATGTGCATTCCTTGTCGCAAGACCTTTCTATTGGTACTATAATTTTTGACCTCGTGACCTTGAGATTTGACCTACTTTTGACCTCCTTTTTAAAAACTTTAACATTGGCTATAACTTTTGATTGGTAACTGATAGAGCTTTCATATTTCACATGTGCATTCCTTGTCACAAGCCCTTTCTATTGGTACTATAATTTTTGACCTCATGACCTTGACCTTGGCATTTGACTTACTTTTTAATAATTTTAACATTGGCCGTAACTTTTGATTGGTAAATGGTAGAGCTTTCATATTTCACATGCGCTGTCCGGGGGCATTTGTGTTTCACAAACACATCTTGTTCTATCTTCCAAAGGATTCAATAAGCATATCAGCAGCTATCGGTGATGTTACGAAATCAAAAAATAAAAAATACGTTGTGGGTACTTGAAAGAATCCTCAACAATGATACTTGTCCTCATGAGTGTTAGATAATAACATTTTTTGTCCTTTCTCAATTTGTTTTAAGAGAGAGAGGGTTCCTGCGTCAAACAAACACCCACAATCTATCTTATCTATAATCACTTTTGGGTCATCCTGTAAAATCTTCTTGTCGCTTTTTCAGCTCTCACTACATCAGCAGGTCTATGTATATGGATACTCATGATTTAATCTGGCTTATTTTACTTCTCCTCAGAACCATAGTTTGTGGGTACTCATTAGCACCACCTCACAGAGGCCTTTCAAACGAGTGCCCGCAAGTTTTTTCTTGTCACTTTATAAACCATGTAATGATAAACACGTAAATCCCTTTACTTGTCCTCAGAACCATAATTTGTGGGTGCTCATTAGCATCGCCTCCCAGAGGCCGTTCAAAGGAGCACCCACAATCTAACTGATCTATCTATAATTTTGGGTCACCGCCGTCCCACAAAATCTTCTTGTCACTTTTTCAGTACTCAAATCACCCCGTTATTTCTTCTTGGCGCTTTTTCATGTCACTTTATAAACCATGTCAACAAGCCCATGCAATGGATATACATGTAAATCCCCCTAAGACACATAGTTTCTGGGTACACATTAGCACAGCCTCACGGCGGCCGTTCAAACAAACACCCGCTATTAAGACTGACACGATTAATCGTATAATCGATTAATCAATTGATAAATTCCACAAAATGATTATCATTTCTGATTTGCTTTTAATCAATTACTTGATAGGTAAAATTTACTCCCCAAAGTTGCTTAAAATAGCAGGATGAGTGGCAAACAGTGCAGCTCCTCATCTGAGTCTACACTGTTTGTTCAGGCCTGTCTGTTCAAATATACATATGGTACTCTCGGACAGAAAGCCAGACAGGTAAAATTATGACAAAAACCTTGGCGATTACTAATCGATCGCAATGGCAGGACTGATAATTGATTATCTTTTCAGCTCCGATTAGCCAACCCTACATGCAATCCATCTTATCTATCTATAATTTTGGGTCTTCCCGAAAAATCGTCTTGTCGCTATTATGCCCCCGCATCATATGATGCCGGGGGCATATAGTTTTTCGGTTTTCCGTACATGCATCCGTGGGTATGTGCGTCTGAATGTACGAAAGTGTGTACATACGTACGTAATCCTGTTAGACTCGGGTTAAGGTTTTCGGTCAGGGTAGAACTTGAGCTCATATTTTTCAAACCAAGGAATGGATGTGGTTTATATTTGGTATGATGATAGATATGGGTCCAAAGTTTTATCCAGCAATACCCCCACACCTACCCATCGTCTCAAGGTCAAGGTCACAGACTTAGAAATTTTAATGTTTAAGACTCGGGTTAAGGTTTTCGGTCATGGTAGAACTTGAGCTCATATTTTTCAAACCATGCAATGGATGTGGTTTATATTTAGTATGATGATAGATATGGGTCCAACGTTTTATCCAGCAATACCCCCACACCTACCCATGGTCTCAAGGTCAAGGTCACGGACTTAGTTTAACACTCAGGTTAAGGTATTTGTACCACATTGAACTTTTAACTTTCATGATTCATTTGGTTCATATTTGGTTTAATGATAGATGCAGGTCCAAAGATTTATTCAGTGATACCTCCACCCATGCCTATGACTTCAAGGGCAAGGTCGCAGACATAGACATTTTCAAAATTAAGTATGTTAATAGCTTATATTTTCCAAACTCTATATTGGATTTGCTTCATATTTGGTATGACAATAGTTGCAGGTCCAAAATTTCATTGAGCAATACCCCCCACCCCTTAACTGAAGGTCAAGGTCACAGACATAGAAATGTTTTATATTATATTTTTGAAAGCTCATATTTCTTTAAAGGTGCATTATTGAGCTACCAGGTCTCAAATTTTTTTTTCTGGTTTTTATCTTCAATGCATACTCCTTTGTCATGTGTACACTTTTGGAGCCAAATACAGCTTCAGAACTTTGTGAAAATGGTTGTTTCATTCGTGTTTACCCTTCGCTCTGAACATGTGTTCGGAATTTCTGTTCTAAAAATAAATCTGTCACTTTACACATACATGGCGACAGTATCGTCTCTGAGTGTCGTTACTTATGGTATGGTATTCAGCGTCATATTTCTTTCCGATTCAGGCATGGCCTAAGCAAACAAGGCCAAAAATGAACATCGGATAACGTCATATATGGGGATTCTATTTTTGTCACCAACTAAAAAAAGATCTAACTAGTGTTCGAAACCTAGTTAGGGAATCCCTCTCAAACTCGTTTACCTGTCATCATAATTGTTGGCATTTTTGCATAAAATTCATTCATTTGTATTGTTTTAAAGAAAAATACCGGCTATATGTATTTTATTTTTGGAAGCATTTTTTCCAGATAGCTCAATAATGCACCTTTAACCATGTAATGGATTTGCTACTTATTTGGAATGATGATAGATACATGTCAAAAGTTTCATTCAGCCATAACCCCGCCCCTGCCGCATGACCTTAAGGTGATTGGGGGCGGGGTGGGGTAGGTCCCTGGGCGGGGGCATTAGTGTTGTATTGACACATTTCTAGTTTCCCTACTCAAATTGCCCCGTTATTTCTTCTTGTCGCTTTTTCATGTCACTTTATAAACCATGTCAACAAGTCCATGTAATGGATGCACATGTAAAGCCCATAAGACCCATAGTTTGTGGGTACTCATTAGCACCATCTCACAGAGGCCGTTCAAACGAACACCCACAATCCAACTTATCTGTCTATAATTTTGGGTCTTCCCGCAAAATCTTCTAGTCACTTTTTTCAGTACTCAAGTCGCCCCGTTATTTCTTCTTGTCGCTTTTTCATGTCACTTTATAAACCATGTCAACAAGTCCATGTAATGGATGCACATGTAAATCCCATCAGACCCATAGTTTGTGGGTACTCATTAGCACCACCTCACAGAGGCCGTTCAAACGAACACCCGCAATCCATCTTATCTATCTATAATTTTGGGTCTTCCCGCAAAATCTTCTTGTCACTTTTTCATGCCACTTTATAAACTATGTCAACAAGTCCATGTAATGGAGACACCTGTACATTCCCCTCAGAACCATAGTTTATTGGCACTCATTAGCATCGCCTCACAGAGGCCATTCAAAGAACACCTACAATCTGTCTGTAGTTTTGGGTCATCCCGTCAGAAATGAGCACCCACAATCTATCTTTAGTTTAGGGTCATCCCGCAAAATCTTCTTGTTGCTTTTTCCAGTTCTCAAATCGCCCGTTATTTCTTCTTGTCGCTTTTCTTGTCACCTTATAAACCATGTCAACAAGTCCTTGTAATGGATACACATGTAAATCTCACTAAGACCCATAGACTCCCGAAAATTCCTCTGTACAGCCAAAAATCTTTACCGAGACGTATAAACCCGCCCACTTTTAGGGGTTTGTAAAAAGTTTGCTCCGCCTTCTTAGCTGAAACCGCTTTCTGTGTTTATTGAGTACTAAGGACGTCCCATTTTCTGCCTGCGCGGTATTATATTGAGTCAGAATCACATGCGTCGGCACACACCTTTGATCGTCATCGGTGTGTGAAAAACGTGTCGAGGTGATTGCTCGTTGTTTGCATATAATTAAACGGATTAGTAGTTGAGGATAAACTAATTATCTCATTGACGATAAATGTTTTTTAATCCTGTTTAAATTAAAGCGGGTCGTAATTTAGGTGTTTGGAAGTGAGATTGCACGACCCGCAGAAAAAGCGACCGACTGAAGTCGGTTGACTTTCTAAGAGTGCCCTAAAATCACCGTGTCATTCGGTCAGTCTGTCCGTCCGTCCGTCCGTAACCCGTTTGTGAAAATTGGTGATAGTGACTTAACCGCTTGGAATATTTAAACAATTTTTGGCATACTGATAGATATCAATGAGATTTAACCAATGAACTTGCGAAATATTACTTTCCATTTAGTATAGCCTCGCCGAGGCGAAATATGTGAAAATTTTCGAACTGCTTCTCCTCGGAAACTGTTGGGCCGATTGAAGTCAAATTTCATATGGAGCCTCTATGGGATGGGGGAAACCAAAATTTGCTCAAGGGTTCCAGGTCACATGACCAAAATGGCCGCCAAGCCATATATGGTCTGTCTGTCCGTCCGTAACCCGTTTGTGAAAATTGGTGATAGTGACTTAACCGCTTGGAATATTTAAACAATTTTTGGCATTAGATATCAATGAGATCTAACCAATTAACTTGAGCAATATTAAATCCCATTTAGTAAAGCCTCGCCGAGACGAAAAATGTGAAAATTTTCGAACTGCTTCTCCTTGGAAACCATTGGGTCGATTGAAGTCAAATTTCATATGGAGCCTCTATGGGATGGGCGAAACCAAAATTTGCTCATGGGGTCCAGGTCACATGACCAAAATGGCCGCCAAGCCATATATGGTAAAAACCCTTCAAAAATAGTCTTCTCCAGAACCACTGGGCAGATTTCCACGAAACTTTATAAATGGCACCTGGGACGTAGGCCCATCAAAAATGGTGACCCTGGGTTGACCTTGACCTTCTTTGTGCCTTTGTATTGGAAAATGTGAGAATGCATTTTATCCTGCAAACGATTCAGAATACAGTACTAAAGTATAAGATATATTTTTGCTCCTTACGATAAGGTGCATTTATTGGGGGAACCGTTTTAGGTCCAGGTCACATGACCAAAATGGCCGCCATACCCATATATGGTAACACTCATAAAGCTAAAAGCATCCGGCGGGTCGTGCACTTCAGCTGAAGCACTGGTTATTGTTAGCGATGCAAAGTGTGACAATATTTTCAAAGATAGATGCGCATTTTTTTCTTGAGTAAATAGCAAGTGTTCACTAGGTGAAATGACGAAAATAATTTATAAAATCGCAAAATGTCGCCGCGATCGCTGTTTGATTTTGGCGCCCCGAAAATACGTAAAACCGGCGAATGTGACCAGGCCGGTTCGTCGGGGTCCGAGCTGCAGTCTGATCTGTCTGTTAGGCAAAAAGCAAAAAAAAAAAATTCACGCTGACTCGTCTAAGTCTGCTCCAATTGACCAAAGTTGCACGTGTTTCTGCATGTTTGTCTGAAGCAGTTCCGAGGGTTTAGAGTACAGTGAAGACTCGAAGCGTTTGTTTTGCAAAGTTGGGCAAAAATCTTTTACAAAAGAATTTTTTTGTATTTCTTTTTAATCCATATATGACAATGGGTGGCAGGTTTGTTTTATTTGTGTTAAGTTCTACAAACAGTGTAGACAGATCAGACGCTATGTATGTTCTGTGGCGTTGATCTGGGCCTACACGGTTTGCTAATGACCCAAAAATGGGCCACTAGGTATATATGGGGAAGGGTAATGCGATTGTTTTCTTTACTTTTTATTTATTTATTTATTTGGGGGGGGGGGAGTTTTACTTGGAAAGTTATAAAATTTATAAAGGCCAAGCAAAAATATTTTTCTTTTTTTGTATGCACTCCTCTGCACTGTACTGACCGCGTGTATGTCACATAGTTATGGGTAGTTTTAACTTCCTCACAGAGCTTTGCTTGATTGTTTTGAGTTTAACGGCCCAGTCAACACCATTCAAGTCATTTTTGAGCCGGTCAGTTTACCTATCCACACTTTACTAGCCATCTAAAAGAATATACAGGTGATTAAAAATGCAAACAAGAGATTCATAGATTAAATAATATATATTTCTTCATCAAAACAATTTTACGATCCGCAAACACCTTGCTTCATAATTGGGACTTTCTGAATTTTCCAGTGGGACTTCGAGATTTCAAGGGTAGGAAGTCCGGGACTTCCTGAATTTGGGAGTTAATGGAAGCCCTGAATATTGACAATGTGCAAGCTGGACGCCAGCAAATTATGCAATTATGGTGAATAAGTGGGCAAGGTGGTCCTGTAAATCTTGGGATATGCTGGACCTGATCGAAATTCACTGGACAGAAGAAATGATGAAAATCATACTGAAGTGATAAATATACAATAGTTCTGCAGTAATCAGAGTATTTCTATTATTATTTATCTACACAGATGGTAAATCTTCTGCAACATTAACTAAATTTTAGGATAAATGTTAAAAAGAGGAATTTTAATAACTTTGGTGGCAGATTTTCAACTGGACCATTAGGACTAGCCAGCCACTGACCCTACTAGACCTGACCAGGTTTCCACTAGACAATGTCCATCGGTCTTGGGTTAATGTCGAACCCTGCACAGCCGTAACAGGGATATAGACTAACAGGTGTCTTAAGTTTTGATTAAAAAATGCCTATTAACTTAATTTAAAACTTGGATTGGGCACCTAAAGCAAAATGCTTACTGTAATGATCCGGCTATAAGACAGGTTTTTTACCGCCAGAATAACCCCAAATTTTTACACCAGTCTTATAGCCAAGATCTTGGTCATCCTTGAAATTTTCGGCAAAGTCCAAAAGAGATGTATGGAAAATGTCAACTAAGATCAGGTCCAGTGCATTCCAAGAGTTACAGGAACACCTTGTCCAGTTCGTTGAACCCTGATAGTGTGTCACAATTTTCAGACACCCATATGGTACCATTTTCCCTGATGGGTAACACATTATACATGCATGCACTTGTTGTGTTTCCTGTATCATATACACGTGGATACCTTTCATGGTAATCAATCAATTTTTTTTGGTAAATTGGAATAGATTGGTTTTAATTTTCAAATTAATACATGCAGAGTTAGTAATTATGCATAAACTTCTCTGTATTACTAAAAGCAGTTTGAGGTTTAACGTCCCCGTCAACACTGTCATTTTGGAGAAGTTGCTTCCAATTTTGTTGGACTTTTACCTGACATTTAGATGAAATGACATCTCAAGCCCTGTCGCCCGATGAAACCAATAGGGTTTATTAGCATGGACGGTCCGCCTCGCACTGCAGTTCCTGGACAGGCTTAGATCCTCTAAGCGGTTTACCAGTACTACTGTGCGGGCGGGATTCAGCTCTGTGTGGAAGCATCATGCAGCCCATATATTTCGTGAGATGTAAAACCCAAACACTCACTCACTCTGGTTTATGAGGTGAAGTAGGCTTCTTAATAAGCCGGTGTAACATGGATAATTAAATGATAATTTTCTAGTTTCTTCATTGAAATATGCATTGTGAGCTTGGCTGTTTCGAAGAAAATGACAAGGTATTGTCACAGCTCTGGCATCGTGGTCGTGCAAAAACTTGGACATTTTGTAATATCTCTGTCATTACTGAACATATTTACTTGAAACTCAGATTAGTTGTTCATTATGAAAAAGGGGAACTCATACCAATAGGTGAGGTAATCCTCAAAACATTTTTGGCACAGTTATGCCCTTTTTTCTACTTAGAATTTTTGTTTTCTAAAAGAAACTGCAACGGGCCTCAGTTGCCTAATGGATAAGAGCGCTGACTCTTAGTCATTAGGTCTCTCACCGCCGTGGGTAGGAGCCTCGCTCTGGTCACAAGTGAGATGCCAAGTTCTGCAACGGAAGGTCAGGTGGTTTTTCTCCGGGTACTCCGGTTTTCGCCCACCTATGATTAACAATCGGCTCGATATGAGTGAAATAATCTTGAAAGAGCCGTAAAACCCAAACCCCCCAAAAAAAGAAACTGCAGCCGAGCGTTGGCACCCGCATGCGGTGCTCTAGTTGGAAATTCTTAGAGTCATCTTTTTCACCCCCTCCCATCAGGGCTAGGAGAAATAGGTTGGGCTACATGATGCTTCTGCGCAGGGCTGAAACTGGCCGAATATGAGACCAAGGCAAAGTGATGCAAGTCGGACCGCTCCTTAAACCCTAGAGGTTTCTTTGGGCGACGGGGCTTGAGATGTCATTTCATTTCAATGTCAGGTAAAAGTCCCGCAAAATTGGAAGCAAAATCTTCAAAATAACCTAAATAGTATTTGCAGGGATATATAACTTCAACTCAAACAAAATCGCCTCTTGTATCTTCAGAGGTGTCCGCCCCTGCCCATCGGGCTTGAAGAAATAGATTGGGCTGCATGATGCTTCTACGCAGAGCTGAATCCAACCAAACACGAGTACTGGTAAAACGTTTAGAAGGACTAAGGGTGCCCAAGCAAAGCGGTGTGAATCAGACCGTCCAGTGCATATACATGTAAGCCTTCTGGTTTCATCGGGCGGCAGGGGTTGAGATGTCATTTCATCTGATAGTCGGGTAAAAGTCCCACAAAATTGGAAGCAACATCTCCAAAATGACCTAAATAGTGTCAATGGGGACGTTAAACTCCAATTCAAACAGATGAACAGATTCTGACAGGTACCCAAAAGTAGACCACAACATACATTTACTGCATTTACTGTATGTTTTCAAACAGACATGCCTGACCAAACAGTGTAGACCCAGATGAGACACCACAGAATATGGCATCTCACCAGGGTCTACGCTGTTTGCCACTCATCCCGTTATTCTTAGACCCAACATCTGGTAGTAAGTTTGTCCCTGTCCATAGGGGCTTGAAGAAATAAATGGGCTGTTTGATGCTTCCACGCAGAGCTGAAACCGACCGCACATGAGTACTGGTAAACTGCTTAGAGGATCTAAGCCTGCCCAGGCAAAGCAGTGCGAGTCAACCCATCCATGTCTCCAAAATGACCTATACAGTGTTGACGGGGATGTTAAACTTCTAATCAAACAAATAGCATATATATAGCAAGTTGTACTTATTCAATTTTTAGAACAAGTATGGTAAGGAGTTGAGGTGTCCCAATATTTAGGGTAAATATGGTATGTTTATGAAGAGAAAGTAACAAAATTATGCCTTAATTCTCCTTGGTGGAGCTGTTTTCTGGCAGATTTCAAAATGGAATTTAATCAGATACATCAGTTTAACCCTTATCCCACTATTCACGACAATCCATGCTTTTGAACATAGTGTATATCCACATCAGATGGCTTGTGAAGAACACCTTATCCTGCTGAACATAACAACCCCTACCTTTGCAAACAGCATAGATCCAGATAAGATGGCTTCTGAAGAAGCCTTCGGATCTGGATCTGCACTGTTTGACATTCAGTCAAGTAATCTGATTGGTTCAGAGTCAAAAATGGGTGTGGCTAAATTAATTATTCAGCAGGATAAGGGTTAAACATTACTTTTCTTCTATTTTCATGTTTCAGAAATTCTAGAAGATGAAGTGTGTATTGTTGTGAAGTAAAAGGCCCTGCCGAAAAAGAGCATCACCACATGCATTTATGAAATTCATTTGTAAGGGGTGCTGTTTGTGAGTTTTAGTGTCAAATAATGAACATGGGGCAGAAAGTTTCAGGTGGTATAAAGACTGTCACGTCCCGAGAACCAAATTACAAAGCATTAAATCGTGAAATAGCTTACAACCCAGACTACCAGAAGCCAAGTAGGCTGGACATGTTGTTGGACATGCCTCCGGTTTCCAAGGAAACACAGTCAGAACACGGTTGGAACCCAGATGATCGCTCATTAAATATATTCGTAAAGGATGATGATAAAATAACGTTTCACAGACACCCTGTAGCGCAGAGTACAGACTGCATTCGTGGCAAAGTAGGATATACTCGTGGTCTTCATGTATGGGAAATTATATGGAGTACGCGGCAGCGCGGAACACATGCCGTTGTGGGTGTTGCAACAGTAGACGCTCCCCTACACTGTGTAGGCTATCAATCTCTAGTCGGAAGCAATGGTGAATCTTGGGGGTGGGATTTAGGTAGAAACAAACTTTATCATGATGTTAAAAATTTTCCCGGTTCAACATATCCCACGTTGTTGAATTCAGACGAGAATTTTGTGGTACCAGATAGCTTTCTAGTTGTGTTAGATATGGATGAAGGAACACTAAGTTTTGTAGTGGACGGTCAGTATTTAGGTGTGGCATTTCGGGGAATGAAAGGAAAGAAGTTGTATCCTATTGTTAGTGCTGTTTGGGGACACTGTGAAATAACCATGAAATACATAGGAGGACTTGATCGTAAGTATCTACCTAGCTCCCGATAAAATGGGCAAGGTTCTCATTATGATTTTGAAAACTGGAGTAAAAATGCTGTCCTCCAGAAATGGTTGGATTTTTTCCATAGTTTTCTATTGAGACTTTCCAAAAAGTTGGGGTAAAGTACTCAAAATTTAGAGTTAATGAGGACTCTGGTGGGTATTTCTTGATAATTAAAAGATTATTTGCCTTATTTCTCCATAAAAAACCTATATTGTGGGTATTCTTTTGAACTGCCAAGAAGGCAGTTCAAATGAATACCCACAACATAGGTTTTTATTCTACCAGTTCAAATGAATACCCACAACATAGGTTTTTATTCCCACCAGTTCAAATGAATACCCGCAACATAGGTTTTTATTCCCGGCAGTTCAGATGAATACCCACAACATAGGTTTTTATTCCTGGCAGTTCAGATGAATACCCACAACATAAGTTTTCATTCCCGGCAGTTCAAAAGAATACCCACAACATAGGTTTTTATTCCCGGCAGTTCAAATGAATACCCACAACATAGGTTTTTATTCCTGGCAGTTCAAATGAATACCCACAACATAGGTTTTTATTCCCGGCAGTTCAAATGAATACGCACAACATAGGTTTTTATTCCCGGCAGTTCAAATGAATACCCACAGCATAGGTTTTTAATGAGAAATGACAAAACTTGAGGTTGAGGATATATTTTGATGATATTTAGCATCAAATTGATGGTCTTGATTATTTTGTAATAAAAGGCTCAAAATTAATGATTAAAAGCTGATACATTGTAATACTGAGCTACACATTTACCTGTATACATGTATTATTCTAATAAATGGAAATTTCTGTTAATCAGCAAAAATAAGCCTGTATTGGAACCCAATTTGTAGTGTGTTTATGTTTACCTGGAACTAAGCACTTTTTCACCTGGAACTAAGCACTTTTTTTACCAACCATGAAGGGAAGTTATCCATCTCAGATTTTGCAGGGAACATAATTTTTGCATGCATGTGTGTAAACAAAGTAGCATATCAAACATTATATTCATTTATTAGCGTTTCCCCCAGGATTCAAAAAGGGCATGGTAAAGATTCTGAAAAAGGGCACTTTTAACGCGTGTATACCAATAAAAAGGGCACTTTTACACGCAAACTCCAATAAAAAATGGGCACTTTTTAAGATGCACTCCAATAAATGTTTAAATGCTTTTCAAAAAGGCCTTTTTAAACCAGTAAAATATTATCCTTTGTTTGGGTTAGATAGTTACCTGTATTGGTATTAAGCAGTAGTCTTTTGAAATGCTAATTAGAACAGGGACAAAATAGACTGATACAATGATGCCCTATTCACAATCAAGTTCAGCCTACATGTAGTTGGTGCATGATCAACTGGAGACATTTTTTTTTATCCTCTGAATTTTCCTTAGTTTCTTCCTCTATCATTGAAATTGATTAATTGTTTTTGCATCCATTGTTTTCTTTTTCACCTATCTGGACACACAGAAAATATTTTTTCCTCTACCATTTTTTTTGCATCCATTGTTTTTCACCTACCTGGACACACAGCAAGTATTTTTCACACCTCCATGAATCATTAGTGATATGTGGTTATTGTCAAGATTGAGCAGTAAGTGTCAATAAACAAAAGGATTAGACAGTGTTTGATTTAAAAGATAGTAACATTTTGTAAACTTTAGGCATGGAAATAAAATTGTGTAACTTTGTTATTTCTGGTCCAATTTTCATGAAATTTTCACCAAACTAAAGGGCTTTTAATGTCCTGTTTAAAAAAGGGCATGGCGCCATGGAAAAAGGGCATGGCGCTATGAAAAAGGGGCATGGCGCGGCGCCATGCTAAAATGGGCTGGGGGAAACACTATTTATACAAGCCAGTAAGCCTGATTAAGCTGCAGCAGTCATTTTGGCTAAAGGCATCTGGTCAGCAGGAATGAACATAAACAGGTCCCCACCCAGTAGCCCAAAGCCCCTAGACTTTGTACCAGAGCCCATGATATTTTTTTGCAGAAAATAACAATTTCTTTAATGTAAAAAAATGGTTGGGTGGTTTTTCAAGCCACTAAGCTAAACAAGACAAATTTTCACTTCACACATATTAAATCCATACCCTGTTGAATAAATAAATTGATCAAAACCCATTCTTTCAACCAATCAAATTACTTGATATAATGTTTATTATTTGTTTATATTGGAGTTTATTGGCCCAGTCAACAGTGTTTTAGGTCAATTTTGAACCGGTGAGTTTAAATATCCACTCTTTTCCTTGGCAGGCTTATACGTAAGCAGTTAACCAGTACAGTGCACATTCTTTCACCAGAAACTGACAACTGCCCTTCTTGAATCAGCGGAAAGGAGAGAATGACCGCAGATTTATTCAAATTAACAAACTGCATGACAGTGTGGATTCAGAAGAAGCCATCTGATCTTGATCTACACTGCAAATATAGCGGTGGTTGAGAATAGCAGGATATAGGGCTGGCTAATCGGAGCTGAAAAGATAATCGATTATCAGTCCTGTAATTGTGATCGATAATCAATTAGTAATCGCTAAGGTTTTTGTCATAATTTTACCTGTCTGGCTTTCTGTCTGAGCATGACTCTTACCATATCTTGCACTTTACCATATGTATATTTGACAGACAGACCTGAGCAAACAGTTAAGACCGAGATGAGACGCCGCAGAATGCGGCGTCTAATCAGGGTCTGCACTGTTTGCCACTCGTCCAGCTATTTTAAACATAACTTTGAGTAGTACATTGTACCTATCAAGTAATCTATTAAAAAGCAAATCTGAAATGATTATCATTTCTGTTGAATTTATCGATCGATTAATCGAAAATACGATTAATCGTGGCAGCCTTAGCAGGATATCATATGGGTTAAGCATGAAATGAAATTAAATTCTATTTTCTGTTTACAGCGGAGCCTCTACCTCTTACAGACATATGTCGACGGGTCATTCGCCAACAACTAGGAAAGAATCGTCTCCAGGAAATTCAGCGGTTACCATTGCCAACATCTGTCAAAAATTATCTCTTATATCAGTCATAGTTGTTCCTTTAGCCTCAGTGTATCGGACTTTGCATGTAGCACTAGGTAACGTGGATGATCAGGATCTAGCATTTCGTGACATCACGTAAACAAGTCCGTGAAATGAAGATCCCCCTAAACCCCACTTTATATAGAGAAAACTCGGGTTTACTAGGTGTACATTATAGTTCTTATTTCTGGTCCAAAGCTGGCTTCGGTAGCTCAGTCGGATGCGCGTCTGACTGATGATCAGGACGCAGGTTCGATTCCTGCCGGGTTTGTCATGTTTGTGGAGATTGATCATGAAATCTTTTCTACGGTCATTCCCTTCCGCTGATTCAAGAAGGGCTGTTGTCAGTTTTTGGCGAAAGAATGTGCACTGTACTGGTTAACCGCTAACGTATAAGCCTGTCCAGGAAAAGTGTGGATAGGTAAACTGACCGGCTCAAAAATAACCTAAAATAGTGTTGACTGGGCCGTTAAACTCCAGTTCAAACAAACAATTTCTGCTCCAAGACATAGGTTGTAGGTACTCGTTAGAACCGCCTCAATGAGGAGGTTCTAATGAGCACCCACAACCTATGTTTGCCGTATAAATAAGAAAATGTCACTGATTTTCATCAGAAAAGTAGCCATTTTGGACATAAGAATAAATGGACTATCATATTGTCAATCCGTCAACATTTGTGTCGGCGGTGCGTCAATCCAGGAGTCCATTTCTGGTCCGTAATTCTCTTCCTGATTTCTTGAGAAAGGCATACATGCACATTGTGGGTGTTTGTTAGAATCGCCTCATTGAGGTGATTTTAACAAATACCCGTAGTGTACAGCCTTAAAATATGAGAATTTATCCCCGAGTTATCCAGGTTACTCTTGGTTATAGAGAGCTTTGATCAGACATGTGAGAGAGTTCCGATGAACACAGAACAGTCCGTGATATTTTGGGTGTTGCATGTAAACACATGTTGGTGCTTGTTGGAACTGACTCACGGAGACTATTCTAACAAATACAGTGAAATTCCGCTATTAAGACCACCTGAAATTAAGACAAATTCTGCTTTTAAAAGCTTATTTAGTAGATTACAGTTATTCTTTCTTGGTGTTTTCTGCATACAGTGTCTTGTGGTCAGAGACCACCTTTGGGACTGTTCAAAAGTGGTCTTAAAGACCACTTTTGAACAGTCCCAAAGGTGGTCTTAATAGAGGAATTTTACTGTATCAACAAAAAGTTTCTGTTCAAGGCCATTTGTTTGGCTTGTCTCATCAAGATGATTTTACAAGTACCCAAGATACTGTGGGTTCTTGTTAAAATTGCCTCGGTGAGACCGTGCCTAAAAAGTACCACATCCACAAACATACCGTATTTACCCTAAATATTTGGACACCTTAACCTGTTTTGTACCAAATGAAATCTTCCTCCTTATATATAGCAGGAGTCCATTTGAAAATTTAGGGGTGACAGATCATGGTGTCTTTAAAATTGTTTTGGAAAATGGCTGAACTTTCCTCAAATAGTGTAGGCCCTGATGAGACGCCACGTTCTGCGGCGTCTCATCTGGGCCTGCACTATTTGCCAAGGTACCCAAATCGGGGTTTCCGGTACAAAATGGGTTAACTCCTAAGCTTGTTAAAAAATTTCAAGTGCATTTTACTGGTCAATGTTGCTCTAAAAATATAAGGATGAGTGTTGAACAGTGTAGACCCTGATGAGACACTACATTCTTTGATGTCTCCTCTGGGTTTTCACTGTTTGCTCAGCTGAATGTCTGAATAAGTACGGTAAATGTGGTACAACCCTTAAACATAAGCTTTTATGGCAAAAATATATTGACAAGAAAAACTGTCAATATCATGTTACTTTCATACAATTGCAGAAATTTTTAGCAGGCATGCTTTGTATGCATGTATGTCTGTGGTCTAGAATTCATTTTTTATCAAAGATTTTATTGTACCTATGTTCCTTTTACAAATATCAGCCTCATGGGGAATGGGAACACCTGGCAGATTTTTCTGCCATTTCTCAAAGGGAGATACCTTTCGGGACTTCCTGTTTTCTTTTCTATAAGCCATGTCCCTTATAAAAAGAGGGCTACTCTTAAAAGAAATAATTTGCTTCCACAAGCAAATTCTTTCCTTTAAGAGATTATCCCTATTGAGTCTCCCTTCCGCTGATTCAAGAAGGGCAGTTGTCAGTTTCTGGCAAAAGAATGTGTACTGTACTGGTTAACCACTTAGGTGTAAGCTTGCCCAGGAAAAGTGTGGATAGGTAAACTGACCGGCTCAAATATGACCTAAAATATTTTTGCTGAAAAAATGTGAGCAGCTGAGCTTAAGCTGCTCACATTTTTTGTTTTCAGCAAAAATATCGCTGTAATAGATACATTACTTACTAGAACAGTCAACAATATGACCACTAACGAGCTCGTTAAGCTAAAATGTTTTGAACAACTGTGCCCTGCTTGTTTGTCTAGCTGAGCAGGCTGGTTTGAGTTTTGCCTGGTGATAAACCTGGAAGGCAGACTTTCTCATGGTGGGGTTCAAATATGTTTTTATGTGCAATATTGCTTTTTATAGATGTTTTTAGAGTACATGTATGCATACATGTGTAGCTGGGTGATTGAGTATCATGTTCATATGAGGTCTTGCACTTACAGTAAAATTCCTATATTAAGACCACCTTTGGGACTGTTCAAAAGTGATCTTTAAGACCACTTTTGATCAGTCCCAAAGGTGGTTTCTGACTAGCGGACACTTTTTAACAGTCCCAAAGGTGGTCTCTGACTAGAGGACACCGTATCCCCCCCAAGAAAGAAATAAGCCTTTAACACAGAATTAGTCTTGATTTAGCTATTCTTAATAGTGGAATTTCACTGTACTATTCTTTGATCTGGCACACAATAAAACTTACAATGAGAACTGTGTGACCAGAGTTGACAGGGATCAACCTGTGCATCCATGCAGTGTGGTCAGTCTTTGATTGTTGTGGACATCCGTTTGAAATCACCACCAATCATAGACCCAGATCAGGCAGCTTCATTCGGGAACCATCTGAATCTGATCAAGGTCTAATGGTCTATGCTGGTCAAATATTTGGCAAAACAAAAAAAAACCTGTCTGTGATGAGCCCATGACCATAGCTGTTTACTGGGCTGTTAAACCCATAACACGCAAAAACTATGGCATATGGTTTGAAATTATGGGCTAGCTACAGTGTACAATGTATGGTATGATAATCAGGATAATGGCAATTAAAATATTTGCTGTATTCTAATGGCTATAACTAAGGTAAATGTGCTTTATGCAATTTCACCATACAGGCATATACACACAAAATTTTTTTATAACACTGTTCCTTATAACACAATTTTGGATATAACACAATATAACATGTTTCCCAAAAATGTATTGATCATATAGAAACAATCTAATCTACCATACGCTTTTTGACAAATAGGCCTCAGCAAACTGTGCAGACCCAGAGCAGACTGCTCCTGGAGGAGCAGTCTGATCAGGGTCTACACTCAGACCCAGATCAGACTGCTTCTGAAGGGGTAGTCTGATCAGGGTCTACACTGTTTGCCATTCCGTCTGCACCTGTAGCACTTCTTGCTGGAACTCGAAACAAATTTGACAGAAATTTATGAGAATTACAGCAAATCCTTAAGGCGTCCAAATTTTTAGTAATTTTAGGGTAAACATTTTTGTTTGGCAATAACACCATTATCCAGCTAATATGGTTTCTGCTACAGACCCCAGGTGTTATAAAGAAGATGCGTTGAACCTAAGACCATCTTCTTTAACTCTTATCTTACTGAATAAAAATTCTGATTTATCACCAATCAAATTGCTTGATACAGTACATTCATTTCACAAGCTGCATGACAAACAGTGTAGATTTTGATCAGATGCAGAAGCCATCTGAACTGGATCTACACTGTTTTCAAAAGTAGGGGTTGTCATGTTCAGCAGGATATGGGCTAAGTCGGTCACATAATTATTCCCTGATTCACTTTTGACACAACTTTAGTGCATTGTTATGACTCAATTTTCTGACAAACTGTTGTCAATATGACTTTGTTTTTGATTAGCATGGAAATGAGATACATCTGTTTATACAATGAAATAATACATAACTGATTTAAGGGAAACTGATATGTTTGACGTATTTGCAGCCCTTTTTTTTTTTTTTTAAGGGAATAAGTGTAAAACCTGGCCTGGACAAGTGGAGTGGACCGTGGCCCAGTTGTTCAAAGCCTCGTTACCTTAACGGACCGATTATATAGTGGTGAAATTAACTTTTCTAGCAAGTACATTATCTGATACAGTTGTTTTTTGCTGAAAAAATGTGAGCAGCTTTTTTGTCAGCAAAAATATAAGCATATTTGCCATATTAAATGATCAAAATTTGAACAATGCATTAACTAACGATGCAAATGCAAAAGCTGCTCACTTTTTTACTGCAAAAATTACAAAATTTTTGATATTGTACTTGCTCGTATGGTGCACAATTTGACCACTAACGAGCTCGTTAAGTTAACGAGGTTTTGACTAACTGGACCAAGTGCTTTCGGTGCTTTGATTCAAGTATAAGCCAGGACACTGCAAAACCAATGAAATGACCTGTGCAGGCAGTAAAAGACTCAGATCAGCGTAAGATTTCACAGACTTCAGTCTGATCAGAGTCTACACTCACCACTAATTAGATAACTAAGAGGCTACAGAAGGCTACCTGTAACAGCTAAGACTGATGTGCAGACTAGAGCATGTGTCTCCCATATTTCAAGATAAGGGGAAGTCGAAAGACTATTGAAGGATCATTTTGTTTTGTTTCTTTATTCAACCCTATGATGCAGGTACTTGTTAGAATTGCCTGCAAGAGGCGATTCTTACAAGTCTTTACAACATCGGTTTCTTAAGGGGAATGGGCATACCTTCAGGGGAGCCAACTCCTTAAAAAGTATTTTTGTCTCCCATGTGAATAAGGGTCAACTCTTGAAGGAAAGAATTTGCTCCTGAGGAGCAAATTCTTTCCTTTAAGAGTAGACACCTTTTTCAGTGGGACAGGGCTTATAGAAAAGCGAACAGGAAGTCCCGAAAGTTGTCTCTGCTCGAAAAATGGCAGAAAAATCTGCCAGGAGTTCCCATTCCCCTTAAGATATGTGTAGATTATTCTCACTGCTCTGCCATTATCTGGAAACCCCCGTGGTGTAGTGGTTACGCTACTCGCGTTGTAAACCAGGGCTTGCAGGATCGATCCCGAGCTTCTCCAGACTTTCGGATGAGTCTTAAAACCGAGGTCCCGTCTCAGTGTGACCTTAGATGTTGGTGGGACGTAAAACTGAAACACTCATTCACTCTGCCATTATCTGGAGCTATGAATTATTTGCTGATCAAACAGGTTTTGTTGGTTTTCCTGTGCCTTGACTCATTTGCATATGCACAGTGTAATTGACTAAGGTATTACTTATTTATGAATTTCATTACAGTTTTTAGAGGTCTGACGTTTCATGTCAATTGTCTGTTCAACATGTGATTTACATGGAAAGTCTAGTACTGTTTTCCTTGAAAAGTAAGGGAAAAACATTAAAATGTCGTCTACTACACTGTAATAGGCGTTTTAAGAGTGTATTGTTTAGAATGTTTAAGCTTTGAAACGTATGTGACTTTTAAAAAAAAGAATGTTTACACTTTGAAACCTATGTGGCTTTTAAAAAATGCAAATTTATTGCAGCACATGTCTTAACATGTTTTAACTTTTGACAGACAGTTTATACACAGATCTTAATTGCAAAATTTTAATTTGTGATTTATGCTATATTTTGTTGTTACTCATTTTAGAAAGGAAACCTTCAAAAATTGGAGAATTGGAGGGTGGTAAATAGTGCAGGCCCAGATCAGATGCCACATTCTGCAGCATCTGATCAGGGCCTTCACTGTTTGCATCCCCTGTTTTGCATCCCCTGTTAGCTCTGCTTGGCAGAGGATTCACATGTGTAATGTCTAGCATTATTTTGACTGAAAAATAAGAAAAAATACCCTTTCAAAATGTCATCATCTAGTTGGGATTAGCTGTCGAAGGGTTAGAACCCTTTCTAGAACATATTTAAAACAAGGCAGCAATTTTAGAGCCATGAAGGACAGGATTTTCTTGCATGGGTGTGATTTTCTGATGAAATATTTTACAGATTTTGCTAGATTTTTATCGTCTGGGCCCAGTTATTCAACGCTAACAAATTGTTTACTGTATTTAACCTATTTATTAGGACACCTCAACTTCTTATCATACTTGTTCTAAAATTTGAACAAGTACAATTTACTGCCCAATGTTGTGTCTTTGAATAGCTGAACAAGTGGCAAACAGTGTAGACCCTGATGAGACGCCGCACTTTGCGGCATCTCATCTGGGTCTACGCTATTTGCTCAGGTCTGATTTTTATCATTAGTTACCGATTTACCCTATGTATTCAGAAACCTCAACATCTTACCATACTTGTTCTAAATTTTGAACAAGTACTATTTACTACCCGATCTTGTGTCTTTGAATAGCTGAATGAGTGCCAAACAGTGTAGACCCTGATGAGATGCCGCATTCTGCGGCATCTCATCTGGGTCCACACTGTTTGCTCAGAATACACAAATATGGAAGTTAACATACTGAAAAAAAAAAATCGACCATTTGATACACTTAAGACAAAACAATTTTGGCTGAAAAAATGTGATTAGCTTTTGAATGCAAAATCATATCGCATTTTTTTTCAGCAAAAATACCACTGCATTTAAAGGTAAACACTCTAATTGCTGGAATAGTTCATGTTTTACTAGTTGCAAGTTTATTGTGCTAGCCAGGCTTAGAAAAACTGAGCCTAGATTAGTGTTTTATAATGAAATTCTTAATATATACAATGATTCTATGAATCAAATAGCAATTTGTATCATATTCATTATGTATGGTAGATTTTTTGTAAGCTTGAAGTTTGTCAGCTGTGTATATGTTTTGATTTTTAAGTATATACATAATTTATTTGTGAATGTTAATTTTACGCTTTTATATGTGGTAATGACTATTGTTAGTAAATTTGTATGTATAGCACTATTTAATACTGTATTTATCCTAAATATCCAGACACATCAACTCATACTTGTTCTAAAATTTAAACAAGTACAATTTACTACTGATATTTGAACAAGTACAATTTACTGTCCGATACTGTGTCTAAAAATAGCTTCATGAGTGGCAAACAGTGTAGACCCAGATGAGATGCCGCAGAACGCGGCATCTCATCAGAGTCTTCACTTTTTGCCCAGGACTGTATCGGAACACATATGGTTGATATGGTTTTCTCCAATTATTGTTCAAAGGTATTTTCTTACACTCTTTTACCCTTAACCCATTCAGCTTCTACCCTGTTGACCAGAATAGACATGTACATGTATACTGACAGAAAAAAAATACACCACAACCTCTTTATAACACTGTTAATGGGGTCCAAAGTAGAAACTGTGTTAGTTGAACAACTATGTATAGATTATATAGAAAAATGACCATTTATGGTCATTTTTCTATATAATCTATACATTTTTTGGGATCCATCTCGAAACACTGTATATCCATAACCATGTTATATCCATAACTGTGTTATAATGAACCTTGTTATAACGAGTTTGTGGTGTATTTAAACAGTTTCAGGTACATTTTCTCTGTCTTGTCTACATCCTGTGTTTTCTAGTGGGAGACCACCTTTGGGACTGTTCAAAAGTGGTCTTAAAGACCACTTTTGAACCGTCACAAAGGTGATCCCTTAGGTGCTGTTGGACTGTACAGGAATTTTACTGAATTTTCACCTCAATTCTGTTCATTATTTGGTTTGTTGTCAAACAGGGTATTATAGTTCCATAGATTTCCTAGCATTTGATTTAAACAATATTTTATTGACAGCTTTTAACAGCAATAAAAAATACAAACATATGATACAAGATCTGCTTGAGGAAATCAACTAGATTCTTTCTGCCAATGAAAATAATGCCAGAATTACAGCACTTATGCAAGGGAAAATAACTCAAGAAATTGATGTGGTTATTCCCCTACATGTTTTGAGTTAACCCTTAAGACACTGAGAAAAACTACATCTGAAAATGTCGTCTGCTTATGGTGTCTGCCGAATCTTCTTGCGAAATTTTTAAAAATATTTATATATAGGCAAACATAGTGGACCCAGATCAGACTGCCCCTAGATCTGAGTCCACACTGTTTGCAAAAACTAATTTTATATAACTTGGCAGACGACAAAGCAGATGACAGTTGTCATGATTGGCATTTTATGGGTTAAAAATAGTAACAGACACATTTCAGCTTTTAGTTTCATGCAAACTGTAAACAATACAACTGCACACGAATACTGGTAAACCGCTTAGAGGATCTAAGCATCCCCAGGCAAAGCGGTGCGAGTTAGTCCGTCCATGCTTATAAACCCTTTTGGTTTCATTGGGCGGCAGGGCTTTAGATATCATTTCATCTCAATGTTGGGTAAAAGTCCCACAAAATTGGAGGCAAAGTATCCAAAAGACCATTAGTGTTGATGGGGATGTTAAACCTCAAATCAAACAAAATCCAATACAACAGATGAAATACTCCTGAAATTCCTTACAACACTGTTCATTATAACATGGGTTTTGATGTTACATGGTTTAAGATGAATTTCATGATGACATGGTGGTGAATATATCACAGTTTAAGATGGATCCCATACATATATAGATTATATAGAAAAATGACCATAAATGGTAATTTTTCTATATGATCTATACATTTTTTTTGTTTGAATATAACACAGTTGTTTAACCTTTAGCACTCTCTAGTCTAATTCAGCAGACGACAAATTGTTGATATTTTTTCTTATTTTTCCAAGAAAACGGGGCTTGACACCTCCTGCAAATTGTCTCCTATGGAGACAATTTGCATGAGATGTCAAATCCTGCATGAGATGTCAAATCCTGTTTTCTGGGAAAATTTGGAAAAAAACATGTATTTCAAAATGCAGTCTGCTGCAAAAAAAAAATAAACAGCATGCAGAGTGTTGGTTTTAGACACCAACAGTAGTGTTAAATTTTATTGTTGGGGTCCAGTGCAGAAAGTGTGTTAGGTAGCAAGTGTTATATACTTAAAAATGTATAGATTATATAGAAAAAGGACCATTTATGGTCATTTTTCTGTATAATTTATATAGATTTTAAACCCTGTTACATTCGAAACCATGCTATGATAAACAGTGATGAAGATGTATTTCCTTTGTGAGTCAGGGATCAGAAGTTCAGTCTCAGATGCATCTTTAGACCATGTTGCATCCAAAACCATGCTATAATAAACAGTGTAAGAGAACATGTGTGCCGTACTTTCATTCTGAGTCTGGGATCATTAGTTCGGTTTGGGGTGCATCTTTAAACCGTGTTACATCCAAAACCATGCTATAATAAACTGTTTTATGAAGAGGTTTATGTGTGGGGTACTTGCTTTGTGAGTCAGGGGTCAGAAGTTCAGTCTTAGGGGGTAATGTTCTCTCCCACTGTATGCAGACTTGCTTACCCTTACGATTTGGTTGTAAGTCTTAATATTTTCATGTCCAAATTACGACCACGGCCAAAGTCCGTACGAGTTTAGGTGTTTGTAAAAAAATCGGTAAATCGGCGTGATTATTTCTGTTCGGGTAATAGCGCGTTTATACTGGAAGAAGACGACATTTGTCGTTTCTGGCTTACTCTCATTGTGAAATTAAACTAAATTTCATTGGCTAATGATAGGGAAGTAATCCAATCAAAGTTCATTTAACAAATATGTTTCGGTATGAGCAGCAAAATGGATGCCGTTACAAAGAAAAAAACATGGGAAAAAAAGAAATCGGCCAATTTATTGCAAAAAAAAAAAACATCAAAAAAACTAGAGGAAATGGGCTTATTTTGGGCTCGCATCGGATACCTTAAAACCCTTACAAATAAAATTTGAATTTTACGATTTTTTGGTGGGGATATTACTATTTTCTGTGTCAAGGGGTAGGCAAGTCTGTGTATGGGACTCAAAACTGAGGCCCCATCTCTGTATGGCAGCTGTTGGAAGGATGCAAGAAGTAAAATACCAACCCATCCTAAAACAGATTGATGGATTGGTGTCTTTCTCAATTTTGTTATTACTAGTCAGTAGATCTGTATATCTTGCACAGTGTATTAACCCTTATCATGATGAATATTCATTTAAGCCACACCCATTTCTGTCTATCAACCAATCAAATTACTTGATGTAATTTATTGCTACAAATTCATAAACTAAATGCCAAACAGTGTAGATCCTGATCAGATGGCTTCTTCAGAAGCCATCTGATCTGGATCTACACTGTTTGCAAAGATAGGGATTGTTGTGAACAGCAGGATAAGGGTTAAGGTGTGATAAACACTGGACATTGCTCCGGATAAGGAAGAGAGGGGAAATTTCGGGATGGTTTGCGGATAGCTTTATTTATTGTTAGAAATGGATATTGTGGGTGCTTGTTTGAATTGCCTCAACCCCTTTTGTACCAAATGGAATCTTCCTCCTTATGTATAGCAGGAGTCCATTTCAAAATTTAGGGGTGTGAGGTTGTGTTTTCTTCAAAATTTATTCGGAAAATGGCCGTCATAACTGTTTGCAAACAGTGTAGGCCCTGATCAGACGCCGCATCCTGCGGCGTCTGATCTGGGCCTGCACTGTTTGCCAGTGTACCCGCTTTGGGGTTTCCGGTACAAAATGGGTTAAGGCAATTTAAACAAGTACCCACAGTATACATTTTGAGATATGAAGAAAATATATCCCATAATTCTCCCCCTTTGTTTCTCCTTATCTTGGGCATTTTGCATATGGGAAAATTAACACCTTGCGTCAAGTGTTGACATCTGATGATGCTTTATCCCATTTTAGACGGGAAACCTTGAAACGGGATGCTGGCAAACAGTGAAGGCCCTGATCAGATGCCACGAGACTTGGCATCTGATCAAGGTCTTCACTGTTTGCAAAAAGTTCAGCCATTTTCTAAACAAATTTCAAATTTTATAACTCAACCCAATACCCCTGTATTTTGAAATGATAAAATAGGTAATATTGGGGTGGTGTTATCAGAAGAAATATTGTAGACACAATATGTTCTATAAAAGGTTAATCCTTTGGTAGCAAAAAATACTCAACATAACTTAAAAGAATTAAGTGAACCGTTTTTGGGGCCAGACTAGCTAGTTTCAGCCAATTAGGCCTCATCAGTGACCCTCAAATATTTTTAAGGTTCCGCAATGGTCTAGGTTCCACAATGCACAGTAAGACTGAATGGTTCTTAAAGAGATCATTTGGGCCCCGTCAAGCAATTTTGGTACTTTTCACCTATGCCAGCAGCGAAGGTTCAGGCGAGCCTGCGCATATGCGCAGGCTCGCCAGAACCTTCGCTGCTCGCTCATACAAGCAGTGAATCAAGAGGAACCTTCAGACAGAAAGCCATATCCCTGGCCCCTCTGAATGGCTGGGCATGTGCAGTTAAAATTTGTCATGACAGAATGCTCGAAGACACAAATTCGCTTGGCGGGGCTCATTTGTCATCTGACTGGTGGGTTAGCTCTGATTAGTATTATGCCAGCATGTTTTGTATTGGTATATAGCTTAACCCATTTTGTGCCAAATGGAATCTTCCTCCATATATACATGTACATCAGGAGTCTATTTCAAAATTTAGGAGTGACAGGTTATATTATCTTCAAAATTTATTCGGAAAATAGCTGAACTTTTCGCAAATAGTGTAGGCCCTGATCAGATGCCACATTTTGCAGTGTCTGATCTGGGCCTGCACTGTTTGCCAGGGTACCCTTTTTGGTTTCCGGTACAAAATGGGTTAATAGTATTATCTCTCAATCGAATAAAGCCCTGATATAATCGGGCAAATAATGCCTTGATCAGAAGGGGCAGATGTGTACAGGTGGACCTTATCTTCGCTGGTCACATAATTTTCACAATAATATGGCCCACTCAGGTGCATGTATATAATTTTATTTTTACTTAGATGTAGAAAATATTACATCACTGATTTTAAAAATCTGAGGTAGTTCTGCAACAAATGGCAGAGATGTAGGAAACAATGAGTACAGATAAAAAGTTTATACACCTCCGGAAAATAATATATTCTGGATACTCCAAGAAATAACCGTCTAATAAGACAGTCTTACTAAGTACTGTAATATATGGAGAAATGTTAACCCATAAAATGCCAATAACGATTGCCGTCTGCTTTGCCGTCTGCCGATTACTTTCAAACTCATTTTTTTTTGCAAACAGTGTGGACCCAGATCAGACTGCTCCTCTCGGAGCAGTCTGATCTGGGTTCACACTGTTTGCCTGTATGCAAAATATTTTTAAAAAGTTTGCAAGAAGATTCAGCAGACGACATAAGCAGACGACATTTTCAGATGTAGATTTACTTGGCATTTTAAGTTTTAAAACTTCTGCATCTGTGTGTGACATATAACATTTGGCTAACAGACCTATTTGAAATGTGCCAGGCAGTCTTTTTAGCTCCAAAAATGACATTTTTCTGACGATATTTTTCACATTTTTGCTACAAACATAGATTGTATGTACTTGTTAGAACCACCTCATGGAAGAGGTTCTAACAAGTACCCAAAATCCATGTCTTAGGACAGATATAAAGAAAATAATGAATACAATTGTAGGGTGGGGAGGAAAACAACATATACAATTGTAGGGTGGGGTTAACCAGGGTATTGTAAACAGGATGAATAATAGCAATACAAGAATGAAAGAGCAGCAGTAATTTTAATACATGCAAGGTGGTGTATTTTCCCATATGGTCCAGTGTGTTAATGGAAAGTGTATATACTAAATTTTGCTCGGATCTGCTATTATTATTATTATCATGGTTGTACTGTATAGATGTGATGTCCGTCATGGTCAAATAAACCATGGTGAAAAATTTTATTAATTATCTTCCTTGTCTTTCTTAAATCCCTTTTTGGTTTGATCGTTTGTCAAGCAAACCGATTTATACAGTGGAATAAGTTTTTCAAAGGTGACGTCCGAAAACCAAATATACTTAGGACCGAAATCAAAGACTGCGAACATTTCTTGTTTCTAGCACTCATCTTAGTGTTTTGTTTGTATTGGAGTTTAACGGCCGAGTCAACACTACTTTAGGTCATTTTGAAGGGGTCAGTTTACCTATCCTAAATTTTTCCTGGGCAGGCTTATATGTTAACCAGTACAGTGCACATTCCTTTGCCAGAAACTGACAACTGCCCTTCTTGAATCAGCCAAAGGGAGAGAATGACCACAGAAAAGATTTCATGATCAATCTCAATGAAAGAATGTTGCCGACCCAGGAGGTATGGAACCCGCCTCCTCCTGATCACCAGTTAGACGCGCATCCGACCGAGCCAACGAGGCCGGCCCATTTAAAGAAAATTGACACGCTATTCTTATCAGTGCATAAGAGATTTATCTATAGAATCTGTCAGAATTGGAATCATGGGTTGGACTTAGCAAACAGTGTAGACCCAGATCAGACGCCACAAAATGCGGCATCTGATCAAGATAAAAAAATGGAATGGAATTAAGAGTTAAATGAAATGGGTTAAATCTCAGTGACAATTTTCCCAACCTACACTCAATGGAACCACCAGTGCTCTCAGTGCTTTGATTCTTGCTCAGTAGGCAGGATTTGTTCAATTTCTAGCTGTGCCACATCCATGGTGGAGACATCTCACAAGGCATTAACCCGTTGTATACTAGTTAACTTTTCCAATGCTATATGTTGGACAAGTCCATTTGTCATATAAGAGGTGTCAGGCCTATTTTTCGTTTTTATTAGCTCTCCATCACATAGTGACAAGGTGAGCTTTTGGGATCACTTTTTGTCTGTTGTGCGTGCGCGCGTAAACAATTACTTCAAACGACATCTCCTCCTAAACCACTGATCGGATTTTGACCAAACTTCACAGGAATGATCCTTAGGTGGTCCCCTTTCAAAGTTGTTCAAAAGGTTCCGGTCTGTTGCACATCTAGGTCACAGGAGCCAAAAATAGATTTTTTTCACTGAAAACTTGAAAAATCTTCTCTGAAACCACAAGGCCCAGGTCTTTGATATTTGGTATGAAGCTTCGTCTAGTGGACCTCTATCAAGATTGTTCACATTATAGCCCTGAAACCAAAAATGCCCCTGCTCCGGGGCCCTTCGGTTTTACATAGACTTATATAGGGAAAATCCTAAAAAATCTTCTGTGAAAGCACAAGGCCTAGGTCTCTGTGAAACCACAAGGCCAAGGGCTTTGATATTTGGTGTGAAATTTCATCAAGTGGACCTCTATCAAGATTGGGCAAAAAAATTATAGCCCTGGGGCCAAAAATGTAGCTGCTCCATGACAATTTGGTTTTACATAGACTTATAAAGGGGAAATCTTTAAAAATCTTCTCTGAAACTGCAAGGCCCAGGTCTTTGATATTTGGTGCGGAGCTTCATCTAGTGGACCTCTACCAAGATTGTTCGAATTATAGCCCTGGGGCCACAACTACCCCCACCCTGGAGCCCTTTGGTTTTACATAGACTTATATAGCCCCGTGGCCATTTGGTTTTGCATAAGCTTATGCAGGGTTTTTATTCTTTTAAAAAATCTTCTCTGAAACCGCAAGGCCCAGGTCTTTGATATTTGGTGTGTAGCTTCATCTAGTGGACCTTTGCCAAGATTGTTCAAATTATAGCCTTTGTTGATGTTTGGTATGAAGCTTCACCTTTAACATTATGCACTTTAAAGCCCTGGGGCCAGTAATGGCCCTCCCTGGGGCCCACTTGTTACACTATGGATCAAGTGAGCGATCCAGGGCCATCATGGCCCTCTTGTTCTATTTTTATGCCCCCCGCCATTCGAAGAATGGTGGAAGGGCATATAGTGTTGCCCCTGTCCGACCGTCTGTTCGAAACTTAAACGCAGTCAATAACTTCCTTATTTCTGGATCGATTTTAAAATAACTTAAAAAAACGTTTTTAATAAAAACGTTAACCATTATGATTCGATGTGTCACGTGCAAAACCCAGGCCCGTACCATCAAGGTCATACTTACAGGTCAAAGGTCGAAAAAGGGTCTGAAACTTAAATGCAGCCAATAACTTTATTTCTGGATGGATTTTGAAATTAAGTGGTAGAAATGTTGGCCATCATGAGACAATCTGCCTCACACAAAACCAAGGTCCTTACCTCCAAGTTCAAGGTCATACTTAGAGGTCAAATGTGAAAAAAGGGTCCAAAACTTAAACACCGTCAATTACTTCCTATGGATTAATAGGAACATAGACATATTTTCAGGCGGGGGTATATGGACGCATTTCGAATTGGATCAAAAATTCTGTTATTAAATAGTGCAGGCCCTGATCAGGGTCAGTACTATTTGCTAACAGAATTTTCCATCAAATAGAATATAAACCAAAAAAATAGGCCTCACACCCCTTATATGACAAATGGACTTGTCCAACATATAGCAATGGAAGAGTCCACTAGTATACAATGGGTTAAGCAATAGGTCTCTCATCTCATTCAAGTCACACCAAGCTCTGCAACTGACAGTCAGGGCCCAGTTGTTCAAAGCATCGTTAGCTTAATGAGCTCGTCAGTGGTCATATTGTTAAGTGTTCTAGCAAGTACAATATCGAAAATTTTGGTATTTTTGCTGAAAAAGTGTGAGCAGCTTTTGCATTTGCAAAAGCTGCTCACATTTTTTCAGCAAAAATTTTAGCATATTTGCCATATTTAATGATCAAAGTTTTAACGATACATGAACTAACAACGTCATTAGTTTTGAACAATTGTTTAAAGCATTGTTAGCTTAACAAGCTCCTTAATGGTCAAAATGTTAACTGTTCTAGTAAGTACAATGCCTAATACATGTTCTCTGTTTTTTTTTGCTTGCCTAATACATGTACTCTGGTATTTTTGCTGAAAAAAATGTGAGTAGCTTTTGCATTTGCAAAAGCTACTCACATTTTTTCAGCAAAAATATAGTTATAATGATGTGTTAGCTATCTATGTCATTAGTTTTGAACAACTGGACCCAGGTGTTTTTTCTCCAGGTACTGCAAGTTTAGATCCCCACCCCATAACCATATATAGTCTTGTTCCTTATGATAAGAGGCATTCAGTGATGCCCCACCCCTCCACTTCATAAAAGGTCATATATCTCGGAAACCTTTCAGGTCCCCATCCAAAGCCATATATATTCTTGTTTCTCATGATAAGAAGCATTCAGTGACACCAACTGGGGGGTCCCCTGGGATGTGCCCAGACCATGCCCCACCCCCTCCACTTCATAAAAAGCCCAATATCTCAGAAACCGTTTAGATCCCCACCCCATAACCATATATATTCTTGTTCCTTATGATAAGAGGCATTCAGTGATACCAAACCTAGGGGTCTCCCAGGGTGCGCCGGGGCCATGCCCAACCCTGCCACTTCATAAAAGGCGATATATCTCAGAAACCATTAAGATCCCCACCCCAAACCCATATATATTCTTGTTTCTTATGATAAGATGCATTCAGTGATACCAACCTGGGGGTCCCCTGGGATGTGCCCGGGCCAGGCCCCACCCCTCCACTTCATAAAACATGATATATGTCAGAAACCATTCAGATCCCCACCCCAAAACCATATATATTATTGTTCCTTATGATAGCATTCAGTGACACCAACTTGGGTGTCCCCTGGGATGTGCCCAGGCCATGCCCCACCCCCTTCACTTTGTAAAAGGCCCAATATCTTTGAAACCATTTAGATCCCGATCCCTAAATCATGTATACTCTTGTTCCTTTTGATAGACACATTTAGTAATACCAACCTAGGGGTCTCCCAGGGTGCGCTGGGGCCATGCCCCAACCCTCCACTTCATAAAATGCCATATATCTCAGAAACTATTCAGATCCCCACCCCTAAGGCATGTATAGTTGTGTTCCTTTTGATAAGACTCATTCAGTCACATCAACCTTGGGTGTATCTGTGCCATGTGTCGATGCCATGGCCCACCCCTCCACTTCATAAAAGGCCATATATCTCAGACACCATTAAGATCCCCACCTCATAATCATATATATATTCTTGTTCCTTGTGATTAGACACATTCAGTCACACCAACTTGGCGTCCACAGGGGCCAATCCTCTCCTCTTCACTTCATAAGGCCTCATATCTCAGAAACAGTTCAGATCCCCACTCCTAAACAATATATTTTCTTGGTCCTAATGATAAGACACATTCAAGGACTACAATCTTGGATTTCCTGGTGTCTGCCAGGGCCATGCTCCAACCCCTCTACAGCTTAAAAGGCCTTATATCACTGGAACTGTACACATCCCCAACCCTAAACCATATATATTCTTGTTCTTTATGAAAAGACGCATTCAGTGATACCAACCTGGGCTCTGTTGGATCCATGTCCCACCCCTCCACTTCATAAAAGGCCTAATATTTCAAATACAGAGTCCACATGGGATGGGGGTTCGTTTGGGAGACTTTATAATCGATAAATTGAAACCATACATGGCTGCCAGTGAGCAGTGCCTGCCTGAACTCTGGTGAGTATAGTGGCCCATGGGCCTCTTGTTTTTTTTTTCCTCCAGGTACTCCGGTTTTCAGTCACATCTACTTGAAATGAGTGAAACAACCTTGATTGCTTCATCAAACAAAATGGCACAGAACAGACCTCCATCAGACTAAGTCCTCTAGCTGGATCTACACTGCTCAGACCATGCTTTTAAAAGTTTAGTGTACCAGACACTTCTACAGAAATGTAAATTATAGAAAAATAAAAAAAAATGTCACATAAGGTGGACAAAATTTCCAATACACCCCATCCTGTAATTGGAAATGTGAAAAACAACAGCATTTGGAGATAATATCTGAAGAGTGTGATAAAGTGACTTAATCCTATAAACTCAGGTCGTAAATACTTGAAGGTTTCTACAAAGAAAACAACAGCAGTTGAAGAAAGCTTAACCCATAAAATACCAATCACAACAATTGTTGTCTGCTTTATCCTCTGCTGGTTGCTTTAAAAGTTATTTTTGCAAACAGTTTGGACCCAGATCAGACTGCTCCTCTAGGAGCAGTCTGGTCTGGATCCACACAGTTTGCCTGTATGCAAAAATATTTTTAAGAAGGTTGCAAGAATTTGCAGCAGACTACATAAACAGACGACATTTTCAGACACATTTTTTCATGGTATTTTAAGGGTTAAGGGGAATAGACAACCTTCAGGGGATGAAACTCTGGCCTCCTTTATCATTTGGGGTCAACTAATAAGGAAAGAATTAATTTGCTCCTCAGGAGCAATTTCTTTCCTTTAGAAGTGAGACCTGTTGGAACACAAGCAGTCACAGCTGTAATTCATACCTTCCTTAGAAGCCTCCATGGTGTAGTGGTTATGCTACTCCCCTTGTAAAACAAGGAATCGAAGGATCCATCCCGGGCTTCTCCAGACTTTCGGATGAGTCTTTAAACCAAGGTCCTGTCTCCATATGACCTTAGCTGTTGGTGAGACATAAAACTCAAATACTCACTCACTCATACCTTCCTTAACATTTGGGTGGCAAGTTATAAGCTTCACAGGGTGGACCCCCCCCCCCCCCCCCCCCCCCTCTTTACTCTTTAAATACTATCAAATGTGGCACTTTGTTCAGATCAGCAAAGAATGTTATTTGTCCTGCTTATAAATTTTAAAATGCCAACTATTGTTGGCATTTTAAAATTTATGGGCAGAACAAATTTCAAGCTCAAGTGAGTTCATGCTCAAGTGATTTGGTTGGTTGGTTGATTTGAGGTTTAACGTCCCCGTCAACACTGTAAAGGTCATTTTGGAGACGTTGCTTCCAATTTTGTGTGACTTTTACCCGACACTGAGATGAAATGACATCTCAAGCCCCGTCGCCCAATGAAACCAATATGGTTTATTAGCAATGACGGTCCGCCTCACACTGCGTTTCCTGGACAGGCTTAGATCCACTAAACGGTTCACCAGTACTAGTGTGTGGGTCCATATATTTCTTCAAGCCCCTATGGGCAGAGGCCTATGTGAGTTGAGCATGAAACATGTTTTATAACCTTAGGCCATGATGGTTTTTCTTTGGATACTCTGACTCTCACCCACCTCTGATTCATGATTAGCTCTATATAAGTGAAATAATCTTAAAAGGGTTGTAAACCAAATTAAAAAGAAATTATGTCAAGTGCATCTATTCACCTTAAGATGAAGACTTGTGAGAATTTTTTGTGTTGAAGTTTTACATCCCAATCAACACTTGGTTATTTTGGAGACGTTGTTTCTATTTTATGGGACTTTTATCTAACACTGAAATGAAATGAAATGACATGGCGTCTCAAATCCTCTGGTCCAAAAACGGGCCTCCACAACATAGTGAATAAGAGCACTGACTTAATCATTAGGTTTTATCACCACTGTGGTTCAAGTTTGGCTGTGGTCACTTGAATGCCAAGTTCTGCAATGGAAGGACAGGTGGTTTTTCTCCAGGTTTTTCGGTTTTTGCCCACTTCTGATTAATGACTGGTTAACAATCAGCTTGATATAAGTAAAATAATCGTGAAAGGGCCGTAAAACGGAAAAAAAAAAAAAAAAACTCTGGTCCAAAAAAAAGACACTTGGTTGAAAGGGACAGTACGACTTGCACCACTTTTCCTGGGCAGACTTAGACCTAAGTGGTTAACCAGTAGTCAAACAACATCAAAACAGTCAATCTTTGCTGATAAACTGAAAAAAAAATGCACCTGTTCAGGATTAAAGCCATCTAATAACCATCTGGCCCCCACCCATCAGGACTTGAAGAAATAGATGGGCTGCACGCAGAGCTGAAACCGACCACACACAAGTACTGGTAAATCGCTTAGAGGATCTAAGCCTGCCCAGGAAAAGCCGTGCGAGTCGGACTGTCCATGCTTATAAACGACTCTCTGAAGGAAAAAACAACAATACAAACAAAACAACATGTATACATTTTAGAACAAGTATGGTAAGGAGCGGCAGTGTCTGAATATTTAGATTTACCCGTAAAATGCCAATCCCGACAATTGTCGTCTGCTTTGTCATCTGCTGGTTAAATTAAAAGTCATTTTAGCAAACAGTGTGGACCCAAATCAGACTGCTCCTCTAGGAGCAGTCTGATTTGGGTCCACACTATTTGCCTGTAAGTAAAATATTTTTAAAAAGTTCACAAAAAGATACAGCAGACAACATAAGCAGAAGACATTTTTAGATGTAGTTTTTCTCGGGATCTTAAGCGTTAATATGGTAATGATGTGAAAATCAAAATCAAAAAATGCTATTTAATATTAACCCTTTTTGTACCATATGGAATCTTCCTCCTTTTTAACCAGGAGTCCATTCCAAAATTTAGGGGGTCAGGTTGTGTTTTCTTCAAAATTAATTTGGAAAATGGCTGAACTTTCTGCAAACAGGGAAGGCCCTGATCAGACGCTGCGTACTGCCGCGTCTGATATGGGCCTGCACTCTTTGCCAGGGTACCCGTTTTGGGGTTTCTGGTACTAAATGGGTTAATGAGCAATTATAGACATTTTGACTATGGTTTCTCAAAAAAATCTCTGAAAGTCATGATTTTTGAACAAACTCTAATTTCGATCGTTTGCCTTGGCAACCAGAATGCTTTTAAATATGGATTTTTTTTTAAATAAATTAACCCATTTTGTACAAGAAACCCCAAAACAGGTAATTGGCAAACAGTGCAGGCCCAGATCAGACGCTGCAGAATGTGGCATCTGATCAGGACCTACACTGTTTGCAAAAAGTTAAGTTATTTTCCAAATAAATTTTGAAGAAAACACAACCAGAAACCCCTAAATTTTGTAATGGACTTGTGCTATACATAAGGTGGAAGATTCCATTTGGTACAGAATGGGTTAAACTGCTCAGAAACCATATGGTATATGAGGCTGAGCCTTTGTAAACATGTTTTTATAGTAAAATTAGAAGTGCTATTAACCTTTAATGAAAAAAAATGATAATTATTTTATCATATGACGTAGCGTCTGAGAGTGTAATAACGCCATGTAATATTTTCGATAATCCACTAGTGGATTAAATATGCAAATTAGCTAGATACGTCCCGTAACGTTACAAGTACGACGTCGCGTTTACTAACAGCATATTATTGACATTTTTTGCAAACAATCGTGAATAAAATGCATTTTAAATATCATATGATAAATAGAATCTTGCATTCGTGCTCATGTATTATTGAATTTGAAGCCTCGCATTTTATCCCTTTTCCTGAACGAGTTTAATAAATTCAATAATACATGAGCACTAAGATCCTCTATGTTATGTCGTTGCAAGTTATCTTACTATTGATTTACCCCAAATATTCAGACACAGTAACTCCTTACCATACTTGTTCTAAAAATTGAACCAGTACAATTTACTACCCGATGTTGCTCATTAAGATAGCTGAATGAGTGGCAAACAGTGTATGCCCTGATGAGATGCCGCGTCCTGGGTTTACACTGTTTGCTCAGGCCTGTTTGTCCGAATATATACAGTAAATATGGTAATAAATCTACAGAAAAAGACAGGTGATATCAGTTGTCATGAAAAAAAAAAGATTCAGTTCTGGTGGGTGATGGGGCTCTTTCAGAAAAAGATCCTTTTCAAAGGGAACCAATTGACAGGAACTAAGATCAAGTTCAACACTGCCATTGTGCGAATGATTTTTATCCCGTTAACCCTTGTCCTGCTGAGCCCGGATATGCCTTATTTTCCGAACAATGAAGATCCAGATCAGATGGCCTCTGACAAAGCCATCTGATCAGGATCTACATTGTTTGCCATTCAGATTGTGAATTGGTTGCAATAATTTGCATCAAGTAATCTGATTGGGTGATAATCAGTAATGGGTGTGGCATATTTAAATATTCAGCAGGGCAAGGGTTGACAAGTCCATGAAATTAACATCCCTGCAAAACCCAACTTTATATAGAGAAAAAATGGGTTTACAGTGGTATACATTATTTTCACTATCCTTGCTCAAAAACATAGATTGTGAGGCGGTTCTAACGAGCACCCACAATCTATGCTAAAAATTTTTTTTTTTTTTGGTTTTGATTTTATGGCCCTTTCAAGATTATTTCACTCATATCAAGCAGATCATTAATCAGAGGGTAGGCAAAATAATTAGAGAATGGGCAAAAACCAGAGTACTCGGAGAAAACCCACCTGACCTTCCAGAATCTATGCTCAAAATTTTTTTTTTTGGTTTTGGTTTTGTGGCCCTTTCAAGATTATTTCACTCATATCGAGCAGATCATTAATCAGAGGTGGGCGAAAACTGGAGTAGCCAGAGAAAAACCACCTGATCTTTCATTGCAGAACTTGGCGTCTCACATCATGTGACACGAGCCAGGCTGGAACCCACAGCAGTGAGAATAAAATAATATAGATTTTATGTACGTGTTAGAAACACCTTACTGAGATGGTTCTAATGAGCACCTACAATCTATGTTTGGTGGAGAAGTGAGAAAAAAAGAATTCACCTGAAAATTATTAGTTCTGAACCAATGAAAGCCACTATTATATCACATGAATATGTGATACAGAGGACCCGCGTTATTACGACAGTACATGTTCCCTATTGTTTTGCCATTATAATGAATTTGCCGTTATACAGAATCCCAGTCAGGAGTATGATAGCTTATAAAAGGTCTTTTCCACATCATTACTCCAAGACACAAATGTTATAGATATTTGTGTCTTGGAGTATTAAATTACAAGACTCTTTCATGACTATGGATTCGATTTGGGTATTTCCAACCCAAGGGAAGTCCAAGCCGCTCAGAATCGGGGCTAAACCTTGAGCTAAGAATTCATTCCATTGAAATTGTCGTTATAAAGAGTTTTGCCGTTATAACGAATATCATTATAATGCAGGTCCTCTGTAGTTATGTGGCCAGATTCAATGATGGAAGAGTCCACCTTAGAAGCTGGTGAAGAAAGGGTTACTGCTTATCCATCTGATCACGTGCACAACAACCCCTACTTTTGCAAACAGTGTAGATCCAGATCAGATGGCCTACAAACAAAAGAAATCAGGATCTACAATGCATTACATTCAGTTTGTGAATTTCTCGGAATACATTAAATCTAGTTATCTGATTGGTTCAAAGTCAGAAATAGGTGTGGCTAAATTAATTATTCAGCGGATAAGTGGAGAAAGGGTTAACCCTTTTCCAGCTGATTAACATGCACAACAACTCCTACTTTTGCAGTGTAGACCATCTGAACAGGATCTACCGGTGTAGATCCTGATCAGATGGTTTCTTCATACCATCTGATCAGGATCTACTCTGTCTGACATTCAGTTCATGAATTTCTAGGAATTAATTATATCAAGGAACCTGATTGGTTCAAAGACAGAAATGGGTCAGTTTGTACACCACAACCTCTTTATAACACTATTAATGGGATCCAAAACAGAAACCATGTTAAATAAATTACCATGTTATATCCAAACAAAAATGTATAGATTATATTGAAAAATGACCATTCATGGTCATTTTTCTATATAATCTATATATTTTTGGGATCCATCTTGAATCTGTGTTATATCCAATACCGGGTTATAATGAACCGTGTTATAATGAGGCTGAGGTGTACTTATTAATGGAATGAACATACAAAGCAAAACTTTATCTCAGCTAAAAAATATCTTCATTTACATATCTTATATCACGCATGCATTTTACATGAACTCACAGCACATATATAATGTGCGGAAATCAAGTACTTGCAGTAAAGAGATACACTGTATGACCTAAATGTACAGTATGTTCTTTACATACCATAATGATCCTAAGTATTGGGACAGATAGGCCTAAGCAAACAGTGGAGACCCAGATCAGACTGCTCCTTCAATGACTAATCAAACAGTGAAGACACAGATCAGACTGTTTTTTCTGCACTTTTTGGACTCCTTGCTGGATCAAGAAATGAATTTGTTAAAAATTTTAGGAGAATTACAGCAAGTCTTCAATCAAAATGACCTATTCAGTGTTGACGGGAATGTTAAAACCCCAAATCCAACGAACAAAACAAACTAGGTGTCTGAATTTTTAGGAATTTTCAATATCACAGAGTTACCTCTTAAAGGAAAGACTTTGCTCCTCTCCAGAGCGAATTCTTTTCTTTAACCCATTTTGTACTGAATGGAATCTCCCCACTGCAGGAGTCCATTTTGAATGGCAAAAGTTTGTATGCATATGAAGTAACATACAGTAGTTAGTTAACTGTTTAAAAGACATTCAAAGATCGTTTTTGACAAAAAAAAAGCCAACAAAATTATCATATCAATGCCATTATCTTAAACATTTGGACATCTAATTTGGAGCTCAAAAAAAAAGTTTAAATTCTGAAATAAAACTTCACATTTATATTGTGTATAAGATTCACCGTCAGCAACGGAGGTATGAAAAATGCATATAACAAGTCAAGTCTCAAAAATGTACCAGCTTTAAAATTTAATTAATTTAAAAAAGTTAAAATACGCGATGACATCCTATAAAATTGCACTGTGGGTCAAAGATAATTCAAGGGGGGTTACTCTTACTGGAAAGAAGTTATGTAAAATAACTTTTGGGACAGATGGAAATTTTTTCATGCAGTTTTAGTTAAATTACAGTCTTAGTACATAGTTATATATATTCTTTTAGCATGCTTAAAAACTAAGAATAGTTTTTTCTTTTCTTTCTTTTTTAGAAATGTCCTTTAATGCTCTACCTGTTGAGTATTTTTTCAGCAGATAATATTTTTTTGAAAATTTTCCCTTCTTTTTCCCAGAAAACGGGACTCATTACGATAACACACCCGTGCGACATAAGGCATTCTTTCACATCTCCAAAATGGCTACTTTTCTGAAGAAAATCCGTGATATTTTTCTTATTTGTATTGCAAACATAGGTTGTGGGTCCTCGTTAGAACCGCCTCATTGTTTTGGAGCAGAAATAAGAAAAATAGTGTTCACCCCCCCAAACCCCAGTTTTCTCTATATAAAGTGGGGTTTAGTGGGGTGTTCATTTCACGGACTTGTTCACGTGATGTAAATTTGACATCCCATGCAAAATGTCTTCTGTGAAGGAAACAGGACTTGACATCTCATGCAAATTGTCTCCACAGGAGACAATTTGCATGAGATGTCAAGCCATGTTTTCTGGGAAAATAAGAAAATACTTGTAAAATAATAAAAATATCAACAATTTGTCATCTGCTGAATTAGCCCAGTGAGTTATAAAGGTTAAAAGAAGGAGCAAATTTTTTCCTATAAGAGTAGACACATATTGATAAAAGAGGCACTAGAACCATCACAGTCATGATCAGGGCCATGCGATAGCATGTTTGAAGTTGGGGGTATGGTAGAAAAGTTTAGGCATACAATGGGTTGCCCTGTCAGTTGTCTCAGTATTCTGACTGTTTCTTGGTAGTTATTTTAAACATTATTTGCATGGTATTAGAAACAATGTAAAGGTTTTTAGGTCGATAAAGGGGCATAAATCAAATTTATTAAAGCTTGAATCATTGCCCTTTGCTACACATGTGTATTGTGATGGTAAGTATGTGTGTGAAGTTTCATGAGAGTAGGGCAAATACTTTGGAAGTTATGACCAAGGTTCAGTTTTTTGGTTAAGGTGTGGACAAAAGCAATATAGTTATGGCCCTTTGTCATAATGTAGGTCTTGTAATGGTTAGTATGTGAGTGAAGTTTCATGAGAGTAGGGCAAATACTTCTTATGCTATTACCAAGGTTAAGTTCTTTGGTTAACAAAAGTAATAAATTTATGCCAGGTGAGGGGCCCTGGCAACATGCACTTCTCTACATCATGGTGTGACTAAATATCAAGTTTCAGCCTGATCGAATGTTGATTGTAGGAGGATTTAGCTGGAAACAAAATTTTTACAGAAATATTCAAAGGGGCATAACTCTGTAAATATCTGGTGGACCGTAACCTTGAAACAATATGCGCTGCACCACCTCATAGTCTGTCTACCAAGTTTCGGCTTCATCCATCGAAAACTGAAGGAGTTATCCGAAAAGGAAATAGTTCACAAAATTTTCAAAGGGGCATAACTCTGTAAATATTTAGTGGACTGTAATTTCAAACCAATATGTACTACAACCCCCATAGTCTTACTATCTACCATGTTTCAGCCTCATCAGATGAAAAATGTAGGAGTTATCCGGAAATGAAATAATTCACAAAAATTTCAAAGGGGCCTGACTCTGTAAATATTAGGTGGACCGTAACCTCGAAATAATATGAGCTACACCAGCTCATAAACTATCTACCATGTTTCAGCTTCATCTGATGAAAATTGTAGGAAGCGTTATCCGGAAACAAAAACGTTCACAAAATTGTAAGAATCTGGCAGAGTGTAACCTCGTAACAATATGCGCTACACCAGCTCATAGTCTTACTATCTACCTAGTTTCATCTTGATCAGATGAAAACTGTAGGAGTTATTATCAGGAAACGAATTAAAAGACAGATGGATGGACGGACAGATGGATGCCAACCCCATACTATAATACAAACGTTTTTACAAAACGGGCATATAAAAAAACAGTCTAAATAAATTCTGGGCGAGACCTATCGCTTCTTTTTCAATTTAGTTGCCCTCTAGAATGATACACTTGGACCAGTGTTGTTCCAGTGCCATCAGACCAGAACTGAAGAAGCCAGGATCCTTGTCTCCGACCCACTCTTCAACTGCCGCCAAGACTTCTTCGTTGCACCAGAAATGACGTCCACGGAAATCCTTTTTCAAGTTTGGGAATAGGAAAAAGTCACTAAGAGGTAAGTCTGGAGAATAGCTGGGGTGCGGTATTAGCTCATACCCATTCCACTCAACAGCATCCATTGCAATTTTGCAAGTGTGGACTCTTGCATTGTCCTGTTGGAGCAGAATCCCGTTGGAGAGTTAACCTTGGTTTTTTCATGGATCACAGTTCTAAGTAGGTGGAGCAAATTT
Organism: Lucinisca nassula; assembly: GCA_963580285.1. Classification (NCBI taxonomy): domain Eukaryota; kingdom Metazoa; phylum Mollusca; class Bivalvia; order Lucinida; family Lucinidae; genus Lucinisca; species Lucinisca nassula. The sequence goes on from OY757023.1 coordinate 60,935,153, forward strand.
GCATAATACACACCTGTTATTGCACTTTTCTTTGCTAGAAAGTCCAACATAATAACACCTTGTGCATCCCAAAATACAGTTGCCATCACCTTGCCAGCTGAGGGTTGCGTTTTGAACTTCTTTGGCCTTGGAGACCACAGCCCTACCAACTGGTAACATTGAGTTTTATTCTCTGGCTCATAATAATGGACCCAGGTCTCAGACGTGAAAGAAAATCATCTTCTTTGACCTAAACAGCTTAAACAATGTGCTGCATACTGATGCTCTGGTTGCCATTTGCTCGTGGCTAAGGGATTTTGGGACCCAACGCCCTAACCCAAGCGATCACGTAAAATTGTTGAAACTCCACCATGTGAAATGTGTAATGCATTCACTATTTCTTCCCCTTAATTAGCCTATCATAGTACACCAGATCCCGTCCTTTGTTACACATTTCTTCATCAGTGGCATCTGATGGGCATCCAGAATTGATTTCGTCTTCTTAACACGTTCTACCATGTTTGAATTCCCCAACCCAGAATTTAACTTGTGCATATGTTGATGCAGAAGACCCATAAACATTGGTCAACTTGCAATGTATTTCCTGACCTATTTTCGCTTTCAAATTCAAGTGACAAATTACAGCACAGTACTGAACTTTTGATGGAAAGCTTGCTTTTGAATCCTGGTTGTCTCGGTCAATGGAAAATGGGATAGGCTGGTTACTTATTGACTTGCCCTCGTAAATTTAGTTGAACTTCGTACATACTTTCTTTACATGGAAAAAAAAATCTGTCTATAATTGTGCAATGTATCCATTCTCATCTCTACACAAAAGAGAGTCATCTTGAAGTCACATTGGGAAGTCATTGTCTATTCCGGCAACCTGTCTAATCTGGCCATTTTTGTCAGTCAGAGAGCTGGCCAGATTAGACAGTTGGACTGTACATCATACAGACTTGTTAATAGGACTTGTTAATGTCATTTTATAAAATATTGTGCACTCCTGCATACCCCACCTATTTCTGTATAAATTGTTGTTTTCTGGAAAGTTCATCTCATGGACTTATTCATGTGATGCCTCTAGAGGAAGCAATACTAGGGCACCGAGCCAAAACCATAAATAAATGTCTTTATTAATCTTTTGTCATACAATGCTAGGCTACAGTCCATCTTGCAATCAACTGTTGATAGAGACAACACATCTGTGTGCTATAGAGAATTGTCTTATGTCTCCATAACTGACAGTTTTATTAAGGGGAATGGGAACACCTTCAGGGGAGGCAACTCCTGCAAAAGTATTTTTGTCCCCCATGTCAATACGGGTCAAATCTTTAAGGAACGAATTTGCTCCTGAGGAGCAAATGATTTCCTTTAAGAGTGTTCCCCTTTTTCAGTGGGACAGGGCTTATAGAAAAGCGAACAGGAAGTCCCAAAAGTTGTCTCCCTTTTAAAAATGGCAGAAAAATGTGCTAGGTGTTCCAATTCCCCTTAAAACAAATTGATGTTTTTCTTATTTTGTTGCAAACATAAATTGTGGGTGCTTGTTAAAAAAAAAACAATGAGCGGTTCTAACAAGTGCCATTAAAAAAGCAAGCCTAGCTATTCAAATATATTGGAAAATTTTACCACCAAAAAATTAAAATTTTCGATGAAAAATTCTGATATTTTCCATATTTCTGCTCCAAATATAGATTGTGGCAAATTGTTAGAACCGCCTCAGCGAGTACCCACAATCTATGCTTTTGAGCAGAATTAAGAAAAAATAATATATACCCCTGTACACCCAAGTTTTACTATATAAAAGTGGGATTAAGGGGGGTAAAAATTCTAACCCAACTTCTCTCTATATAAAGTTTGGTTTAAAAGGGTATTCACAGAGAGTGACATGTGTGACAACCTAAGAAAAGAGTATCTCAGGCATCCACCCACATCAGAGGCATGTGTTCAGAGGTCAAAACTACAGACAAAATCATTTTGTTGAAAGCATGGTGGAGGTGAAGATCTGTTGAAGGATCTGAGGTAAATTCTTTGTATCCATACACACAAATGAATGCCCCATTGGTAGTTGTTTGGTTAATCTGAAATGAAAATAAAAAAAGATTATAAATTCTAACATGACGCTTATGTTTTCCATGTTTCACATTAACCCATTGTATACTAGTGGACTCATCCATTGCTATATGTTGGACAAGTCCATTTGTCATATAAGGGGTGGTAGGCTTATTTTTACGTTTTTATTCTATTTTTTTTTTATGGAAAATCCTGTTAGCAAACATTGCAGGCCCTGATCGGACGCAGCGTTCTGCGGCGTCTGATCTTGGCCTGCACTGTTTGCCAAGGTATCCCTTTAGGGGTTTCCCACATCCAATGGGTTAAAAGCATAGACCATGAAATCATGACTGAAGCACATTACATTAACACATCAGTGTGATAAAGGGCAGTCATTTATTTCTCCAAAGTGGTTATTTTTCAGATGAAAATTTGTGACATTTTTCTAATTCAGAAGCTAAACATACACTGTGGGTGCTCATAGAACCGCCTCAGTGAGGCGGTTCTAACGAGTACCCACAACCTTTGTCTTGGAGCAGAAATAAGAAAAATAATCATACCCCTGTAAACCCCAGTTTTCTCTATATAAAGGGGTGTTTATTTCAACGACTTTTTGACGTGATGATTACATTTTCAAATATTTCTTTTTCTCATTTTTCAGAGAAAATCAGATTTGAAATTTGATGTGAATGGTGGAATATCAAAATAGAAGTGGAGGCAATGATCAGGAATCTATACAATTAACCTACAGCTCCCATCAGAGACAACAAAGTGAAAGAAACACAAACATGAAACAACAGACCCAAACGGAAACACCAACAGCAGAAAGCCAAAAGGACAGTTACTTTCTCACAAAATGGCCAACTGGCTATCCAACACAAAATAATATAATCGACACAAACACCCAAAGACAAACCATAACAAAAATTAACCACGACAAAAGAACCACCTTGGAACGGTCAGTAAAATGAATTCCACTGGGGGGCTAAAAGTCTGATTTGTTCTGAAAAAATGACCACAAAAGTGTAATGTTGTTGGCTCACAATGTTGCTTGCGACTTTAAGATATAAAAAAGCCCTACAGTACATGTATGTGAAACATATAAATATTGTATAATCAGTGAACGATGCCAAGGTTTCCCTCAAGAATCTTCACATAAACAAGTCCATGTAAAAAATCCATGTAAACCCAATTTATACAGGTAAAAGTGGGGTTTACATGTAAGTACCCATTTTTTATGTGTGCCTGGATATACAGATTGTAAGTACTCATTCGAAATAAGATTGTGTATACTGGCTAGAACAATCTCAATGAGGTGGTTCCAATGAGCACCTACAATCTACATTTGGCACAGAAAAAAAATAAAAATTTCACAAAGTTTCATCTGGCACAAAATAATGTATCACAAACTGCCATTTTTATTTTCACATAAGCATAAAAGCAGACTTTATCTCATGTATGCATGTTTTCCTAATGTGATGTCAGTTTTGAATACAGTAAATTTCCTATATTAAGACCACCTTTGGGACTGTTCAAAAGTGGTCTTGAAGACCACTTTTCAACAGTCCCAAAGGTGGTCCCTGACCAGAGGACTCTGTGGCCAAGAAGCACAAAGAAAGATTAAGTGCACCCTTCAAAATAAGCTTTTAAAACCAGAATTTGTCTTTATTTTAGGTGGTCTTAATAGCGGAATTTCACTGTATATCAAAACTTCTTTATACACCAAAACCTTTCAACCCATAAAATGTGGATCACAGCAACTGTCATCTGCTTTGCCGTCTGCTGGTTACCTTAAAAGTCATTTTTGCAAACAGTGTGGGCCCAGATCATACTGCTCCTCTAGGAGTAGTCTGATCTGAGCCCACACTATTTGCAAACAGTGTGGGCCAAGATCAGACTGCTCCTCTAGGAGCAGTCTGATCTGAGCCCACACTATTTGCCTGTATGCAAAAATATTTTTTCAAAAGTTAGCAAAAGGATTCAGCAGACGACATAAGCAGACATTTCATATGTAGTTTTTCTCTATGTTTGTTTGATTTGAGGTTTAACGTCCCCGTCAACACTGTAAAGGTCATTTTGGAGACGTTGCTTCCAATTTTGTGGGACTTTTACCCAACATTGAGATGAAATGACATCTCAAGCCCTGTCGCCCAATGAAACAAATAGGGTTTATTAGCATGGACGGTCCGCCTCGCACCGCGGTTCCTGGACAGGCTTAGATCCTCTAAGCGGTGTACCAGTACTAGTGTGCAGGCCAGATTCAGCTCTGCGTGGAAGCATCATGCAGCCCATATATTTCTTCAAGCCCCACTGTTTGATATAACAGTTTGGATACAACATGGCTTAGGATATAACATTGCTGCTACTGGGTGGATAATGTCATGTCATAAAATTCATATGCCCACATGTGTAATAACACACATTTACTGGAAGGTATCATCATGACACCATACGTGACAACCCTGTTTTTTTTTTAACCCTTAAGACGCCGAGAAAAACTACATCTAAAAATGTTGTCTGTTTATGTTGTCTGCTGATTTTTTTTTGCAAACTTTTTAAACAAATATTTTTGCGTACATGCAAACATTGTGGAATCAAATCAGACTGCTCCTAGAGGAACGGTCTGATTTGGGTCCACTCTGTTTGCAAAAATGACTTTTAAAGTAACCAGCAGACAACAAAGCAGATGACAATTGTCGTGATTGGCATTTTATGGGTTACGAGGACTGTTCAAATATGAATGCAAGTAGAACGTTTTCTCATGCACTAATGCGAAAATCACCTGGAAATAAATATCACAGCGTAGAAAAACATTTTACCTATACATTGATACCAAACCTGTTAAAATCCGTGCACTTTAGCCATGTATATCTTTCGATAAACACTGTCTACATGTACTGTTGTATACTAATACAAAACATGATTGGAAGAAAGTCAGAGTACGCCGTTGAAATACGGTCCTATATTAAGAATCGTTGTATTCTTGGTATACAGTGCAAAGACATTTTTGATGAAATATGTTCGGTTTATGGGCATAATGAAATGTCTTTTCCAACAGTTTTTCGTTGGTGTAAGAAATTCAGTTGTGGGCTAGGCTCAACAGAAGATGCACCACATGATCGTCGGCTGAAAAGAGCAACATCTGCCAAGATGGTTGCTAGAGTGAAAGAAATAGTTGCTACCGATACACGATACACCACTAGGCAAATAGCTAGTATGGTTGGCATCTCATTAGGAGCAGCTCATACAATTCTGAAACGGGATTTGAAAATGAGAAAGATCTGTGCTAGATGGATTCCCCATCTGTTGACAGATGAGCAGAAAAAGACACCCGTTCAGTGCGCCAAGAAGTTGCTTAAAAAGTTTTCAAATTACAATGCACAGTCTTTCCCTAATGTCATCACAGGTGATGAGACATGGGTTCACTTTTTTGAGCCAAAACGAAAGATTCAGAACAAAATATGGGCAACAAAGTATTGCAAAAGACCATGCATTGCAAAGCGGACCATGAGCGTCAAGAAGGTAATGTATCGTCCCCTTAGTGCAAGACTGCAGTAACTCAGTTTTTGAAAAATGTTCAGGAGAGACAAAAAACTGAGATATTTTCTTGTTTGTGGACAGTCTGCAATAATATATGCTTAACTACACAATAAAAGGGTTAGAAATAAAATACAATGTGATTTTTATGTTAACATTTAATATGAGAACAGTAATTAATCAAAATATAAGATACAACAGTATTGCATAAATAAAACTGTTGATATGATCACTTTTTGAATGCAACACTGTTGTAAATGCACTTACGACAGTGTTGCATTAAAAAATTGTGTCAAAGCCTCAACGCAAGACTGTTGTAACTGCACTTACAACAGTGTTGCACTTAATCTTTGACACATTGTCTACTTGATCTCACATGCAAAAGTGTTGTATCTGATGCAAGAAAGACATAAAAATGAACAAAATGGATATTAGATACACTACAGTTCTTTTGGAAAACCCCATTACCTCATTACTCGGTGACCATTAAGATCAAGTGCACCCAGAGTCCTTACAAGTACTTTGAGACACTCTGAGTATGAGCTCTGGGTGCTTTCGAGTGTTAATGACATTACGAAAACACGTCTATACAAATACAATATAAATTTTACCACCAAAAATGAAGCTTTTAAGATGAAAAATTGTGATATTCTTATTTCTGCACAAAACATAGATTGTGGGTACGCGATGAGGCGGTTCTAACGAGTACCTACAACTTATGTTTTTGAGCAGACATAAGAAAAATAAAGTATATCCCTGCAAACCCCAGTCTGTGGCAATCCTATAAGTTAAAAGTATTTTTTTTTTGTTTTGTTTTTACGACCCTTTCAAGATTATTTCACTCATATTGAGTCGATCCTTAATCAGGGGTGGGCGAAGACAACCGGAGTACACGGAGAAACAACGCCTGCAGAACTTGGCATCTCACATGTGACCCCAACTACATGTAGGCTCGAACCCACAGCGGTCAGAGACCTAATTATTAAGAATCAGCCCTCTTATCCACTAGGCCACGGAGGTCCGTCAAGTATAAAGTATAAACTGCGATGTGTCGTCAACACTCAACAGTGGTCAATAAGAATTATACTGATATCAGAGGTGCTGTCACAGCTTATGATTTTCCATGAAGTGACCGTGCAAATAAAACATAGACACCCTAGTAATTTACAAGAGCAGTGACCACTTCTATATAATGGTTTAAAAGGGTGTGCTGAACCTATCAGAATATCTTAGTCCATGAAAGAAAATTTAGATTTTGCAACTTTCTCCATATAATCACAGCCTTTTCTGACTGTCGCAGAGGCATGCGACTTACTGGAGAAGTCGGCGGAGGGTCAGGTCTCAAACTTTCCCATTGTGATGTATGGGCTCAAATGAGTATTAAATTGTTTGTTTGTTTGATTTGAGGTTTAACATCCCCATCAACACTGTAAAGGTCATTTTGGAGATGTTGCTTCCAATTTTGTGGGACTTTTACCTGACATTGAGATGAAATGACATCTCAAGCCCTGTCGCCCAATGAAACCAATAGGGTTTGTTAGCATGGACGGTCCGCCTCGCACCGCGGTTCCTGGACAGGCTTAGATCCTCCAAGCGGTTTACAAGTACTAGTGTGCGGGCCGGATTCAGCTCTGCGTGGAAGCATCATGCAGCGCATATATTTTTTCCTCAAGCCCCTATGGGCGGGGGCGGGAAATGAGTATTAAAAGCAAGAAACCAAAAAATCGATGATTCAGATTTTCTGAATGGAGTTTTTTTTTTTTTTTTAGCCATTAAAATATAAACCCTTGGATATACACTGTATCTCTTTGTAACAAAGTTCAGGTTTTATGCAACACAGCTGCATACTGAAAAGATCCTAACTTTTCAGGCAGCATAAGTCTGGACAAACAGAGCAGATCCGATTTCTCATGGGGAGCAGTCTGATCAGTATCGCCACTGTCTGATTACGATAACAGATTTGGGTGTCCGAAATTCTACAATAATTTTGTCTATTTTTAGTTCCAGTGCTGCTATATAGCCTGCTCACTTCTAATTGCCTTCACTCACCATGTAACAATGAGACTGTGTCTTACATGTAACACAATACAGAAGACCAAGAACTTTTTGTCGACCAACTTACTAAAAATAGAAAATATTTGAAGGGTTAAATTTGACTAAGAACTGTACTGTCCCTCCTCCCATAACTCCTGTCCTGTGCTGAACCTTACCTGCTCACTTAACACCTGCCCTATACTGTACTGTCCCTACAATAACTCCTGTCCTGTCTTCAACCATACCTCCTATAACTCCTGTCCTGTATTGTCCTTTCTCCAGTAACTCCCTGTCCCTCCCCCATGCCTCCTGCCCGATCCTGTACTATCTCTCCTACTATAACTCCTATCCTGTCCTGAATGATACCTTCTCCCATGACTCCTGCACCTTCATGCACTAACCTTCCTCCCATAACTCATGTCCTGTCCTAGATCATACCTTCTCCCTGACTCCTGTCCCTTCCTGTACTAACCTTCCTCCAATAACTCCTGTCCTGCCCTAGATCATACCTTCTCCCATGACTCCTGTCCCTTCCTGTACTAACCTTCCTCCCGTAACTCCTGTCCTGCCCTAGATCATACCTTCTCCCATGACTCCTGTCCCTTCCTGTACTAACCTTCCTCCCGTAACTCCTGTCCTGCCCTAGATCATACCTTCTCCCATGAGTCCTGTCCCTTCCTGTACTAACCTTCCTCCCATAACTCCTGTCCTGCCCTAGATCATACCTTCTCCCATGAGTCCTGTCCCTTCCTGTACTAACCTTCCTCCCGTAACTCCTGTCCTGCCCCAGATCATATCTTCTCCCATGACTCCTGTCCCTTCCTGTACTAATCTTCCTCCCATAACTACTGTCTTGCCCTTGATAATACCTTCTCCCATGACTCCTGTCCCTTCCTGTACTAACCTTCCTCCCATAACTACTGTCTTGCCCTAGATCATACCTTCTCCCATGACTCCTGTCCCTTCCTGTACTAACCTTCCTCCCATAACTCCTGTCTTGCCCTAGATCATATCTTCTCCCATGACTCCTGTCCCTTCCTGTACTAACCTTCCTCCCATAACTCCTGTCCTGCCCTAGATCATACCTTCTCCCATGACTCCTGTCCCTTCCTGTACTAACCTTCCTCCCATAACTCCTGTCCTGCCCTAGATCATACCTTCTCCCATGACTCCTGTCCCTTCCTGTACTAATCTCCCTCCCATAACTCCTGTCTTGCCCTAGATCATATCTTCTCCCATGACTCCTGTCCCTTCATGTACTAATCTTCCTCCCATAACTCCTGTCCTGCCTTAGATCATACCTTCTCCCATGACTCCTGTCCCTTCCTGTACTAACCTTCCTCCCATAACTACTGTCTTGCCCTAGATCATACCTTCTCCCATGACTCCTGTCCCTTCCTGTACTAATCTCCCTCCCATAACTCCTGTCCTGCCCTAGATCATACCTTCTCCCATGACTCCTGTCCCTTCCTGTTCTAATCTCCCTCCCATAACTCCTGTCCTGCCCTAGATCATACTTTCTCCCATGACTCTTGTCCCTTCCTGTACTAATCTTCCTCCCATAACTACTGTCTTGCCCTAGATCATACCTTCTCCCATGACTCCTATCCCTTCCTGTACTAACCTTCCTCCCGTAACTCCTGTCCTGCCCCAGATCATATCTTCTCCCATGACTCCTGTCCCTTCCTGTACTAATCTCCCTCCCATAACTCCTGTCCTGCCCTAGATCATACCTTCTCCCATGACTCCTGTCCCTTCCTGTACTAACCTTCCTCCAAGAACTTCTGTCCTGCCCTAGATCATACCTTCTCCCATGACTCCTGCCCCTTCATGTGCTAACCTTCCTCCCATAACTCCTGTCCTGTCCTAGATCATACTTTCTCCCATGACTCTTGTCCCTTCCTGTACTAACCTTCCTCCCATAACTACTGTCTTGCCCTAGATCATACCTTCTCCCATGACTCCTATCCCTTCCTGTACAAACCTTCCTCCCACAACTCCTATCCAGTCCTGAGCAATACCTCCAATACCTCCTCATATAACTCCTGCCATATCCTGTACTGTCCTCCACCCCCCATTACTCATGCACCATCCTGTACTGCTCCTCCTCCCATAGCATTTGACCTGTCCTGAATTATTCCTCCACCCATACCTCCTGTACCATCCTATACTGTCCCTCCTCCCATAAATCTTGCCCTGTCCTCCTCACATAAATCTTGCCCTGTCCTGTCATGAACGGTCCCTTCTACCATAACTCCTACCCTCTGCTAAATCATCCCTCCTCATATAATTCCTTCCCTATCTTGAACCATCCCTCCTCCCTTAACTCCTGCCCTGATCTGAACCATCCTTTCTCATATGACATCAGTTCCATCCTGAATAGTCCCTCCTCCCATTATTCCAGTACTGCTGTGAATTGTCCCTTCTCCCTTAGCTCCTACTCTGTCCTGAACCATCCCTCCTCCTATGACTCCTGCCTCATCCTGAATAGTCCCGCCTCCAATTACTTCTGCACTATCCTGAACTGTCCCTCTTTCAATGACTGCTGTCCTGATCTGAACCATCCCTCCTTCCATGATCCCTGTTCCATCCTGAATTGTCCCACCTCGCATTAATCCTTTGCTATCCTGAACAGTCCCTTCTCTCATACACACATGACTCCTGCCATGTCCAGAAGCATGCTTTCTCCCATGACCCCTGCCCATGACCCCTGTCCAATCCTCAATAGTCCCTCCTCCCATTATTCCTGCACTGTTATGAATTGTTCCTTCTTCCATAACTCTTACCCTGTCCTGAACCATCCCTCCTCCAATGGCTCCTGCCCTGTCTCGAACCATCTCTCCTCCCATGACTCCTGCCCCATCCCGAATAGTCCCTCCTCCCATTATTCCTGGGCTATCCTGAACAGTCCCTTCTCCCATCCCTCCACCCATGACTCCTGTCCTGTCTTGAACCACCTCTTCTCCCATGACCCCTGTCCCATCCTGAACAGTCCATCCTCCCATTTTTCCTGCACTGGCATGAATTGTCCCTTCTTCCATAAACCCTACCCTGTCCTGAACTATCCCTCTGCCCGTGACTCCATCACAGTCCTGAACTTTTCCCCTTTCAATCACTGCTGCCCTGCCCTGAGCCATCCATCATTCCATGACTCCTGCCCCATCCAGAATACATGCAGTCCATCCTCCCATTATTCCTGGGCTATCCTGAACAGTCCCTTCTCCAATCCCTCCACCCATGACTCCTGTCCTGTCTTGAACCACCTCTTCTCCCATGACCCCTGTCCCATCCTGAACAGTCCATCCTCCCATTATTCCTGCACTGGCATGAATTGTCCCTTCTTCCTTAAATCCTACCCTGTCCTGAACCATCCCTCTGCCCGTGACTCCATCACGGTCCTGAACTTTTCCCCTTTCAATCACTGCTGCCCTGCCCTGAGCCATCCATCATTCCATGACTCCAGTGCCCCATTCTGAATACATGTAGTCCCTCATAAGTCCTGTCCTGAACCACCACTTTTTCCATGACTCCTGCCCCATCCTGAATAGTCCAGTCTCTAATTATTGCTGCACTGCCCTGAACAGTTCCTTCTCCCATCCTCCACCCATGACTCTTGTCCTGCCCTTAACCACCCCTTCTCCCATGACCCCTGTCCCATCCTGAATAGTCCGACTTCTGCCCTGTCCTGAGCCATCTCTCCTCCAATGACTACTGCCCCATCATGAATAGTCCCTCCTACAATTACTCCTGCACTGTCCTGAACTGTCCCTCTTTCAATCAATGCTGCCCTCCAAGTGCCCTGCCCAGAACCATCCCTCCTCCCATGACTCCATCATTGTCCTGAACTTTTCCTCTTTCAATCAATGCTGCCCTGCCCTGAACCATCCATCATTCCATGACTCCTGTCCCATCCTGAAAACATGACATTGTAGTCCCTCCTCCCATTATTCATGGGCTGTCCTGAACAGTCCCTCCTCCAATCCCTCCATCCTTGACTCCTATCCTGCCCTGAACCACCCCTTCTCCCATGACTCCTGCCCCATCCTGAAAATGCCCTCCTCCCCTTATTCCTGTGCTGTCCTGAACTATCCCTTCTCCCATCCCTCCACTGAAGTCTCCTGCCCTGTCCTGAACCACACCTTCTCACATAACTCTTGTCCCATCCTGAAAATGCCCTCCTCCCATTATTCCTGTGTTGTCCTGAACAATCCCTTCTCCCATCCCTCCACTGAAGACTCCTGTCCTGTCCTGAACCACCCCTTCTCCCATAACTCCTGCCCCATCCTGAATAGTCCCTCCTTCCATTATTCCTGCGCTGTCCTGAACAGTCCCTTCTCCCATCCCTCCACCCATGACTCCTGTCCTGTCCTCTGATGACCCCAGTCCCATCCTGATAGTCCCTCCTTCCATTTTTCCTGCACTGTAGATCCTGATCCATGGAATATGATCTGGGTCTACACTGTTTGCCAAACCAACAGTTGATTCCAGTAAAAATTTTACAGGTAACACGTACACTTACTCTGACCCGGGCTCTGACCTCATAAAGTACAATAACGCTGCTAAATTTTGGTTGATTGATTGTCAATCGACCCTAAGTTACTAAGAAGAAAAGCTGTTCAGTGCTTAAGTTAATGTGACTGTCACTGACTTGTCAGAATAACTTTTAATAGAAAATAGCCGCCATTAGGTAAGAGTGTTGGGTAAGACTAAAGAGGCTTATCTTGGAATCATAGGGTGGGCTTGGCAAACAGTGTAGAGACAGATCAGATGCTGCAGGCTGTGGCATCTGATCAAGATCTGCCCTATTTGCTTAAAAACACGATTTTTTAGTTGAATGAAACAGTTTAAATCTCAGTCCAGGACTATTTCCCCAACCTTTAGAATTCAGAGACAATCAACCCACCAAACTGAGTACTGTCAGTGCTTTGATTTATGCATGGACCTGTGACACTTCATTTTTATGAATATATTCTTTTAATGCTGCTTAAGAGCTATGGCCCTGTCAGTAACTTTCAGCGTTGCACTGAATTGAATTTTACCATGTGCAGATAATTTGTAAACCATACAGGCAAGCACCAGAGCTTGAAGAAATATATGGACTGCATGATGCTTCCACGCCGACCTGAAACCGACCGCACACAAGTACAGTATGCTAAACCGTTTTGAGGATCTAAGCCTGCCCAGGCAAACGGTGAAAGTTGGACCATCCATGCTTATAAGCCCTATTGGTTTCATTGGTTGACAGGGCTTGAGATATCATTTCATCTCAATGTCTGGTAAAAGTCCCACAGAATTGGAAGCAACGTCTCCAAAATGACCTATACAGTGTTGACGGGGACATTAAACCTCAAATCAATCAATCAAAAAGACAAAGATCATTAACGAGATTGTTGGGTAAAAGGCTCACAAACTTGGAAGCAACACCTCCAAAATGACCTATATAGTTTTTTTTTTGGGGGGGGGGGATGGTGGTATGGCTCTTTCAAGATTATTTCACTCATATTGAGCTGATCGTTTATCAAAGGTGGGAGAGAACCGGATTATCCAGAGAAAAACCACCTGACCTTCCATTGCAGAATTTGGCGTTTCACATGTGACCCAAGCCAGACTCGAACCCACAGCAGTGAGAGACCTAATGAATAAGAGTCAGAGCCCTTATACACTAGGCCACGGAGGCCTGCACTTATAGAGTTGAAGGGGATTAAAAACCAACAGTTAGCATTCTGAACAGTGATAGCATTCAGCCTTAACCCAATCACCCCTGAGTCACTGAAATGGACACTTCCAACTTGAAACCCGTTCTTAAATAACCTATTGTAGGCGGGAAACCCCTAAAAGGTGTGGCCACGCAAACAGTTCAGGCCCAGATCAGATGCAACAGAACATGGTGTCTGATTAGGGTCTGCTCTACTTGTTAACAGGATTTTCCTTCAAAAATTAAATAAAAATGAGAAGGAAAAAGAAAATATGCCTGACACCCCTTAAATGACAAATGAGCTTTGTCCAACATAAAGTAATGGAAGAGTCTGTACACAACGGGTTAAATTCGCAAATTAGACAAAGATCATTATAGCCCCCGCCCATCGGGGCTTAAAGAAATAGATGGGCAGCATGATGCTTCCATGCAGAACTGAAACTGACAGCACATGAGAACTGGTAAACAGCTTAGAGGATCTAAGACTGCCCAGGCAAAGCAGTATGAGTAGGACCCTCCATGCTTCTAAACCCTGTTGGTTTCATTGGGCAACAGGGCTTGAGATGTCATTTCATCTCAATGTCGGATAAAAGTCCCACAAAATTGGAAGTAACATCTCCAAAATGACCTATACAGTGTTGACGGGGACATTAAACCTCAAATCAATCAATCAAAAAGACAAAGATCATTAACAAGATTGTGAATAGAGGACCATTAATTACACTAACTGAATTAAGTCAAGGGAAGATAATTCAAAACTCAAGTGAGGAAAAAGATTACAGTCGTGTAAAATAAACATGTCCTGGGCCTTTCAAACAGGATTTGGTGTGATTTTGAAACAGATATTCATGCAACGCCATACTGTGAATTAAGTTACCACTGAAACAGGCCTTGGTAGCTCATTGGGATGCGCGTCTGACTGGTGATCAGGAGGACGCGGGTTCGATAACCTGCCAGGGTCAGCAACTTTCTTTCATGAAAATCTTTTCTATGGCCATTCTCCCCCTTCCGCTGATTCAAGAAGGGCAGTTGTTAGTTTCTGGCGAAAGAATGTGCACTGTACTGGTTAACCGCTTATGTATAAGCCTGCCCAGGAAAAGTGTGGACAGGTAAACTGACTGGCTCAAAAATGACCTAAAAAGTGTTGACTGGGCAATTAAACTCCAGTACAAACAAACAAGTTACCACTGTTTTGCATTTAACTTCAACTTTACAGTAGGATCAAAAATGAATGCAATACTGTTGTATGTTGAGTTACCGCAGTCTTGCATTCAAGTTTCTTGCCGGAAAGACAAACATAAAAATGCAATACAGTTGTATGTAGAGTTACTGCAGTGTTGCATTATCTGAAAAGAAATATATATTAATGCAATACTGTTGTATCTAGAGTTACTGCAGTGTTGCAAAAAATAAAAAATAGAAAAATAAAAAAAAATAAATGCAATAGTGTTGTATCTACAGATACTGCAGTATTGCATTTCGAAATACTGGCCGTTGAGATACAACTTTTTTTCAATTTCAAATATCTTGAAAATGGTTTATCAAAGGACCACAAGATTTTTACAGGATGTGTATGATTAACAATTGTTTCCATTTCTGTAAAAAACTCGTTTTCACCAAAACACAGAGTTACTGCAGTCTTGCACTGAGGGGACGGTATGCCATATTCTTTTCAAATCAGGGCCCTGCTATTCAGGTTGCTGTGCCTAAAGGCAAATCTGTAAATGCGAAGTTTTACAAGAATAAAGTTCTTCGAAAATTGAAGAAATATTTCAAAGAACGAAGACCCGCAACTGGTTTGGCCAATGTCAGATTGCTACATGACAATGCGTCATGGCACAAGGCGTTCATTGTGCAAGACTATCTGAAGCAGGAAAAGGTTGTTGAACTCCCTCATCCCCCCCCCCCACCCCGTATTCCCCTGACCTTGCCCCGTGTGACTTCTTTTTGTTCCCGCGGCTGAAAAAATACCTTTCTGGTCGAAAATTTGTACAGCGCAAACACCTCGGTTCTGCAATATTCCAGTGCCTTCATAGGATACCTCGAAAAGACTACCAAAATGTATTCAATGATTGGATCAGAAGACTGAAAGTTTGTATATCTGTTAAAGGGGAATACTTTGAGGGGACAAAATAAATTTTTCATCGAAATCTATCACGGAATCATTTTTATGTGCTTAGTTGCATTCCTATTTGAACAGTCCTCGTAACTTCTTCAGCAGTAAAATCTGATTTAAAATCGTTACATGATACAGTATACAGAATCTTACACTTGTGATCATTTCATATGTAATTTATGAAACTCACAAGATCCTCTATTTAACCCAAAAATGCTAATCACGGCAATTGTCGTCTGCTTTGCCATCTGCCGTTTACCTTAAAAGTAATTTTTTTGCAAACAGTGTGGACTCAGATCAGACTGCTCCTACAAGAGCAGTCTGATCTGGACCCACACTGTTTGCAGGAGCAGTCTGATCTGGACCTACACTGTTTGCCTGTACGAAATATTTTTTTAAAGTTTGCAAAATAACCCAGCAGACGACATAAGCAAACAACATTTTCAGATGTAGTTTTTCTCTGTGTCTTATGGGTTAATGATGGATCTAAAAATTTTACAAACTTTACAGAAAAATGACCCATCATCAATTTTCTGAATGATCTCTAAATTTTTGTTTGAACATAACATGACGTTATCCACAAAATAACAACAAATTTATATATGATACATCTCTATCATATCTTGAGAGCCTATGAAAGATTAGCTTAACATACAGTCGAACTTTGATGGTTCAAACCCTTTTGGGTCAATGATTATTTGTTTGAGACAGCGGTAGTTCGAGCCATGGAAGGTTATTATTAGTGCCATAACCAGAAGGCATCATAACTTCATCGAGGCGATTCTAATGAGTACACACAACATACATTGCAAGATAAAAGAAGAAAATCTCCCTACATTATCCCTATATCGTATTTGGAGAAATTCCCTGCGGACCCAAGAACGGCTTTGGCTCATCCAAGGTAAATGAGCCATCGGGGCTCGAGCCATTGAAGTTCTACTGCATATGCTAAATTTTGTCACCCTAATAAAATAATGTCTTAACTTACTAACTGGCTTACTAACGTAGTCTGTGTAGCAGAGTTTTGTTCAGTCACAAACCTCTTAAAGTCAGATTTTGTCATGACATCAGTTTGCTGACCATGAAATATCACAATTAACACATTCCCCTGCCAGCTGGTTGCAGATATGTATTCATTTTAGCCTAACTGTTGTGATCTTGTTTTTCACCCTCAGTCCTTCAACTTTATGTAATAATCATGATAAATGACGATTGCAATATTATTTCAAATGTCACAACTAAATGAATGGGGGAATTCATAAAGCTTCAGACAAGAGGATGTTTATTTGTTTGATTCGAGGTTTAACATTCCCGTTAACACTGTATAGGCCATTTTGGAGACTTTACTTCCAATATTGTGGAATTTTTACCCTACACTGAGATGAAATGACATCTCAAGCCCTGTCCCCCAATGAAACCAATGGGGTTTATAAGCATGGATGGTCCGACTTACACTGCTTTGCCTGGGCAGGCTTAGATCCTCTAAGCGGTTTACCAGCACTAGTGTGCGGTCGGTTTCAGCTCTGCGTGGAAGCATCATGTAGCCCATCTATTTCTTCAAGCCCCGATAAGTGGGGGCTGAGAGGATGTTTGTATTTGAATATGTTCACAAACAGATGCTTCTACATTACTGACACCAGCAAAGCCTCCAGGGAGACTGGGCTTATCAGCAGGCTTGTTCGATGAGCCTTGCTAGTCACCTATGCAATAAGTACCGTAAAATCGTAAAGATTCGGACACCTCCGAAGTGGTTCTAATGAGCACCACAATGTATGTTTCTAGCAGAAATAAAAAAAAATATCATTTTTTCATTAGCTTTGGACACTTGACATATGACAGAAAGCATCATCTCACATGGCTGTGTTATGCCCATAAAGATCCTTAGTCTTGGGACAGACAGGTCTAAGCAAACAGTGCAGACCCAGATCAGACTGCTCCTGAAGGAGCAGTCTGATCAGGCTCTACACTGTTTGCCAGTCCGTCTGCACTTTTTGGACTCCTTGCTGGATCATGAAACAGATCTATTACAGCAAGTTCTCAAAGTGTCTGCATTTTTAGGATTATTATGGTATTGATAGGAACAATGTAAACATTCAGTCAAACTCAAATGACTGAAACATGTTTGGGACTGACTTTTTTTTTTTTACTGTGACAGGGTTAGTATGAGCCACTGTGAGTTACCATTAAAATCCTAAAAATTCAGACATTAATGACTTTCTGTAAATCTCTAAACTGTAATTCTCCTAAAATTTGAAAAAAAAAAATGTTCCAAGATCCAAGAAGGAGTCCAAAAAGGTCATTCAGTGACACCAACCTCAGGGTCTGCTTGGGTAAAATCAGTAGTCTCATCATGAAAACACACCTATATAATTTAGACCATCTTGAATCCCACTTTTATGTAGTAAAACTGGGGTTTATAGGGTGTACATTATTTGTCTTATTTCTGTTCAAAAACATAGATTGTGGGTACTCATTAGAACTACAACATCGAGGCAGTTCTAACTGTTACCCCCACCCTATAGTTTGAGCTGAAATAAGAAAAATATCAGTTTTTCATCTGAAAATTCTCGTTTTTGTGGCAGTAAAATTGACTATGTATTTGAATAGGCGTGTTTTTGTAATGTGTTTGAATCAGCCATGGTAAATAAGCTATCAGTGTTTGAGTCATTGAAGTTTCACTGCTCTGCATGTTGGGTATTTTTTTTTTTCGGCAGACGACACTTTAAAATATTTTTCTTAATTTTCTAAGCAAACAGGATTTGACATTTCATGCAAATTGTCTCCTATGGAGACAATTTGCATGAGATGTCAAGTCCTAATTTTTGGGGAAAACAAGAAAATAAGAAAAATATCAACAATTTTGTTGTCTGCTGAATTAGGTCAGAGAGTGTTAAAGGTTAAACAAAGCATCTTTACACGGCTGTAACATGGCACTGATATGACTGTAAAATTCTAATTAAAGAATCTATGAATCATTTTAAAACATACCTTACTGCCTGGTCACCTAATGAGCCAATAAATATGGCATAGGCATTCACTTTTTCATTTCCTCTCAATATTTCCCCAAACCTGCTCGGCGAAATACCATATCTATCAAAGTTTGCATCACTAAGTACAATAAGAAAATGTTCATCAGCTTCTTCTTTCGCTAGTGTTTCTATGGCATGTTTAGTGGCCTGTAACGTCATATCACCACTCAAGCAGAACTGGGAATGAGCATGCATTATCTGAAATACAATATAAGCCACAACTTCATTATAACACAATTCATTATAACACAATAATAGAGCATGCGCTTGATGGCATGCCAATGCAAATTGCCAAGTTCTGGACAGAGCCAAATATTCGGGCGTGTATTACCCGCAGTTTTTTTCCCTCAAATTACAGGCCTAAGTTCAGGGTGCGGGTAATCCATCCGAATTATTTTTGGACCATTTTTTTTTTAAATTTTGTCAGCTGAAAATATGATGCATCTCAATGTTATGCTCTATCCCTTTACAATTCCCGACATAAATAATGTTGATTGTCGACTCAATTTTACTTACACATGAGTAATAAAACAATATCCATGCATGGCAACAATCTTGGTCATGTAACAACAATCCCACAAAAAAACTTTTCATTGCCTCATCCCATTAGAGGCTTTTCATGTAATTTGGTTTCAATCAGCACAGCAGTTTTAGTGGAGAAGAAGATAACACGTTTCATGGTCAAAGGCTGTTTTTGGTTCCTGAGAAGAAGATTTTTAAAGTGTTTACACTGCATGGGCATGGTGGCCATCTTGGTCATGTGACCAAGATCCCATGAACAAACTTTCTTTCCCCCAACCCATGGAGAACCAACATGTAATTTGGTTTCAATTGGCAAAGCAGTTTCTGAGGAGAATGAAGTCCTTTGAAAATGTTGACCCGGACGTGGACACGGACGACGGAAGGTGGAACACTGCCTATACTATAAGCTCCCCCAAATCCTTTGGCTGTGGTGAGCTAAAAATCCACTGTTTTGCCTTTTTTCCATACAAATGTCTAAGTGACCCAATTTGAACTTGACATAAAGCCGGTCAAGGTCAACCAAATGTCATCATTTGAACAAACATGGTATGGCCCGGGTCCCCAATGCTTCGTACCAAGTTTCAAGGTCATCGGCAATTTGGTTCCTGAGAATGAAGATTTTTAAAGGTTTTTACCATATATGGGCATGGTGGCCATATTGGTCATGTGACCAAGTCCTTACAAACAAACTTTCGTTCCCCCTTCCCATAGAAGCTCCACATGTAATTTGGTTTCAATGAACTTAGCAGTTTGAGTGGAGAAGAAGATTAAAATACTGAATCTGAGCTATCCAGGACAAAGGTCAGTAAATGTCAGTAAATGACCTTGACCATTGGAATTGATAAAAATTCCATTCAGCTGATTACAAATATCATTTCTGATGCCACAGGTTACAATGCAATAAGAAACAAGAGGCCCATGGGCCACTATGCTCACCAGAGCTCAGGGGGGCACTGCCCACTGGCAGCAGTGTATTTTAATTAACCATGGAAGCCCTGCTCTCAAGGATGCTACAGATAAAATTTGGACCCAATCAGCCTAGTGTCTTCAGAGGTCTGATGTCACTTGAATGTGTTGTTGCAGGACAACATATGACAATTGACAAATTCCCATCTGTGGCAACAATAGGCCTATAAGAACATTATTTAAGGAACATTTCTATGAAACTTTGACAAAATATCTTGAAAGGCATAAATGTCATTGTTCAATTTTCCCCATTATAAGTCGATGGAAACTCTTAATTTGCCATAGCAAACAAACCAAAGAGCAGAATACAGTAAACCAGAGCTCAGGTGGTTACTTCCCAATGGCAGCCATGTATTTTAACATGATATGATTTTAATCTACCAATTACAAAGCCTCCCAAACAAACCTCATACCCAAATGAGCACCCATGTGGACTGTATCTGAAATATTAGGTGTTTAGTAGAGGCCAAGGTGTCACTAAATGCATCTTATCAAAAGGAACAGAGACATATATGGTTTAGCGGTGAGGATATGTATGGTTCATAAGATGTAAGGCCTTTTAAGCAGTGGAGGGATTCGAGCATGGCAGATCCCAGAAAAGTCCAAGATTGTTGTCAATGAATGTGTCTTATCATACCGACCAAGAATATATAAGGTTAAAGGGTGGGGATCTGAATGGTTTCTGACATAATTTTTATGAGGCCTTTTATGAAGTGGATGGGAGAGAAATGACCCCTGCTGAGCCCCCAAGACGGGGGGAGAATGAATGTGTCTAATAACAATGAACAATAATATATGTGATTATGGGCTGGGGATTCGAATGGTTTTTGAGATATATGGCCTATTATGAAGTGGAGTCATATCACAAGGAACAAGAACATATATGATTAAGTGGTGGGGATCTGAACGGTTTCTGAAATATATGGCTTTTAATGGAGTAAAGGGGTGGGGCATGGCCCTTGGCACCCCGGGGGACCCCCATGCTGGTGTCTCTGATTGCATCTTATCATAGGGAACAAGAATATATATGACTTAGGGGCAGGCTCTGAATAGTTTCTAAGATATATGGTCTTTTGTGAGGTCGAGGGGTGTAGCAAGGCCCGGTCCCTCACTGGGTGACCCCTAGGTTGGTGTCACTGAATGTGTCTTATCATAAGGAATAAGAATATATATATGGTTAAGGCAAGGGATCTGGAAGGTTTCTTGAATATTTGGCCTTTTATGAAGCGGAGGGAATTGGGCATGGCCCCGGCACATCCCGGGGAACCCACAGGTTGGTGTCACTGAATGTGACTTATCATAAGGAACGAAAATATATATGGTTTAGGGGTGGGGATCTGTAAGGTTTCTGGGATATTGGGCCTTTTATGAAGTGGAGGGGGTGGGGAATGGTCCCAGCGCATCCCGGGGAATCCCCAGGTTGGTGTCACTGAGTGCTTCTCATCATAAGGAAAAAGAATATATATGGTTTAGGGGTGGAGATCTGAATGGTTTCTGAGATAAATGGTATTTCATGAAGTGGAGGGGGTGGGGCATGTCCCCGGCACATCCTGGGGGACCCCCAGGTTGGTGTCACTTGATGCATCTTGTCATAAGGAACAAGAATATATATGGTTTAGGGGTTGGGATCTGTAAGGTTTCTTAGATATAAGGCATTTTATGAAGTTGAGGGGTGTGGTATGGCCCCGGCACAACCTAGGTGACCCCCCGGTTGACATAAAAGCATATGACTGAGAGAAGTTTACTCAAGGAACATTTCTATGAAAGTTTTGTCAAAATATCTGCAATGACTTGGCAGTAAATGCCATTTTTCAATTTTCCCCGTTATAAGTCAATGGAAACTTTAAGTTGCCATAGCAACAAAACTAAAAGGCCAAATTTAATAAAAGAAACACAAAACCTGTAAAGGCAAATATGGTGAATATTTCCATAAAGTCTCAGCCCCATTGAACATATGGTTTCTGAGGAGATGATTTTTTAAGTATTTTTTTTCTATTTTTTTCATTTTGGTTTCCATAGCAACTACCAAAAATGAGCAGTAGGCCTAAAATCACATGGCAGCTAGTAGATTGCATTAGGTACACTTTTATTAAGGTTTTGTCAAAATATCTGCAAAGGCTTGGCAGTTTATGCCATTTTTCAATTTTCCCCATTATAAGTCTATGGAAACTCTAAGTTGCCATAGCAACCAAACTAATCAGCTGATTTGCATAAAAAACACAAACTTTCAATCCCCCAGCCCAAGGATACTACAGATGAAATTTGGGCTCAATCGGCCCAGTGGCTTCAGCGGAGATGTCGTTTGAAAATGTTGACGTCATAGGACAGACGATGACGACGACGGACAACTGCCTATCCTAAAAGCTCCCCTGGAGCCTTCGGCTCTGGTGAGCTAAAAATCCACTGTTTTGCCCTTTTTCCAAACAAATGTCTAAGTGACCAAATTTGACCTTGACATAAAACAGGTCAAGGTCATCCAAAGGTCATCATTTGAACAAACTTGATAGGGCCCGAGTCTCCGATGCTGCATACCAAGTTTCAAGGTCATCGGCCATTTGGTTCCTGAGAAGAAGATTTATAAAGGTTTTTACCATATATGGGCATGGCAGCCATTTTGGTCATGTGACCCAGTCCTTACAAACAAATTTTTATTCCCCCTTCCCATAGAGGCTCCACATGTAATTTGGTTTCAAACTACCAAGCAGTTTAAGTTGAGAAGAAGATAACAATACTGAAACTGAGCCTTCCAGGACAAAGATCAGTAAATGACCTTGTCCTTTGGAATTGATAAACTTCTATTCAACTGATTGCAAATATCATTTCTGGTGCCACAGGCTGCCATGCAATCAGAAAAATCCACTGTTTTGCTCTTTTCCATATAAATGCCAAAGTAACCAAATTTGACCTTGATGTAAAACAGGTCAAGTTCAACCGAAGGTCATCATTTGAACAAAATTGGTAGAGCCAGAGTCCCAGATGCTGCATACCAGGTTTCAAGGTCATCGGCCTTTATGTTCCTGTGAAGAAGATTTTTCAAGGTTTTTACCATATATGGGCATGGTGGCCATATTGGTCACGTGACCCACTCCTTACCAGCAAACTATCGTCCCCACTACCCATAGAAGCTCTACATGTACATGTAATTTGGTTTCAATGAACTTAGCAGTTTGAGTGGAGAAGAAGATTAAAATACTGAATCTGAGCCATCCAGGACAAAGGTCAGTAAATGACCTTGACCATTGGAATAGATAAAATTCCATTCAGCTTGTAAATATCATTTCTGATGCCACAGGTTACAATGCAATCAGAAAATCCACTGTTTTGCCCTTTTTCCATACAAATGTTTTAGTGACCAAATTTGACCTTGACGTAAAACATGTCAAGGTCATCCAAAGGTCATCATTTGAACAAAATTGGTAGTGCCTGAGTCCCCAATGCTGCATACCAAGTTTCAAGGTCACCGGCCATTTGGTTCCTAAGAAGAAGATTTTTAAAGGTTTTTACCATATATGGGCATGGCAGCCAGTTTGGTCATGTGACCCAGTCCTTACGAACAAACTTTTATTCCAACTTCCCATAGAGGCTCCACATGTAATTTGGTTTCAAACTACCCAGCAGTTTAAGTTGAGAAGAAGATAACAATACTGAATCTGAGCCTTCCAAGACAAAGGTCAGTAAATGACCTTGACCATTGGAATTGATAAACTTCTATTCAACTGATTGCAAATATCATTTCTGGTGCCACAGGCTGCAATGCAATCAGAAAAATCCACTGTTTTGCTCTTTTCCATATAAATGCCAAAGTAACCAAATTTGACCTTGATGTAAAACAGGTCAAGTTCAACCGAAGGTCATCATTTGAACAAAATTGGTAGAGCCAGAGTCCCAGATGCTGCATACCAGGTTTCAAGGTCATCGGCCTTTATGTTCCTGTGAAGAAGATTTTTCAAGGTTTTTACCATATATGGGCATGGTGGCCATATTGGTCATGTGACCCACTCCTTACCAACAAACTATCGTTCCCCCTTCCCATAGAAGCTCTACATGTACATGTAATTTGGTTTAAATGAACTTAGCAGTTTGAGTGGAGAAGAAGATTAAAATACTGAATCTGAGCCATTCAGGACAAAGGTCAGTAAATGACCTTGACCATTGGAATAGATAAAATTCCATTCAGCTTGTAAATATCATTTCTGATGCCACAGGTTACAATGCAATCAGAAAATCCACTGTTTTGCCCTTTTTCCATACAAATGTTTAAGTGACCAAATTTGACCTTGACGTAAAACAGGTCAAGGTCATCCAAATGTCATCAATTGAACAAAATTGGTAGTGCCTGAGTCCCCAATGCTGCATACCAAGTTTCAAGGTCACCGGCCATTTAGTTCCTGAGAAGAAGATTTTTAAAGGTTTTTACCATATATGGGCATCGCAGCCATTTTGGTCATGTGACCCAGTCCTTACGAACAAACTTTTATTCCAACTTCCCATAGAGGCTCCACATGTAATTTGGTTTCAAACTACCCAGCAGTTTAAGTTGAGAAGAAGATAACAATACTGAAACTGAGCCTTCCAAGACAAAGGTCAGTAAATGACCTTGACCATTGGAATTGATAAACTTCTATTCAACTGATTGCAAATATCATTTCTGGTGCCACAGGCTGCAATGCAATCAGAAAAATCCACTGTTTTGCTCTTTTCCATATAAATGCCAAAGTGACCAAATATGACCCTGATGTAAAACAGGTCAAGGCCAACTGAAGGTCATCATTTGAACAAAATTGGTAGAGCCAGAGTCCCCAATGCTGTATACCAGGTTTCAAGGTCATTGGCCATTTGGTTCCTGAGAAGAAGATTTTTAAAGGTTTTTACCATATATGGGCATGGTGGCCATATTGGTCACGTGACCCAGTTCTTAGGAACAAATTTTCCTTCCCCCATCCCATAGAGACTCCACATATAATTTGGTTTCAAACTACCCAGCAGTTTAAGTTGAGAAGAAGATAACAATACTGAATCTGAGCCTTCCAGGACAAAGGTCAGTAAAGGACCTTGACCTTTGGAATTGATAAACTTCCATTCATCTGATTGCAAATATCATTTCTGATGCCACAGGTTACCATGCAATCAGAAAAATCCACTGTGTTGCCCTTTTTCCATACAAATAGCTAAGTGACCAAATTTGACCTTGATGTAAAACAGGCCAAGGTCAACCAAAGGTTATCATTTGAACAAACTTGGTAGGGCCTGAGTCCCCGATGCTGCATACCAAGTTTCAAGGTTATCGGCCATTTGGTTCCTGAGAAAAAGATTTTTAAAGGTTTTTACCATATATGGGCATGGTGGCCATCTTGGTCAGGTGACCAAGATCCCATGAACAAACTTTCTTTCCCCCAACCCATTGAGAACTCACATGTAATTTGGTTTCAATTGGCCCAGCAGTTTCTGAGGAGAAGTTGTTTGAAAATGTTGACGTGGACGCGGACGACGGAAGGCGGATCACTAACTATACTATAAGCTCCCCCGGAGCCTTCGGCTCAAAAAAAAATACTTAAAGGGCAAACTTTTAAAGCTGAAAAGCATTTACATGATGTTTTTCTACAAACAGAGGAACAGCATTGATGTCACCAGTGGCTGTAGTGAACCATGATTCAGAAAATCACTGAAAATCATGTGACTCGATGCATTCATGGAAGTATAAACTAGTACATTGTTTTTTAAAGGTTTACATTAGACTTTACACGGAAAATCAACAAAATCAACAACAAGAAGTTCTAAATGTATCCCTATTATGCCTCCTGGCAGTAACCCTCAGTGGTTCAAACTACACCTGCCTCAAACAGATTTTTGTGGCCCCAAACGTGTTCCATCCATTGAAATTCGTCTGTATAAGGAAAACAGTATATTCCTTTGTTAACCTCAATTTCTCCACAAAATGTTAGGTTTAATAGAGGGCTATTTATTACACAGACTTGTTAACGTGATGTGGGGGACAAAAGGTTCAAGGATTACCTTCTGTTATAATGAACAATGTCCGAAAGCAGTTATTTTGTTCTGAGGACCCTCGTTATAACGACAGTATTTGTTCCCTATTATTGTGCCGTTATAAAGAATTTGCCAATATAAAGAATCCCAGCCAGGAGAATGATAGGTAATAAAAGGCCTTTTCTCCATCATTACTTCAAGAAACAAATGTTATAGAAATTTGTTAGAATCACCTCAATGAGGCGATTCTAACAAATATCTATAATAGAAATTTGTTAGAATCGCCTCAATGAGGCGATTCTAACAAATATCTATAATATTTGTTTCTTGGAGTATTAGATTACAAGAATCTTTCATGACCATGGACTCATTTTGTGCATTTCCTACCCAAGGGAAACCCACGCCGCTTGGAACCAAGGCTAAGCCTTTGGGTAAGAAATCATTCCATTGAAAAAGCCGTTATAACGAGTGTTGCCATTATAACAAATGTCGGTATAAAGATGGCTGACTGTATACCTTAATAGCAGATAGCCTCTCTTTATTATTCTTTGGTGGCTTGTCAAACTCTATCAAGCTGACCTTATGATCTTCACCAGAATGACCCACAATATCAAACTGAAAAGGAAAATAATTGTAGAAACAAAAATTTCTGTTCTTTATTTGGGTGTAACACATAAGGTTTGGAGGGCAGATTGCAAAATATTAACCCATAAAATGCCAATCACTGCAATTGTCGTCTGCTTTGTCCTCTGCCAGTTATTTTAAAACTCATTTTTGCAAACGGTATGGACCCAAATCAGACTGACGGTTGTTTTTAAGGTAACCGGGTGCCATGGGCACATAGGGGCTACCCCTGGAGTTTAACTCTTATCCCGCTGAATAATTATGTTAGCCACTCCCATTTCTGACTTCGAACCAATCAGATTACTTGATGCAATTTCCTACAAATTCACAAACTAAATGTCAAGCAGTGTAGATCCTGATTGGATGGCTTCTTCAGAAGCATCTGATCTGGATCTAGACTGTTTGCAAAGGTAATAGTTGTCATGATCAGCAGGATAATGGTTATCAGCACACTCAACGCTATTAAGGTCAGTTGATGCTGGTCAGTTTACCGAAGGCAGGCTTATGCATAAGCAGGTAACTAGTACAGTGTACAGTCTTTCACCAGAAAGTGACAATTGCCCTTCTTGAATAAGTGGAAGGGAGTGTGACCATAGAAAATAAATATTTCATTATCAATCTCGATGAAAGTCGGATGGCAGACCAGGGGCCATTCATTCAGGAATTCATTATAACAAGTGATTTGATTGGCTGATAGTCAGAAATTTGTGTGGCAAAGTTAATTATTCAGCAGGATAAGGGTTAGGACCTTTAACTTTTAATACACAAAACTAATGCATGGAGATATTGTTTTTTTTTTCAAAACTAACGATATCATTAGTTAATGTATCGTTACAAGTTTGGACATTTAATATGGGAAATATGCTAATATTTTTGCTGAAAAAATGAGAGCAGCTTCTGCACATTTTTCCAGCAAAAGTACCATAGTACATGTATTTGATAATGTTCTTACTAGAACAGTTAAACACTAAAGTACTGGGCCTAGTTATTCAAAGCATCGTTAGGTTAACGAGCTCATTAGTTGTGATACTGTTAACTGTTCTAGCCAGTACAATATCTAAAATTTTGGTATTTTTGTCGAAAAAATATTAGTATACATATTGACTGAACAAAGTTTTAATGATTTGTTAACTAAAGATGCTGTTAGTTTTGAACAACTGGCCCCTGATCAGAGATACTCATCTAACTGAACCAAAAAGCCCAGCAATTCATGCCTTTGCATCTGCCCTCAAACTCAATCTGTTTGTTTGATTTGAGGTTAAACGTCCCCGTCAACACTGAAAAGGTCATTTTGGAGACGTCGCTTCCAATTTTGTCGGACTTTTACCTGACATTGATATGAAATGACATCTCGAGCACTGCCGCCCAATGAAACCAATAGGGTTTACAAGCATGGATGGGCCATCTCGCACCACTTTGCCTGGGGATACTTAGATCCTCTAAGTGGTTTACCAGTACTCATGTGCGGGTCGATTTCAGCTATCATGCAGCCCATCTATTTCTTCAAGCCCCGATGGGCGGGGGCCGAAACACAATCTGTTTACTCATTGTATACTGGTGGACTATTCCATTGCTATATGCTGGACAAGTCCATTTTTCATATAATGGATGTCAGGCCTATATTTTTGTTGTTATTCTTTTTTTGATGGAAAATTCTGTTAGCAAATAGTGCAGGCTCTGATCAGACACTGCATTCTGCAACGTCTGATCTGGGCCTGCACTGTTTGCCAAGGTACACCTTTAGGGGTTTCCCGCATGCAATGGGTTAATCAGGATAGTTCACAGTTTTCAAATATTTAATACAA
Source organism: Lucinisca nassula (assembly GCA_963580285.1). Taxonomy (NCBI): domain Eukaryota; kingdom Metazoa; phylum Mollusca; class Bivalvia; order Lucinida; family Lucinidae; genus Lucinisca; species Lucinisca nassula. The sequence continues at coordinate 60,963,497 of OY757023.1, forward strand.
TATTTAGTAAAACACATGCTCATTGTACTTTACTGGATAATTCCTAATGAGATTTGGAGAAATTTGCTCTTATATCGCTCACTCAAATTTGCCAGATTGGAGGAAAATCTCGACAAAATTAATTTAGTGATAAACTATACTGAATTCTCTCATCAAGCTGTTCTATAAACTACAGAAATATAGGCAAAACAAGAAAGATGTGTTTGTGAAACACGAACATGTCCCCTGTCCAGGGTCATTTTTTTTCTTTAAAGTAGGTCATGGGTCAAGGGCAAGGCCACAGGTCAAAATTTTTGTATGAGTGTGAAGTCTTTGTCACAAGGAACCAACATGCCAAATATGAAAGCTCTATCTCAAAGAGTATAAAAGTTATGACCAATGTTAAAGTTGTCCAACCAACAAACAAACCAACAAACAAACATACAGGGCAAAAACAATATGTCCCCTGCTATCGCAACCGGGGACATAAAGATATTTTTCCGACTCATGATAAGAGCAGATAACTCAAGAGTAGAATAGCCAGAGAAGCAATTTTTGCGTACTTTACACTAGCTTTAGTGCTCAATATATGTATGAAGTTTTTTGTTTGTTCATTTGTATTGGAGTTTAATGACCCAGTCAACACTATTTTTGGTCATTTTTGAGCTGGTCAGTTTACTTATCCACACTTTTCATGAGCAGGCTTATACATAAGTGGTTAATCAGTACAGTGCACATTCTTTCCTCAGAAACTGACAGCTGCCCTTCTTGAATCAGAGGAAGGGAGAGAATGACCACCATAGAAAAGATTTCATGATCAATCTCCATGAAAGAATGCAGGTATATATCCCTTGTCCTCCTGATCACCAGTCAGATGTGCATCCGACTGAGCTACCGGGGCCAGCTATGAAGTTTCATCTGCCTATTCCATATTGATAGGAGCTATGTATATATAAGGGCAGGTAATTCAATCTAAAATAGTCAGACTATGGTTCCTTGGCCACAATACCGGTAGGATTTCTTTAGTGTTCTGTAAAATTTCAACAAGGTATTCCATATAGTAAAGGAGTTGCGAGCCAAAAACCATTTTTACATATGTCAAAAGGAGATAACTCAAGAACCAGAATTGGCAGATTGACTGTCCTTGGCCATAATAGCCTTCCTTTAGTGGTTTACCCATTTCAAAAGTTCAAGATATATTCCAGATAGCAAAGGAGAAATAGGCCAAAAACCATTTAACTCAAGATCAAGGAAGGTCAGTGTGATGGTTCTTGGCCACAATATGCTTCCTTAAATGGTCTATATATCTGTGAAGTTTCATCCATATATTCCATTTAGTAAACTTTTTAATGGGAATTGTTAACAGCAATAACTCTGTCAAATTTTAATGGATTTTTCCCATTAACAATCTCAAACCACACATCCCCAATACGAATGTATATGCAAAATCTGAAGAAAATCTGTGAGAAAATAATCACATTATTAATCGGAAATGCCCCCAAAACCGCTTATTAGGAAGTTAAAAGGGCCATAACCCTGTCAAAAGTTGATGGATTTTGCCCATTAACAATCCCAAAACACACGTCTCAAGTAACTGGAAACAAATCCATGGTAAAATACCCATGTTATCAATTGGAAATGGTGCGGATGGATGGACAGATGGACAGACACTGAAAAGTATATCATAATACCCTACCAGTCGTGTGCTGGGCTATAGAAATGAGAGTTTGATGTTTTCAGTTCCATCCACCCATGACCTTTAACTTGGCCCCCACCCATCGGGGCAACAAACAAACAAAGAAACAAATGAACTTTCACTCTGTACCTTTATCTTTTCTTCATATCCCTCTAAAGCCTCCATAGCCATTATCACAGTTTCCATCTCTCGCTCCAGTCGACCGTCATAACTGTTAAATCTGTACATACTGCCTGATACATCAACCAGGAGGCGGAGCATCTTCGGATGCTCTTGCTGTGCACCCATCTAGGAAGCGAGAAAAATACATGTACATTTAAGAAATAATTTTCATTTTTCTAGGTTTATCAAGTATGAAGAATATTCTGTCACATGCAAAGTAAATTAATACATTAACCCATAAGCTGCCGAGAAAAATTGCATCCGAAAATGTCTTTTGTTTATCCTGTCTGCTTCTTCTTCTTGCAAACTTTTATAAAATATTTTTGCACGCAGGCAAACAGTGGGGGTCCAGATCAGACTGCTCCTACAGGAGCAGTCTGATCTGGGTCCACACTGTTTGCAAAAAATGACTTTTACGGCAAAGCAGACGACAATTGTCGTGATTGGCATGTTATGGGTTAAATGGCTAGCAAACCAATGTAGGTCATACAGTCCAACCTGTGTAAAGCAAGCACCTCAGGGATGATCAAAATGTGCTTGCTTAATACAGGTGAATAGTACTGCATTTGCCTTTTTGGGGAACTAAATGCATGCTTGCTTAAGACAGGTTGCTTGCTTAATAGAGGTGGCCACTATGACAGGTTTGACTGAGAAACCAATTTCATTGATAAATTATCATTCTTTTTTAACCACATTTGAGGATTAATCTGGTATAAGACCAATGAACAGAAACAAGAAATCACTTAAACTCACAATTTAATAAATTTCACTCTTCTTTAAATATTCACTTAAACTCAGTTTCTTTATTAACCCTTATCCTGCCATTCACAACAACCCCTGCCTTTGCAAACAGTATAGATCCAGAACAGATAGCTTCTAATCAGTATCTAGACTTTTTGTCATTCATTTTGCAAATTTGAATGAATAAATTGCATCAAGTAATTTGATTAGTTGAAATGTAAATTGGTGTGGCTAAATTAATTTATGCAGTGGGATAATTTGTTGATTTGAATTGAGGTTTAATGTCCACGTCAACACTATTTAGGTCAGTCTGGAGACGTTGCTTCCAATTTTGTAGGACTTTTACCCGACAATGAGATGAAATGACATTTCAAGTCCTGCTGCTAAATGAAAGCTAAAGGCTTATATGCATTGGATGGTCTGACTCACATCACTTTGCCTGGGCAGGCTTAGTCCTTCTAAGTGGTTTACCAGTACTCATGTGTGGTCAGTTTCAGCTCTGCGTGGAAGCACTATGCATGCAGCCGCACTATGCATGCAGCCCAATCTATTTCTCCAAGCTTCTATGGGGGGAGGGGGGGGGGCAGGCAGTGGGATAAGGGTTAACAACAGAACAGAGTCCCTGAAATAATAATGTCCTCAACATCAAATACTATTGGAGAAAACAATGTTTTATTTTGACATGGCTTAACCCTTATCCTGCTAACTATGCATTATGATAGAACACCCATGTGACATAGTACATTCTTTCATTTTTTTTCAAAATGACTATTTTTGGACAAAAAATTGTGATATTTTCTAATTTATGCTCCATACATAGGTTGTGGGTACTTGTTAGAACCGCCTCATAGAGGCGGTTCTAACAAGTACCCACAACCTATGTCTTGGATCTGAAATAAGCAAAATGATGTATAACCCTGTAAACCCCAGTTTTCTCTATTCAAAGTTGTGTAAGTAAGTAAGTAAGTATGTAAAGTCTTTATTTAAGGAGGGTGACAACATTTAGCAGATAAATTTTTAGAGGGATATTCATTTCACAGACTTGGTAACGTGATGGAAAAGCCCTACTTTTGTAAACAGTGCCCAAAATAAAAGATGGAAATGGCCCCTTCCAGGATTCAAGGCAGAAAGGATTAAAATTTTGTATCCAAAACCATGTACATTACCTCTGGTTCTTTTTCTCCCCTTCTCTTGTAGACAGATTTCTCTCCTGTCAGACCATCAATAAGTTTAGCATCGTCCAAATCACCATAGGTCTGGTTTTTCAGCCATTGTCGTTCTTTTCCTTTAGCCTAAAATCAAGTATGCCATATTTACCGTAAGAATTCAGACAACTTGACTCCTTAAGGGGAATAGGAACACCTTCAGGGGAGGTAACTCCTGCAAAAGTGTTTTTGTCTCCCATGTCAATAGGGGTCAACTCTTAAAGGAAAGAATTTGCACCTTTACTCCTTTAAGAGTAGACCCCTTTTTCAGTGGGACAGGTCTTAAAGAAAAATGAACAGGAAGTTCTGAAAGTTGTCTCCCTTTGAAAAATGGCTGAAAAATCTACCAGGTGTTCCCATTCGCTTAAACATACTTGTTCTAAAATTTGAACAAGTACATGTATAATTTTCTAGCAGATTTTGTGTCTAAAAATAGGTAGAAGATAGGCAAACAGCGTAGAACTTGATGCGATGCTGCTTCTGCGGCATCCCATCTTGGTCTAGTACAGTCTTCCCAGGCTTGTCTCTCCGAATACAAATGGTAAAAATTGTAAATACAGAAAACAAACTTCACAAATAAATACATGTGGTAAATATTGAACGCTCACAAGTACATAACTCAGGGGGCTAGGAGAAAATAATTTGTATGCAAACCAAAGAAAATACTAGAAATAATAATCCCGCCCCTTAATATCGCTTATCAAATGGGGACCACTCATACAGGAAAGAATTTGCTCCCTTTCCTGTAAGGGTAGTCCCTGCAGCAAAAAAGGAAACTATGTTAGCTAATAATTAGTGCTGTATATATCCTATACATATACAGATTCTGCAATTCTTTCTTCTTCTTCTACTTCTTCTTTCTGTTTCTTTTTCCTTTTTTTTCTTTGTCTTCTTCTTCTTTGTCGTCTAATTTCATACGTTTGTAATGTGTACGCAAGTGCGTATTGGCATAAAGGATGCTACATCCCTGCCATAATCTGCTAAATTACACTATTGTTGGGGACCAATGCAGAAACCATATTAGTTAACCCTTAAGATGCCAAGTAAAAGTATATCTAAAAATGTTGTCTGCTTATATCCTCTGCTGAATCTTTTTGCAGACTTTTAAAAATTATTTTTGCATACAGGCAAGCACTGTTTGCAATAATGACTTTTAAAGTAACCGGCAGACAATTGTGGTGATTGGCATCTTATGGGTTAAAACATTATTTTACCTGTAAACTATCCAGTATAACTCGAAGTGACTGTACTTGTCGTCTCACACTTGTAGAAAATTTATCATACGTCTCCGCATCATACTCGCTCATCTGAATCTCACGAAGTCTGAAAAATGCAACGAGAGGATTTCCTGCATGATACAATATATGCAATGGAATCTCAGTCTGGCATTCTGCAGCAAAACAACCACTCTGCCTCACCATTTGTTTCTTGCAGTATTAAATATAAGTGGCAGCATTAACCCATTGTATACTAGTGGACTCTTCCATTGCTATATGTTGGACAAGTCCATTTGTTATATTAGGGGTTTCAGGCCTATTTTTTTCGATTTTATTCTATTTTTGATGGAAAATTCTGTCAGCAAATAGTGCAGGCCCTGATCAGACGCCACATTCTGTGGCGTCTGGCATCTGATCGGGGCCTGCACTGTTTGCCAAGGTACCCTTTTAGGCGTTTCCCGCATGCAATGGGTTAAATACAATATTCTTGAATGTCTACATTAACTCAGCTTGAGCAAAGAATTTGTTCCATTGAACCTGTTGTTACAATGAGTTTCATTGTTGTATAGAATGTTGATTTGAGCGGAGTTGACCATATTTAAATGAGCCTTAGGGTCTACTGGTCCATTAGCGCATGTGATTTGTCTTCTTACAATGATGGACAAACTGTGATTTGATTTATTAATCAACAAATCACAGACTAGAGCTGATCTGTTTCGATTCTAACATGCAAAAATCAGCTATAATGTTGTTGTTTCCTTCAAATTCTAACAACATTTCGCCATTGTTAGAAGAAATCCTGCAAAAATTATTGACTGTAACATATGCATTTATGTCCTTTTGTAACGTTTTGGTGGGAGAAAGTGATGTTACACCATCTAAAGTCAAGGAATCTACACTTGGCGTCATAAATTGGCAGCTTTAAATGACGTCACTCGGCACGCCCTTACGCTCCGTGATTTGTTGCATAATAAAACACAGTTCCTTTACATTGCCTACATAGGCGCGCTGTGTTAGAATGAGCCTTAGGATCTACTGGTCCATTAAAAGCTTCTGGTATAAAGTTGCTATTATCAGCAGAGTATAAGCATCTATATGCATGTTCATTGTATGTCTACTGTCAAAACTTAGGTAAAATGGCATGCATGTAATGACTGTCTCTGAATTCAGAACAATAAAATTCTTATAATAAGACCACCTTTGAGACTGTTCAAAAGTGGTCTTTAAGGCCACTTTTGAACAGTCCCAATGTATAAGACTGCCCATGAAAAGTGTGGATAGGTAAACTGGCTGGCTCAAAAATGACCTAAATAGTGTTGACTGGGCCGTTAAACACCAATACAAACAAACAAACAAACAAAAGGTATCACCTTCTTTCCCTCTGACATGCTAAAATATTTAGAATGATTAATGCCAGTAAATTCCCCCAAAACCTGAGACTAATTCTGCCTTAAAAGTTTGTCAGAGACCACCTTTGGGACTGTTCAAAAGTGGTCTTTAAGACCACTTTTGAACAGTCCCAAACGTGGTCTTCATATAGGAGTTTAACTGTACTACAGTAATTGTTTTGTACCCGTACCTTTCCTTAAAAGCTTTCTGAGCCATTTCTCTTGCTGCCTCTCGTACATGTTCAGGAACACTGTCTTTCTGCCACTGTGGTACCTGTGTCACATCATGTCCAGCATCAAGGCGGTAGGGACCACCAAACCCACCCAATCCTGCTGTACTTGTACCACCTGATGCAAAAATAGACAAAACAGAACAAGAGTGCAAATTAAAGTGTTTCTATGAATTTTGGTTTACTTTTGGTTTAATGGCACATTCAGTGTCATTTCACGTATATCAAGCTAATATTTAATCAGAGCTCGGCAACATTCTTTCATGGAGATTGATCATGAAATCTTTTCTGCGATCATTCTCTCCCTTCTGCTGATTCCAGAAGGTCAGTTGTCAGTTTCTGGCGAAAGAATGTGCACTGTACTGGTTAACCGCTTACATATAAGCCTGCCCAGGAAAAGTGTGGATAGGTGAACTGACTGGCTTAAAAGTGACCTAAAATAGTGTTGACTGGGCTGTTAAACTCCATTACAAAAACAAGAGCTGGGTGAAAACAGGTACTAGTTGTTCAAAACTAATGACGTTGTTAGCTAACATATTGTTTAAACATTGATCCTTTAAAATGGTAAATGTGTTAATATTTTTGCTGAAAAAAATGTGAGCAGCTTTTGCAAAGGCAAAAGCTGCTCACATTCTTTTCAGCAAAAATAACAGAGTATAAGATAATGTAGCTGCTAAAACAGTTAAAAGTTTAACCACAAACGAGCTTGTTAAGCTAACGATGCTTTGAACAACTGGGACCTGGAATACAAGTACCTGAAGGTATAGCAACCTGACTCACCATTGCCGAACTAGCCATTTCACATGACAAGAGATTTAAGCAAGGCTCAAGCCCATAGCAGTGTGAGACCTAATGTTTAAGAGTCAGGGCTCTAAATCGCTAGGCCATAGAGGCTCATAAATGTGTCTTTCCTATATGCTATCAGATCAAGCCGGCCCCGCCCATCGGGGATTGAAGAAATAGATGGGCTGCATGATGCTTCCAGGCAGAGCTAAAACTGACTGCACACGGGTACTGGAAAACTGCTAAGAGGATCTAAGCCTGGTCAGGCAAATCGGTGTGTGTCGGACGCTTATTAACCCTATTGGTTTCATTGGGTGACAGGGCTTGAGATGTCATTTCATCTCAATTTCAGGTAAAAGTCCCACAAAATTGGAAGCAGCATCTCCAAAATGACCTAAACAGTGTTGACGGGGATGTTAAACCGAAAATCAAACAAACAATCAGATCAAGCACATACAGTAAAATTCCTATATTAATACCACCTTTGGGACTGTTCAAAAGTGGTCATAAAGACCACTTTTGAACAGTCCCAAAATTAAAGGTGGTCTCTGACCAGAGGACACTGTATGCAGAAAACACAAAGAAAGAATAACTGAAATTTTCGAAATAAGCTTTTTAAAGCAGAATTAGTCTCAATTTTTGGTGGTCTTAACCCTTAAGATGCCGAGAAAAACTGCATCTGAAAATGTTGTCTGCTTATGTCGTCTGCTGAATCATTTTGCAAACTTTTTAAACATATTTTTGCATACAGGCAAACAGTGTGGGCCCAGATCAGAGTGCTCCTGTAGGAGCAGTCTGATCTGGATCCATACTGTTTGCAAAAAATTACTCTTAAGGTAACTGGCAGACGGTAAAGCAGACAACAATAGTCATGATTGGCATTTCATGGGTTAAACAAGGCTCAAGCCCACAGCATTGTGAGACCTAATGTTACAGAGTCAGGGCTCTAAATCACTTGGCCAAAGAGGCCTGTAAATGTGTCTTTCCTATATGCTATCAGATCAAGCACATAATTATCTGGGGCCAGTTGTTCAAAACTAACGACGTCGTTAGTTAATGTATCGTTAAAACTTTGATAGTTTATTATGGCAAATATGCTAATATTTTTGCTGCTCACATTTTTTCAGCAAAAATACCAAAATTTTAAATATTAAACTTGCTAGAACAGTTAACAATACGACCACTAACGAGATCATTAAGCTAACAATGCTTTGAACAACTGGCCCCTGATGGTGAGATAGTTTCATTTTTTGGGTTGATTGTTTATCTATCGACCCAAAGTTATTATAAAGGACAAAATCTCTATAAGTGCTGGAGTCCATGTGACTGTCACTGATTTGAAGGAAATCCACGAAGATTATCTATAGAATTTTATTGTAGTGAGGTCAGCGTGTTTGCTTAAAAAGGTTATCCGTAAAATCTGGGCTGGAAACATGGGCTGGGCTTGGCAAACAGTGTAGACACAGATCAGACGCCACAGAATGTGGCATCTGATCAGGGTCTACACTGCTTGCTTACAGTATAGGAAATAAAGGTTCAGACGCTGAAAACTGAAGTGTCTGATCAGGGCCTACACGGTTTGCTTACAGTAAAGGAATTTAAGGGTTAAATGAAACAGTCTAAGTTCAGGCCCATTTTCCCAATTTACACTCAAGAGACAATCAACCCACAAGTACTCTCAGTACTTTGATTTTCCAATGAAATCAAATGAGCCAGCTCATAAGAAAAGGATATACTGTTTCATTTAACCCTTTAATTCCTTTACTGTAAGCAAACTGTGTAGGCCCTGATCAGACACTGCCTCGATAGCTCAGTCATTCGACTTATGATTGAGAGGTTGTGGGTTCGAATCCGGCCACAGGAGCTGAGGTGTGTCCCTGGGCAAGACACTTTATGACTATGCCCCACTCCACCCAGGTGTAAATGGGTAGCAGTGGTGTAAAAGTCACTGCCTCTCTCTCGTGCGCATGATAACATCCGGAATGAGTGTTCGAGAGCGATTCAATAAGCTTGGAGCTTTCATCACAATCAAACTAAAATAAACTAGAATCGCGCAGTCGATGGCAAGCCATCGCATATCCCCACGCTTCCCCGCGGGCCCCACCCCCTGGGCCATCCCCTAGGGGTGTTTGACCCGAGGGGTAAAATCTTGATTGTGATGTATTCTTCTCATCATGCCATTCGATTTAATATGCTACACGACCATGTTCTGAAAACCTTGATTTTTTATCCCCAAGGTCCCCCACCCCTGGCCCCACTCCCAGGGGTAGGATCAAAATTCCGAAAGTGTTATGCACTCCCCAGACCAAAGTTTAATCAGTTCCCAAAGTTTCAAGTTTCTATCTATAACGGTCTAGGAGGAGTTATCCGGTAACAGTAATGTATGGGGGTAAAGGGGTCAAAATCAGTTTTTGACCTCTGGTGACCTCAAAATTGACCCCAGAGGTCAAATTTTGGTTGTAATGTTTTCTACTCATCATGCTGTTCGCTTTGATATATTACAAGACCATGTTCTAGAAATTTTGATTTTTGACCCCCGCGGGCCCCACCCCCTAGGCCCACCCGTAGGGGTGTGATCAAAATTCCGAAGGTGTCATGCACTCCCCAGACCAAAGATCTATCAGTTCCCAAAGTTTCAAGTTTCTATCTATAACCGTCTAGGAGGAGTTATCCGGTAAAGGGGTCAAAATCAGTTTTTGACCTCTGGTGACCTCAAAATTGACCCCAGGGGTCAAATTATGGTTGTAATGTTTTCTACTCATCATGCCGTTCACTTTGATATATTACACGACCATGTTCTGGAAATTTTGATTTTTTACCCCCGCGGGACCCACCCCCTGGGCCCACCCCTAGGGGTGTGATCAAAATTCCGAAAGTGTCTTGCACTCCCCAGACTAAAGATCTATCAGTTCCCAAAGTTTCAAGTTTCTATCTATAACCGTCTAGGTGGAGTTATCCGGTAAAGGGGTCAAAATCAGTTTTTGACCTCTGGTGACCTCAAAATTGACCCCAGGGGTCAAATTTTGGTTGTAATGTTTTCTACTCATCATGCCGTTCGCTTTGATATATTACACGACCATGTTCTGGAAATTTTGATTTTTGACCCCGGCGGGCCCCAGGGGTCATGCACTCCCCAGACCAAAGATCTATCAGTTCCCAAAGTTTCAAATTTCTATCTATAACCGTCTAGGAGGAGTGATCCGGTAAGACGGACGGACGGACGTATGGACGACGAAGACCATTACAATATCCCCACTTTTTCTTCAAAAAGCGTGGGGCTAATTAGTATAAACTAAGAAAAGGGTACTTATCATACAGGCAACCAGGATAGGTTCAGACAAGCCTGCACATCAGCAGAGTATGGCCTGAACCTTGGCTGCTCAGAGACATGTAGACGTGTGACATTAGGTAGGTCAAACACCTGCATATGCCTGACATAGTTTCCACCATTATATACAACGGTGCCAAGTTTGATATTCCTGTTCATTTTTTTTTTTTTTTTTTTTTTTGATTTAGGTTTGTCTTTGTGTGTTTGTGTCGCTTATATTATTTCATTTTGGATAGCTATTGGCCATTTTGTGGGAAAGTAACTGTCCTTTTGGCTTTCCGCTATTTATGTTTTCATTAGGGTCTGTTGTTTCATGTTTGTGTTTCTTTCCCTTTGGTGTCTCTGATGGGAGCTGTGGGTTAATTGTATCGATTCCTGATCATTGCCTCCACTTCTATTTTACCGCCATTTCAAGATTATTTCACTCATATTGAGCCGATCGTTAATCTGAGGTGGGCAAAAACAGGCGTAACTGGAGAAAAAACACCTGACCATCCGTTGCAGAACTTGGCATCTCACATATGATCTGAGCCAGGCTCAAAACCACGGGGGTGTGAGACCTAATGATTGAGAGTCAGACTTATCCACTAGGACATGGAGGCCCGTGATATTCCTATTAAATGAGACTCTGAGAATTCTTTCCTTTAAGGGGAATGGGAAGGCCTAGCAGATTTGTCAGCCATTTTTCAACGAGAAACTTAAAAAGTTTAAGGACTTCCTGTTCCTTTTCTAGAAGCCCTGTGCCACTGAAAAAGGGGTCTACTCTTAAATAAAAGAATTTGCTCCTTAGGAACTTTCCTTTAGGAGTTGACCTCTTTTGACACGGGAGGCAAAAATACTTTTGCAGGAGTTACCTCCATTGAAGATGTAACTATTCCCCTTAAGAATAGACATACTTGCTCATGAGAGGAGTAAATTCGAGGAGCACAGAGAGGGGATAATTCGAGGAGCAAATTCTTTCCTTTAAGAATAGACCAATTTGCTCTTGAGAGGAACAAATTCGAAGACCAAATTCTTTCCTTTAAGAATAGACCAATTTGCTCCTGAGAGGAACAAATTCGAAGACCAAATTCTTTCCTTTAAGAATAGACCAATTTGCTCCTGAGAGGAGATAATTTGAGGAGCAAATTCTTTTCCTTTAAGAATAGACCAATTGCTCCTGAGAGGAGAATTCGAGGAGCAAATTCTTTCCTTTAAGAATAGACCAATTTGCTCCTGAGAGGAGATAATTCGCGGAGCAAATACTTTCCTTTAAGAATAGACCAATTTGCTCCTGAGAGGAGATAATTCGAGGAACAAATTCTTTCCTTTAAGAATAGACCAATTTGCTCCTGAGCGGAGCCAATTCCAGGAGCAAATTCTTTTCTTTAAAAAAAGACCATTTGCTGCTGAGAGGAGCAAATTTGAGGAGAAATTCTTTCCTTTAATAATAGATCAATTTGCTCCAGAGAGGAGCAAATTCTAGGAGCAAATTCTTTTCTTTAGGAATAGACCAATTTGCTCCTGAGAGGAGATAATTCGAGGAGCAAATTCTTTCTTTTAAGAACAGACCAATTTGCTCCTAAGAGGAGCAAATTCGAGGAGCAAATTCTTTCCTTTAAGAATAGACCATTTTGCTCCTGAGAGGAGATAAATGGAGGAGCAAATTCTTTCCTTTAAGAATAGACCAATTTGCTCCTGAGAGGAGATAATTTGAGGAGTAAATTCTTTCAATTAAGAATACACCAATTTACTCCTGAGAGGAGATAATTCAAGATGCAAATTCTTTCCTTTAACCCTTTTCCTGCTGAACAGGACAACCCATATCTTTGCAAACAGTGCAGATCCAGATCAGATGGCTTCTTCAGAAGCCATCTGATCTGGATCTACACTGTTTGTCATGCAGTTTGTATACTGAATGATAGCATTACTGGCAGGGCTCGAGAAAACATCGGTTTTCCGGTTCTGAACCGATTTTTGGTTTACTGAACCGATTTTAACTGAAAAAGAAGTTTAAAAAATCGGTCCATAATTCGATAAAATTTTCAAAAAATCGGTTAAAAAATTTCCGCTAAAACATTGTTGTAAAAACAAGCTGACCGTTTGCCACTGATAATCCAAGCATGTATACAAATATCCACTACAGCACAAGGTGTTAGACTGGTTCATTATCTAACTAGGTGAAAATCGGAGAAGTCCACGTCGAGTTCTTTGATGTTATCGCAGCGAAATTTGACCTGCGTTAAAATTATTCAACCGTGAACAAAGGCCTTAGGCGTTATCGGCATGCTAGCAGGGTGAGAAAATTAGGTCAATCAATGCAGGACATACGCTAGTTTGTTTACACAAGTCATTAATTTATGGCTTACTATAGAACCGGTATTTAAATATATAATTGTTTATTTTTCACAGGGCGCAATTTTCAATACACACCTGTCATGTCTGTTAGCCTTCCAGAGAAAATGCCCTTTTTTACCCATTCTAAACGATATTTCTATTTAAGAAATATGCTCCATTGAAACCAATAACATAAACCACGTGTGTATTGTACCCATGAATGAATTAAAATGAAACCGCATGACGTCATTTTCCGATCACGTGCCATCAATATCGGTCGCCGTTTGTTGACAAAGCGATTTCTTTCAGGCTTGTGTAATCGTGAAATATGTATTTAAATTCTTTAGAACTCGGTTCGGCCACGTAAGATTTTCAACGGCTCTCGTTCGGCCATGTTTTGGTTTGAGAGTAAAGAAATGTTTTTCGATTTTTTAACCCGTTCAAAACGATTTTTGTAACGATTTCCGCTCTAGTAAAATCAGTGACATAAAACAGGTGAGTGTGTGTTACGTCCGTGACTGCATTAATGTGTATTGTGCAAAAGGAAACGGTATGACGTCATTTTCCGACCACGTGGCTGCAATCGGTCGCCATTTGTAAACAAAGCAATTTTGGCAAAATAAAGATGCGTGAAATATGAGAAATATTTTAAAGGTTTTAAAAAAGAGCAAAAAATATAGTGACCATCGAGCTGATCTTTGACTGCACCACGCCAGCGGTCTTAGGTGCTGAGTGACCCGGATATTGGGAAAATGAAAGTAGATGAAATCTGGCGTAGAAAATGAAAGTAGATGGAATCTGAACTATGTGAGCAATAATTTCTGTTTATAATCGAGATACTGGTGCTTACATTCGTTGACAAGTGTAAGAGCAATATTGGTATGTCATTCGTTACGCTAATAACACATTTTGAAATTGCAAATCACCAAGGATGTTTACGGAAATTACCGAAACCGATCGGCAATTTCCGTAATTTTTTGGCGAAATCTGGCTGGACCGATTTGGATTCTTCAGTTTCTCGAGCCCTGATTACTGGTATATCAAATAATTTGACTGGTAGATATTCAACAATGAGTGTGGCTAAGTTAATCTATTCAGGAGGAAAAGGGTTAAGAACCTATTGATCCTATTGGTTAGAAAGTCAAAAACATTCTGAATGCGTGGCTCCTCTCGCACCCACTCCTGAAGGTCTCTCCATTTGCCTTAAAGGTTTACGAAGAATAAATCACCACCTACCCGTGCCCCCAGCCCAGGTGCCGCCCCCAACATGAGGGGCTCCTGTAGGGTCTTCTTTTCCATGTTTAGGGAGGTCCTCAGCTTTTCTGCTACTTTCTTTCTCATAGGTTACCTGTTATTGAACAAAATGAAAGTATCATTTAACCCTTTTTGTACCAAATGGAATCTTCCTCCTTAGGAGTCCATTTCAAAATTTAGGGGAGTCAGGCTGTGTTTTCTTCAAAATTGGTTTGGAAAAGGGCTGAACTTTTTGCAAATAGTGTAGGCCCTGATCAGACGCCACGTTCTGCAGCGTCTGATCTGGGCCTGCACTGTTTGCCAGGGTACCCGTTTGAGGGTTTCCGGTACCAAATGGGTTAAGAGACTATAAGAATCTTATATGGGTGTGAGGGGTGGATTGAAAAATCCGTCCTGAGGGACACTGTCCGGCATCACGAGTCCTGCCAAGTGATGCCGGACAGTGATCCCGAGGGACGGATTTTTCTATCCACCCCTCACACTCATATTGGATTCTTTTTCTTGCATACCTTCCATTTCTATTGCGAATTTTAATGCTGCTGTCACTTCGGTTACCGACGTCTGCCATTTTGTGATGACACAACACAAATGTTTAGTGACGTCACGCATGACGACGCCGCGCATGAGGTTGTAATCAACCAGTGCATCTATCAAACACGCGATTATATTCGATTTGGGGTCGGAACACCAGGGTCAGAACATAAATTTCTATCCCAGGGTAAAATCACGGATTTCCTTGTCTGGTGTGCAAGAAAATATTTTATGTTCATTGTCAATATTTTTTTACATGTAATCGACAAAATATTGACATTGAACATGAAACCTCTCCAGATTTTGAGAACAAACTAGAAATGTGTCAATATGACACAGCTGCCCCTACCCAGGGAACATCCATAGCCAGGAAAAAGGCATTTTGCAAAAAAGCGAAGTTGAAAAAGGGCCATAACTCCCAAAGTGATTGGCAGATTTTACATCAAATCAACCTTGGCCTTTATATTATGATTATATACCTCTGTATTAAGTATGAATCCAATCTACTAATCTTTTCAAAATATATAGAACAAAAACCATTTTCATACGCAAAAATGAAGTTGAAAAAAGGACCATAACTCCTATAATAATCAGTGGGTTGTACCCTGAATCAAATTATGAATTCAATCTACCAATCTTTTCAAAGGCTATCGAACAGAAAACATCAGCGAGGCGGCCTCAATAGTTCAGTGGTTAGCAGGTTTGGCTTATGATCGTGAAGTTGTGGGTTTGAATCCGGCCATGGGAGGCAAGGTGTGTCCTTGGGCAAGACACATAATGCCACTGCCCCACTCCAGCCAGGTGTGAATGGGTAGTAGTGGTGTACAAGTCACTGCCTCTCTCTTGCGCACTTGAATGAGTGTTTGAGAGCGATTCAAATAAGCTTGAAGCTTTCATCGCAATCAATCTAAAACAAGAGGGCCCAATGGCCCTATATCGCTCACCTGTGTACCAGAAAATCATTAGTGTAGGAGGCCACTTGACATTGCTACATACTAAATACAGTAGAATTCCGCTTAAAGACCACCCCTATATTAGGACCACTCCGCTATTAAGACCGCTTTTTGCCAGACCCAAATTATTTCCTATATAATTAATTGCTATTTATTCCAATAAAGAGACCACCCCGCTATTCAGTATTAAGACCGCTTTCAAAAGACCAAATTTGTCATTACTGTTCGCTATTGAGACCACTTTTTGGTCACGTTAAGTTAATTTGTATCTCTTAGTCGACTGGTCAGGTATAAATTTTTATTAGATTCTTCACCATTACAACAGCTCTTGTTAATGTTCACACATATCCCTAAAGGTGTGAATAATACTAATCTGTGTGTTGTTTTAACAACATGTGTTTTGAGTATCACTATCAAGGCTAATATTGAATAAATAGTTTTAATATTAAATGTTGGTAATATACAGCTCTGTTTTCTTCAGATACTAAGAAGATTATTTTGGACCAATTGAAATCATGAATGTGATTTTTATTGGTGTAATATTGCCTATAATTACAGAACAGAAAAAAATTACCAAATAGCAATAAAATAGACACAATACACATAAAAAAGAATTTAAATCCATCTTGCCAACAATATTTTTTCACCAATTCCATTATTAGGACCACCCCGCTAATAAGACCGCTTTTTAGAAGTCTAGAAAGTGGTCTTATTAGCGGAATTTCACTGTATCTAAGCTCAGGCAAAGCGGTCTCCATGCTTATAAACCCTATTGGTTTCATTGGGCAACAGGGCTTGAGATGTAATTTCATCTCAATGTCGGGTAAAAGTCCCACAAAATTGGAAGAGACATCTCCAAAATTACCTATACAGTGTTGACAGGGATGTAAAACCTCAAATCAAACAAAAGCTGTGCCTTATGGTTTTGGAAAAGATCTTTTTTAAGTTTTTTCAAGTATAAATCTATAGAAGCTAATGAGCCCTGGGGCTTGGCCAATTTTGACCCAAAGGGCATGCTTGGCAGGATTTATGTAGGCGACCATTTTGTGTTGCTATATACTAAATATCTAAGGTCAGTATTTCATGGTTTCTAAGAAGATATTTGAAGCTTTTTTCCATTATAAGTTTGTTGGAGTTAAGGGGCCACAGGATTTAGCCAATTTGGACCCCAGGGGCATGATTGGCAGGATTCATGAAGGCGACCACTCGACATTGCTACATGTTAAATACCTAAGCTCTGGAACTTATGGTTTCAGAGAAGAAGATTTTTGAAGATTTTTTTTTCCCATTTCAAGTTGTTTTTTTTTTGTGTTTTTTTAATTAAAAGGGCCCTGTGGTTTCAGAGAAGAAGATTTTTGAAGTTTTTCCAATTGTAAGTCTATAGAAGCTAAAGAGCCCTTGGGTGTGGCCAATTTGGATCCCAGGGGCATAACTGGCAGGATTTATGTAGGTGGCCACTTGACATTGCTACATACTAAAAATCTAAGCTCTGGGCCTAATGGTTTCATAGAAGAAGATTTTTTTTCCATTATAAGTCTGTTGAAGCTGATGAGCTTGGGCGTGGCCAATTTTGACCCCAGGGGCAGGGTTAGCAGGATTTATGTAGCTGGCTATTTTATGTTGCTAGATACTAAATATCTAAGTTTTGTGCTTCACAGTTTCTGAGAAGAAGATTTTTGAAGCTTTTATCCATCATGAGTCTATGAAGGCTAAGGGGCCCTGGGCGTGGCCCATTTGGACCCCAGGGGCATGACTAGCAGGAAATATGTAGGTGATCACTTGCCGTTGCTACATGCTAAATATCTAAGCTCTGGGCCCTGTGGAAGCGTGGAAGCATCATGCAGCCCATCTATTTCTTCAAGCCTCGATGGGCGGGGGCGACTGGCATTTTATGGGTTAACAGGTATATGTATATCCAGAATTGCCAATCCATTAATTTAAACATTTACAATCCCTGTTATTAAGGGGACGGATATACCTTTTGAAGGAGACAGTTGAATATTCACAGACCTCCAGAACTGAAGTCACACAGCAGTTTTTCTACTGACCTTCCAAAGCTGATAAGGTACGTAATTTGTGATAATTGAACAAAAATTTTTGTTGATTCTCCATTAACCCATAAAATGTCAATCACGACAATTGTTGTCCGCTTTGCTGTCTGCCGGTTACCTTAAAAGTGATTTTTTTCAAACAGTGTGGAGCAGTCTGATCTGGGCCCACACTGTTTGCCTCTATGAAAAAATATTTTTAAAGAGTTTGCAAAAAGATTGAGCAGACAACATAAGCAGACGATCTTTTCAGATGTAGTTTTTCTCGGCGTTTTAAGGGTTAAAACCTATTATGTGGGTATTACCTGCAATGGCTTTGAATCTTGCCAGCCAATCATATTCTTCCATTCCCTGAGTGACCTCTCTAGATTGACCAATCCTGTCTCCCAGAGTCTGACACACCCACCAACATCCACTGTGACCAGACCATCATTGCTGGTTCCTGCTATCAGCAGACTGGAGTCAGACAAGCTGAACAACCATGAGGCATATGGAGACACCTTTGTGGCCCTGCAATACAAAATAACTTGTGGGGCCCCATCACAAGAAAGCCTGTCTTAGGGGTTTGCAACAGGGGCCAGTTGTTCAAAGCATCATTAGGTTAACGAGCCCGTTAGTGGTCATATTGTTAAGTGTTCTGGCAAATTCAATATCTAAAATTTTGGTATTTTTGCATTTGCAAAAGCTGCTCACACTATTCATTAAAAATATTAGCATATTTGCCATAATAAATGATCAAAGTTTTAACAATATGTTAACCAACGACGCCCTTAGTTTTGAACAACTGGTCCCAGTTGTTGAAAAGCAATGCTGTTAGTTAAATTTGGCCTAAATTTGACCTATCTATTTAGCATTACTGTGACCTTGAGAACAAGGTCAAGATCACCAAAACCTAATCAGTTCTTCATTCTGTCCCAATGTTACACCCATGCAAATTTAATTAAAAGCCACCCAGTAGTTCATGAGATATACTGCACACAACCTAAATTTGGCTTAAATTTGACCTATTTAGCATGGCTGTGACCTTAAAAATATGGTCAAGGTCACCAAAACCTAATCAGTTCTTCATCCTGTCCCAATGTTATATCCATGCAAATTTGATAAAAATCCACCCAGTTGTTCAGGAGATATCTTGCACACAAGAAAAAGTCACGCCAACGCATTTAGCCGACCTATTCAGCTTGGCTGTGACCTTGAAAATAATGTCAAGGTCACCAAATCCAAATCATTTCTTCATCTTGTCCCAATGTTGTATCCATGAAAATTCGATTAAAATCCACCCAGTAGCTCTTGAGATATCTTGCACACAAGAGTGTCAAGCCGAAGCAAAAGCATACGCGGACAGGATCCACACCAAAAACAAAATGTCCTCCTCCCCTTCTGTGGGGAGACATAATGAAGGTATTTTGGGTGTACACATTAGAAAAGCTCCAATGAGGCAATTTTAATGTGTACACACAAAATACCTTTTCAAGATAAATTCAGAAAAACCTCCCAAAATTATCTTAAGGGGAACGGGAACACCTGGCAGATTTTTCCACCATTTTTCAAAGTGAGATAACTTTCCAGACTTCCTGTTCACTTTTCTATAAGCCCAGTCCCACTGAAAAAGGGGTCTACTCTTAAAGGAAAGAATTTGCTCTCTTATTAGGGTTCTTATCCGAAAAATTTAATATTTTACTGGTAGAATTTTCCCAATATATTTCAATAGGTCTGTTTTCGTAATGCATGTTTGAGTAATGAGGTTTCACTGTTGCTTGATAGAATAGTACATACTTGCACACCAGATAAGGAAGCCCATAGTTTTAGCTTAGGATAGAAATTCTGTTCAAACCCTGGTGTTCTTACCCAAAATTGAATATTTTTGCGTGTTTCATAAATGCACTGGTTGAATACAACCTCATATGCGCCGTCATTAAGGTTGACTTCACAGCAAGTTATGTGACATCACTAAACATCACTGTAAAGACATCCCAATATGGTGGATGTCGGCAACCAAAGTGACTGCAGTATTAAAAACACACAATCAGAAATGGAAGGTATGCAAGGAAAAGAATCCTACATGGTGTGAGGGGTGGACAGCAAAATCCATCCCTCAGGATCACTGTCCAACATGACGAGGCTTGCTGAGTGATGCCAGACAGTGATCATGGGGGCAGATTCTTCCATCCACCCCCACACCCATGTAAGATTCTTATAGTCTTACCCTGGAACAGGAACATATCTGATCTTCTGATTTGCCATATCTGTCACCTCTAAGAATCCACTCACATGGGGTTTTTGATCTGAAAGATTAACAGATGTTCTGAGTGTAATGCATTATAGATAAGCTAAAGCTTGCAATGTCTATGCTAAATGTTGTTACCCTCGTTAAAAAAGACTGAATTTACTTTGTTTGTTTTGTTCGATTTGACGTTTAACGTCCCCGTCAACACTGTAAAGGTCATTTTGGAGTCTTTTACCCGACATTGAGATGAAATGACATCTCAAGCCCTGTCGCCCAATGAAACCAATAGGGTTTATAAGCATGAACGGTCTGACTCGTGCGCACCGCTTTGCCTGGGCAGGCTTTAATCCTCTAAGCGGTTTACCAGTACTCGTGTGTGTGTCTGATTCAGCTCTGCATGGAAGCATCATGCAGCCCATATATTTCTTCAAGCCCCGATGGGTGGGGGCCACCTAAATTTACTTTACTAAACTACCTTATTTTACTTTACTACTTTACTTTACAACTTAACATTTACTTTACTGTACTTTACTCACAGACATAACACCTTATGATAACATGCTATCAACCATGGCTAAATAGAATTATCATATCATATGAGAATGTAATAACGCCATGTTATAAATTCGATAATCCACTAGTGGATTAAATATGCAAATTAGTTAGATACGTCCCAAAACATTACACACAAGACGTTCTTAATGACATTGCGTTTACTAATGGCAGAATATTGACATTTTTGTAAAACAATCGTGAATAAAATTGTTTTAAAGTCGTGAGATAAATAGAATCTTGCATTCAGGCTTATGTCTCATTGAATTTATTAAACTCGTTGAGGAAAAAGGATAAAATGCTCAGCTGGCTCATGTATTATTGAAATTATTAAACTCGTTGAGAAAAAAAAGTATAAAATGCTCAGCACAGCCTCGTATCTTATCCTTTTTCCTCAACTCATTTAATAAATTCAATAATACATGAACACTCGTGTAAGGTCCTCTATATAAGCGATAGCTTCCATGATAATATTCCTTCATATATCAGA
Organism: Lucinisca nassula; assembly: GCA_963580285.1. NCBI lineage: Eukaryota > Metazoa > Mollusca > Bivalvia > Lucinida > Lucinidae > Lucinisca > Lucinisca nassula. Next base: position 60,984,597 of record OY757023.1, read on the forward strand.
CAACTTTGAGTTTCTGTAATTTACTTAATGTGAATGATTCTGGAAAAATGGAGGCTTGCTTGGCTCTGCCCTGAGACTGTCAGAGACACCCAGCTGTTTGCTCAGCCTGATGCAGAAATTATTGACAATGACTAAACATTTACTGATTGTTGGCTATTGGTTGATTTTGGTTTTACTTACACAGAGGACCCTCCCTATAACGACAGTATTTGCTCCCTAAAAATTTGCCGCTATAGCAAATTTGCCGCTATAAAGAATCGCAATAAAGAGTAGTATAAATAGAGGATCTTACATGAGTGCTCATGTATTACTGGATTTATTAAACAAGTTGAGGAAAAGGGATAAAATGCGGACGAGTTTAAAAAATTCAATAATACATGAGCAAGAATGCAAGATTTTATTTATCATATGACATTTAAAATGCATTTTATTATTGTTTACCCGAAACAAAATATTCCGCGATTAGTAAACACGACGTTGTTAAGGACGTCATACAATTTATTACATGGCATTATTACACTCTCAGACGTGACGTCATATGATAATAGGTAATAAAGGACTTTTTCCCTTCATTACAATGTGAAATAGATGTTGTCGACATTTGTTAGAATCACCTCACCGAGGCAATTCTAACAAATATCCACAACATCTCTTTCTTGGAGTATTAAATAATTACAATTTTCTTGAAAATCACCATTAATCGTCTTGTCCTGACCTAAAAATTTGTTTCATTGAAATTGTCATTATAACAAGTTTCGTCGCTTTATCAAATGTCGGTATAAAGAGGGTTGACTGTATGGCTCATTAATCAGAGGTGCACAAAAACATGAGTAACTGGAGAACAAGAGGACCAAGATGGTCCTGTATCACTCACCTGAGCTAACAGATTCAAAGTTTCAGGAAGTGCAAACCTTTTCTGAAGGATTTAGTGGAGGACAAGGTGATGACATGGTAAGCATTTTCTGCAATCAAGTAGAATGTAACTATGACCTCACGGTTTTCAAACTTGTTCAAGCTTTTATTCCTGACTTGTTTATATGTAACTTTCAAAAAGATCCGATACAAACTGAAGGGGCTACAGTGATGACAAGGTCAAAAACAAGAGCACCGCATGCGGGTGCCAACGCTCGGCTGCGAAAATTCTAAGTCGAAAAAGAGGCATAACTGTGCCAAAAATATTTTGAGGGTTACCTCATCTATTGGTATGAGTTACCCCTCTTCATAATGAACATCTAGTCTGAGTTCCAAGTAAATGTGTTCAGTAATGACAGAGATATTACAAAATTCCCCAAGTTTTTGCACGAAGACGACGCAGATCACAACACCTCGTCGTTTTCTTCGAAAACAGCCGAGCTAATAAGCAATTAACTGCTACAATCAAAGGGATGTTACTCTATGATATATAGGCAAATCTCAAGAGTTTTCAAATTCCTCCAAGCTTTTCTGCCTGACTTACTTGTTTGTGAGTTTCATGAAGATCCGATCAAAACTGAAGGGGGCAGCAGTGATGACAAGGTCGAAAATAGGCATTTTCAACCAAGCTAAGGACATAACTCCATGATTAATTGACTGGCATTGCTAGTCTGCAAACTTGTCTGAGCTTTTATCTCTAACTTACTAACATATAAATTTCAAGAAGAAAGCTGAAGGAGTTAAGGCAAAAAAAAAGAGGCATTTTCTGCAATCCAAGGGATGTAACTCTATGATAAATAGGCTGACCTTATCAGTTCATGATCTCATCCATTTTATCCCTGACTTACTAACATGTAAGTTTCAAGAAGATCCAATAAACTTGATGGAGCTGTCAAAAATAGACATTTTCTGTAATTAAGGGGGACAAAACTCTCTGAAATATAGGCTGACCTCACCATTTTTTTAATTCTGCCATGATATTATCTATTACTTACTTACATATAAGTTTCAAGATGATCCCATGAAAACTGAAGGGGGCTATGGTGATGACAAGGTCAAAAATAAGCATTTTCAGCAGTAAATGGGATGTAATTCTATGCTAGATAAGCCAACTCGTCAGTTTTTGAACTCATCCAAGCTTTTATCCCCGACTTACTTGTTTGTAAGTTTCAAGAAGATCCGATCAAAACTGAAGGGGCTACGGTGATGACAAGGTCAATACTAAGCATTTTCAGCAAAGTAGTGGACATAACTCATAACCGACAACGCTAATTTTCGAACTTATCCAAGCTTTTTACCCCAACTTATTTGTATGTAAGTTTCAGGAAGATCCGATCAAAACTGAAGGGGCTCGTTGATGATAAGGTCAAAAATGGGCTGACTTCGCATGCTTTCGAACTCATCCAAGTTTTTATCCCCAGGCACATTACATATAAGTTTCAGAAAGATCCGATCAAAACTGAAGGGGCTACGGTGATGAAAAGGTAAAAAATAGACATTTGCAGCAAGCAAAGGGATGTAACTCTATGATAAATGGGCCGACTTGGACAGTTTTTGAACTCATCCGAGTTTTTATCTCCAGCCACCTTACGTATAAGTTTCAGAAAAATCTGATCAAAACTGAAGGGGCTACATTGATGACAAGGTAAAAAATTGGCATTTTCAGCAATCAAAGGCACGTAACTCTATGTTAAATGTGCCGACTTGACCGGAATTGGAACTCATCCGAGGTTTTATTCCCAGCCACCTTACATATAAGTTTCAGAAAGATCCAATCAAAACTGAAGGGGCTACGGTGATGACAAGTTCAAAATTTGGCATTTTCCGCAATCAAAGGGACGTTACTCTATGATAAATGGGCCGACTTGGCCAGTTTTCGAACTCATCCAAGGTCTTATCCCCAGCCACCTTACATATAAGTTTAAGAAAGATCTGATAAAAACTGGAGGGGCTACGGTGATGACAGGGCAAAAATGGACATTTTCAGCAATCAAAGGGACATAACTCTATGATAAATGGACCGACTTGGCCGGTTTTCGAACTCATCAGAGATTTTATCCCCAGCCACCTTACATATTAGTTTCAGAAAGATCGGATCAAAACTTAAGGGGCTACGTTGATGACAATTGTAAAGAATCAGCATTTTCAGCAATCAAAGGGACGTAACTCTATGATATATGGGCGGACTTGGCCAGTATTCAAACTCATCCGAGGTTTTTATCCCCAGTCACCTTACATATAAGTTTAAGAAAGATCCAAACAAAACTGAAGGGGCTACGGTGATGACAAGTTCAAAATTTGGCATTTTCAGCAATCAAAGGGATGTTACTCTATGATAAATGGGCCGACTTGGCCGGTTTTCTAACTCATCCAAGGTCTTATCCCCAGCCACCTTACATATAAGTTTAAGAAAGATCGGATCAAAAATGAAAGGGCTACGTGATGACAATGTCGAAAAATCGGCTTTTTCAGCAATCAAAGGGACGTTACTCTATGATAAATGGGCCGACTCGGCTAGTTTTCGAACTCATCCGAGGTTTTATCCCCAGCCACCTTACATATAAGTTACAGAAAGATCCAATCAAAACTGAAGTGGATACGGTGATGACAATGTCAAAAATCGACATTTTCAGCAATCAAAGGGACGTAACTCTATGATATAAGGGCCAAGTTGGCTGATTTTCGAACACATCTGAGATTTTATCCCCAACCACCTTACATATAAGTTTCAGAAAGAATTGATCAAAATTGAAGGCGCTACGGTGATGACAAGCATTTTCCCATTGTAAGTCTATGGGACCTTGTGGTTGCCATAGCAACCAATGTTTTCGTGCGATTTCGAAAAAAAGCTTATGTCATCAATGCCCCGCCAGAGGCATGCTACAGGTGACAAATGATTTAGATCAGCCTGCAGGCTGAAGAGATATAGCTGCTCAAAAGTGTGGATGGACGGACGACGGATGACGGACGATGGAGGACCCACTATACTATAAGCTCCCCTGGAGCCTTCGGCCCAGGTGAGCTAAATATGATCTGACTTTGTGTTGCAGAACTTGGTGTCAGCCGGCCTCGGTAGCCCAGTCGGATGCGTGTCTAATTGTTGATCAGGAGGACGTGAGTTTGATACCTGCTGGGGTCAGCACATTCTTTCGTGGAGATTGATCATAAAATGTTTTCTATAGTCATTCTCTCCCTTCCACAATTCAAGAAGGGCAGTAACTGTTGTCAGTTTCAGGCGAAAGAATGTGCACTGTACTGGTTAACCGGTTACGAATAAGCCTGCCCAGGAAAAGTGTGGATAGGTAAACTGACCCGCTCAAAAATGGCCTAAATAGAGTTAACTGGGTCATTAAACTCCAAAACAAACAAACAAACATGCCCTGCACAAGGCTGTAGAGGCCCATCAAAGATTATTGGGTATATCCAATAGTACAACCCTGCCTTCCTGTAATAACATAGTAAAATGCTGGTTTGCTGGTTGTAGATTGGCATGAAGACATGCTTTTCATCACAAAAACACGCCTATATAATTCTGATCACCTTGAACCCCACTTTCATATGGTAAAACTGGGGATAACAGGGGCCTCAAGGGTAAACATTATTTTTCTTACTTCTGCTCTAAAATATAGATTGTGGGTACTTGTTAGAACCGCCTCAATGAGGCGGTTCTAACGTGTACCCACAATCTATATTTTGAGCAGAAATAAGAAAAATATCTCAATTTTTCAACTTAAAATTTGTTGTTGTTTTTTCAGCGGAAAAATTTACAATTTGTTTGTATAGGCTTATTTTCATAATGTTCAGACAAAAGATGGGTACTGCAGTAACAGTTTTCTATTACTTCTCAAAAGTCAAGCTTTGGATTCTTGTTAGAATCAGCTCATCAGGGAACAGTATTTTACTGACTAGAAATAAGAAAAAAATATGCATCACAATTCCACCTTCCTCTATATGAAGCAGTAATCTTGTGATATACTGGTTATCTTGACAAGAACTAAGCTACGAGAAATTAATAGAGATTACTTCCTCTATCTCTAAACCAATTTTGTACCGGAAACCCAAAAATGGGTACCCTAGCAAACAGTGCAGGCCAGGGCTCGAGAAAATATCGGTTTTCCGGTTCTGAACCGAATTTGGCTTCCATAAACTGATTTTGACTTCAGAAGAAGATTAAAAAATCGGTCCATAATTCTATAACATTTTAAAAAAATTAGTTCGAAAATTTTCGCTAAATCATTATGTTGTAATAACAGGCTGACCGTTTGCCACTGATAATCCAAGCATGTATACACAAAACGCCTACAGCACAAGGTGTTAGACCAGTTCATTATTTAACTAGGTGAAAATCGGACAAGTCCACGTCGGGCTCTTTGATCTTATCACAGCGAAATTTGACCCGTGTGTCAAAATTATTAAACCGTGAACACTGGCCTCAGGCGTTATCGACAAGCTGGCAAGGTGAGAAAATAAGGTAAATCAGTGCAGGACATACGCTAGTTTGTTTACACAAGTCATTAATTTATGGCTTACTATAGAACCAGTATTTGAATATAATTTTTTTTTTTCACAGGGCGCAATTTTCAATACACACCTGTCATGTCTGAACATTGCGTGTTATGCCTTCGAGGGTAAATGCCTTATTTCACCCATTCTAAACGATATTTTTATTTAAGAAATACGCTCCATTGAAACCAATAACATAAACCATGTGTGTATTACGCCCTTGAATGAATTAAAATGAAACCACATGACGTGATTTTCTGATCACGTGGCTTCAATATCTTTCGCCATTCGTAGACAAAGCGATTTATTTCAGGCTATATTCTTTAAAACTCGGTTCGGCCATGTAAGATTTTCATTGACTCTCGTTCGGCCATGTTTTGGTTCGAGATTAAAGAAATGTTTTTCGATTTTTAACCCGTTCAAAGCGATTTTTTTTAGAAATAGGCTCTATTAAAATCAATGACATAAAACAGGTGTGGGTGTGTTATGTCCTTGACTGCATTAATGTGTATTATGTAAACGGAAACCGTTTGGCATCATTTTCCGACCACGTGGCTGCAAAATCGGTCGCCAATTGTAAACAAAGCAATTTGGGCAAAATAAAATGCGTGAAATAGGAGAAATATTTTAAAGGTTTATATAGTGGTCATCGAACTGGTCTTTGACTGCCCCACGTCGGTTGTTTCCCTTTAGCGGTCTTCAGGTTCTGAGTGACCCGGATATTGGGAAAATGAAAGTAGATGAAATCTGGCGTAGAAAATGAAAGTAGATGAAATCTGAATGATGTGAGCAATAATTGCTGTTTATAATCGAGATACTGGTGCTCATATCCGTTGACAAGTGTAAGAGCAACATTGGTTTGTCATTCGTTACGCTAATAACACATTTTGAAATTGCAAATCGCCAAGCACATTTACGGAAATTACCGAAACCGATCGGCAATTTCCGTAATTTTTGACATAAATCTGGCTGGACCGATTTGGATTCTTCAGTTTCTCGAGCCCTGGTGCAGGCTCGGATCAAATGCCGCAGAACGCGGCATCTGATCAGGGCCTACACTATTTGCAAAAAGTTCAGCTATTTTCCAAATGAATTTTAGAGATGATTAGTATAAGCATTTCACTTGTTTTCAAATCCTGTCATTGTAAATTGTACATGTACTGTTCGAATTGACTGGTCAAATGAAATGAATAAATATTGTTCAAAAGATAACACAACCTGTCACCCCTAAATTTCGAAATGGGACTCCTGCCATATATGATGAGGAAGATTCCATTTGGTACAAAGAGGGTTAAAAACATATCTTTAGGGAACTCTAGCAGTCAGTTGGCTTAAAACCAACTTTTCTTGCATACCAGACAAGGAAATTCTTAGTTTAAGCTTGGGATAGAAATTATGTTCTAACCCAGTTGTTCTTAACCAAAATCGAATATTCTCATGTGTTGGATAAATGCACTGGTTGAATACGGCCTCATATATGCGCCGTCGTTAAGGTTGACATCATAGCACTTTACGTAACGTAACTAAACATCACTGTAGTGTCCTCACAATATGAGGACGTCCATAAGTGAAGTGAATGCAGCATTAAAAATCCGCGTAAAGAAATGGAAGGTATGCAAGAAAAAGAATCCTACATGGGTGTGAGATGTGGATAGAAAAATCCTTCCCTCAGGATCACTGTCTGGTATTACTCTGCAAGCCGCGTGATGCCGGACAGTGACCCTCAAGACAGATTTTTCCATCCACACCTCACACCCACACAAGATTCTTGTATTCCTCTCATATATCTATAATGTTACCCCTGGCAATAACTCCCTCTGGAACTTTCCATGTCGGCAAAGTCCGTACCACCTGGCCACAGTCTGGCAGATAAACTGAGGAGGAAGCAAGGCTTCGATTGGTTGATTTCCCGACAATATTACCAATCAGCTGATCAGTCTTGTCAATAGGGTTTTCATCAGTCAGAGGCTCTCTCGGAATTCCATAAACATCTGATGTACTCTGATGATATAAAGAGACAAAGTACAGGAAAATTCCTATATTAAGACCACCTTTTGGACGGTTCAAAAGTGGTCTCAAGACCACTTTTGAACCGTCCCAAAGATGGTTTCTCATTAGGAGACACTGGAAGTAGAAAACACAGAGAAAGAATCACTGAAATCTCGATAAGCTTTCAACAGCAAATTTAGTCTTAATTGTAGGTGGTCTTAATAGTGGAATTTAACTTATCACTCTAATAATGCTTTTTTAATGATTTAAAACTTGGACTTTTTCTGATGAAAGTTTCTGATACTTTTCTAATCATCTTTTGCTTCAAATGCAGATTGTGTGTGCTCCACAAAACCATCTCAATGAGGCGGTTCTAACTAGAACCCACACTCTAAGTTATGAAGCCTAAATAAAGAAAGTACTGTACACTCCTCTAAATAAGTTCTGAATAGATAGATCCTTTGAAAGCAAACAATACACCACATAAACGAAAATAGCAGACTCAGTTTTATTGAGTCTGTTCATGGCCAGCACTGAAATGTGCAACACAGGTCACGCCCTCTTGCACCGGCTTAAGCAGAATTCTATTTTCAAAATGATTCTAAATGAAATCAATGATCTGAAAGGACCAGAAAATATAATGTACACTATGATGATGTACGGCGAGACTTTTCAGGGCCGCCTCACGGCACAACACCAGCTGCAGTGAAAATAAATAAGTTCTGCAAAGTTAAATCCTTTGGAAGCAAAGAATACACCACATAAACGAAAATAGCAAACTTGGTTTTATTGAGTCTGTTCATGACCAGCACTGAAATGTGCAACACGGGCCACGCCCTCTTGCACCGGCTTAAGCAGAACTCTATTTTTCAAAATGATTCTAAATGAACTCAATGATCCCCAAGGACCAGAAAATATAATCTGCACTATGATGATGTACGGGGAGACTTTTGCGGCCGCCACACGGCAAAACACCAGCTGCAGTGAAGAAGCATAAGCTCTGAATAGTTAGATCCTTTAGAAGCAAAGAATACACCAAATAAATGAAAATAGCAGTCTTAATATAAGGAATGAAGTATCATTTTTGGGTCGATTGATATAAACAATCGACCCAAAGGCATAAAGGACAAAACCTCTATTAGTGCTGGAGTCGACGTGTCTATCACATCCACAGAGATTATTTATAGAATTTTATCGCAGTGAGGTCAGCGTGTTTACGTAAAAAGGTAAACTGTAAAATCTGGGCTCGAATCATGGGTTGGGCTAGGCAAACAGTGTAGACCCAGATCAGACGGTCTTCATTGTTTGCTTACAGTATAGGAATTTAAGGGTGAGACGCCGAAAACCGCAGCATCTAATCAGGGTCTACACGTTTTACTTTCAGTAAAGGAGTTTAAGGGTTAAAAGAAACTGTCCACATTCAGGCCCATTTTTCCTAACTACACCCAGAGACAATCAACCCACCAGTACTCTCAGTGCTTTGATTTGTGGGTTTATTGATGTTTAAACTCTGTTGACTCACTCACAATCTGCATGAAGAAAAATCCATTACGAAAACACGCCTATACCAAAACATTGTAACCTTTATCGCCGAAAAGATGAAAATTTTGAGGTGAAAAATTGTGGTATTTTTCTTATTTCAGCTCAAAATTTACATTGTAGGTACTCGTTAGAACCGCCTCGATGAGGCGGTTCTAACGAGTACCCACAATCTATATCTTAGAGTAGAAATAAGAAAAATAAGGTTTACCCCTACAAACCCCAGTTTTACTATATACAAGTGGGGGTGGAGGGGGTCAAAATTATATAGGCGTGTTTTCGTGATGATGAGTAAACTCCAATGAATCACACACAAACTTCATGAAGCCCGAAGGTCTTTATGCTAAGTTTGTGAGCGGTTCACCGGAGTTTACACATCAATAATATTCACAAAAATGAAATTCATTTCAATACACACAATATAAATTTCCTCAATAAAATAAGAAAACTCGCAAAATTATCCTAAATATTTGTCTAATTTACAAAAACACGCCTATACAAATATATTGAAAATTTTACCACAAAAAAAGATGAAACTTTTCAGAAAAAAATTCTGATATTTTTCATATATCTGCTCAAAACATAGATTGTGGGTACTCGTTAGAATCGCCTTGCTGAGGCGGTTCTAACGAGTACCTACAATCTATGAGTTTTGAACAGAACTAAGAAAAATAATGTATACCTCTATAAACTCCCATTTTACTATACATAAGTGGGGATAAAGGGGGTCAAAATTATATAGGCATGTTTTCATGATGTTTATCTGCAGCGTGGATGAATTCCCTAGTGACTTAAGAACCTGTATCAATCAGTCACGGTAAACAGACAATGAGTGGTCAAGTCAATGATATTTCACTGCATTATGAAAACATTTAAATACATGTATATGGCAAATTTTACCCTCAAAATTTTAAGGTTTTCAGATAAAAAGTGTTTATATTTTTCATATTTCTGCTCAAAACATAGATTGTGGGAACTCGTTAGAACCACCTCAGAGGCCATTCATATTTCTGTTAAAAATGATAATAAGAATATTGTATATCCTTGTAAACCCCAGTCTGGTTTAAGGGGAATGGATACACCGTCAGCGAAGGCAAATCCTGCAAAAGCATTTTTGTCTCCCATGGCAATAGGGGTCACCTCTAAAAGGAAAGAATTTGCTCCTGAGGAGCAAATTCTTTCCTTTAAGAGTAGACCCCTTTTCCAGTGGGACAGGAATTAAAGAAAAGTGAACAGGAAGTCCCGAAAGTTGTCTCCCGTTGAAAAATGGTGACCAATGTGCCAGGTGTTCTCATTCCCCTTAAAGGGGTCAAAATTATATAGGCGTATTTCGTGATGGCATATTGCCAACTTACCAGATCAGGAAAGCCCACCAGAATACTAGCATACTGACTGGGTGTGATAATAACTCTGTTGGGTGATGATATGTTTTCTCCGAGACATTTTGACAGTAATGAGGGACTAAGAGGAGTTGTAGAGGTTCTCTGAAGTCGCATCTCCACACCTGTAGAAAGACGAACAATTTAACCAAGGAACTGATCTTTTTAAAAATAATTCATGGATTACTTTTCTTATTTCTCTACAAAAACCTTATGTTTATGGAAATTACACAACCTGTTTGTTTGTTTGTTTGATGGGTGGGGGCCGCCCTTTTTATAACACTACTGCTGGATTCAAAGCAGAAACTGAGTTAGTTTAAAAACAAGGTTATATCAGCATACCTGTGATAATTTTATGAAGACCATGAGGGAGATTTACTTCTAAGATGAGTTAGATTGGGATCTCTATAGGGTGACTTTTGATGATACATTCAAGTTGTTTTTCTTATCATTTTTCTATGGTTTAGACGTACAAAGGAACTAGAACTACTTAATTAAAATGATAGGAACATGTTTTTTTCTTTCAAGGTATAATTTCAAAACAGCAAGTTTAAGGTTATTTTGCAAAGAATCCTGTAACTACAAATCCATCTGGTATGCCTCATCAATGTGATATCAAGTACCCACAACATATGTTGTTGAATCATAATTATGTTGTGGGATCATATGTTGTGGGATCCATCTTTAAACACTGCTACCATAATGATCCTAAGCATTGGCACAGATAAACCTAAGCAAACTGTGCAGACCCAGATTAGACTGCTCCTGTTTGCCATTCTTCTGCACCTTTTGGACTCCTTGCAGGATCAAGAAACAAATTTATTGAAGTTTTAGGAGAGTTATAACAAGTCCTCAAGGTGTCTGAATTTCAGGATTTTTATGGCATATCCTAAACTGTTACAATGAACACTGTTATAAAGATGTTGTGGTGTACCTTCTTCAGTAACAGATCTGAGAACAAACTCTGCAGCTGACTGTCTTTCTATCAGGTACTTTCTGAAATATAAAACAGTCTTTATAGTTTTCTGTTATCCCACACACTCCTCAAAGATTCAAAGTGAAGTCTGATTCTGGTATGGTATGGTTTGGCGACAACACTTTTTGGGTCATGCTGAGGCATTCAGTTTCCCAACCATACTATTCCTGTGCATGATAATGTATATAGAGATTATTCATTTCTTCTAGTTGAAATATGGGATTTATAAACCGAGAGAGGTAAAACCCTCTGACAAAGAAACGAGTGAGAAACATGAGTTTCTTTAACAGATTGTTTTACCTCCAGAGGTTTATAAATCCCATATTTCAAATAGGAGAAATGAATAATCTGTATATTACATGCACTTCCATAGACTTTTAATTTAGGGCAGTTCTGTTCTTGAATTTTGGAACTACCCGGTAAATTTCGGTACAGCTGACTGTTTACAGCTCATGTTAACGGTTCAATCAGCGTAGTGTTACGGAAGCTGGCTGGAATAAAATCTGGATGTCGCCATTTTGAAAGCGCTGTCTACAGTTTTGAAAAAATAATAGAAGAAACAAAGTGTTTCAGTGAAAAACAACTAAAATTTGAGATTAAAGAAAGCAAATTTCATTTCGAAAGTTAATACTTACATCTTGGAACATACGTTAGGATTTATTTCCCTTGACTAGTTGACCAACCCGCTTAAAAAATCGATGCGTCCATCTAATACGTGTCATCACAATAGACGCTTCTAAATACCTCAGTTCATTTTTCGGCGACAACGAGTTGACATCGCATTTAAGTTTTCATATATATCTTATGTTTTTGCGGTTGATTATGCGCATTTAGCTTAGTGCATCATGACTGAAGCTAGTTTGCATTTGTCTGAGGGCAGGGAATCCTTGTCCGTCGGTCATTCGGATGAAGAAAATTCGTCCATTAAATCGCTACCAGTTTCACACGTAACCAACACTGTTTCCGGTAAGAGTAAGTCAAAACAAAAAGATGTGAAGACGAAAGGTAAATCGTCTACTTCTACGTCCTCTAGGACTTCAGCGAAGCTTGATGATTTGTCTCGGTTGGAAGACAAGCTTTCGGAGAAAATAGAAAACCGTTTTGGGTCATTGGACGGTAAGTTCGAGAAGCTGTTCGGCATGCTGACTTCGAAAGGCACCGTTCTGCGGGGGCCACAAATACCAGTGGAAAGCAGCACTTCGGGTGCGTGTATGCCACAAACACAAATGGACAATTCCGACACATCAGGTGGGCGGGAGCCTTTGATATCGTTAGACAACAGTCTAAACAGAGACTATGGCCTCAGTAATCATTTTTCAGACAGGGAAGATGTATTATCTTTACAACCTGGACAAAAAGAACGCCAGGGAATAGGTTTGTCGTCTTCAGAAGATGATGTTATTTCTTGTGTGGAACAGGAGCATCAACAGTCAGAACAAAATGCAAATTCTAGATTTGGCAAATATACACTTTCATCCAGAAATGACTCTAAGAAAGAAAATGAGCCTTTAACTTATGATTTACTCACAGAGATGTTTGGTGAGGATGTTCAAACCGACTCTCCTTCTTCTGGCGTTTTATGCCTTGACAAGGCGCAGGTGGAAGTGATAAATGCATCATGGCGTTGTCAGACACCAGATAAAATTTCTGCATATAAGGAGATTAGCAAACAGTCTTTTCCTATAAGTGATAGCTCAGAAAAGACATTGAAGGTTCCAAGTTTAGATGAACTGACTGAGAGACTTCTAATTAAAAGACATGGAAGGAAAGCTGCCTTTGGTAGTTCTCAATCTTTATTTTCCCAACCGTTTAAATCGTTAGAGAAAATAGCTTTTCAGGGTCAAGTTGCTGCACGTTTGGGCATTATATCTATATGTTATACACAGCAGGCTTTAGGTCAGTTGCTAAATAATTTGAAATCCAGTTCACCTAACCTCGATGAGGCTGTTCAAAACGTTAGAGACATATTTGCCATGTCCACAAAGTCCCTGGATCAGATGGCCAGGACTGGCACTTTTCACCACTTAGTTCGCAGGAAAGCAACAATTGCAGATACGGGACTGGATGATTTCAAAGATTTACAGAAAGCGGCATTAACATCTCCTTTGTCAGGTGAAGGGATATTTGGGTCCGAATTTGAGAAGAAACTCAAAGACAGACAAGAAAAAGATAAACAACTTTCTGAATTAATGCCAGAAATGAACAAGAAATTTTATGGCAAAAGGAAAACGTCCTTTCAGGCTGAATCCTCATCTCAGAAGAAATATCGTCAGAATGAGGATTTTTACAAGTCTTACAACAAATCTTCCAGTTACAACAACGGTTCTCGTAGAACTGGGAAAAGTGGTGGCCACTATTTTTCCAACTACAGGGGGAATTCTGCCAAGAATTCTTCGGTAAGATCTTTTCGTTCCCAAACAGACAAAAGTAATAAAGCATGACTCCATCATGTGCAAATTTCCGGAGATACCTGTAGGAGGTCGTCTAAGATTCTTTGTAAAAGAATGGGAAAAAATAACAGAAGATCAGTGGGTTCTTTCGGTCTTACGAGAAGGCTTAAAAATGGATTTCATACAAAAACCACCTTTTACGGGAGTGAAAGAAACACATGTCACTGCCCAAAATTTAAATATTTTACAGTTGGAGGTAAACAAATTATTACAAAAAGGTGCAATAGAGCATGTCCCTCCAGAAAACCGACAAACAGGTTTCTACTCAACATTTTTTCTGGTCCCAAAGAAAACTGGGGACTTGAGACCAATTATAAACCTAAGACCTCTGAACAGGTATCTAAGGAAGGAGCACTTCAAAATGGATTGTTTAAGCAAAGTCATGAGCTTAGTACAACAAGGAGATTGGGCAATTTCAGTAGATTTGTCAGACGCTTACCTTCACATCCCAGTCCACAAGAAATTCAGACCTTTTCTAAGGTTCTGCATTCAAGGGAAAGCTTACCAGTTCACCTGCCTCTGCTTCGGTCCAACGGTGGCACCGAGGGTCTTTAACAAAATGGTGTCCGTGATTGCAGCATATCTAAGGATGCAGAATGTAAGATTGGTAGTCTATCTAGACGACTGGTTTCTAGTCAATCAATTAATGAGATTACTTTTACAGGACAAAGAGAAAACGCTCAATCTTCTTGTCAGACTAGGTCTCATGATAAATCTAGAAAAATCAGCTCTAATTCCATGTCAGAAAGTAACATACATAGGGGCAGTTTTCCTGTTAGACAAGGGACTTGTTTGCCCTACTCAAGAGAGAATTCAGAAAATCAGTCAAGCAATATTTCAGATAATACACAATCCAACAGCTCAAAGTTTTTTACATCTTCTGGGTTTAATGGCATCATGCATAGAAGTGATACCGAACGCTCGGTTGTTCATGAGGCCAATTCAGCTCCATTTACTGCAATTTTGGAGACCAGTTACCAGAGATCTCCAAGCCAAAATACCAGTGAACAAACACCTACTGAACCATTTGAAATGGTGGCAGAACCAAGACAATTTATTGATAGGGAAATCCTTTTGTCAGACACCCAGCACAAAAGTTGTGACGACAGACGCATCAAAAAAGGGTTATGGGGGTCATTTAGAAAACCTAATTTGTCAGGGGTTTTGGTCCAAAGCAGAAAGAGAACTGCACATAAATCATTTAGAGTTGAAAGCAGTGCATTTGACTGTTCAGAAATTTCTACCCCAATTGAGGGGTCACAATGTACTAGTGCGTTCAGACAACACGACCGTGGTTCAGTATATAAACAAACAAGGGGGGACAAAGTCCCCTCAGTTATGTTTTCTGACATGGGATCTGATGCAAATGGCAATCAAGTACAAAATAACACTGAAAGCAGCCCATATAATTGGGAGTCTGAACATTTTGGCAGACAATCTAAGCAGAGTCAGAATACGTCCGACAGAATGGACACTGAACGATTCAATAACGCGGAACATATTTCAGATTTGGGGTACTCCAATGATGGATCTGTTTGCCTCAGAGGAGAATCGCAAAGTGACAATGTTCTGCTCATGGATTCCCAGTCCTCTAGCTTTCGCAGTAGACGCCCTATCAGTGTCCTGGGAAAACATGGAGGCATATGCTTTTCCTCCAATAGCATTGATACCCAAGGTGCTACAACACATGAAGAGGTTTCATTGTCAGTTGATTCTGATCGCCCCGCAGTGGCCCAGGAGACACTGGTATACAGACCTTCTTCAGATGTTAGTAGCATGCCCGAGGCAACTTCCAGTGATGCAAGACCTGTTGTATCAACCACGAACGGAAATAGTACATCCGAATCCTCAAGTTTTCAAGCTTGTGGCATGGTTGCTCTCAACAGATCCTTTCAAAATAAAGGCTTTTCAACGAACACTAGGAAACTCATGGAAGCTTCCTGGAGACCTGGGACACAGAAAGACTATGCAGCCAAATTTAACAAATTCAGTGGCTGGTGTAGTGGAAGGGAAATTAATCCCTATTCTGCCACTATAACACAATGTGCAGAGTTTTTATCATTTTTGTTCCATTCTGGGCTTAAGTACAGAACCATTGCTGGCTATAGGTCTATGCTGTCTGTGGTTTTACCCCCAACAGATGGTATGCCAGTAGGACAACATCCAGATATTTTGCGTTTATTGAAAGGGGTGTTTAATTCCAGACCACCAGAGAAAAGGCTAATGCCTGAATGGGATTTAAAGAAAGTCTTAGATTTTCTGTCAGGAAGCTTGTTTGAGCCTATTTCCAAAGTATCTTTGAAACATGTTACATTGAAGTCTGTTTTTCTTGCAGCAATATCGACATTCCGACGTTGCAGCGACTTACAAGCACTGAGAACTGATGAGGGCTTCATGAGCATAGTGCCAGAAGGTATTATTTTTATCAGAGATGGTCTTTCTAAGCAAGACAGGCCAGGACATGTAGGTACAAAGATTTTTATTCCAAAATTTCAAAAGAGTGTAAAGTTGGATCCTAAACGAGCCATTCAAATGTATTTGAAGAGGACTGAACAATTTAGGAATGATGAAAATAGATTATTTTTATCATTTAATAAACCTCATAAAGCAGTTACCAGCCAAACAATATCATCTTGGATTGTGAGTGTGCTTAAGCAAGCATTCAATGATTCAGATCTTAAAGTGAAAGCTCATTCAACAAGAGCCATTGGTTCTTCTTGGGCTCTATTCAAGGGAGCTTCATTGTCTTCAATATTGGAAGCTGCAGATTGGAGTAGGGACTCCACCTTCAAAAAGTTTTATTATAGACAGTTAAATTCTCAGGAATGGGAATTAGAATAATGAAAGATTCATTTCATTTTCCGGCGGGTTGCAGCCATTGAAATTATCAAAATGTGTACAAGTCCATGTGTGTGTACAGAGGGAATTTGTGCATGAGAAACAATGATGTATATACGTGTATATATTGATGTATAGAAGGGATGTTTTTGATGGTGTTATTGTACAGAATTGGACTGCATCATGATCATTATCATCATCATTTCACTAGTGGAAATGGGTCATTATGGTCACCAATACCCACCAGCCAAGGGAGAGCTTTGTAATCATCCTAACGTATGTTCCAAGATGTAAGTATTAACTTTCGAAATGAAATTGATAAATTTGTAATCAAGTTTGAATTTTTAGAGAAAGTTAATACTTACATCTGAATAACCCTCCCTCCTCCCCTCAGTCTTGGTGACAACTCGTTGTCGCCATATAGAACTGAGGTATTTAGAAGCGTCTATTGTGATGACACGTATTAGATGGACGCATCGATTTTTTAAGCGGGTTGGTCAACTAGTCAAGGGAAATAAATCCTAACGTATGTTCCAAGATGTAAGTATTAACTTTCTCTAAAAATTCAAACTTGATTACAAATTTATCAATCTTACTTACAATTCAACAGTCATGTCCATGTTTTCTTTGTTTCAACATTGCATCAGACTCAAACATCACGCATTCTGAACGTCTGTTCATACCTTCCCAGATGCCAATCATGCCATTGTGATGAGGTAATGAGTAACATGGACGTGACTGAAATTTTCCTGTGTTTGAAAATAACAATTTCACTGCAAAAGCAGTATCTTGTATCTGTCACAAAAATTAGTTCCAGCTAAAGGAATTTTCCCAGCTAAGAGGAAATATTTCTTCTTAGCAAAAAGGAAAATACCAAGTTTATATCTAGTAGAAATCATAGTATTTCTCAGTTAGTTTTAGTTTATACTAGGACCCTCTTTAATGTTCTGCATGCTGGGTATTTCTTTTCACAGCAGATGACATTTTGAAATTTTTTCCTAATTTTCCCAGAAAACAGGATTTGACATCTCATGTCAATTGCCTCCTATGAAGACAATTTGAGCAACGAAATTGTTGTTATATTATGTTATATTGTTTGTTTGTTTATTTGTTTGAGGTTTAACATCCCCGTCAACACTATGTAGGTCATATTGGAGACGTTGCTTCCAATTTTGTGGGACTTTTATCCGAATCTGAGATGAAATGACATCTAAAACCCTGCTGCCAAATGAAACCAATAGGGGTTATATGCATGGATGGTCTGACTCCCATCAATTTGCCTAGCCAGGTTTAGACACTCTAAGCGGTTTACCAGTACTCATGTGCGGTCAGTTTCAGCTCATGGAAGCATCATGCAGCTCAATCTTTTTCTTCAAGCCCCGATGGGCAGAGACCTAAATTGTCATTAAAACAAATGTCAGTATAAAGAGGGTTGACTGTAGATGGTTTTGGATACAGAAGTTAAAGCTTGTTGGCAAAAGGGACAGACTACACAAAAACATCACTGTCGGGATACAAATCAAAAACTGTGTTTGTTTAACAACTACAGAGGACCCGCGTTATAACGACAGTATTTGTTCCTATTATAGTGCCATTTTAATGAATTTGCCGTTATAAAGAATCCCAGTTAGGAGTATGATAGGTTATAAAAGGTCTTTTCCACATCACTACTCCAAGAAACAAATGTTATAGACATTTGTTAGAGGCGATTCTAACAAATGTCTATAACATTTGTCTCTTGGAGTATTAAATTACAAGAATCTTTCATGACTATTATTCGATTCGTTTATTTCCAACCAGAGGGAAGCTCACGTCGCTCGGAATCGAGGCTAAGCCTTGAGCTAAGAATTCACTCCATTGAAATTGTCATCATGATGAGTTTTGCCATTATAACGAATGTTGTTATAACACGGGTACTCTGTATATTACTGTATATATACAAACAGAACTGTATGGGTTACAGTAATGATCCTTAGTATTGGGACAAACAGGCCTAAGCAAACAGTGCAGACCCCATCTCTGGATCAAGGTCTACACTGTTTGCCATTCTTTCTGAACATTTTGGACTCCTTACTGGATTGTGAAGCAGATTTGTTGAAATGTTAGGCGAATTACAGCAAGTCATCAAGGTGTCCGAATTTTTAGGATTTTTTACTGTATATAGAAAAATAACCATGCTAAAAAGAGGTTTAAGTGAACCTTTATTAACCCATCTAGTAATGGGTAGGGTAGCCTGGCAAACAGTGCAGGCCCAGATCAGACGCCGCAGAATGCGGCGTCTGATCAGGGCCTCCACTGTTTGCTAAAAGTTCAGTCATTTTCCAAATAAATTTTGATGAAATCACAACCTGACACCCCTAAATTTTGAAATGGACACCTGCTATATATAAGGAGGAAGATTTAATTTGGTACAAAAAGGGTTAACAGTGGACCACCCCAAAAATCCACATTGAATGGGCAAGTAAAGATGCAGTAACACAATAAAAGGAAACAATTCTTACTTGTTTGTTTTTGCTTCTGTTAGTAACCACTTGTCAAGGTCAAGTTGGTGAAGGTCATGTATGACTAGTGGCAAAGACACTGTGTGAGACACACCCTCTAGCATACTAAAAACCTCTAGAAAATCTCTGAAACATAAAGTGATGGGTGAAACATAATAAGATGATAATGAAAATTTTGTACCACAAACCCCAAATCTGGTAACTGGCAAACAGTGCAGGCCCAGATCAGATGCCGCAGAATGTGGCATCTGATCAGGGCCTACGCTGTTGGCAAAAAAAAAATTCAGTCACTTTCAAAATAAATTTTAGAGATAAAACAACATATCACCACAAAATTTTTAAATAGACTCCTGCTATATATAAGAAAGAAGATTCCATTTGGTACAAAACCAGTTAATGGGAATTTGTTTGTTTATGCTGGAGTTCAATGGCCAAGTCAACACTATTTTAGATCATTTTTGAGCCGGTCAGTTTACCTATCAACACTTTTCCTGGGCAGGCTTATAGGTAAGCAGTTAACCAGTACAGACCACGTTCTTTTGCCAGAAACAAACAGCTGGTTTCATTTGGTACAAAAAGGGTTAAGGGGTCAAAATTATATTGGCATGTTTTTGTGGTGTGATGAACAAGACAGCTGACATTTTTTGGTGATCTGAGTAGAAAAACTAGAATTTGTTTTTCTACAAAAACACAGATGTCTCCCCCGTTTTTGACTGCTAAGTATAACCTTGACATTGGAGGTATTGAGCTGGGTCTTGTGTGCAACACATCATCTAATGAAGATGAACATTTCTGCATAGTAACTTTAAAAATGTTCATCGAAAAATAAATAAGTTATTGGCCGTAAACAAAAAAAACACACTTTTTTACCTTTGACCTCTAAGTATGGCCTTGACTTTGAGGTACAACACATCGTCTCATGATGGTTAACATTTCTGCCAAGTAATTTCATAATCCATCAAAGAATAAGGAACTTACTGACTGTCCCTTTTTTAACCTTTGACCTCTAGGTATGACCTGGACATTGGAGGTATGGACCTTGGTCTTGCATATAACTCATGGTCTAATGACGGTGAACATTTCTGCATGGTTACTTTATAAAGTCCATCCAGAAATAAAAAAAGTAATGACTGGACACAAAAAAACAAACTTTTTTTACCTCTGACCTCTTAGTGTGACCTTGATCTTGGAGGTACCGACCTGGGTCTAGCATGCACCACATCGTCTCATGATGGTTAACATTTCTGCCAAGTAATTTCACAATCTATCCAGGAAGAAGAAAGATATTGACTGAACACTAAAAAAGGGCCCCTTTTTGTCCTTTGACCTTTTGTCCTTGACATTTGAGGTACCAAATTGGGTCATGCACACAACACATCGTCTCATGGTGGTTAACATTTCTCCCAAGTAATTTCAAAATCCATCTAAAAATAAGAAAGTTATTGACAGAACACAAAAAAGGCCCCTTTTTTTTACCTTTAACCTCTATGTATGACCTCGACCTTTCAGGTACCAAAGAGGGTCATGCGTGCAACACATCATCTCATGGTGGTTAACATTTCTGCCTAGCAATTTCAAAATCCATCTAAAAATCAGAAAGTTATTGACCAAACACGAAAAAAGGCCCCTTTTTTACCTTTGACCTCTATGTATGATCTTGATATTTTAGGTACCAAACTGAATCATGCATGCAACACATCGTCTCATGATAGTTAACATGTTTGCCAAGTAACTTCAAATTCTATCTAAAAATAAGCAAGTTATTGACAATACCCCCAAAAAAAGTCCCTTTTATACCTTTGACCTCTAAGTATGACCTTGACCTTTGAGGTACCAACCTGGGTCATGCACGCAACACATCGTCTTATATTGGTTAACATTTCTGCCAATTGATTATAAAATCCATCTCAAAATAAGGAAGTTATTGACCAAATACGAAAAAAAGGCCCCTTTTTTACCTTTAACCTCTAAGTATGACCTTGACCTTTGAGATACCGACCAGCCTCATGCGCACCACACATTGTCTCATGGTTGTTAATAATTATGCCAAGTAATTTTAAAATCCATCTCAAAATTAGTAAGTTATTGACCAAATTCGAAAAAAAGGCCCCTTTTTTGACCTCTAAGTATGACCTTGACCTTTGTAGTACCGACCTGCCTCATGCGCACCACACACAGTCTCATGGTTGTTAATAATTATGCCAAGTAATTTTAAAATCCATCTCAATGGTTGTTAATATTTCAGCCAAGTAATTTTAAAATCCATCGGAAAATAAGAAAGTTATTGACCGGACACGATTTGACCATAAATATATACATACCGACAAACTTCCAAGGGAGATAATTCAAAAAGTATAAATGTGAGAGTTATAGTTCTTGTGCACTGCAAGTCGACTAATGCTGATTAATATTTATACGAAGTTTCGTGAAGATAGCTATAACAGTTTTCAAGTTATAGAGCGAACACGAATGTGTGACAGACGGACAGATGGACAGACAGACGCCCGGGGGAAAAACAATATGTCTCTCCGAAAAAAAAAAATTTCGGGGGAGACATAATTACCAAATTTGTTTGTATTTTTATTTTGAAGGCCATTACACATGTCATGTTCAACTGAAAAAAAAAGTTTGATAACCTCATCCACTGATCTTCATCTACACAGCTTACTTTGACACAACTGCCGCAATGCATACATAATCCTTCAAGTGCTTTGCAAAATTCTGCAGCAGACAACAATCAAATTTTGTTTTTATTTTTTAAAATTAAGGCTGAACATTTCATGTGAATCATCTGCCCTTCAGACGATTCAGACATAATGACAAACTCGACTGTCTCTGTAAAAAAGAAGAGGTAAACAAAATACTTTTGAAATGGCGCCTGCTACTTGTGATCAGCCACATTAAGGTATGTAACCCTCACGAAGATTGATCAAGATCTATACTGTTCTCCATTCTGCTCATGAATCCATGTTACCATCTGAAATCCAACCACACAAATGGCTGAAAATTGGGAAAGAGAGTAGCACAGTCAAATGTCAAGCAAGGTGAGTAACCTTGACTGGTGCACTTACCCATTCTGTTCATAAAATATCACAGTTCCGTAAGGATCTGGGGCATTCACCTGGCACAGTCTGTATGGACTCTGAAATGAAACAACAGAAGACCATCAACACTGCTGAATATAAACCTCAGCATAAAACTACCATTATTTTACCAAGGAATACAAATAGAATAACCAACAAGAGGCCCAAGAGGGCCTGTCGCTCCACCGGCTAACTTCAGACAATTGTCATATTTATTACATTAACCAATGGTATACTAGTGGACTCTTCTATTGCTATATGTTGGACCAGTCCATTTGTCATATAAGGGGTGTCAGGCCTATTTTCTTTTCTATTTTTGATGGAAAATTCTGTTAGCAAATAGTGCAGGCCCTGATCAGACATGGTGTTCTGTGGGGTCTGATCTGGGCCAGCACTGTTTGCCAAGGTACCCATTTAGGGTTTTCCCGCATGCAATGGGTAAAAAAGAAACAAGTGATCCACCCAAGGAATGTCCATTCTATATTTTTTGGACCCCAGAGCCATGGTTGGCAGGATTTATGTGAGTGACCATTTGGCATTGCTCCGTTCTAAATATCTAAAGCTCTGGGCCTTATGGTTTCAGAGAAGAAGACTTTTTTTAAGTTTTTCCTATTATAAGTCTATGGGAACTAATATGCCTCTGGACGTGACCAATTTTTTACCCCAGGGGCATTGTTGGCAGGATTTATTTGAGTGACCACTTGACGTTGCTGCATACTTAATATCTAAGCTCTGGGTACTGATGGTTTCAGAGAAGATTTTTGTCAGTTTTTCCCAGTATAAGTCTATGGGAGCTTATGGGCCTCAGGGTGTGGCCAATTTGGACCCCAGGGGCATAGTTGGCAGGATTTATGCAGATGAATACTTCAAGTTGCTACATACTAAGCTCTTGGCCTTATGGTTTCAGAGGAGAAAAGTTTCAAGATTTTGTCATTATTAGTCTATGGGAGCTACTAAGCACCGGGGCGTTGCCAATTTGGACTCAAGAGTCATAGTTCGCAGGACTTAGTAGGTGACCACATAACTTTGCTACATACTACATGTAAATGTCTTAGCTTTAGGCTTTATGGTTTCAGAGAAGAAGTTTTTCCGTTTATTGGTCTATGGAAGCTAATGAGCCAAAGGTGGTGGCCATGGCGGCCATGTTTTTTGTCTGATCAAAATTTCTTCAATGAATCTGACAATGGTAGACACAAGGAACATTCATGAAAATTAAGAACGAAATCCATTTAGCGGTTTTGGAGGAGAAGATTAAAAAAAAAAAAAAGATCCCTTTATGAGTCTATGGAAGCAAATTAGCCAATGGGCGTGTCCATGGCGGCCATGTTTTTTGTCTGATCAAAATTGCTTCAAGAAATCTGACAGAGGTCCACCCAAGGAACATTCATGCAAAGTAAGAATGAAATCCATTACGTTGAGCGGTTTTGGAGGAGAAGGTTTTTAAAACTTTTCCCCATATAAGTCTTTGAAAGCTAATGAGCCAAGGGGCATGGCCATGGCAGTCATGTGGGGCATGGCCATGGTGGCATGGCCATGGTGGCCATGTTTTTTGCCTGATCCGAATTTCTTCAAGGAATCTGATAGAGGTCCACCCAAGGAACATTCATGCAAAATAAGAATAAAATCCATTGAGCGGTTTTGGAGGAGAAGATTTTTAAATATTCTTTTTTGCTTTCGATGCCATTTTGTTCTGCATGTAACAAAATTCTTTGAAGGAATTCAGAAGAGGACTATGTGAGAAACATTCCTGTGAAGTTTGGTTACAATCGACCAAGTAGTTAAGGAGGAAATGTTTAAAGAAAAAAGTTAACGCACGGATGCACAACCGCACAGACGTCAGACGCACAACAGACACAGGGCCATAACATATAACATAAGACCCGCCGGTCTTTGGCCAGTGGAGCTAAAAAATGAACAGATTTATGTTTTTATTTCTTTATTTATTTATTTTTTCCTTTCCTCCGTCGGATTCGGTATGCCTCCCTTTTCAACTAAGCCATTTTAACCCTCAGGGATCTGGAGAACTGTTGACACTGTAGTATAATTAGGTCTAATAAATCAATCGCCCTCAGTATTTTGAATTTATTTTGAAACATCAAGTCGTATAAATAGAGTTTGTGTTGAAAACATCAGTTCTATCACCAGTGTGATGGGCATGTGAAATTTCTGATGTTTTGAATTTTAGAATGACAATTTGTAGGTGGACCTCTATAGATATGTGATAGTCAGCAAAATTGGAGGAGATTAATTCAGATACAGGAAGGTACTTTTAAATAAATAAATAAATAAATAAACAAGAACTTTTGAAGAAGAGAAGACTTTTTTAACATTACACTACATGTTATATAGTGAAAATAAACCCCGCCCACTGCAGCCATGTTTTATGTCGGATCAAAATTTCTTCAAGGAATCTTACAGAGGTCCACCCAAGGAACATGCATGCCCAATAACTATGAAATAAAACAAGAACTTTTGCAGAAAATATTTTCAGCATTACACTATATGTTATATAGTAAAAATAAGCCTCGTCCATGGCGGCCATGTTTTTTTGTAAGAGCAAATTTTTTTCAAGGAATCTGACAACAGTCCACCCAAGGACAATTCATGCAAATTACAATGAAATCCCACAAGTACTTTTGCAGAAAATGATTTTTTAGCATTACGTTATATGCTAAATAGTGAAAATAAGCCCCGCCCATGGCGGCCATGTTTTTTGTCAGATCAAAATTTCTTCAAGGAATCTAAAAGAGGTCCACCCAAGGAACATTCATGCAAAATAAAAACAAGGCATCGCATGCGATACAAATCCCCTCGCACTAGACAACTTCATGTGTGGAAAACACTGAAATGGCAAAAGTCCAACTTGCTTGAGATATTATCATATGCAACATTTGTGTAAAGTTTGTTTAAAAATCCTCCAATAAATGTACATTCTAGAGTGATGACGTTTCTCTAAAAATAGCCATAGTGACCTTGACTTGAGGCCATGACAACGAAAGTAGATCTTGCTCAAGATTTTATCATAAGCATCTTTTGTGTGAAGTTATATTAAAATCTGTTAATAAATGTAGGCGGTAGAGCGATGACAAAGTTTTTCTAAAGATAGCCACAGTGACCTTGACTTTGAGGTCATGACCTTGAAAGTCGAAGTAAGTCGAGATATTATCATAAGAAACATTTGTGTGAAGTT
This sequence comes from Lucinisca nassula, assembly GCA_963580285.1. NCBI lineage: Eukaryota > Metazoa > Mollusca > Bivalvia > Lucinida > Lucinidae > Lucinisca > Lucinisca nassula. Next base: position 61,009,957 of record OY757023.1, read on the forward strand.
CTATTACAATCCATCATTAAATGTAGGCGCTAGAGCGATGACAAACTTTTTCTTAAAATAGCCACAGTGACCTTGACCTTGAAAGTCTAAATAGCTCGAGATATTGTCATAAGGAACATTTGTGTGAAGTTATATTGAAATTTGTGAAAAAATGTAGTCACTAGAGCAATGACAAAGTTTTTCTAAAAATAGCCACAGTGACCTTGACCTTGAAAGTCAAACTCGCTCGAGGTATTGTCATAAGGAACATTTGTGTGAAGTTATATTGAAATGGATGAAGAAATGTAAGCGCTAGAGCCATGACAAAGTTTTTCTAAAAATAGCCACAGTGACCTTGACCTTGAAAGTGGAACTCACTAGAGATATTGTAATAAGGAACATTTGTGTGAAGTAATATTGAAATTGGTGAAAAAAATGTAAGCGCTAGAGCAATGACAAAGTTTTTCTAAAAATAGCCACAGTGACCTTGACCTTGAAAGTCGAACTCGTTCGAGGTATTGTCATAAGCAACATTTGTGTGAAGTTATATTGAAATCAGTGAAGAAATGTAGGCGCTAGAGCGATAACAAAGTTTTCTAAAAATAGCCATAGTGACCTTGACCTTGAAAGTCGAAATGGTGAGATATTGTCATAAGGAACATTTGTGTGAAGTTATATTGAAATCGATGAAGAAATGTAAGCGCTAGAGGGATGACGAAGTTTTTCTAAAAATAGACACAGTGACCTTGACCTTGAAAGTGGAACTCGCTAGAGATATTGTCATAAGGAACATTTGTATGAAGTTATATTGAAATTGGTGAAGAAATGTAAACGCTAGAGCGATGACAAAGTTTTTCTAAAAAATAGCCACAGTGACCTTGACCTTGACCTTGAGGCCTTGACATTGATAGTCGAACCCGCTTGAGATATTGTCATAAGGAACATTTGTGTGAAGTTATATTGAAATCAGTGAAGAAATATAGGCGATAGAGCGATGACAAAGTTTTTTCTAAAAATAGCCACAGTGACCCTGACCTTGAGGCCATGAGTTGGAAAGTCGAACTCGCTGGAGATATTTTTATAAGGAACATTTGTGTGAAGTTATATTGAAATTGGTGAAGAAATGTAGGCGCTAGAGCGATGAAAATGTTTTTCTAAAAATAGCCACAGTGACCTTGACCTTGAGGTCATGACCTTGAAAGTCCAACTCCCTCAAGATATTGTCATAAGGAACATTTGTGTGAAGTTATATTGAAATCAGTGAAGAAATGTAGGAGCTAGAGTGATGACAAAGTTTTTCTAAAAATAGCCACTGTGACCTTGACCTTGAAGCCATGACCTTGAAAGTGGAACACACTAAAGATATTTTTATAAGGATCATTTGTGTGAAGTTATATTGAAATTGGTGAAGAAATGTAAGCGCTAGAGCGATGACAATGTTTTTCTAAAAATAGCCACAGTGACCTTGACCTTGAGGTCATGACCTTGAAAGTCAAACTCGCTCGAGATATTTTTATAAGGATCATTTGTTTGAAGTTATATTGAAATTGGGGGAGAAATGTAGGCGCTAGAGCCATGACAAAGTTTTTCAAAAAATAACCAGAGTGACCTTGACCTTGAGGTCATGACCTTGAAAGTCGATCTTGCTCCAGATATTGTTGTAAGGAACGTTTGTGTGAAGTTATATTTAAATCGGTCAAGAAATGTAGGCGCTAGAGCGATGACAAAAGTACGTACGTACGTGGCGCTAGAGCGATGACAAAAGTACGTACGTATGTGGCGCTAGAGCGATGACAAAAGTACGTACTTACTTATGTACGTACGGGACAAATGCTATATCCCCCCTCACAACTATGTTGTGCGAGGGGATAATGAAATCCAACAGGTGGGTTTGGAGGAGAAGATGTTTAAAGATTTTTAATTTTTTGTGTGGTTTTGTTGCCATGGCAACCAGAGTTCTGGGTGTAACAAAATTCTTTGAAGGAATTTAGAAGAGGACTAAGTAAGGAACATTCCTGTGAAGTTTGGTTACAATTGGCCCAATACTTTAGGAGGAGAAGATGTTTTAGCATTACACTATATGTTAAATAGGGAAAATAAGCCCCGCCCATGGCGGCCATGTTTTTTGTCGGATCAAAATTTCTTCAAGGAATCTGAAAGGGGTCCACCCAAGGAACATTCATGCAAAATAAAAATGAAATCCAACAGGTGGTTTTGGAGGAGAAGATTTTTAAAGATTTTTAATATTTTGTGTTGTTTTGTTGCCATGGCAACCAGAGTTCTGGGTGTAACAAAATTCTATGAAGGAATTTAGAAGAGGAATATAAGTAAGGAACATTCCTGTGAAGTTTGGTTACAATGGGCCCAATAGTTTAGGAGGAGAAGATGTTTTAGCATTACACTATATGTTAAATAGGGAAAATAAGCCCCGCCCATGGCGGCCATGTTTTTTGTCGGATCAAAATTTCTTCAAGGAATCTGAAAGAGGTCAACCCAAGGAACAGTCATGCAAAATAAAAATGAAATCCAACAGGTGGTTTTGGAGGAGAAGATTTTTAAAGATTTTTATTTTTTTTTGGTTTTGTTGCCATGGCAACCAGAGTTCTGGGTGTAACAAAATTCTTTGAAGGAATTTAGAAGAGGACTATGTAAGGAACATTCCTGTGAAGTTTGGTTACAATTGGCCCAGTAGTTTAGGAGGAGAAGATGTTTAAAGAAAAAGTTAACGCACGGACGCACAGACGCACGGACGCACGACCGCACGGACGCACGACGGACACAGGGCCATGACAATAGCCCCGCTGGCCTTTGGCCAGTGGAGCTAAAAACTGAAAGTACTGTTCCTGTTACAGACCTTTGTTACCACCTCATCATGAGGGAGACTCCCTCATTATATGCTACTTTTTGTCCAATTTATGCTAAATTCTAGTAAAATTTTGGAGTCTCCCTCATTTGAACTGAGAATTTCCCTATACAGTCAAACCTGTCTTGAGAGACCACCTTCAGGAAGAACAAAAAGTGGTCTCTCAAGACAGGTGGTCTCTTAAGGCAGGGAGGATAAATCAAGATGTTTTTTTTTTCCTTTTTCATAAATCACACTATGCAATTTATGAGATCATTATTGAAATATATGCATTTATCTACAGAAAAGCATTGCTTCTAAAAGTTTATGTTAAGATGAATTAAAAAAACAAGAGGGTCCAGAGGGCCCTGAGTCGCTCACCTGAGAATCAGTGTCTCTAGTACATTCTTGGCCCAAGGGCTATACTAGGTGAAGCTTCATACCAAATAACAAAGACCTGAGCCTTGTGGTTTCAGAGATGAAGATTTTTAAAGATTTTCCCTGTACAAGCCTATGTAAAACCAAAGGCCCCCGGGGCGGGGGCACTTTTAGCCCCGGGGCTATAATTTGAACAATCTTGGTAGACATCCACTAGATGAAGCTTCACACCAAATATCAAAGATCTGAGCCTTTTGGTTTCAGAGAAGAAGATTTTTAAAGATTTTCCCTGTATAAGCCTATGTAAAACCAAAGGCCCCGGGGCGGGGGCATTTTTGGGCCTAGGGCTATAATTTGAACAATCTTGGTAGAGGTCCACTAGGTGAAGCTTCACACCAAATATCAAAGATCTGGGCCTTGTGGTTCTAGAGAAGAAGATTTTTAAAGATTTTCCCTATATAAGCCTATGTAAGCCCAAAGGCCCCTGAGCAGGGGCATTTCTGGTCCAAGGGCCATAATTTGAACAATCTTGGTAGAGGTCCACCAGATGAAGCTTCATACCAAATATCAAAGACCTGGGCCTTTCGGTTTCAGAGAAGAAAATTTTTAAAGATTTTCCCTGTATAAGCCTATGTAAAACCAAAGGCCCCCGGGGCGGGGGAATTTTTGGCCCCAGGGCTATAATTTGAACAATCTTGGTAGAAGTCCACTAGATGAAGCTTCACACCAAATATCAAAGATCTGAGCCTTGTGGTTTCAGAGAAGAAGATTGTTAAAGATTTTCCCTGTATAAGCCTATGTAAAACCAAAGGCCCCAAGGGCGGGGGCATTTTTGGCCCCAGTACTATAATTTGAACAATCTTGGTAGAGGTTCACTAGGTGAAGCTTCACACCAAATATCAAAGACCTGGGCCTTATGGTTTCAGAGAAGAAGATTTTTAAAGATTTTCCCTATGTAAGCCTATATAAACCCAAAGGCCCCCGGGGCGGGGGCATTTCTGGCCCAAGGGCAATAATTTGAACAACCTTGGTAGAGGTCCACTAGATGAAGCTTCATACAAAATATCGAAGACCTGGGCCTTTCTGTTTCAAAGAAGAAGATTTTTAAAGATTTTCCCTGTATAAGCCTACGTAAAACCAAAGGCCCCCAGGGCGGGGGCATTTTTGGCCCAAGGGCTATAATTTTAACAAACTTGGTAGAGGTCCACTAGGTGAAGCTTCACATAAAATTTCGAAGACCTGGGCCTTGTGGTTTCAGAGAAGAAGATTTGTAAAGATTTTCCCTATATAAGCCTATGTAAACCCAAAGGCCCCCGGGGCGGGGGCATTTCTGGCCCAAGGGCCATAATTTGAACAATCTTGGTAGAGGTCCACTAGATGAAGCTTCATACCAAATATCAAAGACCTGGGCCTTGCGGTTTCGGAGAAGAAGATTTTTAAAGTTTTCATTTTAAAATTCTATTTTTAGCTCCTGTGACCTAGATGTGCAATGGACCGGAACCATTTGAACAACTTTGAAAGGGGACCACCTAAGGATCATTCCTGTGAAGTTTGGTTAAAATCCAATCAGTGGTTTAGGAGGAGATGTCATTTAAAGAAAAAGTTTACGCACGCACACACGCACACACGCACTGACGCACACACGCACGACGGACGACGGACAAAAAGTGATCCCAAAAGCTCACCTCGTCACTACGTGACAGGTGAGCTAAAAAGAAAACTGAATATCAATTTAAATGTATGATAATGAGAAACTAGGAATTCAAAAGATTTTGGAAAAAAAGTGTTTTAAAATGAAACAATTGAAAAATAGATTACACGAATATGTTCAAGTCGCGTAGGTAGTTTGCTGAGATGCCAATACAAGTCATGGTGGTAGTTTGCCGAGCCGCTGATACAAGTCGCAATGATAGTTTGCCGAGATGAACATAATTTGTTCGGTATTTTTTCGTGCCTATTCAAATGGCAAATTTCCCTCTTATTGTTCAAAAAATTATCTCAGGTATGTCCTGTTATCTGAATCCCTTTCTGGATGGATTTCCTAGAGTGAGTTTGAGTGTTAACCAGCCTGACTATAGTTGATGGGATCCAGTCAACCATAGTCTGGCTATCCAAATAGGATGGTCAGACTATGGTTGACTGGTTCCCAGTTTTCCCTGAAGAACAGTAGAACCCTAGAACCAGTAATTTTGTTTTGTCGGCATTGATTACTTTTTTCTTAAACAAGGGAGTAAAGTCTTATAAAACTAACAGCAAACACAAACAGTCTAGTTAACGCTCGAACTCATTCCTACTCTTGAAGCATCCCTTCAACACTATTTAGGTCATTCTGGAGATGTTGCTTCCAATGTTGTGGGACATTCACCTGAGATTGAGATGAAATGACATCTCAAGCATTACCACCGAAAGAAACTCCTAGGGATGGTCGGACTCACACATCACTTTGCCTGGCAAGGCTTGTTCACCAGTACTCATGTTTGGTAAGTTTCAGCTCTCTGGGGAAGCACCGTTTCTCAAAGTCCAGATGGGCAGGACCATTCCAAATTTAGCGATGGGTGGTCAACTATTTTGTGTACAAACTTCCACTGAAGCATAGAAATTATAAAAGAACAGGGCCAGTTGTTCAAAACTAACGACATCGTTAGTAAACATATCGTTAAAACTTTGATCATTTATTATGGCAAATATGCTGATATTTTTTCAGCAAAAATACCAAAATTTTGAATATTAAACTTGCTAGAACAGTTAACAATATGACCACTAACGAGCTCGTTAAGCTAACAATGCTTTGAACAACTGGCCCCAGGGCAGCACACAACAAAACCAACAATAAGACCTGTGCGACCAGTGAAAGCTCAGATCAGAGTCTTGGCTGATTCAATTAGCCTTCTATAGCTGCTGGGCTATTTACAGAGCAAAAAGCGGACTTTGACCAGATCTAGACTAGGTGGATGCACAGAACCTTCACTGATCATATGAACCTTCTCTAGGCTCTTGGCTATTCAGAGAGGTTCAGTCATGCACTGGCTCTACTGTAGCACATACATATCTCTTGTATTCTCACAAGCAGCTACTCAACAGCAGCTCTGCCTTTCAGTTTGAAGATTCCTCAATGCATATTTATGTGTGTATAGCAGGGGAGGGGGTGTGAAAGGTTCTGACACAGCTGTGATGCTATGCCGTCCTGCATGAAATTTTGCCCTAAAATACCTAAAGTAGATGAAATTTGCTAAGATGTCTTTAAAAATATTTAAGAAGGCCCCCAAAAAAGTACGGTTGGCAGGGTTTCGAGACAAGACATAAATTTTTTTTTGCCTAAGTCATAATTTTGAAATAATTTCCTTTAAATTTTCATTTTATCCTTTTAAAGAATTTATGGCTATATAATCAAAGGCCTTACTCCAGAATCTAAGTGTTTCTTCAACTTCCTGAGGGTGAGACTTTTTTTAAGTCTAATCACCGAGGTATGACCACCACTTACCTCTTGGAGAAAGCAACGTACTGTCAATTTTGTTTCAATCTCTAGCAAAATGGCCAAAATACTGGAATATGCATGCTATGTTTTGTGAAAAAATAAGGCAACTTGTTTCTGACAAAAATGATGCATTTATGTCCTTTACAATGCACATTTTCCAAAACAGATAAGGGTGTGCTTTACATAACTAGATATTTTTAGACATATTAGACATAGATTCAGTTAGTAAATCATATAATTTCAAATTTTAGAATACAAACAATAAGGAGTTGAGTTGTCTGAATACTTAGAGTAAATATGGTAGCAATTTCGGTAGAATCTATTACCAGTTTTCTTCAAATAAAATAGAAAGAAAAATTATCATGTGATAAAAAGAACCTCACACACTTGGTCATTTCATATGAAATTAATGAAACTTGATCAAAGGTTCCTTGCTTAAATTTCATATGAAATGAAATTAATGAAACTCGACCAAAGGTTCCTTGCTTAAATTTCATATGAAATGAAATTAATGAAACTCGACCAAAGGTTCCTTGCTTAAATTTCATATGAAATGAAATTAATGAAACTCGACCAAAGGTTCCTTGCTTAAATTTCATATGAAATGAAATTAATGAAACTCGACCAAAGGTTCCTTGCTTAAATTTCATATGAAATGAAACTAAAGAAACTCGACCAAAGGCTCATTTTTAAAATTTCATATGAAATGACCACTTGTATGAGGTCCTTTATATTTGTAATACTTGCCGATTTAGATGTTCCAGGGGATGGAAATCTTCTTTTCTCAGGTTGAGTTTGTGGCAAAGCTGAACATGTAATGCGAGATATATCTCCTGTTTCTACATTGACTAGCAGTATCACATTGGTCTGAAAAATAAACATTAGCAATACATTAAAAATCTTATATTAAGACCACCTTTGGGACTGTTCAAAAGTGGTCTTTAAGACCACTTTTGAACAGTCCCAAAGGTGGTCCCCGACAAGTGGATACTGTGTGCAGAAAACAAGAAGATGAGTAACCGCACCATTGTTAATAAGCTTTTTAAAGCATTTATGTGGTCTTAATAGCCTTTCACCGTATATCAGAATAATTTGTTTCAGTGTACATACCATCAACAACTCAGGTCATATGGATGTCATATGGAGGTGGGATCTTGGTTTAAAGACTCATCCAAAAGTCTGGAGAATCCCCTGAATGAAACCTAGGACCCCTAGTTTATAGGGCAAGTAGTTTGACCACTACATCATGCAGGCTTCTGCATCAGAATGATAAACAGTTGCTACCAAAACTTATCCACTGCAATTAATGGGAATGGGAACACCTTCTGGGGAGGCAACTCTTGCAAAAGTATTTTTGTCTCCCATGTCAATAGGGGTCAACTCTTAAAAGAAAGAATTCGCTCCTGAGGAGTAAATTCTTTCCTTTAAGAGTAGACCCCCTTTTTCAGTGGGTCAGGGCTTATAGAAAAGAGAACAGGAAGTCCCAAAAGTTGTCTCCCTTTGAAAAATGGCAGAAAAATCTGCCAGGTGTTCCCATTCCCCTTATGGTAAGTATATACATCTGGTAGATTTAACTATTTTTATAAGGGAGACAACTGTTGTGACTGCCTGTTTGCATTCCTATAAACTTAGTCTGTCCGAACAGGAGGTCAGCCCTACAGAAAAATTACAAGGAGCAAACTCTTTCCATCAACAGTTTGTTTGTTTGATTTGAAGTTTAAAGTCCCCGTCAACACTATATAGGTCATTTTAGAGAAATTGCTTCCAATTTTGTGGGACTTTTATCCAACATTGAGATGAAATGACTTCTCAAGCCCTGTCACCCAATGTAACCAATAGGGTTTATAAGCATGGAAGGTCCGACTCACACCGCTTTGCCTGGGCAGGCTTAGATCCTCTTAGCGGTTTACCAGTACTCGTGTGCGGTTGGATTCAACTCTGCATGGAAGCATCATGCAGCCCATTTTTTCCATTAATAGTAAATGCGAGGCAAAAATATGTTTAACAGAGATGGCTCACTTGAAAGCCAGTACCGGCTTTACAAATGAAACAAATGAACATAACCCTTTTTTAACCAAATGGAATTGTCCACCTTATAGCAGGAGTCCATTTCAAAATTTAGGGATGTCAGGCTGTGTTTTCTTCAAAATTGATTTGGAAAATGGTTGAACCTTTTGCAAAGAGTGTATGCCCTGACAAGACGCCGTGTTTTGCCAGGGTATCCGTTTTGGGTTAAAGAGATAAATACATAAAGTTTGCATTGCTAATATGAACTCTAGGCAAAGCCTAAATGTTGACATGAGCATTTTTATCTCTGTATAACTAACTGTGGCTGTTGGAACTGCTGATAGGTCAATGCTTTCCATCCTAACGAGGTATGGGTAAATGCTCCGGTCAATCGTTGGTCCATGTGAGGTGTGGCTTTTACTGGCAATTCTTTTTAAAGCAGTTACCATGGACATAGTGATGGCCTTTATGGTTTTTGCGTTTTTGTTCGTTGCTCACAAATTAGACTACTGTAAGTCAGAAGTCAGAACAGAATACATAGATATGAGCATTTAAGAAAACAACAAACAGTAAAAAAGATCAGCAAAATCAATGACGTTTTAAAATGGTGGTCTACCCAGACAGAAGCAAACATTTTATATGGAGGAAGAAAACGTTTACCGTCTGAGATGGTTGTTTCACCATGATTTGATGTGACTGAATCAAGAAGATAAAGTTTGATAGGCACGTCAGGTTGTTATGACTATGTCTCCACGTGTTAATCTATAGGCAGCCAGGAGTCACGAGACTCTATGGGCCTCAGATGTCTTCAGCATCTGCTAATACCTGTATTACACAAAGGGATAGTGCTCGCATGTGTGTAATTCAATTAATCTTTAGTAAAGGGAGATAAACTGATAATGAGAGTATTCAAGTTTTACGTCCCACCAACAGCTAAGGTCATGCGGAGATGGGACCTCGGTCATCTGAAAGTCTGGAGAAGCCCGGGATCGATCCTGCGACCCCTGGTTTACAAGGCGAGAAGCCTAACCACTACACCACGGAGGCTTCTGATAAACTGATAATACAGAATTGTCGTTTACATATAATATGGGCTACTTTCAAGGAAAGAATTAGGGAAGCAAAAAGATGTTGAGAAAAGATGTTTTTTCTACATTTTTCTTGTTATTCATGAAATTATTTTCCTTCAGCCTTTGCCATTTTTACATACCACTTCTTCATGCAGAATCACCGAGTCATCCAGAGGAGCCGCCAGTGGTGCTATTCTTATATGAGGCTTGTACGAGCCACTTGTGACAGGGAAAATGTCATAAAGGTCCAGGAAATTTGCCGTCATTGTTCTTGGATTCATGGAGTAGAGGCAGACAGGGTTTGCAGTACCTATGTGGATGACATCATTGAAGGTGTGACCAGGACTTCTAAACCCAGCTGAAAAATAATTGAAATTTCACTTAGCTACATACAAAAAGAGTTTTTACGAACAGATTGTGTGAAATGGAGTATCCTACAATGCACTTACAGTCGTAATCAAGCTATGCCAAAGCACTGCTGAAAAAGTAACTTGACAGAAAGATACCATTTTTTTTTTCAGACATTTGTCAAATTTTAAACTTGTCATGGCAAGCATCTGTTAAAGGACAGGTCTCCCTAAGGGTTTTTTTGGCCTCCTAACGATTTTGTTTATTTCTGGCTTATTGTTAGCATACATATGCCTAATTATTTGGAACATATGTGGTTTTGGTATTTAAGCAGTTTTTTCTGAGTTACAGGCTCTTTAAAGTGGGTGGGGTAACTCCACACAGTTTTGACATGTATTTTGTGTCTCATTTAAAGGTAGAAAAATAGTACCATACATGACCCGTTATTATATAAAATTACAGGGGAAGGTCTAACTCTATGTTTTGTCACAAGTTTATTCACCAAAATTCACTTTTTGGGTGAAAAATATGGTTTAAGGAACCTTGGGTCATTTTTGAGATTTTTTAACAGTAAAGTTCTTTTTTTTTTCTTATATCTTCGGTATACATTAACCTATTGTGGTGAAACTCCTACCATGCAAGCATACTGATGAGGCAATATAACTCAAATGATCATTTGAGGTGTTGACCTATATTTCACGGTTGAATGAACATTCTTATTTCATGCTTATAGGTTAGATTATTGTTTCCATCAGTTCAAGAGTTTAGATATTTCTGGCATTTGGATAAACAGGCGATGAGTTTAAACATATTTAAATCAAACGAAAAAACAATAGAAATGTGTCCAAAGTACACAGATGCCCCCGCCTGTTTGACTTTGCCAATATAGCTGCATGACCCCTGGGAGACACACTAGCATCTGATATATATGTTCAGGATGGGTATCTCAATATTTTCTAAGATATTTGGATTTTGATGATATGAAATGGGCAGGGCAGGGGGCTGGGGCATTATTGTGTGTGTCATTGAATGCATCTGACCATAAACAACATCGAATAAAAAAGGTTGGAATCTGAACAGTTTCTGAGGTACATATTTTTTTTTACATTTTCTTTGGTCCAATCAAATAGCCCCACCTCAGACAGAATCAGTGACCATAAACATGCTAAACAGTTATGAGCTGCAGGAGAAATGCAGACATAAATGTGCACCTGAACGTGAACCTAATTATGAAGGTAATAGTGTCTGACATAGACCGCACATACGAACATAACATCACATCGAAAAAATATATATGCCTCACTCACTCCTTCCTTTGGCATGCAGAGATATAAGAAAGGTCTGCTTGAATATCTTTAATAATCCCACTTCAAGAGCACATCTATAAACAATGTGGTACACCTACGTGAAGACACAGGCATATACATTTGAAAATGGTTGTTCACAACTGTATTCTGACATGCTTTGCGGGTGAATAATAATATATTTATTTTAGGACTATAAAAATGTCATATGTAAATAACAGTTTGCTACACTGCTGTATGCAACACCTATTTTGATGCATGACGTTTAAGGAACAATGGTAACATACAGGATCAAAGTAGGTCTCCTTGCAGAACACCTGGAGTACACTATAACTGTGAACAAAATGTTCTTCTTCTACTTATTGTCTTCTTTTTATTATTATTATTATTATTATTATTATTATTTTTCTAAAGAGAAAGAGAGAATGAGAGAACTAAACATTACTCTCAATATTACTGTTCCTGTAAATAATCATAGATCAGTCAGTTTGTTAGTCAAGCTAACAATTCAATTGCCCAGAATGTTTTCCTATATTGCAGCATCATTCATTGTATCATGTTAAGTACAACAGCAGCATTATCATCAGATGTATCTTCAAAGTAAGGTAACATCTTTAAGGAATAGTGGAAACATATAAGCAGATAAAGGGTCTCCTTGTCTGATACCTGAAATACAGAGATAGAGAGGGAGACAGGAAATACAATCTAAGGATTAAGGAAGGCCCTGGACTAGAGTCCATAATAGGGTGGCAGTGCATATTAAAAAAATGGTGATGAGGTATTTGATTGCTGTGTTCATACACTTCTGTGTTAAAGAACCTCGGTTTTAAGGCCATCAGCCAAAGTCAGTAAAAAATCGTTGAAGTCACAGTATATGAACAGTGTAACAGATGCTGTTCAAAAAGAGGCAACAGCTCAAGTTCAGGTGACGATGAAAGCTATTCGTCTGTAGATTAATTTGATTCAATATGCACAAAGCATGTCAGAATACAGTTGTGAACAACCATTTTCAAATGTATATGCCTGTGTCTTTACGTAGGTGTACCACATTCTTTTTAAATGTGCTCTTGAAGTGGGAGTATTAAAGATATTCAAGCAGACCTTTCTTATATCTCTGCATGCCAAAGGAAGGAGTGAGTGAGGCATATATATTTTTTTGATGTGATGTTATGTTCGTATGTGCGTACTATGTCAGACATTATTACGTTCATAACCAGGTTCACGTTTAGGTGCACATTTATGTCTGCATTTCTCCTGCAGCTCATAACTGTTGAGCATGTTTATGGTCACTGATTCTGTCTGGGGTGGGGCTATTTGATTGGACCAAAGAAAATGTAAAAAAAAATATGTACCTCAGAAACTGTTCAGATTCCAACCTTTTTTATTTGATGTTGTTTATGGTCAGATGCATTCAATGACACACACAATAATGCCCCAGCCCCCTGCCCTGCCCATTTCATATCATCAAAATCCAAATATCTTAGAAAATATTGAGATACCCATCCTGAACATATATATCTGATGCTAGTGTGTCTCCCAGGGGTCATGCAGCTATATTGGCAAAGTCAAACAGGCGGGGGCATCTGTGTACTTTGGACACATTTCTGTTGTTTTTTTCGTTTGATTTAAATATGTTTAAACTCATCGCCTGTTTATCCAAATGTCAGAAATATCTAAACTCTTGAACTGATGGAAACAATAATCTAACCTATAAACATGAAATAAGAATGTTCATTCAACCGTGAATTATAGGTCAACACCTCAAATGATCATTTGAGTTATATTGCCTCATCAGTTTGCTTGCATGGTAGGAGTTTCACCACAATAGGTTAATGTATACCAAAGATATAAGAAAAAAAAGAACTTTACTGTTAAAAAATCTCAAAAATGACCCAAGGTTCCTTAAACCATATTTTTCACCCAAAAAGTGAATTTTGGTGAATAAACTTGTGACAAAACATAGAGTTAGACCTTCCCCTGTAATTTTATATAATAACGTGTCATGTATGGTACTATTTTTCTACCTTTAAATGAGACACAAAATACATGTCAAAACTGTGTGGAGTTACCCCACCCACTTTAAAGAGCCTGTAACTCAGAAAAAACTGCTTAAATACCAAAACCACATATGTTCCAAATAAATAGGCATATGTATGCTAACAATAAGCCAGAAATAAACAAAATCGTTAGGAGGCCAAAAAAAACCCTTAGGGAGACCTGTCCTTTGCATCTTGTCCTGACAAGTAAGTATCGCTGTCAAATTTGAACTTGTCCTGACAAGCAGCTCTGTCAAATATGACACTTGTCCTGACAAGCAGCTATGTCAAATTTGACACTTGTCCTGACAAACAGCTCTGTCAAAGTTGTGAAGCTGGAAAAACAAATGTATTCTACTGCAAATTTTAACCTATGAGATGCCCTTCACAACAATTGTTGTCTGCTATGTTGGCTTCTATGTTGTCTGCTGGTAATGTTAAAAGTCATTTTTGCAAACAGTGTGGACCTAGATCAGACTGCTCCTCTAGGAGCAGTTTGATCAGACTCCACACTGTTTGCCAGTATGCAAAAAATGTTTGAAAAGTTTGTTGTAATACACAGCAGACAACATAAACAGACGACATTTTCAGAAGCACATTTTCGTATCATCTGATGGGTTAATACATGTATGTCTAACGAAGGCAATGTGGTGGCATGGCAAATAAACAGCAAATGGTTATTGTTCCAATCGTACAGACAAATCTGAAAGAGGCAGGAATTGGACTCCTATTGCTCTTATCACTTAAGTTGCCATGAAAAACAGGAAATGAAAATGTCATCTGCTTATGTTGTCTGCTGCATCTTCTTGCAACTTTTTAAACATATTTTTGAATACAGGCAAACAGTGTGGACCCAGAACAGACAGAAAGGAGCAGTCTGATCTGGGTCCACACTGTTTGCAACAATGATTTTCAAAAGTAATCAGCAGACGACAAAGCAGACGACAATTGCATTTTATGGATTAACCCATTCTAGAGTGAATGGAATCTTCCTCACTATGTATAGCAGTAGCCGAATTTGAAACTGAGGGGTGTCGGGATGAGTTAGTTTCAGAAATCTGATAAGAAAATAGTTGAGCCTTTTTGCAAACAGTGGAGGAGGCCCTGATCAGACGCCAAGCTCTGGGGCTTCTGATCTGGGCCGGCCCTGTTTGTAAGGGTACCTGTTGAAGGGTTTCCTGCCTAAAATGGGTTATTACCACATTCTTTATATTTAACCCATAAAATGCCAATCACGACAATTATTGTCTGCTTTATCGTCTGCCAAATACTTTAAAATTAGTTTTTGCCAACAGTGTTGACCCAGATCAGACTGCTCCTCTAGGAGCAGTTTGATGTGGGTCCCTACCGTTTGCCTGTATGCAAAAAATATTTTTAAAAAGTTTGCAAGAAGATTCAGCAGCCGACATAAGCAGACAACAAACATTTTCCAATGTAGTTTTTCTTGGCGACTTAAGGGGAATGGGCAGACCTGGCAGATTTTTCCACCATTTTTCAAAGGGAGACAACTTTCGGGACTTCCAGTATGTTTTTCTATAAGCCCTGTCCCACTGAAAAAGGGGTCTACTCTTAAAGGTAAGAAGCAAATTCTTTCCTTTTAAGAGTTGACCAGCCTAAAATACTTTTGCAGGAGTTGTCTCCCCTGAAGATGTTCCCATTCCCCTTAAGGGTGAACTTTGTCATATATGGACTGGTTCAAATATTTCATTGTACAGTGAAAATTATATAACTCAAACACGGATGTCTTGTCAACCTAGGCCAATTTGAATTTGCTCTCGATTCCCAAGAGAATTTTTCCAACAGCTCAAGATACCAATATTATATGAATATGTTAATCATTAGGTCTCTCACTGCTGTGGTTCACACCTCGCTCAGGCCACATGTGAGACGCCAAGTTCTGTGACAGAAGATCAGGTGATTTTTCTCTAGATACTCTGGTTTTCACCCACCTCTGATTAACAATCAGCTTGAAATAAGTGAAATAATCTTGAATGGGCCGTAAAATCAAAACCAGCAAAAAAATGAATATTTTAGGGTTTTTCTCTTTAAAAGGTATGTTGTGTGTACTCATTAGAACTACCTCACTAAAGGTATGTTGTGTGTACTCACTGAGGCAATTCTAATGAGTAAACACAACATACCTTTATTTTGTAGAAGATCGTAAAAATATCCTTTAGTGTTCCTCATTATGCCACATAGCCTGGCGCTAAGACTGAACCTCAGTAGTGTGAAGCAGCCCCATCAAACAAGTTTTCATGATTATAAAGGGTGTTGTGTTATGCATGAAAATGATCATTTTTCTATTGTCATTTTTGTCGCGCCTGCTATTAGCATGGCGCAATATAGGCGCCCAGTTTTCCGTCCGTTCGTCCGTCTGTTTGTCAAGGTGTCAACACTTGCCACCACCCTAGCGTTCACCCTAATGGTCAAGTTTATTTCTCAAGAACTATAAGAGCTTCATTAATGATACTTGGTACAAACTTGTATCTGGGGATGATAACTTAAATGCAAGCATCCATATCTGACCTTGATCTACATTTCATGGTTCACTGACTTTGTAAAATATTGCGACCACCCTAGCGTTCACCCAAATGGTCAAGTTTATTTCTCAAGAACTATAAGAGCTTTATTAATGATGCTTGGTACAAACTTGTATCTGGGTATGGTAACTTAAATGCAAGCATCCATATTTGACCTTGACCTATATTTCATGGTTCACTTACTTTGTAAAATATTGCGACCACCCTAGCGTTCACCCTAATGGTTAAGTTCATTTCTCAAGAACTATTAGAGCTAAATGATACTTAGTACAAGCTTGCATTTAAGAAAGGAAATTTTTGTGCAAGCATCTAGGTTTGACCTTGACCTACATATCACGGTTGGGTGACTTTGTGCCCCCACAGGCGCGACATAGCCTTCGGCGGAATTCTTGTTCTATATAATCCTTACATTCTTATATAATCTACTCATTTTTATTTGGATATAACATGGTTGTTTAACTAATACGGTTTCTGCTTTGGACCCCAATAACCCATAACATGCCAATCACAACAAGTGTCATCTGCTTTGCCATCTGCCAGTTACCTTAAAAGTCATGTATGGCAAACAGTGTGGACCCAGATCAGACTGCTCCTCCAGGAGCAGTCTGATCTGGGCCCACACTGTTTGCCTGTGTGCAAAAATATTCTTAAAAGTTTGCAAGAAGATTCAGCAGACGAAATATTCAGACGACATTTTCAGGTGTTGTTTTTCTCGGCAGATTAAGGGTTAATTGTGTTATAAAGAGGTCACGGTGTATTACCTTTAGTGACAGCCACGTCACAGATGATATTTGTCTCATGCATGGGTATTTCCCAGAATGCTTGTTGTTCGGTAAATACACTGGATCTTGCTTCTGTTCTGTCTAGAGAGACTGACTCAACTCTAACTGTGACTGGACCCTGTAAATTATTTTATACAGTAAAAGTCCTATATTAAGACCACCTTTTGGACCATTCAAAAGTGGTCTTTAAGACCATTTTTGACCAGTTCCTAAGGTGGTCACTGACAGGAGGACAGTGTATGCAGAAAACACAAAGAAAGAATAACTGCAACCCACTAAATAAGCTTTTTAAAGCAGAATTAGTCTTAATTTGAGGTGGTCTTAATAGCGGAATTTCACTGTATTTTCTGTTTCGTTTGTTTGTTTGTGTTGAAGTTTTACGTCAACACTATTTAGGTCATTTTGAAGACATTGTCTCAGATTTTGTGTTACTTTTATGCGACATTGAGATGTGATGACATCTCATGCCCTACCCCCTAAAGAGGGTTCAAGTGACAGTCTGACATGCACCACTTTGCCTGGGCAGGCTCAGAGCTTCCAAGCAGTTTACCAGTACTCAAATGTTTGGCCCGTTTCAGCTCTGCGCTGAAGCAATATGCAGCCTAATCTACTTCTTCAAGCCCAGATTGGCAGAGCATTTTTTACGTATATATACAAAATGATATCTTACTCATTCAAAACTGAATGACTAACAGTGTAGATTCTGATCAGATGGTTTCTTCAGAAGCCATCTGATCTGGAGCTACACCGTTTGCAAAGGCAAGGGTTATCCAGCTCAGCAGGATAAAAGTTTATGAACACCCCTGTTAACCTCACTTTACATAGGGAAATGTGGGGTTTACAGGGGTATATATCATTTTCTTTATTTTTGCTCAAAAACACAGATTGTAGGTACACATTAGAACCGTCTCAATGAGGCGCTTATAATGAGCACTCAAAATCTATGTTTGGACTAAAAATGAGAAAATCAGCAGAAAGTTTCACCTAAAATATGCTAGTTCTACAGGTATGAAACACCATTGTAGTGCATGGGAATCTTATTGTAACACTCACATCCTTTGTATGACTTACTTGCCTCAGTTGAATATCGTATACTTGTTTTGTTTGTTTGTAAAGTGGAACAGTAATGAACAAAGTCATGATTTTGTTGGATTTGAGGTTTAGCTTCCCAGTCAACACTATTTAGGTCATTTTGAAGACATTGCATCCAACTTTTGGGGACTTTTACCCGATATTGAGATGATTTTGACAACTTTATCCCTGCCGACAAACCAATAGGGTTTATATGGTTTCGAGCGTGATAGCTCAGTGGTTAGTGCACTTGCCTCTGATGCTAGAGGTCTTGGGTTCGATCCCTGGCAGCGGCGATAAAATTTCGGTGTCCAAACACGCTCCATTGGCATCATTTGCAAGGATGAATGTCATAAAGTGCACCGTCCTTCGGATCGAAACGTTAACTGGAGGCCCCCTGTGCAGGGAGAACCGTCCCCTGTGCAGGTTAAAGATCCCTGCCGTAATTACATGATTACTGTGTAGGCTTTCATCCTGCAAAACCTGGAGTGTATGTAATATACACCTGCGGTAATGGTCAAATGTGACTGACGCAGTATCAGAAGATAGATATGCATGTACGGGCCAACTCACACCACTTTGGCTTTGCCGGCTTAGACCTTCTAAGTGGTTAACCAGTACTCATGTGCGGTGGGTTTCAGCTCTAAGTGGAAGCATTATGCAACCCAATCTATTTCTCCAAGCCCTGATGGCGGTTTTGTTAGAGAGGAGGCAATAGAATCCCAAAATACACTAGAACTTTAATGGCTCACACACTGATTGGCTTGTTTACTGTTCCTTTACTATGGCTGATTCAGGCCTTGGAGAAATAGATTGGGCTGCATGTGCTGAAAATGACCGCACAAGTACTGGTAAACCGCTAAGAAGGTCTAAGCCTTCTCAGGCAAAGTGAAGCGAGTCAGACCGTCCAAGAATATACAGACTATTGGTTTCATTGGGTGGCAGGGCTGGAGATGACATTTCATCTCAATGTCAGGTAAAAGTCCCACAAAACTGCAAGCAAGTCTCCAAAATGACCTATGTAGTGTTAATGGGAACGTTAAATCTCAATTCAAACAAAACTATGGCGGATTCAAACTTGTTCCCCATGAAATTCTTCCAACAGCTTCAGATAACAAATAGACAGGGCTGTAGAGAATTGGGGTATAAACCTTTCTGAAGAGTAAAAGTATCAAGACCACTTTCGGGACTGTTCACCTCATGTACAGTTCAGAACTGTTCAAAAGTGCTGTCAGTGCTTTGTTTCTGAGACTCAAAGCTGATACTCCAGTGTTGCCAGAGCTTTATTTCTGAGGAAGCCAACAGGCCAGTGTTGTCAGTGCTGTAATTCTGAGAAAGCTGACACAACAGTGCTGTCATGAAAGCTAACCAACCTGCTGTCAGTGCTTTGATTCTGAGAAAGCTGAATACCAGCACTGTTTCTGAGAAAGCCGACACGCCAGTGTTGCCAGAGCTTTGTTTCTGAGAAAGCTGACACAACAGTGCTGTCAGTGCTCTAATTCTGAGGAAGCCAACAGGCCAGTGTTGTCAGTGCTATAATTCTGAGAAAGCCAACACACCAGTGCTGTCAGTGCTTTGTTTCTGCGAAAGCCAACCAACCAACCAGTGATGTCAGTGCTTTGATTCTAAGAAAGCTGACATACCAGCTTTGTCAGTGCTATGATTCTGAAAAAGCAGGACACACCAGTGCTTTCAGTGTTTTGATTCTGAGAAACCCGACATATCACTGCTGTAAGTGCTTTGTTTCTGGGAAAGCTGACACACCAGTGCTGTCAGTGCTTTGATTCTGAGAAAGCCGATACATCAGTGCTGTCAGTGCTTTGATTCTGAGAGAGCCGACACATCATTGCTGCCAGTGCTTTGTTTCTGAGAAAGCTGACACACCAGTGCTATCAGTGCTTTTATTCGGAGAAAGTTGAAACATCAGTGCTGTCAGTGCTTTGATTCTGAGAAAGCTGACACATCAGGGCTGTCAGTGCTTTGATTCTCTGAAAGCCGACACATCAGGGCTGTAAGTGCTTTGATTCTGAGAAAGCCGACACATCAGTGCTGTCAGTGCTTTGATTCTGAGAAAGCTGACACATCAGTGCTGCCAGTGCTTTGTTTCTGAGAAAGCTGACACACCAGTGCTATCAGTGCTTTGATTCTGAGAAAGTTGACACATCAGTGCTGTCAGTGCTTTGATTCTGAGAAAGCCAACACATCAGTGCTTTGATTCTGAGAAAGCAGACACACCAGTGTTGTCAGTGCTTTGATTCTGAGAAAGCTGACACGCCAGTGCTGTCAGTGCTTTGATTCTGAGAAAGCAGACACACCAGTGTTGTCAGTGCTTTGATTCTGAGAAAGCCGACACATCAGTGCTGTCAGTGCTTTGATTCTGAGAAAGCTGACACGCCAGTGCTGTCAGTGCTTTGATTATGAGAAAGCCGACACATCAGTGCTGTCAGTGCTTCGATTCTGAGAAAGCCGACACATCAGGGCTGTCAGCGCTTTGAATCTGAGAAAGCTGACACATCATTGTTGTCAGTTGTTTGATTCTGAGAAGCCGATACACCAGTGCTGTCAGTGCTTTGATTCTGAGAAAGCTGACATATCAGTGCTGGCAGTGCTTCATTTCTGAGAAAGCCGACACACCCATGTTGTCAGTGATTTGATTCAGAGAAAGCCGACATATCAGTGCTGTCAGTGCTTCATTTCTGAGAAAGCTGACACACTCGTGTTGTCAGTGATTTGATTCTGAGAAAGCTGACACATCAGTGCTGTCAGTGCTTCATTTCTGAGAAAGCTGACACACCCCTGTTGTCAGTGCTTTGATTCTGAGAAAGCTGACACACAGTTATCCAGTGTTGTCAGTGCTTTGAATCTGAAAAAGCCGACACCAGTTCTGTCAGTGCTTTGTTTCTGAGATTCAAAGCTGACACACCAGTGTTGCCAGAGCTTTATTTCTGGGAAAGCCAACACACCAGTGCTGTCATGAAGCCCCCGCCCATAGGGGCTTGAAGAAATATTTGGGCTGCATGATGCTTCCACGCAGAGCTGAATCCTGCCCGCACACTAGTACTGGTAAACCGCTTAGAGGATCTAAGCCTGTCCAGGAACTGCGGTGCGAGGCGGACTGTCCATGCTAATAAACCCTATTGGTTTCATTGGGCAACAGGGCTTGAGATGTCATTTCATCTCAATGTCGGGTAAAAGTCCCACAAAATTGGAAGCAACGTCTCCAAAATGACCTTTACAGTGTTGACGGGGACGTTAAACCTCAAATCAACCAAACAACCAGTGCTGTCATGAAAGCTAACCAACCAGTGCTGTCAGTGCTTTGATTCTGAGAAAGCTGACATACCAGCACTGTTAGCGCTCTGTTTCTGAGAAAGCTGACACACCATTGTTGCCAGAGCTTTGTTTCTGAGAAAGCTGACACACCAGTGCTGTCAGTGCTCTAATTCTGAGGAAGTCAACAGGCCAGTGCTGTAATTCTGAGAAAGCAGACACACCAGTGCTGTCAGTGTTTTGTTTCTGTGAAAGCCAACCAACCAGTGCTGTTAGTGCTCTGTTTCTGAGAAAGCCGACACACGAGTGCTGTAAGTGCTCCCCGTACATCATCATAGTGCAGATTACATTTTCTGGTCCTTTGGGATCATCAAGTTCATTTAGAATCATTTTGAAAATATTAAGCCGGTGCTAGAGGGCATGGCTGGTGTTGCACATTTCAGTACTGGTCATGAACAGACTCAATAAAACCGAGTCTGCTTTTTTCGTTTATTTGGTGTATTCTTTGCTCCTGAAGGATCTTACTATTCAGAACTTATTTGTTTCTGTGAAAGCCAACCAACCAGTGCTGTGAGTGCTTTGATTCTGAGAAAGCTGACACACCAGTGTCGTCAGTGCTTTCATTCTGAGAAAGCTGACATACCTGAGCTGTTAGTGCTTTGATTCTGAGAAAGCCAAAGTGTGTCCATTTTCTCAGAATCAAAGCACTGATGACACTGGTGTGTCAGCTTTCTCAGAATCAAAGCACTGACAGCACTGGTGTGTCAGCCTTCTCAGAATCAAAGTACTGACAGCACTGGTGTGTTGGCTTTCTTAGAATTAAAGCACAGACAACACTGGTTTGTCGGCTTTTTAAGAATCAAAGTACTGACAACACTGGCGTGTCGGCTTTCTTAGAATTAAAGCACAGACAACACTGGTCTGTTGGCTTTCTTAGAATCAAAGTACTGACGGCACTGGTGTGTTGGCTTTCTTAAAATTAAAGCAGGGACAACACTGGTCTGTTGGCTTTCTTAGAATTAAAGCACAGACAACACTGGTTTGTCGGCTTTCTCAGAATCAAAGTACTGACGGCACTGGTGTGTTGGCTTTCTTAAAATTAAAGCAGGGACAATACTGGCGTGTCGGCTTTCTTAGAATTAAAGCACAGACAACACTGGTTTGTCGGCTTTCTCAGAATCAAAGTACTGACAACACTGGTGTGTCGGCTTTCTTAGAATTAAAGCACAGACAACACTGGTTTGTCGGCTTTTTAAGAATCAAAGTACTGACAACACTGGCGTGTCGGCTTTCTTAGAATTAAAGCACAGACAACACTGGTTTGTCGGCTTTCTCAGAATCAAAGTACTGACAGCACTGGCATGTTGGCTTTCTTAAAATTAAAGCACAGACAACACTGGTCTGTTGGCTTTCTCAGAATCAAAGCACTGACAACACTGGTGTTTCAGCTTTCTCAGAATCAAAGCACTGATGACACTGGTGTGTCAGCCTTCTCAAAATCAAAGCACTGATGTGTCAGCTTTCTCAGAATTCAAGCTTGTAAAACTTTGATATGTCAGCTTTCTCAGAATCAAAGCATGTAAAACACTGGTGTGTCATATTTCTCACAAATAAGAAAAATATCAAACATTTACATCTGGTCAGGCCCACAGGAGTCCAATTATAGGTTTTCTTTTGCTCCAGCATTTCCTTTATTTCATTCTGTTGAGTCTCTATTGTTGTTTCATCTCTGTATTCATCTGATTTCTATGTTCTTGAAGATGTTGCATTGATGAATTAGAAATCCTGCATGTGGACTGAACAAATTATTTGTCTAACCCACAAATGAACCAATGGTGAGGACTGTGGCCATGTAAAATAGATTTAAGCTCCCCACCGCTCAAGTAAAATATTTTTACTGACCGTTCTTAGCGGGTGCTTTTGTTGTGGTTTATTATTGTCATTGTTTGTCTTAGCATGTGTCATTATGAAAACACACCTATACAAATACATTGTAATTTTTACCGCCAAAAAATGAAACTTCTGAGATGAAAAATCTTATTTCTGCTCAAAACATAGATTGTATGAGCTCATTAGCACCGCCTTGGCAAGGCGGTTCTAATGAGTACCCACAATCTATGTTTTTGAGCAGAAATAAGAAAAATAATGTATACCTCTGTAAACCCCAGTTTTACAAATAAAAGTGGGGTTTAAGGGGGTCAAAATTATATAGACGTGTTTTTGTGATGTGTACTGCTTAAATCTTTTTAACACTCTGCATGCTGGGTATTTTTTTGGAGCAGACGACATTTTGAAATAATACAGGATTATGGAGACAATTTTCATGAGATGTCAAGTCCTGCTGTTTTCTTGGAAAAATAAGAAAAATATTAACAATTCGTCGTCTGCTAAATTAGGCCAGAGAGTGGCAAAGGTTAATTGGATAGCTTTTTGTCCATTTTGTGGGAAAGAAACTGTCCTCTTGGCTTTCAGCTTGGTGTGTCTTAATTACATAGAAGTTGTTTTGTGTTGGTGTTTCATTCCCTTTGATGTCTTGGATGGGAGTATTAAGGTAATTGTATTGATTCCTGGTCATTGCCTTCACTTCCATTATCTAAAGATAGAAAAGACGTTAATTTTAGCACACAGGTCTGTTATGGTAATACTATATGGCTTGCCATTGTCACTTGTGTATTATCATTAATTATTTAATTTTCATTGCAGTAGAACTTCGATGGCTTGAACACTGATGGCTCGTTTACCATGGATGTGTCAAACCCATTCTTGAGTCCCTAGCGAAATCTTCTACATAAGATATAGTGGGGGATAATTAAGGAGATTTTAGTCTTTTATCTTGCAAATGTATGCTGTGTGTACGCATTAGAATCGCCTCGATGAGGCAATTCTAATGAGTACACACAGCATACATATTCATCATAGACCACCGAAAAGATGTCTAAAAGTATCTCATTATGCCTCCTGACAGTAACCTCAGTGGCTCAAACTACCCCTGTCTCGAACAGATTTTCGAGGTCCCAAAGGTGTTCGAGCCATTGAAGTTTGACTGTAATTGGGCCTGTTACGTCTTATCACCTCTTGTGGGAAAGAGATAACTGGTTGCTGAGCTGTTTGTGAATCGTTTTTTCCTTTTTTGTTTTCCTCATTGTTAGTTACTCTTCCTCTTGGTGCCATTGGTAGACAACAATCTTTCATTACGAAAACCCTATATACCGTATTCGCCCTAATAAGCGCACCGTGCGCTTAGTTTGTTAAAAATCGTGTCAAAAATCACAGTGAAAAATCTATCTCGTTAGAACCGCCTCATCGAGGCGGTCCTAAAAAGTACCCACAATCTATATTTTGAGCAGATATAAGACAAATATCACAATTTTTCATCTTAAAATTTACTTTTTTTTTTTTGGCGGTAAAATTCACAATGTATTTGTATAGGCATGTTTTCATAATGACTGTGGCTTTACCTGGGCATCTATTTCTATGTTTTCTGCAGAGAAGGTTGTTGTCTGACTAGGTTTGTGTATATAAAATTTGAGACTTCACTGAGTGCACAAGCTGACAAAGACCCTTTGTGTCAGTCCCGCCTCAATCAAGTTTATGAGAAAGGGCTCCATTGGAGTCTAACAGTTGGTTTTCAACATTCCAGTAATTTCTTGCTGCCAAGTCCTCACCGTTGTTTCATCTCTGTGGTTGTTTGATTTTTGAGTCCTCAAAGATGTTGCACTGTTGAGTTAGGAAGCCTTCATGTGGACTGAACAAATTATGTCTAAAATGCGACGGAAGTAGAGGCGAGGATTGTGGCCTTGTAAAATTGATTTAAGCCTCCCAGTAAAATTCTTTTCACCGACCATTCCAAGGTGGTTCTTCTGACCCAGTTTATTTTTATTATAGTTCGTCTTTGAATGTGTGTATCACTTATATGTTTTTGTTTTGCTTAGCCAATTGACCATTTTGTGGGAAAGTAACTAGCCTTTTGACTTTCAAGTATTGATGTTTCCATTAGGGTCTAGTTATTTCATGTTTGTGTTTCTTTCCCTTTGGTGTCTCTGATGGGAGGTGTGGGTTAATTGCATCGATTCCTGATCATTGCCTTCACTTCTATTTTCTAGTTTACAGCATTGGCTTCTATACATCACGTGAACAATTCCGTGAAATGAACACCCCCTTAACCCCACTTTATATAGAGAAAACTGGGGTTTACGGGGGTAAACATTATTTTTCTTATTTCTGCTCCAAGACATAGGTTGTGGGTACTCGTTAGAACCGCCTCATTGAGGCGGTTCTAATGAGCACCCACAACCTATGTTTGGCCTCATTGAGGCTGTTCTAATGAGCACCCACAACCTAAGTTGCAGTTTAAATAAGAAACATATCACGGATTTTTGGCAGAAAAGTAGCCATTGTGGAGACGTTAATATTGTACTATGTTGCATGGGTGTGTTACCGTAATGATAAGCCCAGTTTTTAAGCATTGTTAACAAATCTGTAAGTGGTCAAAATGCTAAGTGATCTTGTTAAGTGCAATATGTAATACCCTGGTATTTTTACAATATTAACCCTTGTCCTGCTGAATATTTAAATATGTCACACCCACTACTGATTATCAGCCAATCAGAATACTTGATGCAAATTATTGCAATAAATTCATAAACTGGATGGCAAACAATGAAGATCCTGATCAGATGGCTTCTTTAGAAGCCATCTGATCTGGATCTACATTGTTTCAAAGATAAGGCACATCCGGACTCAGCAGGACAAGGGTTAAATAATCAAAGTTTAAATCATCAATAGTTTTGAATGACTAGCCCTCAGCTGTGACAGGGCTAGCATGTGATATCACTGATTGGTGGAACATGTTTTCCTGTGATGCCGTTAATTTATACTGTAATGCACTCGCAAATGTGATGCCAAGTTCTGGAATGGAAGATCAGGTGTTTTTTCTCCAGGTACTCTGGCATTTGCCCACATGTGATTAATGATAGGCTCAAAATAAGTTAAATAATCTTGAAAGCACCATAAAATTAGAACAAAGAAAAAAAAACTTCTGAATGTGAAACATCTGACTGGAAAACATCAGAAGTCTGAATCAGTCACTAAAAAAAAGTCTGGAACAGTCATCAAAACAAAATAATGAATTCAATAAGTGCATTAGAATTAGGATATATAGTTTTTTGGTAAATTGTTAGTTGGACTAGTAAATTGATGGGTTTAGGGTAAAGGGGATTCATCAGTAAATTAGGGGATAACTGTACTGAAAATTGTCATTTGGGGAGGAAATCGTCGGTTTTACGGCCGGAAATTTTGTTTTACGGCGACGCGCTAGCGGAGCCGTAAAACGTAATTTGCGACCGTAAAACCGACAATTTACCTCCCCAAATGACAATTTTCAATACAGTTGTCCCCATTCTAATGCACTTTTTTGGTTGTTGAGCTAACAATTGTACTATTTTGCACAAGGTGGCAAGCGCAGTGAGCTGCGTAAAACCAAATGCCAGCCAATGAAAAGCGACGTTACGTGATGACGTCGGAGTATATCGCAGAATATACTGTCGCAAATTTTTAATGTTATCCAATCAGACGTCCCGTTACATACGTAAGTGCGTTAGAATTATGTTTTAATGTCAGAAATTACGTTTTACGGCTCCACTGATGCAATGCCATAAAAATGAATTTCCAACTCATATTTATCTCCCCAAATGACAATTTTGAACAGTTTTAGAATAGCTTGAAAGTGTCATAATCTTCTCCTACCTTAATTCCAAATTGTCTTGACTCTACAGGTAAACTCATCAGCCCTGTTTTCTGTCTTGAGCCCTGACTAGCCACTCTCCATTTACCCAATAACTCCATTTTAGGCAGAGGAAATCTGGAAGTATGGTAATAGTTTTGTGAGATTATTGCAAATCTTGTTAGTTTAATGTCATTCTTTATAGTCAGTGGATCAAAATGGTAGTAATGGCAATTATATTTTTATGTAAAATTAACTCAATTTTGTTTTATATTTGCATTTCATAAAGATAACACTCCTGTGCAACTTAGTGTAATATTTTGCCAGTCCGAAACTAGCATTTGTCTGAAAAAACTTTGAGACATTTTGCTTATTTCTTTTGCAAACTGTGATTGTGGGTTCTCATTAGAACCATCTCATTGAAGTTGTTTTAACAAGTAAACACAATCTATGTCTTTGGGAAAGAAAATGATTTATACCCTTATAAACCTTACTTTTCTCTATATTAACCCTTATCCTGTTGAATAATTTAATTAGACACACCCATTTTGGACTATCAGCCAATCAGATTACATGATACAATGTTTTTGTTCAAATTCACAAACTAAATGACAAACAGTGTAGATCCTGATCAGATGGCTTCTTCAGAAGTCATCTGATCTGGATCAACACTGTTTGGTGTAGATACTGATCAGATGGGTTCTTCAGAAGTCATCTGATCTGGATCGACACTGTTTGGTGTAGATACTGATCAGATGGGTTCTTCAGAAGTCATCTGATCTGGATCTACACTGTTTGCAAAGGTAGGGGTTTTCGTGAACAGCAAGACAAAGGTCAAGTAGTTTTAGACAGTATTCATTACAAACACTTGTAAATGTGATTTTTTATTTTATATTTATTTTTTTTTTGTCCATTATGAAAACATGCCTATACAAATACATACAAACTTATGCCGAAAAAAAGAAAATTTCAAGATGAAAAATTGTGGTATATTTCTTATTTCTGCTCAAAATATAGATTGTGGGTACTTCTAAGAACCGCCTCATTGAGGCGGTTCTAATGAGTACCCACAGTCTATAACTTCTAAGAACCGCCTCACCAAGGCGGTTCTAATGAGTACCCACAATCTATATTTTACAGCATAAATACAAAAAATTACCCCTGGAAACCCAGTTTTACTATATAAAATTGGGGTTCAAGGGGATCAAAAATATATAACCATCTTTTCGTGATGATAACCTTTCCTCCTGATGAAAGCTTTAATGCCTGGTGAATCATTGGTACTTCTACCATCAGTTGTACTTTCTAAGGATATTTCAGACTCTTTGTACTGCTGTTTGGTTTTTAAATTTAGATTCACAAATTTTTAAAGCTGACAAAATTACTTTTTACTTATTACCATACTTCCATTTCTCCCAGCCTAAATCACTGATCCAGGGCCTGATAAATGCATTGTCCAGTTCCCCAGGACTAGTCCAAAGTTTGCCTCGGCAAGTGATTTTGTTTCACTTGCCCACAAAAATGTACAGAATACATTGGGGATATTGTAGTTCTGAGCCATTTTGGAGACATCCACATCCGGGCAAGTGGTTGAAACTTTGCTTTGTTGAGTCCTGCTGAATCCATTTTATACATTACAAGGCAAACAAAACGAGGACTGTAGGGTATTTATAATAGAGAATACATGTACCAGGTTTGTGTCTTCTGATATAAAGTTTATCAGGCAAGGCTTCGAGAATGCTAGTAGAATCGCGAGTTCTCGAAGCTGAGCCTGATAACCTTGATTTCAAAAGACAATGAATCTGGTATTCTTTTTAACAGTTTACCCCCTTGTAAACTCTTTAAATTGGCAAAGCTCAGTTACCAATTGTGCTCAGTGCATCCCAACATTCTGGCGCAGAAATATAATCGGTCAGTATATTTACTATCAGCTGACCGTTATTTTTTTATATATATTTCTTAACGTAATTTTTCCAATTTTTTCAGTAATAATAACATTTTACCCATTTTTCTGGTAGTCCAGTTCATTAATAAACATGCAATGTCACGTTGACCTGATAAAGCTCACTTGTCCCCGAGATAGCATATCTTTATCAGGTTAATGTGTTTCAATGCAATATATATAGGGGGTAACAGATAAATTTTCTTACTGTCCTCAAAAATACATATAGACAACAGGAACTTGCATGGACAAGAGCTAAAACTGATTTAATCTTTCATGTGGGGTGAATGGAGGGTTCTGCTGTGACTGTATGATACACTACAATTCCTACAAAGTCTCATGGCGTAAGATCTCAACTTCGTGATGACTGGATGTACATGTACCTTAATATGTTTTACAAGGCAGATAACTTCCCTATCTTCCTGTTTGCTTTTCTGTAAACAGAGGCCCTCCCAACAATAGTCAACTCTCAACCCATAAAATGCCATCTGCCGGTTACCTTAAAAGTAATTTTTTCAAACAGTGTGGACCCAGATCAGACTGCTCCTCTAGGAGCAGTCTGATCTGGACCCACACTATTTGCCTGTATGCAAAAAATATTTTTAAAAAGTTTGCACAAAAAATTCAGCAGACGACATAAGCAGATGATATTTTCAGGAACATTTTTTTTTCCTTTCAGAGTAGACCCACTACTGATAGGTAAATAGCAAATTCTGTCCTTCAAAAGCAGTCTATTGATAAAAGCATATATACTTTTGAAAGAGTAACCTTAATTTCAGTACTTTAAGGGGAATGGATACACCTTCAGGGGAGGCAACTCCTGCAAAAGTATTTTTGTCTCCAATGTCAAAAGGGGCCAACTCTTAAAGTAAAGAATTTGCTCCTCAGGAGCAAATTCTTTCCTTTAAGAGTAGACCCCTTTTCCGTGGGACAAAGTTTATAGAAAAGTGAACATGAAGTCCTGAAAGTTGTCTCCCTTTGTAAAATGTCAGAAAATCAGACAGGTGTATCCATTCCCCTCATGAAATGCTCTAAAAATAGAGCCAGTGTAAACTAGTTCAGTGGCTTTCCCTGCCTCCAGAGACAACCCAACATTTTGGCTATTGTTGAAACTTTACACAGATTCTATCATCCTACTGTAAGAGATTATTGCAATTTGACAATTATTTTCCCAGTGGCTGTACATGCCTCTATAAGGACAGTCAGTGTGACGTCAATTCCGCCGAGGTCCACCATTTTTGGAGGTGAAAACAAAGGTATTCTGCTTTATGACCTTAGCAAATGCGCACAAGAAATATTTAAAAACTGCCTTAAACTTCTGACAAAGACTTACTTAACATTATTGTTCCGTATATTTCTTTTAATTTCTGATGATTATCGATCAAAAATTTAGCCACAGTCTGCTTCAAAAACTGTTTGAAAACGATGAAATTTTAGCGATAAGAACCGAAGCATTCACCTCCACCGAATGAGAAAAATGACAGGAAAGATAACTGTTCTTTGTTTCCTTCTACTGAAGAGTTCTTTGCCGACTGTCCCTATGGTTCATTCTGAGACTACAGTCTCCCATCAATACTGTTCACATCCATACTGTACATAGTATTATACTTTCTATACAAATATTCTCAATAGCAAACATATTGTTGTAATTTTCTGTCTCTAAGGAAACCATTCCCTATTTACATGTACAGTCATTCTGGCAAGAGGAAAAATTACACGTTTATGTGGAGAGAAGCCAAAACCACAGTCTCAGCAAGACCCTTAAGCAGTGGACTAGGCTACACCAAAATGGAACCATGATTAGGTAATCATTTGAATAGCCAGATGGCTTCAATTAAACTTTTTAGCACTGTTGTACATCCAGCAGACACTTGCCATCAGCATCAGAACTGTATTTGAAGGTGTATGGGAGCGAAAGAACAACTTTAAAGGCAGTAGATTTCTTTATTTATTTTTACTATTCTTGTTTTATTATTAGATCTAAAGCAAACTTCTGTCATTAGCAATCTCAATATCACAGATTTTGCAACTACACATGCTGTATTTAGAGAATCTTACATGAGTGATCATGCATTATTAAATTTATTAAATGAGTTGAGGAAAAGGGATAAAATGCGAGGCTTCAACGAGTTAAATAAATTTGATAATAATTGAGCACAAATGCAAGATTCTATTTATTATATGACATTTAACATGCATTTTATTCACAATTTGTTTACAAAAAATGTCAATATTCCGCCAACAGTGAATGTGATGTTGTTGTGGACGTCATACGTGTAACATTACGGGGCGTATCTAACTAATTTGCATATTTAATCCAATTTATTACAAGACGTTTTTAGATTCTCAGACGCGACGTCATATGATAAATAGGTATTATATGAGTCCAATTATATGAGAGCACCTGTTTTTAATGTTTACAGCTAGATAAGACACAAACCAGCCAGCTCAGCTACACTGAGTCTACCAAGGCTTCACGTAAAATCCTAAAATTTCGGACACCTTGAGGACCTGCCATAATTATCCTAATATCTTAATAAATTTGTTTCATGATCAAGCAAGGAGTGTGAAAGGGGCAGATGGAATAGGGGACAGTATAGACCCTGATCCGAGGAGCAGTCTGATCGGGTCTGCACTGTTTTTCTTAGGCCCGTCTGCCCAGATACTTAGGATCATTAAGTCACTATTCAAGTAACAAACACTAGGGTTTTGATCAGATTGCAAGGTGCAAACTGCACAGGCTGCTCTAAACCTTTGTTGTTTGCAAATGGCAAAAACAGGGTTTTTAAGGCTCTGCATGCTGGTTATTTTTTGCTGCAGACGACACTTTGAAATATTTTTTTAATTTTTTCCAGAAAACAGGATTTGACATCTCATGTAAATTGTCTCCTATGGAGACAATTTGCATGAGATGTCAAGTCCTGTTTTCCGGCAAAAATAAGGAAAATATCATCAAATTGTCGTCTGCTGAATTAGCCTAGAGAGTGGTAAAGGTTAAGTGCTGATAATAGCAAGTCCACTGGACTTTGATACTGTATATAAAATATTTTTTTATTTCATGATGCCATTCTCACTATCTTATTTCTTTTTACAGCATGATAAAAAGTAACGGGCCTCCGTGGCCTAATGGATAAGAGCGCTGACTCTTAGTCATTAGGTCTCTCACCGCCGTGGGTTCGAGCCTCGCTCGGGTCACGTGTGAGACGCCAAGTTCTGCAACGGAAGGTCAGGTGGTTTTTCTCCGGTACTCCGGTTTTCGCCCACCTATGATTAACGATCGGCTCGATATGAGTGAAATAATCTTGAAAGGGCCGTAAAACCCAAACCAAAAAAAAAAAAAATGATAAAAAGTACAGAGGACCCACGTTACAAAGACAGTATTTGTTCCCTATTATTGTGCTTTTATAAAGAATTTGCTGATATAAAGAATCCCAGTTGGTTTAAGTGTTAATTTCTTTGTATAACATACATATGGTACAATACAAATGAAGATGAGAATCATTAAGTGGGATTCAGAAGAAAGTCTACTAACTTCTGAAGATCTGTCTCCCAGAATCCCAGTTAAGAGTATGATAGGTTATAACAGGTCTTTATAACATCATTACACCAAGAAACAAATGTTATAGATATTTGTTAGAATCGCCTCAGTATCTTTCATGACTGTGGATTCGATTTGGGCATTTCCAATCCGAGGGAAGCCCACATCACTCGTAATCGAGGCTAAGCCTTGAGCTAAGAATTCATTCCATGGCAGGTCGTGTTTTCTTCAAAATTTATTTGGAAAATGGCTGAACTTTTTTGCAAACAGTGGAGGCTCTGATCAGATGCCTTATTTTATGGCGTCTGATCTGGGCCTGCACTGTTTGCCAAGATACCCATTTTGGGGTTTCCGGTACAAAATGGGTAAATGATACCGTCAACCCTTTTTATACCAACATTCAATAAAATGACAATCATTTTATTTATAATGACAATTTCAATGGAACAAAGTCCTAAGTTCAAGCTGAGCTGGACTTAATGAGACAGTCACATTATTTTATTTAATACTCCATGAAAAGAATGCTGTGGATATTTTGTTAGAATCACCTCTGACAGCGAGACGATTATAACAAATGTACACAACAATTTTTTTCTCGGAGTAATCAGAAGCTCTATATTTCCTATCATTTTACTCCTTAATGGGATAGTTTATAGTGGCAAATTCTTTATTTATAACGACAGTGTTAGGGAGCAAATATGGTCGTTATAACCAGGGTCCTTTGTATTATAACAATCATAAAAAGTGTCCACACTTTTAAGGAAAGAATGGTACACATTACGAAAACAAATCCGTGCAACATAGTGCATTTTACCATATCTCAAAAATGGATACTAAAATCTGTGATATTTTTCTTACCAATACTGCAAACATAGGCTGTGGGTGCGTTCCAACGATTACCCATAACCTATGTCTTGGAGCAGAAATAAGAAAAATAATGTATACCCCGTAAACCCCAGTTTTCTCTATATAAAGTGGGGTTTAAGGGGGTGTTTATTTCACGGACTTGTTCACATGATGATAATGTAAATGTCTCATAAAATCATTGGTCATATCCTCAATCATGGCAAGACCTTTTTTTGGGTGTATCAAGAAAATTCTAGGCCATCAATATATGATACAATTACAATGCAAAATGTCAGTAATAAACCTGAGTCACTGCTTACTCTTTCGCTAATTGTACACTATCTGGACTAGCTCCGAGAGGAATGCCGTGTTTCTGCATTGTAGTAACGAGGGTCTCCCGTAATTCTTTGTTGTAGGAGTCAAAATCAAACACATTTTTTACCACCGATGTCAGTCCTTCATTGGGATACTCCTGGAAAAAAATACATTTTATACCTTAAAAGGCCAAGCACAGGTACACAATGAATGCCATTTCTTTTTATCTGCAAGCTGATGACATTCTTTTTTTTGCTTTTGTTTTCTTGTTTCTCATAGAAAATAAGGCTTGCCATTTCATATGGCTTGACATTTCGCGTGAGCAGAAAAGTCACATGAAATGTCAGCCTTATTTTCCAAGGCAGACAATTGGCATGAAATGTTTGGCCGAATTTTCTCTGAAAAAATAATAAAACTATCTGAAAACATCAATTTCCACCTGCTATAGACAATGCATGACACTAAAATTGACAGTCCCTTCAACGTGCATGGTATATGTGTGCTGTAGACAGATTTAAATCAGCTAGACTACTCACTTAGCCATCCCTGTATTCATGAAGATGCTTTGATCAAATGCATCCATATAGTGCCCAGCAAATGACTGATCAGACTGTGCAGAATAACAGGCTGAGTCTTTGCTTGGTGCACATATCTGAGGACAAGTTTCGATTGCGGTGGCTCAAGGGAATTTCATTTCTCCCTCATGTCACAAAATTTGTCACTGTGTACATGTTAACATTGCAGATTAACAGCCTTAAAACAATATGCACATCTTCACAGCCTCCTACTCCTATGATAGCCACTATAATTTACAGATTGCAACAAGAACATGCACTTTAGTTTCTGCAAACATCAAGGCAATTGGATTTTACAAGCACCTGAATACTCAAGATCACCCACAAAATTACTGTAACCTACTCATTGAACAATGAATTACTTCTCTGCCTACACTTGGCACTTTATATGGGCCCCGTCAAGCGATTTTGGTACTTATCGCCTATGCGAGCAGCGAAGGTTCAGGCGAGCCTGCACATCCGCGCAGTCTCGCCAGAACCTTTGCTGCTCACTCATACAAGCAGTGAATCAAGAGGACCCTTCAGACAGAAAGCCATATCCCTGGCCCCTCTGAATGGCTGGGCATGCTCAGTTAAAATTTGTCATGACGGAATGCTCGAAGACACAAATTTGCTTGGCGGGGCTCGTATAGAAAAGTTGCTTCACATCTTTTTCCATGCTAAAACACTACTTTTTACTATTTTCGACTGATCAACTGGCTGGCTGCTGACTTGCCTGCCTGGCTGATTGTTTAATTGATTGATTTACCAACCATCCAACCAATTACCATCTGACTGATTGATTAATTCATAGATACCATCTAACCAGTTACCATCTGACTGATTGATTATTTCATAGATACCATCTAACCAGTTACCATCTGACTGATTGATTAATTCATAGATACCATCTAACCAGTTACCATCTGACAGATTGATTGATCTTCATATTTTAATATCGAACTTTTTCATAAACTGCTGTAATTTTTCAGTAAACCATCAATTTCTCTTACCTGTAAATGTTTGACCATGTTCACAACCTCTCTGGTGGAATAAGGGTATGCTATTAACCCCTGGTCAGCCATATCACGTAGTTCTCCAAATGCCAGTACCAGTTTCTCTAGTGTTGTCTCTGGGACATCTGGGCCATATTGTCGTAACATTGACATCTCCGAAGCCTTGTCGGGATTGTCAATAGCATGGCAGCTAAATATATCACCTGTTTCAACAGAGGTTCAGTTTGATTATACTACTTGACACAGCCGGAATTATTCTGTTGTTCAACCATCAATAGCTTAACAAACCACATGTAGAAAGTGATGGTAACACATAATAAGCCGAAGGTAGATAGTTTGGTCCCCTACAATACTTTAAGAATCTTACATGGGTGTGAGGGGTGATAGAAAAATCTGTCCCAAGGGTCACTGTCTGCCATCACGAGGCTTGCAGAGTGATGCCGGACAGTGATTGTGATGGATGGATTATACTGAGGGATGGAATTTTCTATCTTCCCCTAACACTTACATAAAATTTGTTTTCTTCAATACCATTCATTTCTGAGAGCGGATTTGTTTGTCATGTTGGTGATTCAGATTCTTTCCCCCATTACGTATATTGCTCCTTTTTAGTTAGGTTTGGATATTCTGAGTCACCACCTGTTTGGGAAAGAGCTGCTGATTCGGTTTACCTGTGGTCTGTTTTGTTTACTGTTGTCACTTCGTGTTTTGACTTCTTTCAATAGTGATATTGTGGGAAGAATTTAGGATCTGATTGTATCAGTTCCTGATCGTTTCTTTTTTTAATTTTTATAATGCAGTCACTTTGATTGTTGACATCCCCCATATACTGATGACAAAAATGTGTGCAGTGACATCAAACTTAACGACAGCTTACAATCATGACATTAAATTCAATGATCTTAATAGTATTCACTGGGTCGTTAAACTACAATACAAACAAACAAACAAATCAACCAGTGCACATCAAACATGTGAACAATTTTTATCTTATCCCTGGGTAGGATAACCTGGGTAGTATAAGAATTTCTATCCTAGGGTTAGATCCACGATTTCCTTATCTGGTGTGCAAGAAATATTCTTCCAACGCACAAAAACAGCTAACTAATATTGCTCAACGCATGGCATCTTGCATGAAGGGACATCATGGTCTCCTCAACTGGTCTGTGAGCATTTATGCAGCCTCACCAGATGCTTTTCTGGTCCCCATTAAGATAACATATCTGGGTGCTAAAATGATGTGTTTCTTACCTCTTGAAATACTGTTTTTCAGATGAAAAATTATATGTATTTTTCTTATTTCTAATCCAGACATACATTGAAGATGCTGGTTAGAACCGCCTCAACTAGACAAAAGTGCCCAGTGGGGCACGTATACCCCCGGCCAGTGCCATCACCTCAGCTGAAACAAGAACTACAAAGGGAAATAACTCTAAAAGGCCTGACCCCTTGGCCCTTATTTTCTTTCCCACAATACAAGTAGTCATACTGATCATGTGTGCAGAATTTCAAGTTTCTATGTGAAGCAGTTCCTGAGATATCTTTGACACAAAATAATTGTTTACAGACACACAGACAGACAGACAGACGGAAAAGACAAAATTGCATACTTCGTATGCCGGGGGTATAATAAAATGTTATCATGTTAGTGGCAGTCTGATAGGTAGTCTTGTTTTCTGTTTTCTACAAGAAACATTCATCAGACTGTTTCATCATTTCTGTTTCACCATACATATGGTGGCCATTTTGTACAGTGTAGCTGAACCATTTTAGCAATTTTGGCAGACGGTCACCCAAGGATCAATGGTGGCTATTTTGTACAGTGGAGCTGAACCATTTTAGCAATTTTGGTAGAGGGTCACACAAGGATAATTTCTGTTAAATTATTTTAAAACTGGGCAAGTGGACTAGGAGGAGATGTTGTTTCAAAGGTTTTTCCATTTTCAGCTCTGGCAGCCATTTTGTTCAGCAGAGCAGAACCTTTTAAGCAATTTCGGTAGAGGGTCACCCAAGGAACATTTCTGTGAAATTATTTTGAAATTGGGCCAGTGGGCTAGGAGTAGATGTCGTTTAAAGGTTTTTCTATATTTAGCTCTGGCTGCCAAAGTACATTACTACGAAATTATTTCAAAATCCATTCACCAGTTTAGGAGTTGTCATTTGAAGAAATTGTTGACGACAAAAGACGCACAACACATGACAGACGCCAGGCACAGGCCGATCACAATAGCTCACCTTCAACACCTTCTGCTCAGGTGAGCATTATGTTACACGGTGTGTTATCGTAATGTATCCAAATCTTTGTAATAACAAACAGAGCTATGAAAAAGTTTAGCTATATATAGTAATGCATGCATATACCACTCACCCATAGCTCCAAAGAAATCATTGCCCAGGAAAGGAAAGCCCGGTCTGTTAGCTAGGACAACCATTCTAAAGTCTGGGTGAGACACGATTCTCTGCTCTGATGCTGTCAGTCCAGAATTAGCTAGAAAATGGAATAACAATTGAAAGAAATGGACAGATGTACATGTGACAAATATTCTGCCATTTTTAACCTTTTTTCCTGCTTAACAGGGTAACATCTACCTTTGCAAACAGTGTAGATCAGATCAGATGGCTTCTGAAGAAGCCATCTGATCAGGATCTAGACTGTTTGTCAAGTACAGTGAAATTCCGCTATTAAGACAACCTAAAATTAAGACTAATTCTTCTTAACAAAGCTTATTCCATTGGTTGCAGTTATTCTTTCTTTGTGTTTTCTGCATAAAATGGCCTATGGTCAGAGACCACATTTGGGACCACTTTTGAACAGTCCTAAAGTTGGTCTTAACCCTTCTCTTGCTGAATATTCATTTTAGCCGCACCTATCTCTGACTTTGAACCAATCAGATTACTTGATGTAATTTATTGCTACAAATTCATAAACTGAATGTCAAACAGTGTAGATCCTGATCAGATGGCTTCTTCAGAAGCCATCTGATCTGGATCTACACTGTTTACAAAGATAGGGGTTGTCGTGAACAGCAAGATAAGGGTTAATATAGGAACTTTACTGTAGTTTGTAAATTTAAGGAATACATTACAGGGCCTGACAAATCGGACTTTCAGTCACTTGCCCGGCAGTCCACAGCATCTTGAAACTGGCTTTGAATTACAATATTCCCTGTATATTCTATACGTTTTTGTGGGCAAGTGAAATAAAGAAATCACTTGCCCAGCAAAAAATTGGACTTGTCCCAGGCAGCTGGGCAATGGATTTGTCAGGCCCTGCATTATTTCAAGAAAATCGATTGGTGGATAGTCAGTGATTGGAGTGGTTAAATTAATTTATTCAG
The DNA here is from genome assembly GCA_963580285.1 of Lucinisca nassula. Taxonomy (NCBI): domain Eukaryota; kingdom Metazoa; phylum Mollusca; class Bivalvia; order Lucinida; family Lucinidae; genus Lucinisca; species Lucinisca nassula. The sequence continues at coordinate 61,048,330 of OY757023.1, forward strand.
CAGGATAAGGTTTAACAAGGGAAACAACTCTTATGACATCATGTTTGTTTTATTTGTAATATGAAGCCCTCCAAACCAGGGGTCTTGTCAACAAGTCCATGTAATGAGCATCACTGTACACCCCACAATATACACAGAAAATTGGTTGTCTCAGAAATTCGACAGCAACACAGGCTTGATGTAGGAGTGCATTGTCTTCTTGGAATTTGGTTTATGTAATGCTGGCCAGTCAAGTTACCATGACTGGTCAAGGTAACTTGACCGGCCAGCGTTACGTAGACCAAATATATCTCAAAGGGTATTGGAGTTTGATCACAAGGTGGTCATACGAATATAATGGAAGGGGAGATAACTCAAATACCCATCTCCACCTTGTCCACAGTTGTGTGAAGCAGGGCTCGAGAAAATGTCGGTTTTCCGGTTCTGAACCGATTTTTGGTTTACTGAACCGATTTTAACTGAAAAAGAAGTTTAAAAAATCGGTCCATAATTCAATAAAATTTTCAAAAAATCGGTTAAAAATTTTTCACTAAATCGTTGTTGTAAAAACAAACTAACCGTTTGCCACTGATAATCCAAGCATGTATACAAAAATCGCCTACACCACAAGGTGTTAGACTGGTTCATTATCTAACTAGGTGAAAATCGGACAAGTCAAAGTCGGGTTCTTTGATCTTATCGCAGCTAAATTTGACCTGTGTGTTAAAATTATTCAACCGTGAACAATGGCCTCAGGCGTTATCGGCATGCTAGCAGGGTGAGAAAATTAGGTCAATCAATGCAGGACATACGCTAGTTTGTTTACACAAGTCATTAATTTATGGCTTACTATAGAACCGGTATTGAAATATATAATTGTTTTTTTTCACAGGGCGCAATTTTCAATATACACCTGTCATGTCTGTTTAAGCCTTCCAGAGAAAATGCCTTTTTTTCACTCATTCTAAACGATATTTCTATTCAAGAAATATGCTCCATTGAAACCAATAACATAAACCACGTGTGTATTATGCCCTTGAATGAATTAAAATGAAACCGCATGACGTCATTTTCCAATCACGTGCCATCAATATCGGTCGCCGTTTGGAGACAAAGCTATTTCTTTCAGGCTTGTGTAATCGTGAAATATGTATTTATATTCTTGGTTCGGCCACGTAAGATTTTCAATGGCTCTCGTTTGGCCATGTTTTGGTTTGAGAGTAAAGAAATGTTTTTCTATTTTTTAACCCGTTCAAAACGATTTTTTTAGAAATCCGCTCTATTTAAATCAGTGACAAAAAACAGGTGTGTGTGTGTTACGTCCGTGACTGCATTAATGTGTATTGTGTAAAAGGAAATGGTATGACGTCATTTTCCGACCACGTGGCTGCAATCGGTCGCCATTGGTAAACAAAGCAGTTTGGGCAAAATAAAGATGCGTGAAATAAGAGAAATATTTTAAAGGTTTTGAAAAAGGGCAAAAAATATAGTGACCATCGAGCTGATCTTTGACTGCACCACGCCAGCGGTCTTCAAGTGCTGAGTGACCCGGATATTGGGAAAATGAAAGTAGATAAAATCTTGAATAGAAAATGAAAGTAGATAAAATCTGAACTATGTTAGCAATAATTGCTGTTTATAATCGAGATACTGGTGCTTATATTCGTTGACAAGTGTAAGAGCAATATTGGTATGTCATTCGTTATGCTAATAACACATTTTGAAATTGCAAATCCCCAAGGATGTTTATGGAAATTACCGAAACCGATCGGCAATTTCCGTAATTTGTTGGCGAAATCTGGCTGGACCGATTTGGATTCTTCAGTTTCTCGAGCCCTGGTGCCAAGTACCAGCAATATATCTCAAAGGGTATTGGAGTTATGGCCATTACAAGGTTATATTGTCAGGGGAGATAATTAAAAAACCAGGGCACCCAGACTCGTGGTTCTTGCACACAGCATGCCTGCTTAACGTCATGTACATATGCACCAAGTACCATCAATATATCTCAAAGAATATTGGAGATATCGCCATCACAAGGTAGTGATTCTATTTTATTGGAAGGGGAGATAACTAAAAAACCATGGCACCTAGAGTTGTGGTTCTTGTGCATGACATGCTGTCTCAGCCTTGTGAACAATTGTGCCAGGTACCATCAATATATCTCAAAGGGTATTGGAGTTATGGCCATCACAAGGTAGTCATTCTATTTTAATACCAGAAATTCAACTTCGGTGAAGTTGATGTCGCACCTGCTCCCCACCTGCCCCACACAAAAAATATAAGTTTATTTAAGGCAGAAGAAATGAATATAGGGCTTTGAGAAGAATCCATAGCCTATATATGTGACTAAGTTCACAATGTGGAAAAAAGTGATAAAAATTGATCCCAAGATAAAGTCAAAACCACATGCACATCCTCATACCATAGCACACACAAAGTTTTAAAATGATCAATATAAAACTGTAAGAGAAGTTGCGATGACAAGAGACATCTATTGTAAACCGGCCCCGATAGCTCAGTTGGTAGAGTGTCCGCTCCGGGGAACGGGAGGTCTCGGGTTCGATCCCGGGCCGCGACATACCAAAGTCGTTAAAAATGGTACTAGTTGCTCCTCGTTTGGCACTCAGATTTACGGGGTAGAGCTAGGACTGGTCGATCCAGTGTCAGGATAATGTGACTGGGTGTGGTATCATGTAATGTGTCTGGGACATGATACTTCAGTGAGGCAGCACTATAAACGTGAGCATTGAGCTCCCTGTCGCAACCAGACACCGTCGTGATATGACTGAAAAATTGTTGAAAGCGACGTTAAACCCGAATTCACACACACACACACATCTATTGTATATCAACTGAAGCTTAAAATTGGCTAAGTTCACAATGTGCAAAAAAAGAAAAAAAAAAATTCTGAGAATTATGTCGAAACCACATGCACAACCTCATACCATGGCGAAAGCACATGCAAAGTTTCAAACTGATCGGTATAAAACTGCAAGAGGAGTTGCGATGACAAGAGGTACCTATCATATATCAATTGAAGGTTAAAAATGACTAAGTTCACAATGTGGAAAAAGTGACAAAAAATGATCCGACGATAAAGTCCAAACCACATGCGCATCCTCATACCATGGCAAAAGAACACGCAAAGTTTCAAAATTATCGGTATAAAACTGCAAGAGGAGTTGCGATGACAAGAGGTACCTATCATATTTCAATTGAAGGTTAAAAATGACTAAGTTCACAATGTGATAAAAGTGACAAACATTTATCCGAAGATAAAGTCCAAACCACATGCGCATCCTCATACCATGGCAGAATCACACACAAAGTTTCAAAATAATCGGTATAAAACTGTAGGAGGAGTTGCGATGACAAGAGGTACCTATCGTATATCAAATGAAGCTTAAAAATGGCTAAGTTCATAATGTGCAAAAAGTGGAAAAATATATTCTGAAAATTATGTCGAAACCACATGCACATCCTCATACCATGGCAAAAGCACATGCAAAGTTTCAAAATGATCGGTATAAAACTGCATGAGGAGTTGCGATGACAAGAGGTACCTATCATATATCAATTGAAGGTTAAAAATGACTAAGTTCACAATGTGGAAAAAGTGACAAAAAATGATCCGACGATAAAGTCCAAACCACATGCGCATCCGCATACCATGGCAAAAACACACGCAAAGTTTGAAAATAATCGGTATGAAACTGTAAGAGGAGTTGCGATGACAAGAGGTACGTATCACATACCTAAAAATGACTAAGTTCACAATATGGAAAAAGTGACAAAAATTGATTTGAAGATTAAGTCCAAACCACATGCGCATCCTCATACCATGGCGAAAGCACATGCAAAGTTTCCAAATGATCGGTCTAAAAGTGTAGGAGGAGTTGCGATGACAAGACATCCAGTGTAAAATGTTGACGGACGGACGGACGAACGGACGGACGAACGGACGGACGGACGGACGGACGGACGGACGGACGGAAACTTGCACGCCTATGTCTTCCTGCTAAAGCAGGTGCGACAAAAAGGGAAGATAACTCAAAAACTATGGCAGCCAGAGTTCTAGTTCTTGCACATGCCACGCAGTGTCAGCCTTGTGAACAATTGTGCCAAGAGCCATCAATGAATCTTAAAGGGTATTATAGTTATGGCCATCACAAGGTTGTATCTACAGATGGACGGACAAATGGACGGACAGACATATGAACGCCAGGCTGATTGCTATATCCCCCAAATCTTTTCGGTCAGGGATAAAAATTCATTAACCTATAGTCTTTTGGAAAAGGAAACCTGAATTTTGAAAGTTGAACTGTTTTGTGTCAAAGAAGCCAAACTGCAAAGAATAATTGAAAACACAACATGCAGTATCAAAATTTTAACAAAAGCAAGTACTTGTGTTACATGTATTTGAGTGAACAAGTGACAACTGTATGCATATGATTTACCAGGGACAATTCTTCTTCCATCAGCCAGATGCATTTCTCCTGATTCAACAAGGGTTTTCAGTATACAGGTCACATGTGTCGGGGCCTTGTCTGCTTCGTCAACCACTAAAACATGGCCAAGTTTCACAGCTCGTACCTAAAACAAATTAGCCAATAAAATGCCAATCATGACTATTGTCATCTGCTTTGCCATCTGCCAGTTACATTAAAAGTATTTTTTTTTTGCAAACAGTGTGGGCCCAGATCAGACTGATCCTGAAGGAGCAGTCTGATCTGGGTCCACACTGTTTGCCTGTTTGCAAAAATATTTTTTAAAAAGTTTGCAAAAAGATTCAGCAGACGACATAAGCAGACAACGAATTTGGATGTAGTTTTTCTCTGCGTCTTAAGGGTTAATTCGGTTGTGGTATTCTAAGCGATAAATCACCATTTTTAATGACAGATTCAATCTGTCATCTCTAGCTATCCTGCGTGTTGTAAAGTAGTTCCGTCTTTCTTACGACTTTCTTGCGGCTTTGACCGCCAAGGAAATATGAGTCCGTACAAAATGTGTCCGGTTTGGCGCAGTTATCAAAATTGTACATCCTATAATCGCAATACAAACTTTTGAAGCAGACGACGATTTTATCTTACCCTTCAGAGAATAGATTCAGCATTTCATATGAATCAGCTACATCATGCGAGACTGTATACCCAGATCAATGCGACGTCTGCTCAGACGTCTGCTCAGGTTTTACACTGTTTTCTAACAGTGTTGTCAATATTTAATCCTTAAAGACCAGCCGGTCAGCTGCAGACAAGTATATTAATGGGTTTTCCGGCATTCGAGGTCAAGTCTAGGTCAGTTAAAACTAGGTGTATATCAGACTTTACGAGAAAGGCTGTCCCTTTCAACCCTGGAATATGGCGCAGATACCTATGAAAAACAGTGTAGGTCCTGTGATATAATTCTAGGTGTCATATTTAGCAGAATGGACGAGCCCAACTTCAGTGATTGAAGAGTACACTCCAGAAACTCAAGGCAGTGAATAAATCAAAGCACTGACAACACTCATGCCGATTGTCTCTAAATGCAGGCTGGTCATTGACGAGGACTTGGACTGATCCGTTTAAACTAAAGATGTTAGTAACTGATGCAAAAATGTAGAACAAGATCAGCACCGTGTTCTGTGGCGTTTGATCTCAGTCTACATTGTTTGACAGATCGAACATTTGATTCAAGAGCAGATTTTACAGATAACACTTACATGTACCCAAGACGGACAAACGACCCGGCTATGTTTGGGTTGATTGTTTGGCATTCGACCCGAAGTTACTAATAAAATTCAGAGCTAACGTCTACGTGACTATCATTGACTTCTCAGAATAACTTTTTTCTTGCAGAAAATAGCTGCAGTGAGATCAGGGTATTCCATAAGACTGAAGAGGGTCATCCTGGAATCATAGGGTGAGCTTGGCAAACGGTGTAGACCAAGTTCGGACGCTGCAGAACGCGCTTCGTATCAAAATCTTCACTATTTGTTTGGAATTTCAGAGTTAAATTAAACAGTTTGCTTTGATTCTGAAACCAAACGATTGCATGATTAGAAAACGCTTAGGCAACATGCCCTTAAGCTAAACGTGACGTATGGTTACCAGTCCGGCCACGATCCTGTGTTTTGTTTTGTTTGATTTGAGGTTTAACGTCCCCGTCAACACTGTATAGTTCATTTTGGAGACGTTGCTTCCAATTTTGTGGGACTTTTACCCGACACTGAGATGAAATGACATCTCAAGCCCCGCCACCCAATGAAACCAATAGGGCTTATCTGCATGGACGGCCCGACTCGCACCGCTTTGCTTGGGCAGTCTTAGATCCTCTAAGCAGATTACCAGTACTCGTGTGCGGGTCGGTTTCAGCTCTGCGCGGAAGCATCATGCAGCCCATCTTTTTATTTAAGCCCCGATGGGCGGGGGCCAATGATCCTGTGTACCACCTTCACACCAGCACTGATAGAAACCACATGTTCAGGATCAAACTTTTGATGTGTGATGTAAGGTCGTGCCTAGAAAAGAAGAAATTGTATTTTGTTCTCAAAAAGCATCAAGTGAGAACGTATTGCAACATTTTTCATTAAACCCTGGACAGTTAGAGTGAGTGAGTGAGTGTTTGAATTTAACATCCCACAAAAAGCTAAGGTCATACGGAGACGATACCTCGGTTTAAAGACTCATCCAAAAGTCTGGAGAAGTCCGGAATCGATCCTGCGATCCCTGGTTTACAAGGCGAGTAGCATAACCACTACACCAGGGAGGCTTCTAATGGACAGTTAGGGTCGGAAAGTGGATGGCGTTGACTCTGATTTTGGGTGCCACATGTGTGTGATCTATTTGTCTGTTGGAGCGACATCTTACTATCAACAGAAGACGCTAGTGGACATCGAAGTAGCAGAAGATCGACGTCAGTACGTCAAGATCGATTCATCCGACAGACGCATATGCGAAGCAGATTTCAACTACTGATTAATAAGCACTGACAGTGTTCGTCGCCCTTATGCGATGCACTTTTGAGAGTTAGACGTCCCTGTCGTGACCAAAATTAAGATGTCGACACAGTACGGAACACTTACGCTGGTGCATGAAATACGTACATGTATATAGGCGTCTAAGCGACTTGTGTGATATGCGTTTCAGTGACACGTCAGACTTCAGCGTGAATCACGCCGATTGTCGTTTCGGGATGTTTCGACATATAGGTGTAAGGTATGCCGAGGCGACCCGTGCGTAATAGAGCATGACATATCGGATGGAATAAGCGAAATGGTATGTCGAGCTATTGCATGTAGCTAGGGACATTAAGAACATTCAAGATCATGGCCGAGACGTTAACTTAACAAGACGTTACATCAGTCAAGTGCGTCGGCCTCACGTGGCACCATTTATTTGTTTACGCTCAGAATCCGGGATATCTAATCCAGCAGGATTACGCGTGGGTTTATAGTGCTGTTCTTACTCAAAAATGTCTTCAAGCCAATGGAATTCATGTACTGGACTGACCAGCCTTTCTCCTCCGATCTCTTTCCCATAGAGTATCTTTTGGGGGGGAGGTATCCACAACCCACCAGACAAAAATGTTACTTATTGACAGTAGCATTGTTAAAACTTGGATTTTAATGTTTGGTTTTGAAAACGTAAATAGTTTCTTTCCAAAATTTGAAACATCGAATGGCATTTCATAATACCACTGGTGTATAGACATCTGCAAACATATCATACAATGGAATTTGCAGAACTACTTTTCTAAATTTTAAGATCTTTTTAGAAAGGTTGTCTGTAAGTTTTCACAGTGTTTTGATTGTCTCATAGAATCTGTCATTTCAGTGCCTTTGGCGCTTTGATTCCTGTTGGAACTTGAATCAAACAATAAAGTCTTTCAAACCTCAAACCAATCATTTAAATTTTTGAAGACACTTTATGCCTGACAGAAGAAAATGGAACCAAAGTATCAAGAAATCAACATCCTGTTTTATATGAGACGGCGCATGCCAAAACCTACAGGAAAAAATGTGCAACCAGCAATCACAGATTAACCTGCACATCCACACAGTCTGACCAGAATCTTGGCTGTTTGCATTAGTCTTTCTATGATGTGTTTTTTCTCTTAGAGAAAAATGACCAAAAAATTCATGTTCAACTGGTAATTTAACCAGATGTTTTATGGCTACTGGCATCATCTATCTGCACTAATGACTCTGCTCACAACAGGTGGCATTACTAGCTTTACCTGGCGGACTACTTTTATTCAATATATCTGTCAGTTCCGTTTGATACAATTGATCTTATTTTTCCAGCTCGAAAAATGTTTGAAACTTGTAATTTGAATAAAATTGAATGCAGATTTTTTCCCCACAGTTTTTTTACTAATTAAGTGAATTTTTAAATTCAGAAATTTTAGTATAGATTTCTAAATACCCCTAATTAACTGTCTTATCAGCATTACCTAGCGATTGCATAATATAGCATCATATTATCGGTATCTCCACAGTATTTTATGGTCACAGTCATAAGAAACAGATGGAAATGTGATATCCCACTTACCCGACTTTTACATGGTATTAGTCGGGAAGGTGGGGGGCAATTTCTCTAACAGAAAAACAAAACATGGCATGTTTAGCTTCTGAGCAGTAAACCTTCACTCAGACTGGTCTAAGACTTTGATGGTTCACAGGTCTTGTCTTCTTATAGGTTTTGTCATGCTATGGCCACTAATTTATTCAGAAAAGTTGTTCACTTTTAGATTGTTTTGTTTGATTTTGTTTGATTTGAGGTTTAACGTCCCCGTCAACACTGTAAAGGTCATTTTGGAGACATTGCTTCCAATTTTGTGGGACTTTCACCCGACATTGAGATGAAATGACATCTCAAAATAGAAGTGAAGGCAATGATCAAGAATCGATACAATAAACCCACAGCTCCCTTCAGAGACACCAAAGGGAAAGAAACACAAACATGAAACTACAGACCCTAATGGAAACATCAACAGCGAGAGCCAAAAGGACAGTTACTTTCCCACAAAATGGCCAATTTTTTATCCAAAACAAAATAATATAAGCGATACAACCACTCCAAGACAAATGAAGCCCTGCCACCAAATGAAAGGGTTTATAAGCATGGACGGGTCCGACTCACACTGCTTTGCCTGGGCAGGCTTAGATCCTCTAAGCGGTTTACCAGTATTTGTGTGCGGGTCGGTTTCAGCTCTGCGTGGAAGCATCATGCAGCCCAACTATTTCTTCAAGCCCTGATTGTACACCAGAACCTTTTTATAACACTATTAATGGGGTCCACATCAGAAATGGTGTTACTTAAACAACCGTGCTATTGCCAAACAAAAATGTGTAGATTATATAGAAAAATGACCAATTATGGTCATTTTTTCTATATAGTGTACACATTTTTGAGATCCATCTTGAAACGGTGTTATATCCAAACTGTGTTATAACGAACCATGCAATAATGTGGTTGTGGTGTAATAGCTTAACTAGCAAAATGTCTCAAAAGTTGGAGTGGAGTATATGCATTATAATACTCGTAATACTGCAAAGGGGAATGGATACTCCCGGTATATTTTTCACCATTTTTATAAAGTAGACCAACTTCTGTGACATACTGTTTGCTTTCCTACAAAATCAGCCATTCTGCAAAAGGGTCAACTCTTAAAGGAAAGAATTTGCTCCTTAGAAAAACGGATATGACCCCTATTGAAAACGGATATCACACTAATTTTGTGAGAGAGTTGCCTGCCCTGAATGTGTATCCATTTTCCCTTAACCTGCTGAGCCTGGATCTTTCAAACAATGTAGATCCAGATCAGATGGGTTCTGAAGAAGCCATCTGATCAGGAACTTCATTGTTTGTCATTCAGTTTATGAATTTGTTGCAATAATTTGCATCAAGTTATCTGATTAGTTTATATTCAGAAGTGGGTGTGGCTTATTTAAATATTCAGCAGGACAAGGGTAAAGACTTACGAGAGGGGAATCTTCATATAAAATCACTCCATCTTGGACAGTTGGTTGTAATGTCAAGGTCTGCACAGTTGTATCCCTGCAAAACATTAATAACATTTACATTTATTCTCTTTTATCAGAAACCCACCCCTATCCAAAACCTACAGTAAAGTCTTGCCATTTAGAATTCTCTCAAAATTCTTAACTTTTTATAAAGAAACATCATTTTTGAACCTTGACTGATAGTCTGAAATGGGTGTAGCAAAACTAATTTATTTGCCAGGACAGGGGTGGGCAATGGGTAAGAAGACAACATCCATCTCCGGCCCAGAATGAAAATGCAAACCCTCTGGTAAATTGATAAAGTTGGAAGCTCAGTAAAGCCTTGTTTCCTACAAAATCTGTGGCGATCAGGTATGGATTTTTGTCTGCATCAAGGACTGTTGTTAGATTCTATTTTTCTTGCACACCAGATAAGGAAATCCAAAGTTTTAGCTTGGGATAGAAATTTCTGTTCTAACCCTGGTGTTCTTACCCAAAAACAAACATTCTCGTGTGTTTGATAAATGCACTAGTTGAACACGACCTCATATGCTCCGTCATTGAGGTTTACGTCACAGCACGTTATGTGACATCACCAAACATCCCTGTAATGTCATCACAATATGGTGGACGTCGACAATTGAAATGACTGCAGTGTTAAAAATCCATGCTTAGAAATGGAAGGAATGCAAGAAAAGAATCCTACATTGGTGTGAGGGGTAGATAGAAAAATCCGTTCCTCGGGATCACTGTCCGGCATCACGAGGCAAGCCTCGTGATGCCGGACGGTGACCCTCGGGATGAATTTTTCCATCCACCCCTCACATCCATGTAAGATTCTAATGATCTTTTCCTCACACCTACTATCAATCTAATCCACCCCTCACACCCATGTAGGATTCTTATAATCTTTTTCTCTACTCTCTGATCATTGTCGGAAAGAAGAGAGACTCTTACCTGTGTAACTGTATGTACTCTCTAGGTCTGTTCAGAAGGTGTAAGAATCTGTCGATAATTTTATTCTTGCCCACACCCTGGTTCCCGACCAGTAGCAGATGTTCTCCCAGTAGAAAATCCTTCAGCATATCTTCCATTACTGATAGGTGCTGGAAATGGAAAACACACCACAGTTCAAAGCTAACTTAACACTTATCTCGCTAAACATATCGACCCATACCATTGCAAACAGTGTACATCCGTATCAGACTGCTTCTGAAGAACAGTGTAGATCCAGATCAGATGGCTTCTGAAGAAGCCATCTGATCAGGCTCTAAACTGTTTGTCATACAGTTTGTGAATTGAGTACATTATATTTAGTAATTTGATTGGTTGATTGTCAGGAATGGGTGTGGCTAGATTAATTTATTCAGCAGGATAAGTGCTAAGGGGAATGGATACACCTCATATATTTTTCAGCATCTTTCTTTTAGTTTATACTAATTTATTCTAGTTTGATTGCCATGAAAGCTTCAAGCTAATTGAATTGCTCTAGAACACTCTTTCCGGGTGTTTTCACACGCCCTACATCATAGTGTAGATTATATTTTCGTGTCCTTTGGGATCATTGATTCCATCGTAGAATTTTGGAAATATCTGAGGGTCATTGATGAGGCCTAATTGGCCGAAACTAGCTAGTCTGGCCCAGAAAACATGTACACTCCATATTTTTCCGTTCTGTGGTGTATTCCTTGCTTCCAAAGGATAACCCTTTTATAGATTATATTCCAGGTATGATATTTCTCCATCAAATAGTCTAGAGTTATAAGACAAAATCATTGAACCACATTGACCGTAAAAGATTTTTATGTCAATCATCTCAACTTATAATCAAGATATGAAGTTTTTCCACCAAATATAATTCAATGTATAAGGCAAAATCACTGATCATGAAATATAGGTCACAATGACCTAGGTATGCAACAGGAGATCATGCACTGATAGGACTATTGAGGAATAATGCTGCTACTTAAAAAAAACAAACTAGGAGAAAATTTCACTGATTTCAATTTTCTCGGATCCAGAATGACGGCGAAATTCCTTGAACATTGGGCGACACGGAAATTTTCCAGAATACGGTATTCTGTCTGTGGAGCTGTTTGTTCTTAGACATACCTGTGTATTTTCATAGAAGAGAACATCAGGAACTTTAGTTCTGTTTTCAGGATTATAAACATCTACTTCCGTATTACCAATTCTCAACTTCTCGCCTTTTATCTCGCCTGAAATATAAAGTTGTTCAATTTATACTTCACATTTTATTGAACTTTGATCATATAACCCATAAGACGCCAGTCAGGACAATTCTTGTCTGCTTTGTTGTCTGCCGGTTACTTTAAAAGTCATTTTTGCAAACAGTGTGGACCCAGATCAGACTGCTCCTCTAGGAGCAGTCTGATCTGGGTCCACACTGTTTGGCTGTATGAAAAAACTATTTCTAAAACGTTTGCAAGAAGATTCAGCATAGGACATAAGCAGACGATATTTTCAGATGTAGTTTTTCTCGGTATCTTAAGAGTTAAATGATTTATAGTACTGAATGAGGTAACATAAGAGGAAAGAGCCCACTGAATTCTCTGATTCATAATCCTCAAATATAAAGCATACACAATGAACTAACAGTGCTGCCAGCAAACAGAGCTAGACACGTCTTCTATGTCTCCTTTGTTTGTTAATTTGTTTGATTTGAGGTTTATCATCCCTGTCAACACTGTATAGGTCATTATGGAGATATTGCTTCCAATTTTTTGGGACTTTTACACAACACTGAGATGAAATGACATCTCAAGCCCTGTCGCCCAATGAAACCAATAGGGCTTATAAGCATGGACGGTCCAACTTGCACTGCTTTGCCTGAACAGACTTAGATCTTCTAAGCGGTTTTCCAGTACTCATGTGCAGTCAGTTTCAGCTCTGCTTGAAAGCATCATGCAGCCCATTTATTTCTCCAAGCCCCGATGGGCGGGGGCCATCTGTGTATTCTTTACATTACTGAAAGCAGCAAAGGCTTTGGTGAGACTGCACCTTTCATGTTCATCTATGAAATAGGCACCCTTTCTCAAAAGTTGCTATGTTTTTAAGCATCTACATTAAGGGGAATGGGAACACCTGGCAGAATTTTCTGCCATTTTTCAAAGGGAAACAACTTTCGGGACTTCCTGTTTGCTTTTCTATAAAATCTTCCCCATGGAAAAAGGGGTCTACTCTTAAAGGAAAGAATTTGCTCCTCCTTTGAGAGTTGACACCTATTGAAATGGGAGCCAAGAATACTTTTGCAGGAGTTGCCTCCCCTGAAAATGTGTCCATAAGAATTCTGCCAAAGGCTGTGTCGAAGGCATAGACTTAAACATTTGGAGGAACCCTAGGGTTGCTGCAAATGTTAACGGCTTAATGAATGAATGAACAAACGGTCCGAGAACGGGACTCCTATATCATGCCATGCCTAAAGCAGGTCTGACAAACATGACTATCCTGATTACCTCTCAGTGAGTTCATCCTGGTGAATAAAGAATAAAAACAAATGCCCATTAAACTGAAGGTTAACCTGTTCTTAACCATTAACCTGTTCTTTACCATGAAGTATGAGTGTTCACCTACCATTAATGCCATATTAACCCTTTTTGTACCAAATGGAATCTTCCTCCTTATATATAGCAGGAGTTCATTTCTAAATTTTGGGGTGTCAGGTTGCGTTTTCATCAAAATTTATTCGGGAAATGACTTAACCTTTTGAAACAGTGTAGGCCTTGATCAGACGCCGCATTCTGCGGCGTCTGATCTGGGCCTGCACTGTTTGTCAACTACCCGTTTTGGGGTTTCTGGTACTAAATAGGTTAAAATACTTACAAGTTATAGATTTTTCAATATTATCTATCGTATGTTCTGCTGTTATGACTTTCAATATCGCTGACTCCTCTAAACTTTGTTCTAAGGCTGACTTGGGTAATCTCGGCAGAAATCTGAAATATTACAGAATCTTTAACCTTTTTTGTACCAAATGAAATCTTCCTCTTTAAATATGGCAGGAGTCCATTTAAAAAATTAAGGGGTGACAGATTGTGTTATCCTTAAAATTTATTCAGAAAATGGCAGAACGTTTTGCAAATAGTGTATGCCCTTTTCAGAGGCCGCATTCTGCGGCGTCTGATCTGGGCATAAACTGTTTGCCAGGGTAACCGTTTTGGGATTTCCAGTACAAAATGGGTTAAAATTGTAGTGCATCCTCTTTTTTCAACATCTTTCTGTGTTAAATAAAGGTGAGTACCACAGTGAAACTTATGGACAGTCCAATTAGGCTAATGGTTTGTTTGTTTGTATTGGAGTTTAATGACCCAGTCAACACTATTTTACGTCATTTTTGAGCCGGTCTCTTTATTTATCCACACTTTTCCTGGGCAGGCTTATACGAAAGCAGTTAACCAGTACAGTGCACATTCTTTCGCCAGAAACTGACAATTGCCCTTCTTGAATCAGGGGAAGGAAGAGAATGACCGTAGAAAAGATTTCATGATCAATCTCCATGAAAGAATGTTGCCAAACCGGACAGGTATCAAACCCGCATCCTCCTGATCATCAGTCAGACATGCATCAGACTAAGCTCGCTAGGCCGGCTCTACCTAATGGTATTAGGTAATATATTTAGGGGATAACTGTATTGAAATTGTCATTGGGGGGTAAATCAACGGTTTTATTGTTGGAAATTTTGTTTACCGTGATTTTATTTATTTTTTTGTTGATTTTGGTTTTACAGCCCTTTCCAGATTAATCACTCATATCATGCAGATCGTTAATCAGAGGTGGGCGAAAACTGGAGTACCCGGAGAAAACCACCTGACCATCCGCTGCAGAACTTGTCGTCTCACATATCACCCGAGCCAGGCTCGAACCCACAGTGTTGAGAGACCTTATGATTAAGAGTCAGTGCTCTTACCCACTAGGCCACGGAGGCCCGTGATGTGTCAGTGTAAACAAAATTTCTGACCGTAAAACTGATGATTTACCTCCCAAAATGATAATTTCAATACATTTATCCCCATTCTAATGCACTTATTTGGTCATTTTTATTAAAATTGTACTATTTTGCACAAAGTGGCAAGCGCTGTGAGCTGCTTAAAATGAAATATCAACCAATGAAAAGCAAAGTTATGTGATGATGTTGGGTATCTGACTGAATATTTCAGAATATACAGTCGCAAATTTTTGAGGTTATCCAATCTGATGTCACGTTACATAAGTAAGTGCATTAGAATGTGTATTTGTGTATGTTATAAGCATGTCCCAACCCATTCTCATTAGTAGACTAAACCCTAATCCTGCTGAATAAATTTATCAAGCCACCCTAATTTATGACTATTAACCAATCAAATTACTCAATACACCACAATTTCTTTACAAAACTATTAATGGGGTCCAAAGCAGAAACCCTGACAGCCAAACAACCAGATTATATATATATAGAACAAGAGCTCCGCAAGCGGGGCATTATACGCCCGTGGCAAATTCATATTTGGTAGACTGAAACCTGAAAACAGTATTCATTGATGGTGGAACTATTTTTCAAGTTTCAATGGGTGACAGCAAATGCAAGAAGAGCATGCACAGTGCCAAGCCAGAGCTAGGGCATCACAGAGCTTTCTTCCTTTTCCCTGTATTGCTCTTTCCACAGCAGACAGCTTAGAACTAGAATTAATCTCATCAGTTATTTACAATACATAAAAACAGGCACTTATAGCATTTGCTTAAACTTTAACCCGATAATTCTCGAAACTTTACGCACATCTACACATCATGGTCTTACTACCTACCAAGTTTCAGCTTGATCGGATGAAAACTGTAGGATGAGTTATCCGGAAACGAAAATGTTTACAAAAATTTCAAAGGGGCATAACTCTGTTAATATTTGGCGGACGTTGATTCTCGAAACTTTACGCACATCTACACATCATGGTCTTACTAACTACCAAGTTTCAGCTTGATCGGAAGAAAACTGTAGGAGGAGTTTTCCGGAAACGAAAATGTTTACAAAAATTTCAAAGGGGCATAACTCTGTTAATATTTGGCGGACGCTGATTCTCGAAACTTTATGC